>VCAZ01000058.1:1447500-2047500 GCA_005784505.1 Bagarius yarrelli | reverse complement strand
ATCTTGATTAAAGAACATCTTAGCTGAGAAGATTCAAAGTGTCTCACTTTGGAATTTTGGGCTTGTTTTACACTTGTGCTGCCAAATTCACACACAAAAAACAAAGCCAGAAAAGGGGGTCCAGCAGTGTGGCGGTGTCTGTTCCAGTGCAGCTGGCATATTGGTCTTGGTACTGATGTGTTTATAGAAGCCAAAAGCTTCCCTCTGTGCAATTAGATGGTTTTAACTGCTGGCTGCAGACGGTCAGTAAGTGTGCAGGATTTGATGATTACTGGACTCTTAGCTCTTTGTTTAGAACTGCAGACAGGATGCCGCTACCCTAAAACACTTACAGTACATCCAGTCAGCACTTTACTGCAGGTGGCCAGTGATCGCAGGTTAAACAATTGCCAAAATCATGCTGTAGATCAAAAACGAGATCTTTAAATAAATCAATACGACAACCACACACACACAATAAATATCCATTTTTCAAAATGTTTACATAACTTATATTTATTGGACCACAGAAAAGTTTTTGTCAGGTACATATTAAAGTTCCATGAATCCTAAAGTTTTTAGAGAAGTTTATTCAAAGTCGAAAGAAGTCTCCTGTGTCAGTCGCTGAAGTAAAGCCGTCACTTTAAGTTTTCTTACAGAGAAAGTTTTCAGGGCCGAGAACTTGTCCTTTTTGTTTACTTTCTAACAAGCTGCATTTTTATTGCCTTATTAGCTCCTAGAGAAATGAAAGGGAATAGGGAATGATTCCATTACACCACCAAACCTTGTTGATTATTTTTTTCTAAAAGCATGTCCTGTCATGTTTTATTTCTAACTTACTGTGCACTGGGAACGATAACTAACATAATAAATCTGACATATGCCTCTGAATGCACTTGGGACATTCGGATCCAGCAGTCAGGGAAAGAACAAATCCCATTACCAATGAATCTCAATGGGTTTAAATCTTTTCCCTAGAACATTAACAATGGTTTCCAAACATGCTTAACTTTTAAAAATAGGGTCTATATTATTTTTACTGTTATGGTAGTTATATACTTATATACTATATATATATATATATATATATATATATATATATATATATATATATATATATATATATACTGTAATTTGACTGGATATTCCCTGATATGAAATCAAACATTTAAATTAAACTAGTTTTGGATGCACTTGTTTTGAACATAAATCCTACTTTCTGTTGCTCCAAACTGAATCAATCTCCAAGCTACTATGCTATAAAAATATTAATAGATTCCCTTTGGTGTAGCGCCTGTCAGGTTTTCTTTTTTTAATGTCACTTCTTTAAGTTTTTATCACCATTGTTGCATCTGGCTCAGTAGTACGTTTAGCTACAAAGTTTAGCTACTCAAGTCTTTTTTGTTCGCATCAGTAATGCAAGTAATGCATATTTTCCTTATTTAAAAAAAAATAATAATTCGGGTGCCTAAACTTTATCTTTAACTGTAGGTTTCCAGGAGTTTGAATATACTCTTAACAGATACTTTCTTTAAGAATTTATGTTTTATGTTTTAACTGAAAATGTCATGTCCATAACGCTGAAATTGCTGTCTTTGTCATGTGACTTCTTGAAGTTTTTCATATCGCTCTTGCGTATTTCCTAAGGAATTCGATCTAATGATCTCTGTGGGTGTTGTTTTCTGACAACCGGTATTGAAGCTCTCTACAAATAAAAAGAATTCAACAGAACCGATTTCATTAAAAAGCATTAAAGCCCCCGAGGCAAGAATAAGGTGGAACATCTACAATATATCCAGCTGAAAATAGCAGACATGAATCTTAATCTGTTGAATGAATTAATATTTTGTGCATGGCTAACCTGATGAAGTGAATGAAATTGGACCTGATGAACCAAGGTAAATTTAGGTTTTGGTTTATGCTGATGTATCATTGGTTGAAATATATGCCTGTGAGCTATGTAGATCTTACATCCATGACAGGCTGTAAATTACTTATAATTTACCTGAAAGACAAGCAGAATGTTTCATTATGATTGGGATGTTACTGACAGTTTCACAAGCTCTACTGTCGCTTTAGGCAAACCACAATCGTGCCCCTGCACCTCACACAATTTTAAAGACGTGTGTGTAAAAGCATGGTATTTTTTTTTTCTTTTATTCTACAAAAAGAACGGTATACAACAGTACAGCTGCAATTGTACATCAAGGCTATAGAGTTCAAAATATAAACTAACATTTCTGCACATGATTTCGTGCTGGTGGTTTCAGTGTTCCTTGAGGGACACACACACACACACACACACACAAGCCTACCTTGTACACACATCATTCATTTACAGCATTTTGGCAGACGGCCTTATCGAGAATTATGTTTATCTCTTTCACACAACTGAGGAATTGGGGGTTAGGGGCTTTGTTCATGGGCCCAGCAGTGGCAGCTTTGTATTGCTAGGAATCGACCCCGATCTTCTAATTAGCAGCCCAACACCTTAAGCACTGTGCTACCACTTCATAGCAACAAATGTTGAGGTCTGAAGCTCCAGGAAAGAGGGCTCAAAAATGAGCCTTCTATCAGGTATTCATGGCTTGGTTTTGAGATTTATAGATATTCCAAAATATATTCCAAAGTGCAGTGAGCATGAGCACTGCTGGAGGGGGGGAGATATCTGTTTTATTAGTATTAATAGTAGGAAATGGGCGTAGTAGGGGTCATAGTCTTTTATATTGTATAATATAACTACTGAAGCCCCTGGTGGTCGGGTAGGGCAGAGCAAGGCGGGGCAGTAGCGGCCCTAATGAAGGAACTAATGCGTGGACACAAGTTATTAAATGTAAATGGTGAAAATATATAAAAGAGAAGTAAAAAAAGTGAAAAAAAAACAGTCTCTTTCTCTCTCTTGTCCTCTCTCTCTCACCACCCTAAGTGGCTGTCTAGTTGGCCTATATATACCATTGACCCTGCTAAAACTGTAAGTCTGCCCAAGTGAACACTTTTAAATTGCATAATTTTGTGCCAGAGCTGTTTAGAAAAATCTATTATTAATATATCCAAATAATCATCCACATTGACTGAGTGCAATGTAACACACACTTTATTTTCTCAAAATTTCCAATAAATACATGTTTTTCTAACAATGTCTTTGGACATGTTTAAATCCAAACTGAATAACAGCCGTAAGAGGCTTTTTATCCATTAACTTATTACCCAAATACAGAAAAATAAAGCTTTAACAAACTTAATCGAATTAAAGTTTCCTTTTCTTAATGACAGAGTTAATGCTGTTTACCAGAAGACTTTTTAAAATGTCATGCAGCACTTTATATATTTTATTTGTCTATTGTTAACGGTGTAACAAGTCCATTAGGAATCCATTTAGCTCTGTGTAAGATAGAGCGCTTTAAAATAGCCAATTACTGTCAGTGTGAGATAGTTCAAGATGCTGAATTCTGAAGTCATACCAACAACAGAGGCATATCTCACTAATTTTATTGCTGCTGACTAGTCAGAAAGAATAGACAGACACTGTGAAGGTAATTAATCATAGAAAGCAATAAGCAATATGAGACATTTTAAGGAGCACCGTCCTTTACAAATATTCTTAGCCATTGTTACGCTGTACCGTATAAAAGGCGATGAATAATACACTTTAGAATCAGTGACGAATGGGGTGGATGTTAAAAAAAGATAACACAAAAGCATTATTGTAAAGTTTGCTGGTTATGTTATGATCAGACTCTGTGTTACTAGGAAAATGTATCAAAGCTGATGATTATAATGTGTTTGTAAAATCGAGTACAACACAACCACAAATGGTGACCAGAAATGCAAATATAATGTTAAAATGATAAAGTTCTTCTAATTACTTATTCAATGTAATTAATAAATCAGGAACACATCCTTAAGAATGGTTTGAGAATTTTGTCCGACATGACCCTCGGTATGTCATTAATAATGCATTGCTTCATTTTGATACATTAAAGTTTATAGTATTGTCTGGTAAAACAATGTATGTGGTAAGTAATAGCTTATTGGTTAGGGTGTTAGACTTCTGCTTAGAAGATTATGGACTTCATTTCCAGCACCACTAAACTGTCAACGCTAGGCCCTTAAGCAAGGCTTTTGACTGCTTAATTGGTTGAAAAATATGATAAATGTAAGTTGCTATGGAGAAGATATTCTGCTAAACTTTACTCTCTAATCAAATATCAAGACCAATCAATGTTGCATATAAAATGATATAAATACTACATTCTATTGGTGATGTCAACTCCCTCATTTCCTCTATAATAAGATCCATTAAACCATAGATCTATTTAATTAGATCAGTCATTAACCTCATGACATTCTAAGCAGTTTGCTCTGTCTCAATTTCATATCTCAGATCATTTAACACTTTAAACGACACACATTGACACTTTACACAAAAGATCCCATATAAGATTTGTTAATTAGCATTTGCAGTGGGATAAATTGTGCTTGAAAATAGTGACCATATTGCTGATGATTGAGAATAATTACTTCCCATAAAAACGTAGGAAGAGAAACTATACGTAAACTTTGCATGTGCCATTTGTTTTCGATAACTATGAGACTCCTGCAGAGGTACAGTAAACAAAATGTAAGCCTTCACACATGCATAATTAATCGTCCGGTATACCGCCATTTAAAAGCAGTGAGAAGAAGAACATATTAAATAACATATTAAAAACATATTAACATAAAAAAAAAAAAATCCATTAAAGACGGAAATTGAAAATATCTACAAAAGTTAGCGATGCTTTTAATACACCTTTTGTTCACTAATCCATAATCAACTATCTAAACCTAGTCGATGACTGCAAATAATTTATTGGCTACAATTAGTACTTGCAATTTAGTAGGACATGCATATGGTCAGTGTTCTAAAAGTGGATCAGGAAACAGCATTGCTGTTATTAAATTAATTTCTTTGCACAGAAAACATCCCACATTTGTCCTTATGTTCTGGCAAAGACAAAATGTGTTATTTTGCTCATCCTGTCTTCGGTAGACACTTCATTAGGTAAGTCATGTTGTTTTTTTGTTGTTTAAATTTGTACGTTTTACCGATGCAAACCTTTAGTAATACAAAGTTTTTACCCATAATGGCTACAGATATCAGTCACAATCAATATCGATATTCTATAGTATGTCAGAAATCAATGATGTCTAATGTTAAGCTTCGTTAAAGCATCTTTATTCTATTTTTTGAGCCCTAACAAAATGCACAAATAGTTCGTTTCCTTTCATGTATCATTATATGGCTTTTGTAGAAAGGTTTTATGTAAATGTCATTCAGCCATCTAAGCATGCCATGTAGAGAGATAATTTTAATTGAATGCAAGGCACTGAAAAAGATAAAAGGTGATGTTGGAAAACCGTTATTCCAGGTATACTGGCTTTGAAAGGCAATATTAAGGTGCTTTTGTCCTTGCCCTAAAGACACTATTGTATGCAAATTTTTGTTTTGCATGGTAATTGAATTTTTGCTCATAAAATCTAATGCACCATCCATGGCTGTCTGAATCTCCTTGGCTAATGACCAACTTAACGAGTCCATTAATGCAGTAATTTTGAAGATAACAACATTCTAATTGCCCCAGGCCAATTAAGAGCCCACTCTGCATTTGACCTTTAGCAGTTGTGAGCTGAATGTTCGTAATGAATGCCAGGAAAGATTTTGAGTGGTGTCGTTATTTAAGATATGCTTTTAAAGAACAAGGCTTGACCTAGGCTCATTTAGTGCAACTATATCCTCAATTAGGCCTGTATGGCTTCACACAATGAATTTGTACTTTGAATTAGACCTTTTACATTATATATTTAAGTGCAGGTATTCATCTGCTTCTACATTTACCTCCATCCATTAACTTAGTCCTATTTCATCTTAAAATTCAGCCGTTATTACCTTTTGCAATAACAAGCACTTTACATCTCTCATTAAAAAAGTGTGAAATGGATTTCAGGCAGGTTTTTCAGGTGTTGTTTTTCCTCTAAACAAGACACAAATGGACAAACTAATAAATCATGTTGTAATATCACTAATAAATCATGTTGTACAACGCTCTAATTAGTTTTTGTGTTTGTGTGTGTGTGTGTGGAATCATAAGTTGGCTGCACATTAATAGTGAAACACTTAGGGAGACATATGAAACACATTGATTTTTTTTTTTTTTTTTTTTTTGCACTGTGGTAACTCATCATGGCGGCGCTTCTTTCAGTGTTCACCTCTAATGGCTGTAAGTTAAGATGGATGTGCGTGCTCCTGTAGTACACACGCTAACCGCAGTGGTCGACAGCGCTGTGTCTCGGCCAGACACCATATCCTACTAATACATAATGCATGAGTACAGACGAAAAGGACCCGAGAGCGGTTTATTTGTGGCTTTGTCTGATCAGCAGTATAAGCAAAGTGACTTGTAGGTAGAATTGATTTTTGGGGCGGTTTCCGGGAGCAGCAACACCTCTGCATATGTTTGTAAGGGACACACGTACATGCATACATCTTGAGTTTACACTTCAGAGCTAAAACTTTGCTGAATGAACTGTTGTCAGATTTAGATCTTATCTTTAAGAGAGATAGTTAAGCCAGAGACACAGTAAGGGAATATAAGACAGTGAATTATTCAGCACACTTTCTCACCATTACTATATGTGACAAAACATTTTTACATTAAGACTTTTTTTGTCTGTCATCTTTTAACACAATACTTGAAGCATGAACATGCCACGGGTAGCATTATTAGCAGTAACCTTTTTTTTGCATTTATAGATTTGTTGGTGTTTGTGTTATATTCTATATATTTTATATTTTATTACGTGTTATAATGTTTATGCCGAATAATAAAACACTGATAACCTTAAGATTAAACTACAATTTGACTTGAAACATTTAACAGTGTGGTTCATATTATAATATTTAAACCTGACAGCAAAAGCGTTTTTTTACATTTTGCGGGTAATTTTTGCCAAATGTATGTGGAATAATTTGCTTATAATAAGTAAAAATTAAACATGAACATGTATAATTAAACATTTAATAAATTAATTTTGAGATTTAAAAATCAATAAATATTAATACTACTCTTACTATTACTACTACAAATAACAATAATAAATAAATGTGGAGCGCTGAAAAAAAAATGTCTGGTCATTATTATTATTATTAAATTTTTTATCAGAAAATAGATATTATCTTGTATAAATTTATATTTTTTATTAATATGTGTGAAGAAAATAATATGTTTGTGGATTTAAATGTAATGTAAATGTTAGCTGTTTTAGCGTATATATTATTTTCTTTAGGAGCATGTTTTGTTTGATCGACGGGTGTATGGACTAATCCGGTGTTAGGGGTTTATGGATTTTTTGGAGGGAAAGATGGCAGAGTTGTTACACTGAGCTACTAAAGTTTATAAGGTGTTTTAGGAACTTTGGAGACTGAATGGCGCTCCACTTTGGGGCAATCCTCAAAAACAAGCGCTGTGACAAAGATAACAAACACCGAGGAAGTTGTGGCGCACATTGACGGGGAAGACTGTGAGGCTGCATGGCGTCAGTCACATATAGACCAACAAAACGAGCCCTGTTAAATATTAATGCTCACATTTACACAACTTACACTGGTAAAGTACCTGTTCGGATTAGTACCATATTGATTTAAGATTTCTTTCTCGAAAAACAGGCCAAGATTATTTTTCCCCCTCTTGCTTTAGTTTTAGCTGAGTCTCACTCAACCGATGACTCGCTTACATTGTTCTTTAAAAACTGACCCGTATCCGATATCCGCATTTACACTATGCACAGCAAAACAACCCAAGGTAGACATACTAACCGGAAAAGGGAGGATAAATGGCAAGATAATCAATGGACCAAGACGAAATGATTTTTTCAGCATTTTGTTTCCGCATCATGTTTAAAGGTCAGTAAAACAATGCTCTCTTTAGGATGAGAAAAAAAAGAGGAGAGTCCTTATTGCAGCTTGACCGAATGAAGCATTGATTGCTAAGTTATAAATATCTTTTATTAATAATTCGTTAATTGTTTAGAAAAGTGAACAAAACTAATAAATATCAAAATACACAGTTGCATTAAGTTCTTGCTGTTGGTGTCCACCTGAGTTGATATCATATGCGCCACCACTTATTTAATGACGAACGACTTGCATTGACAGGTGAAAATCTGATCTGCTTACATGGTAGACGCTAATGCATGTATCCAGTTTATTTCCACATATGAATAAGACCTGAAACCGATCTGAAGCTATTGTAATTCATGTGCTTGCTTCCTGCTTACACGTCCGCCTGTCATATTCCATCTGTGCCACATTAAAGAAAAAACATCGGTATTGATTTACTTGCGGTATAAATCCAGGCAAATCGTTTCACCTGTTGGTACTTAATTTATTTTTAAATAGGGGTCAAAAAGGGGTTACATGAATGGAAAAAATAAGTTAATGGAAAAGTAATTATAGAGGAATATGAATTCATTTTCACTAATACAGAAAAATTATTTTAAGGATGGTAGGAAAAACAACTATTTAAGATTTCCACCCATGTGGTAACACATATAAAGGGGCTACAATTGGCGGAAATCCCTTTTTACAATGACTTATTTATGCAAATAAGCAGTCAAGGTTCAGGGACCTTGATTAAGGGCAATAGCTGCATTTGAACACATGACTTTATGACCTATAGTCCAGCATCCTAACCACCGATCTACCATGTCCTCCTGTTAAGGCATCCAAATGTGGTGTGACCATTCTATGATTTGTGTGTAGTCTCATGCTATTTCAAAGCAGGAACTTAAAATGTCACTTTGTCTTCGAGCCTATAAACTGTAGTTTGTATAAAAGCTCTGTAGCTTGAGTGAAATCTTAGATAGCTCATCACTATGCGAGAGAATAAAACTAATCAACCAGGTCATCTCGTCTGATCCCACTATAATGCAGCTAATGCATCTGAAGCGACTGTAAGCGTGCATGTGCCCCAGGCAAAAAAATGTCTGAATTATAAAGTGCTAAAATACTTAGCATGAAAGTAAATGTCAGCTCGTTTATACTTGCTAAAATGGAAAGGACTTAGAAAAAGCCAGCATTGTCAGAAAGGGAAAAAAAATAATGTTTGCTGACATTTAAAAAAAAATGCTGATTAAATGTTAAAAACTGTATGTGATTTTCTTCTGTTGAACAGGGAGGAAGTGCACGTTTCGGTATCTTTATTTAACTTCCTGTGCTGTGCTGTTTGCTGCAAACCGTTTCAGTTCATCTCAGACACCATGTGCTTCTCTATTGTTGTTTATAATATTAAAGTAAAACAAAAACTCTTTCTCATTAAAAACATAACAAAGAACTCTGATAGTTAACATGTTATCATCACGATACGACAAACTGACACTCTAGAATTTACACCTTTCTGTATATTTTTTATGAATTCAGCATACATAATAGCATAATATACATTACACAGCATACATAATATTATAAACTAGTCATGGGTGAGATAAAGCTTTACGCTTTTTATTATTAAGATGCGTACAGGATTCACGTTAAAGAATAACAAAACGTACTGTTTAAATTGGATTATATTAAGCACAAACTATTTAACACGTCATTAACATAAAGATATACACATTCATTAGATGCCGTATTTTATAGGGTACAGTGTGGCAAGAGGCACCATGGGTTTAAAGGCACCTTTATTTTATTTTCACCACCAAATGGCGCTGGGTTTAGTTGATTTTTGACGCGTTTGTGGTCAAGATGAGGAAAACAATTTTGAGGCAAGTTGATCTAAAATGCTTTAGATTTTTAAAACCAATTGCAATCGTATAAATTACCCAAATATCTGCTCATTAAATGTAAAATAAGTGAACGTATAATATTTAGCGTAAAAAGCATATCTATTATTGTGGTTAAAGGGGCAGTTAGCAATGTGTAAACAGTTTAGCTTATCAGAATAGGTGTAATGAAAGTGATCTTATATTTGCTGACATCCTTGCCTATTAGTTAACAACGTGCTTCTGCTTGATTGTACAATTAATTACAGTTTGCTTTACATATCAGCTACTAATCAGTATAGTAGCCTTGGGAATTGTTAGCTAACATACAGTATGTGCTATTGCTTCGGGATGCACGAGTTTGATTCCCAGCTCAGGAACATTTCCCATTCGACCCTCTCTCTCTCTCTCTCTTTTTCACACCTTGCTTCCTGTCTGTCTACTGTCCTATAAATGGTGACAAAAATCTTTTAAAAAAAAATCAGTTAAATTGAGATAATAAAAATATTTTTTATTTGATTTTAAAAAACAATAGGTTTAAAATTTAGAAAAAAATTAATGATGGGTTAACTATGGTTAAATATGACTTAATTTACCATTATAGATTAGAAAATATTCCAAATTACGTCTGTACAGGTGAATTAGAATTTTTACGCCCACAATAATATTTGATTTATATCTTTAATGTTTTTGTCATGTTTTAATAAATAAATATTGATTCTGAACTGCTCCAGATGATGAATGTGGTATAGTTGGGTTGTATTGTAGAGGTCTGAAGACTTAATAAGATTTCTTGCTTTAATAAAAATGTTTTTTATCCTGAATATGCAAAATGTCTCTCTGTCTGTAATGCCACGCTGTGTTATATTGGGTTTTTTAGAATAGTATTGATGGTTTCTATAATTGAAATGTGATAGTGGTGGTATTAAGTGTGTTGTATCAGTGGGATTCAAATAGATGTCATTTTAACACTTGTGTGCTTTTTAAGTTAATGTCTTTTTTCATAAAACAAGGTGCTATATTGATTTATTTTTCTTGCAATTATACATTACTGAAATAATAAAAAGAAATATTAATTACAGTGTTCCATTAGGCCTGTTGAACCCTGTCTGTCTGTCTGTCTGTCTATCTATCTATCTATCTATCTATCTATCTATCTATCTATCTATCTGTCTGTCTGTCTATCTGTCTGTCTGTCTGTCTGTCTGTCTATCTGCCTGCCTGCCTGTCTGTCTGCCTGCCTGTCTATGCAAAGACAAAAGCACAAAGGATGTTGATATGTTCATATCTAAGGCATAACAATGCTATATAATTCTGTGCTGGTTAATTGTTTTTATATTTACAGCACCGATTTTCCACCGTACAGAGTCACTTTTCCTGACCAGTGATGTCTTAAGTATGCATGAAGGTTAATTTCTTTTTAACAGCTGGTTGAATAAATAATGCACCCCATTTGTTTACAGGGGGAATTTACGTTGATTAGCTTTGTAAACACAATATGATGCTTTAAAAATATATTGTACACAGACAGAAACAGATTTTCTGGTGACAGATCTACAACAAATCAATGAATCCTATAACAGTCACCAGGAATCTTTGCTGGTTTTTACTATCCAAACCTTTTTGCTCAAACACTCAGACAGAGGAATTCTGGTGTTTATTTGTATTACACACTTCTGGTTGAATCACAAACATCAGTGACCAGAATTCAATGATGCTCTTGATTTTCTCATGCTCAGACAGAGAGGCCTGTTATCCTCCAGCAGCAAAATGGCATAGTTCCCCTACTCAGACATTTCAAAGGAGGATGAAAAGGAGCGTAAACATGCCATTACACAGTTTTTGGTAGGTGACTAAGGTGCATGGTTGAGCTATTTAATGAATGAATGATTAAGGGTTTTCTGGTGTGAGAGGAGACTTTTAGTAACACAGTACTATTGAAAGCCATGCATATGTGATGAGGATTCGGTCCACATTAAAGACATAAACAGCCAGGCTTTTAATTTTGTTATAATGTACCCACCCGAGTAGTGCTTTAAATTCAGTCGCACTACATATAAACACAGCAAAATTTTGATGCAGTAATAGATAACTGTAAGTGAAATCCAACAGTGACAGTTAGTTTTTGGTTCAACTAAACCAAAACGGCCCCTCTAGCACTTTTCTATTAAGTATATATCGCTCAGATGATTGGTCGGTTGGAATTACTGTATTGGCATTAGAATCTGTCAAAATGTCAGCCTCTAGGGGTTTGTTTCATCACTCTTGAACCAGGAGGCATTGACCTGAACATAGTCGATAACCTACGTTGATCATTTGAGCCTTGAGCACCGCTTACTGTGAGTGTAATATGATGGTGCTAATGTGATGAATGTGCATGTGAATATGATGATGTCACACCTTAACAGCATGGGCCAGAAATGAGCTTTTGACAAATAGGGATAATAGGGTTAATAGCATGCTGCTGAAAAATGTATACTGCATTCATATGAAAGTAGTTTGTAAGAAACAAAATAACATGACATTTATGGATTTAATCATTATTATTTAACTTTTTTATTGGTTGTTTGACATTTTACCAAACAAACTTCGCTACAATGACAATAAAGTCTCGGTATCTTATTTTTTCTTATTTCTTTCTTTTTCTTTTTCTTTACTTTTTACTGTCTCTCCTACCATCTTTTAACCAAGGTCACAGTAAACGAGCAGGTACAAGAAACATGAGTCTACACCCAAACAAACCTGCAACCACTTTAGACAAGTGATCATTCAAACACAAACTGTAGATCTAATTGTGGCCATTTTGCCGCACTTGCTATCCCTCTTACCATCTCTCAAGCCATCCTTTCTCAACAAGTGGCCTCTCTTATCGCTTAGTGCACCCTTCGGGAGCCAGCTAAACCCTTCAGCATGCAGCTCTTTGAAGACTCTTTGGTCCCAAAGAGAGCAAAGCTTTAGATGTGTCTGGTTACATTATTTACAACACACTGCTCTGTTTTAGAGATGGATAATATTTTAAGAATATAATCCACAAGTTAACTGATCAGCAGAAATGAAAGGAAGCATATGTGAATTTTGAAAGCATGGGGAAATTGAGAACCTTCGAGGCAAATCACCTTTGTGAAAACTGGCAGGATTTTTTAGCCTGTATGTGACTTGAGACAGAAAAAGGCTAAATAAATCATGCTGCAAAGTGGGTGACAGAATAAGTCTCTAAAAGACAGGCCCAGCAGGTTGTGCATTTCTGCTGCCTGTGGGCTTGTGAGTGTGCCAGCACAACAAATGGCAATTTCTGTGCCCCTGTGTGTCAGTGTATACTAAAAGCCACTATACTCTTTCTAGGCCATTCAATTATCATCAGATTCCAATAGCAAAAAGGACAGTCATCCAAAGAAGTCTCTGGCATAGGCAGTGAGCCGCTGTGTGTCTGTGATATCGATCACCAGCCTGTCAGCTTTATTTCACCTTAACAACACTGAATCTGTCCTTATGCCTACACACGAAGAGGCACTAATGGTTGGTTGCCAAGCAGACACGGCGCTGAAAATTTAGTACACTTGCCAGGTCTTGAATTCCCCTGAGAGAATATCAGTGTAGCTTCAAATTTTCCTAGACTTGATTTCCATGGACCCTACGGCTAGTGAGGTGGCTTTCATCTCACGTCTGGATCATTTAAAACACAGATAAAGAAAGAGTGACCTCTGGTAAAAAGTGTTGGAGGACCAAGTAAGATAGAAATCTAATTACTATCAGGTTGCCAAGCTATGGACAAGATTATCAGAGCTTCCACTTCAAGGCATTAAAGCAATTATAACTAAAGACATATTAGATGCCTATTAGGAACAACTTAATATTTAGCTGCATGTTTCGAGCTGTATTTTGATAGATTTAGTACAGCCCAGGCAGACTTCTGGATCTAGGACCTTTAACTGCATTATGGCTGATTTGTAGTAGTTATAATATGATACAAATTAAAACAAATCCATCAATTGCAAAAAGTTCTCTATTTAAAATTAAGATCTTTTTTAGATGTTCTCACTATGTGAACCTTTGTGCCCAAACTCCTAAAACTGACCAGGTTGTGTGAAGAATTCTTTATCACAAAGCGTATTATTGTTATCTTAACACTGTTGAAGTGCTGTAGCACTGACGCTACACACATGATTAATAAACACAATTGTTATACCATATATACACTATATATATATTTTTTTTTATTTTCCTGGGCAGAACAAAGACTTGTACATGAGAAGTGATGCATTCTTTCAAATGTGAGAAATTATTTTTGCACTCACACAGACACACACAAAATTTTAAATGTCAGTGCAGTAGGCTAATGAAGCTGCTCTTTTCCACCAGAGAAACAGCCAAGTTTTTTTTTTTTTGGTAGAGAGGCCCAGCAAATGCCTGCTCCAAATGACTTCCTTCAAAACATTGAAAAACTAACTGCATACTAGCGTAAGGGCAATGTGTATTGAACAGACTGAGCTCTGAAATTGTGTAGAATGACGTTTAAAGGTGCTGAGATGACAAGGAAAGTTATTTGTACTTACTCTGTACATAAGATGCGAATCTTAACAAATAAATACTAAAGTGCTTCTTATTCTTGATATCAAACGTGATCTTTAATGGTGTCCAATATGTTTTTTGATAAAAAACTTGATGAAAAGTTGTAATGATGTCTTTCATTATGATGACTTACTTTTCAATAATGGTTTTCTAAATTGCACACAATGGCATTTAGTTACCTGGTGAGAGTGGTGCCAGTGAGATTGATGCAGCAGTGATTTAATCCTTTTAGTTTTTATTTCTTATCTCTTGCACACATGCACTTTATGTCTGTTCTGTTCAGTAGCTCTTGGTTGTTTGTTGTTTTGTGAAATTCTGTGTTTTGTGTAGCACCAGGGGGTCCTGGAGAAATGTTGTTTCATTTCACTATGTACTGCATATGCTATATATGGTTGAAATGACAATAAAGCTTCTTGAACTAATGCTCTGGCGACCCGGGTTTCATTCCGGTTTGGGTTTTTTTCCTGTCCCTCTCTCTCTATCTCTTATATTTCATGTCTGTCCTATAAATAAATGCAAAATGCAAAAAATATCTTTAAAAAAAAACAAAAATCTTGACCGACTTGTCCTTAAAAAAATTCATTGTCTTCTTTTTTCTAGCAATCAGTATTGTAACAGCAATGTACTAGTGTAAGGCTGGAAATGATCAGACTTCTGCTTTCCTGCCCCAAGCATAAGATGGGTAACGAAAGGGCCATTTGGCATTCCTGAAGGCACCGGGGTGCTAATAGTAAATGGCCTAAAAGGCCTTTAGGACAACATGTGTATACATTGGGGGTCTGCTAAGGGTCACATGTTTTATACAGTGGGTGAAGTGGTAATTTGCTGATTGGTCAGTTTGAATATCTCACATTTGGTTCTTAGTCACATGGTCAAGGAAGGGATAAAAGAGGATTGTATAACTAGTGCTCTGGCTCTCTTTTTCTGCTCTCTTTTCCTGTTCCTCCCTTTTTCTTTTCTCTCTCTCTCTCTCTCTCTCTTTCTCTTTCTTCCTTTCTCTCCTTCACATTTTACATACATACAAGGGTACAATTAAATTGTCTATGTTTTACTATTTTTCATCTATTTTGTAACAGATTCAAGTGTAAATCATTGTCATTAAACCATTTAAGTTATCTTGTCTTAACCTTAACATTGATGTGCTAACTAAAGTAATACAATATAATCACTTAATAGCAACACTCTCCCACATATTTAGCTATTATAACTGCGCTTATTTTTGTCGTTGGTATAAGTGGCAGTGGGTGGTAATAGACAAGAAATGTACAGTTTTATACCATTGTGCTGATAACGTTGCTTTAGTTCTTCTGCAAGCTTGAAGCCCCTCTGTAAACTTCCCTGTGTCACAAATATTTCACCTTCACTTTTTCTAATTTTAATTCCTTAAAGCTATAATTTTCCACTTTTAGAATAACCATAATATACTAAACAGGTTTAATAAACCTCTAAATTAATAATGAAACAATCAGTTTTTTATAAAGCAGGATTTACAGCAAAATCTAACAAAATAAATTAATACAGTGCTATTTAAGTATATGTGTGTGTGTGTGTGTGTGTGTGTGTTTATTGTGTGGGAGTGTGTGTCCAATCGAACACACATTAACTCAGATTGTGTTGCCTAAGTCAGCTGATGTATGAGTCTAGGATGCTTTACGGATGTATGTTTGGCCTGCCCCCTTACACACATTTTAATATAATAATTTCTTATCTTGACTTGTTTTTCTCTCAGGAAAGACAGACAGGGCTTCCTTACTCCCTGCCCCATCGAGTAAAAAATGTTCTGACTTTCTATATATTAGTTATAAATACAATAATGTTTAAATAACTATCATTATTTTGTAAAAATTGGCGCCACATTAAAGTATGTAAGTATTTTTTTGTAAAACTTGTCATAAAATGTTTTAAATACCAAAATTAATTAATTAAACCATGAAGTTTTATTTAATATATAGTGAATTAAATACTAGTGTGATAGAACTGAAGTTTTCTTTAAGTTGAATTTACTCAACAGTAGCAGTCGGACTTAAGTTTGATCATCTTAAAATGTGGTCAACTGGTCAAATTGCATACTATATATAACCAAAAATGTAAAAACATATGAACAAACTGCAAATTGGCCCTTAAAGAAAACCTTAAATATGGTTAATCTACATATTGTCCAACCAGATCCCATATGTCTTCCCAAATGGCACACTTTTCAAACATCTCTCCGGAGAACAGGCTTATAATAAACTAACCCAGTCCCACTGACCTTTCTTGTCCCCAAAGAAAAGGGTTTGTTGTGCGGGGTTTGACCACTGGAGGGAGGTGTTATCGTTGTAATCCACGCGGCAAGTCATGTTGGCTGTGCTCCCCTCCACCACCGTCACATTCTGGGTGACGGGAAACTGGCTCTGACTGCCTGCAAGGACACAAGAAAGAGAAGAAAGAAAAACAGGAGTCTCATTGACTAGTACAACTAAAGCCTTGTGTTTGTTTCATAGTTCTTAGTTTATACAGTTTATATACAGCTTAATATTTTGCACCAAAAGTTTTTATTTTATTAAATTCTTTTCTGGTAGCAGGGTAGAGGCTCCAAATTCAAACGTGTGATGAATGTTTCAGAGTGTACAAAAAGCAATATACCTTTTTTAAATCAATAGTCCAAAAATACAGTACAAGACATTCATTCTTAGCAAACATTTTACCACACATTTTGTGGATACAGCAGTTTTTGCTACGTAGAGAGTTTATTATATTATGACATATGATATTTAGACAGTTAAGTAAGCAACATGGAAGTTGTCTTAGGGCAGCTGTAAATGTATTTAAAAGCAATATATCTGCTTTATTGATAAGAGTATATGTAATGCCTGCTTCACGGAAATTAAATTAAACAAATATTACTATTTATTAATATTATTATTATTATCTAATTGTATATTAATATGTAAATAATAATATCTTAAAATAGAACTAGCATATTAAATTATATGGCTTTATATGATCGATGGCTATAGTTTATTATTAAAATGCCAAAGTTTAAAAAAAAATTACTGTATATAATGGATTTTATTGTAGAGAACCTAAAGTCGATCCAGGGGACTTTGGGCACAAGATTCAGTGAAGCAAAGAGATTGTAAAAGGAAACCAGGAGACCCAAAAAACATCATGGAAGCACAGTGAAAACATGTAAAAAATAAGTACCAAAACAATGATGGGATAAAAAAGTAAAAGCTGAATAGAAGAAAAAAATGATTAAAAGTAATGATTGAGAGCAAAGTGAACTAATTAATTTACCAAAAACATATAAATTTGGTCTTACATAAATGATATAAGAGCAGTATGTATAAAGTCCGATATATTTTTGATGTTACCAAAGAAATTATTTGTATCCACTTCCTATACGCATCTTTAGTAGCTATTTAATAGCTAATACTAATTTGAATTTAATGCAATTGGAGCAGCACAGGTTGTTTTTTATTTCTTTTTTTTAATGCAAACAACATAGAAAACTATTTCATTTGATTAATTTTAATATTGTTAATCGTGGTGTTGAACTGACTTTTGACTGAATGTTATAGAACACAATATAATAATCTGAACATCGAATATAGAAAATCTATAGAACATAAACATAGACACGAGCTTGTCTGTACAGAGAGTCAACATTGTCTTTCTCCACAAGCACCATTGCATTATTCCTGCTTTCCTTTTCACTTTTTTCCCCTCCCTCTTACGCTCGATCAGCAGTAATTGGTAGCAGGGCCTAATTAGAGCTAGTCATGTTTGCCTGGCATCTTCTGCTGCTGCAGCTGGGTGCTAAATTGACACAAAATCCCAACCACGAAATTTTCGATCTGTGCTAAAGAAAGCGTCCTTACTCTTCTAAGTGTGAAGAAAAAAATAAATAAATGTATGTCCCTATCTTTGTGTGTATGTGGGGGTGTGAGTGAAATGGTCTACAGAAATTACGGAACCCAAGCAAAATCACATCTAGTTCCTTTAGTGGACTCTTTTAGTCTGCATTTGTACTGCGTACTTTTTTTGTATTTTTGTGTTGTTGCACATAAGCCAAGACTATTATTACACATTATTATTATTATTTTTTTATTTTAGATATTTTTTGCCGTTTTTTGATAGGACAGAGGAATGAAAGGGGAGAGATAGAGAGAGAGAGAGAGGTGGGAACGGAAAGGACACGAGCCAGAATCGAACTCGGGTCACCGGAGCGCAACTGCGCATGTGGGTGCCAGCCGACAGATTATTTTCTATGCAGTTATCCCACAGCGCTGTTAAACCCTTGGTTCTAATTGGTCAGAGACTGTTTATTAATTTTTTTTAGAAGCTCTGAGTACTTTATATTGTTATTATATACAGAATAGCTTTATTTAGTAGACAATTATTATTTGCATTATTCATGTTTATATTCTTGTTCTAAGAATTTCACTGTTTTACTGTAGAAGATGCTTGACATTAACAGATTGTTATAATGGTGTACGATTGATATTCAGATGTAAATAGTGAAAGACTTCAGTGTCAATTCTTTTACAATATGAAGATTTTTTTCCTGTTGGTAGTGTATTATCACAAGACTGATTAAAGAAAACATATAAATAAATTACTTGTAGAGACAAATAAATAAAAGGTGTGATGTAATTCCTATGAGTGACATCATTTGTGACTGATTTTGCTACTTATTGAAGAAAATAAGCAACTTTAATAGGACAAGACCCCCCTCATGCTTTGAGTATTACTATTTACTTGTTAGTGCTCACCACATCCCTGTCTCTAAACAGACAAACTAACACAGTCATAACTCTCCTCATCCCTAAAGGTCAGTCTGAGAGCATCTTGCACATTATTGGTGAGTTAATCCTGTGTTTTGACAGTCTCAAAGCAGCAAGGAAGCATCACCTGGGCTTCCCACCAGCATATCTTATTGTTCGGCTCTCATAAAGGTGACATTGGATCTGCCTCTAACATGGACCGCATGCTATGTACGTGTTGTAGGCACTGTGGAGGATTCAGCTTTCCTCATCAGTCAGGAGCAGCAGGAGCTTTCAAGGTGTGAGATGCAGCAATCATAGACTCTGGTGTTTGAAACTTACTCATCTCTGTCCTGTAGTTTATCAGGTAATAAAAAAAAGATCTGGATCAAGAACATATAAGGGGTCTGGATCCCAAGGAATAAAAATACACTTTGAGGTTTAATCCGTAGATAAACGCTATAGTACTTCAGTCTGCTGTAAAATATTAGTCTACAAGAAAAGAGTTAGCATAATTTCCAATATTTTGTGGAAATAAAGGTTGGAAACACTAACTGTAACAGAGAGATTTTAATCAATTTTAACCCCCAGCTATAGAACGTTTTGAAAATTAGCATTTAGCATTGTTGAATTCCATCAAACCTTTTAAATAATACATGTTGCGGAAAATATGTGTTAAATCAATTCACAATAAAGCTTTTCTGTTTTATCATTAATCTACATAACACATAAGCATAAAATCACACGTATAAAAATTCTGCTTACATTTCCCTGAGGGGATATCTGTGCATTGTGTGTTTATCTCAATCTATGTTAAATGTTTCCCAACAAAATAACCATTATGTTTTTCCTTTTACATAAATGCAGTCACATCCGTGAAAGAATTAATAACTCCCACACCCCCAGGGGCCACGCCCTTCTGTTGGGGAACCAGATTGTCTGTTCTAGAAATGACTAGAAATTGTAATGGGTTAAATTCTAATAATTCATTCTAATAAAGAAGATAAAGAATAAAGAAGTAGAAACCCTAGCATTTTTAAAGCGCCTTTGAGACCACCGATTTCCCAATACTGCTAGAATGTATTGCTCACCACATTACCAGCTTACTATAAGGCAGAAATTCAGAAAAAAAAGACACCCAAAAACATTTAAACCCATGATAGTTTTCACACCCACAATAGGTGAAGTTGAGCAGGAGATTGGACGTAATATGAGAGTACACAGGGCTGCACATGATGGATTTCAGGCTGTTAGGTCAGCAGTGTGTATTGCCACTGCACTGATATTGAACACAGAATTTCACTGCATCAGTTAATAACAAATATCGATATTACATCAAAAGGGAGAGTATTACAGCACAGCAAGCTCACTCAGGCCTAATCTCAACACGACAAGATTGTGCGGAGGTAAAATTGTGCCGTGTGCCTGGTAGCAAATCATGACATCTCACATAAAAGGATTTTGGACCTGAAAACGATTTTCGTTTTCTCTTAACTGGAATTACCTGTAGGCCAGTTGGTTGCTCAAGCCATACCCTTTCTTGTAGAAGACTTTCTATTACTAATCATATTAGTGCACTAATCATATTTTTTATATATATAAATATATATATTTTTTTGGAGTTTTTTTAGAATGCGTACCATCTTTTTAGACAGATAATTTACTTTAACTTCAATGTCTAGACTAGACAAAATAAACAACATAATTTAATGGTCTAAAATCTGGCAACTGTACAGATAAGAAAAGGAAAAACATCATGGTTGTTGCTCTTTGTACTTGATTTCAGTGTTTTAGAGAGATTTGCTGTTTTTTTTATGTTGCTGTTGTTGAAGTCTTTGGTAAAGATTATTTCTGTACACTGGAGGATTAAAATGACTTAAATGGCACACATTGAATTTTTAACCGGTTCTGTTTTGCTGCTTTTCGTCTGCTTCAATCAACAAAGTTATGTCTGACTGCACAAATCAGAGCATTTATATTAAATGAATTATTCATAACTTTTGAAAGATATTTGTGCTACACAAAACTAGTATAACTTGTATCTGGTAGTTACACGCTGGCATTCTTTTGTGCTTTTGTGCACATTTCAATGTCTACGTTGTAAAATTGTTTAATTGTTAAACGCTGTCATGGGAAATTTTGTTTTTCCCCTCAGTCACAGAAGACGTTAAATATCTAATTATAGAAACGCTTATCATGTCAATTACAATTTTCTAAAATGATTACATTAATACAACATGAATACATTATTATATTTAAAATACCAAACGACCGTCTGTTCAGACTGCATCTTCAGCAAAGTGCTCTGGTATGAAATATGTCAAATTAAAATAAATTTCATTTAGTGCAAACACTGATGTACATATTACATTTTAAACGATTTGCATTTTATTATTAGGTATTTTCCATGTCTGACCTCTCATACTAATGCACTAATAATAAAAATAAAAAATAGATTTTAATCTTTTGTTTAAACTATTTACCAGTGCATTCCTTTCCATTATGTTGGGACAAAAATAATAAAATATTATAAACATGTACAGTTAATAACGTTTTCACTCCTGGAAGTCCAAAGTTCTTCTCTTTTTAGCATCAAATGCTAAATATATATCAATATAATATCAGTAGAGCAGTGAATAAACCAAACCGCATTAAGCTTTTAAAAATTGAGTTTTGTACTTTGGCTAATGTGCTGGATTCCTTTATTAACATTTGTAATGTAAATTGCAGTAAAAAAACTTATTTCAAATGTATTTTACCCCAATTTATTTGTCGTTTTATTGATTTTTGTTCATTTTATTCAGCCACATTTTTAATCCTTGCACTTCATTCAGCTGTAGTTTATGAAAAATCCCTTGAAACAAAGGCTTTTTTTCTTTTTTGCAATCTACTGCTGGGGAAAAGTTGGCTCCTGCTGTTGTTCTACACAGTCTATTGTTTTGCTGTGTTATAGAAAAAAGAGTCCAAAGCCTGTAGCAATATAAAAC
The DNA here is from genome assembly GCA_005784505.1 of Bagarius yarrelli. Lineage (NCBI taxonomy): Eukaryota > Metazoa > Chordata > Actinopteri > Siluriformes > Sisoridae > Bagarius > Bagarius yarrelli. The sequence continues at coordinate 2,025,419 of VCAZ01000058.1, read as the reverse complement.
TGTCCTCAAGTGGACAAGTAATAGCAAAAGTAGCAGAATTTTTAACACTCAACACTAAACCCCAGCTAAGGAAAGGTGATATAAGAACATTTATCATGTATTTGACAGGTTAAAAAAATATTTTACAGAAATAACTTCCATAAAGGTTTTAAAGCATTTGCTCTTATTACAGTAGTGAACGAAGTACTAATACATTAATGAATTTACCCTTGTGGAAAGCTAAATGTTTAGTGTGCTTGACTAGTCTAATGTTGTCTAGGAGTATGTTTAACTAGGTCAAAAATGGTATAAAAGTGTATAGTAAGGAAAGTCAACAAATACAAATTTTCTCTGGTAATGAAGAGTCTTGTTGCACAAAAAGTAATTGGCAAACTTTTCAGCTATAAAGTTGCATGTCTTGTATATGTTATAATTGTTATAAATTTTTATATTATGAGGTGTGTTGTGCTACTATTATTGTTAGAGGTTTTGTTGGCTATTGTGGGAGTATTTTTTTCAGTTCGGTCTTCCAAATAATCCCATATTACTTATTTTTACATTAGAGAGGTAACAATAAGATAATTGAGCCACATTACAATTAAATTGAACCTTTTTTTTTATCGTACTAGTCGTTTCATACCAAGTGTTAGGCACAAATATGCAACCTCACACTCGTATAAAAAGTCTTGACATGCTGTGGCATTTCAAGATTTTAAGATTTTTTAATAGTTGGAACACTGACTAAACCCCAGACTTCAGAGTGACTTTAGAGCTTGATATCAATTAAACCAATGGTATTATAATGTTTTTACAATGCTATTGGAATTTTCGCATAAAGCAGTGTCAGTGCAGTGTTATTATAATGTTGTTACAATACTACTGGAAGTTTTGCATATAGCAGTATTACTGCAGTGTTATTAGGATGTTATTACAATGCTATTGGAAGTTTCTTGTATAGCAGTGTCAATGCAGTGGTATTATAATGTTATTACAATGCTATTGGAAATTTTGCATATAGCAGTATTACTATAAAATAGAGTGCAGTGGTATTATAATGTTATTACAATGCTATTGGAAATTTTGCATATAGCAGTATTACTGCAGTGTTGTTATAATGTTATTACAATGCTATTGGAATTTTTGCATATATCAGTGTCAGTGCAGTGTTATTATAATTTTATAACAATGCTACTGGAAGTTTTGCAAATAGCGGTATGACTGCAGTGTTGTTATAATATTTTTATTACAATGCTAATGGAAGTTTCGCATATAGCAGTGTTAGTGCAGTGTTATTATAATGTTATTACAATGCTATTGAACGTTTAGTTACACATGTGCCTAAATGAACCTCCAAATTCAGTGAAAAAAATAAAATAATTAGAATATAGCAATATAAAACAAATTTATAAAACAAAAAATAGAATTCAAACAATCTTAGAAAAAGCTCTTAGCTAGGCGTGTGATCATGCACATGTTAATCTGTCTAATTACTGGTTATGTAAGTACAATTAAAACAAGGTGAAAATTGAAATACAACATGTGTAAGACAACATGTAATTTAAGCTTGTGTGCTTTAAAGGGCTAATCTTTTTGTTTTATATATATAAACAGAAGGGCTGATAATTTATTAAAAGTTTTAGTCTAATTACTTACATAATGTGCTGATTATTTAATATAATAATCACATTTAATCACACAAATATTAGCCGGACAAGTCATTGTAGAGTAGTTTATTGTAATTGCATGGCAGGGTAACTTATTTATGCTCGCCTGTATATTGTTAAGTGCAGTGTGGTGTTGCCTTTTGCACATATAACAAAGCAGAGATAGACAGAATATATCAGCCTGAAATCTATGCAGTGTTAAGTGCGCAGGTTTCATTCTCTCTGTAACCGGTATCACTGCTTAATGCGATATAAACATAAACACATCATATGTAAGTTACATTAATATAACTTTGACATTGGTCACTGCACACCTGAGCATTACTTGACTTTGCTGCTTCCGAGTGTGAAAAAGTTTTTCAGTTACTTTCATAAAAATTTTCTTATGAGCAGCAGTAACGAGATTTTCCCCGTTAAAAGTTCTTGATTTTTTCAAAGTTTAACGGATTTGCGCATCTATAAACATTGCAAAACATAGGCATTTTGAGTTTCTGCTAGCTATGCCTATGTAGAAAAATTACTTTCCGTCATTTATATATATATATATATATATATATATATATATATATATATATATATATATATATATTATACAAAATATTATACAAAAATATATATTATAGCATCATAAAGTCAACATGTCGTCAGCACATCCTCTGAGAAAATGCGAGAGAGAGAACAAGCCATGTGGTCCGAAAAAGCCTTTTTCTATTTCAGCTGACTGAGCGACATAATGGAAATCTGCGCCTTGATGTATGGCCAAAAGGCAGTAAAGCAAAGCATGGCAGAACAAACCATAGACTGCAGGGATGTCCAAAAAGCTAACAAATAAACCACATAGCACACAGAGAAGGAAGGTCTGATCTCAGTTCATTAACCACTGATATGAGCCCCTACTCTCAATCTGGACTCATATACAGTGTTTATACTCTATATTAAAGCTGACATCAGAAGTGTGAAACAGAAGTGTGTGTGCGCGTGCGTGTCACATCAGTGGGTGTCGTCGGAAATAAACAACCATGCCGTTATATAAGCATACTGATTTCCAGAAGCGACTAAATATCTAGATAAGAGCACAGTATAAGCAAGTAGATATCATTGCGATGAAAAATCCAAGCAAGGCTTCAATAGGTTCATCCATTCGTAGTTCATATAACTTTTGCACAGATCTGGCGATAACCCTTGAGACTGCGAGTCAACTATATAAGTGCTATTTTTTTCTGCTTAACACTTATGAGAGAAGTAATGAATGGTGTGCTTATCTGATCAATTCCCGTTTCATGGCTTTACAGCTCTGAGCCAGAAGCAAATTAAATGAGAACTAATGGGAGAGGAAATATGATTTGGAATTCTATGTGATGGGGATGTCTGTCAGCTGTCTTTAATGGGCACAGCCGAAGTAACGTTCAGCGTTTGTGAAGTGTCCTCATGCTGCAGTAATGAGACAGAAGATAAATTACCTTTCGTGCATGGTTTCATTTTGAGAAACACACACATGCGCACACGCACACACACACGCACACACACACATACACAGCTCTACAAATAAATAGACACAACCTCTTCAGAGACAAGCCTATAACACATAAACACAGACACACGCATACAGTGATGCTGAATCCTTGTGTAGGTTGAGAAACTTTTCTAATCACCAAATGATTGACAAGCTCTAACTAGTAGAACCACATCTTTAATCTGATTGGTTAGATGATGGTGGTCGATAATGTTTCTATGTAATCCTGGAGAACAAACAAGGCTGGAGTTTTTGCTCTAAGATTGGTATTTTATTGGCAGCTGTCAGTGTGAGCAATGAGGTCATACTTAATTACTCCATGTTACAGACCCTGAAACACATTAACTATGTTTCTATTGGAATGTTTGTGGGTTTTAGGGATCTTAATGCTAATTTATCGATTGTGTGGGAGATTAGATTGCTTGCCTTTCTCATCACAGTGAGACATAGCATATTTGCTTGGCTTGCTGCAACAGTTGGGATGGCGCTTAATAGGAGAAAAAAAATCTTTGGCAGTCAAACATTTTTAATATTAGACTAAAATTTTTAAAGTAAACTTTGGACTCATAGCTCAAGAACATGACCCTATTAGATAAGACAGTTGTATGCAAAGATTTAGATGCAATTTAGATGCAATTCAGTTGCAACATGGCTAGTTAGCAACAAAGGAACCTGATTTTTTTCAAGCAAAGATAAAAATGTGAGAGCAGGAAATACTGAAGAATTTAAGCTTGGCTGCATTTTCTTCTTTGAGTAAAGATGATTGCGATGTTAAGTAAATGGAAAGTGGTGGCTCGGTGGTTAAGGTGTTAGACTGATACCTGGAAGATTGGGTTTCAATTCCCAGCACCACCAAGTTATCACTGTTGGGCCTCTGAGCAAGGCCCTTAACCCCCAATTGCTCAATTGTATGAAAGAGATAAATGTATGTCGACCTGGATAAGGGCGTCTGCCAAATGCTGTAAATGTAACATGTAAATCTTAATGACAGCTCCATAAGCAGGTAGTTAAAGAGCAATCCAGGTCATGTACAAAATATCTAAAATATATATATTTTTTATATTATTTTTGCAAACTATTCGATCGCATTTTAATTAAGGAGATTAATATGCAAGTTATTGGATGGGTTTTTTTTGTTAAGAATTATGTATAGTATATCTGTCCAACTCTGATCCATGGTTGGAACCTATTCTTGGCCTTTTTCATCCTCTCTTACAACTACCTCTACATCACTACGCTAATGTTTCTTAGCTCTATCTGTCATTCCACCAGTGGACTCCTCAGGCTACCTTCCAAAAATTTCAGCCTGGATGAAGGATCTCTTCCTTTAACTTAGTCTAGAGATTCTGGTCAGCCCAGCATGTCCCTCAATTTAATACAACATCAAATTCAACCTTGGTTTATTGCTGCTACTTTTACAAAGGTCCACCATAAATATTGAGATAAAAAATATATAAGCAGTCTGCCAAGATAAAACACACTGTGGTGATTTTCCAGTCCTGAAGGTTTGATTTACAAAGTACAAAGTTTATAAAACAATTTATTTAGATTTACACATGAATATATTTGTATTTCGGTTTATTGCCTTTGGTAGACAACCTATCCAAAGCAACTGTCTTTTTAAAACACATCTTATAAAGAAACAATCCTAATAGATAAGGGTCTAAACACCAACGAGCTAGAACCCTCTTAGCAAGGATTTAGTCTTTTTTTCTTTTTCTAATCTTCAAGCAATCACACACATGCAAAAGCTTCTTTCTAGCTTCGGGACCTTGAACCTCTAGTTGAAGTCTTTGAGACTTTGGCTATAGAGTAAAAAATAGAACTTTGCTGACCAGTTGAGGGACACCTTTAATAAGCATTCATAATTTTTTTAACTGGTATAGATTCTTTATCAATAATCACAAAAAAGTCCAGCCATCTGTTTTCTAAACCACTAACTCTACCTATCTTATTGTACCCGGAGCACAAGGCAGAGGAACACCTGCACCGAGTGCCAGTCCACTGCAGGGCAAAAAGCCTCATACACACACCCAGAGTGAACTATTTGGAAATTCTCATGAGTCAACAGCACATGGACTAGCGGAGAATGCTGGAGCATTCAAAGGAAACCTGAAGCATGAAGAGAACATGCTAACTCCACACACACACACATCGGCTGAGGACCGAAATTAAACCGGAAAGCCTGGAAGTGCAAGGCAAGTGTGCTAATCATTAATACACTGTGCCCACCAGCTTGATAGAAATATAGAAGATTATTGGTCCATAGACATACCTAAACTTTGTATGAAAGTCTATCAAACAAAGTTTAAAGGCTTAGGAATGTTTATCGAATGTTGTTTACTGTTGGGTTTTTTCGTGGTGATGATTTTTTTGCCTGGTATCTTTTTGATAAAAGAAGTTGCTTTATCTATTTTTTGTAAATGTTTTTTATATTTTAACATCTATATATCTAACATCAAAACACAAGATTTGATGGTTTTTGGAACACAAATTTATGCAAAATTAGGCAAAGCCTCATGCAAACATCTGCAAAACAGTTCCAATAGAAAGAAAAACCTAAGAAAATCAGCAATCAACTAGTAATAATCTGATCTGTCTACCTATGTATCTTTATCTATTTTATTTAATAATGCTATGTAATTTTATGCCTAATAGAACAGAACTTATGAATGCTTTTTACAGCAACAAAAAAAAAAAACCCAAAGTGTTGTATTAGAATGTATGTCCAAATCAGAAATGGTCAGATTTTTTTCTGACAGAGAAATTAGATTGCAAAACTCTTTTACTGGAGTGTCAAATGAAGGTGGTCTTCAGAAAAGTGCCCTATATAGAGGCCTAATACAAATTCCCCAGTCGTAGAGAGAAAAAAATAAAGAGACAGAAAGGAACATAGCCCACCGACCAGAGCGCAAAGCTGACCTAATTATTAATCACTGCTAATGCAGCAACATGACACTTTTTAATTAATTGGCTGACTATGTGTGGCCTATTTGCCAACATGTTTGGGGAGCAAGTCTTACAGCGTGGCTACAGACGTGTAATATTTAATTAGGACTGGAGGCTTCTCTTAGCACAAGCCCCAGAGTGGGATGATCAGGGCTAGCGCTCTCCCTGGAGATGCTTTGATGCTGTAATTTTTCAGGTCACTTACACAGACAATTGCAAATTTCTACCTAAATTAAAAAACGTATCTAAAACAACCAGAAGACTATCGAGTCCTGTAATAAAGCACTAGTAGGGTTTTTTCATGAGCAAGGCGTCTTCATTAGAAGGTAATTAAAGCTGTGTTCCATTCTCATTTTAGGTTTCATCAGGAGAAATTTAAAGAAATCTCAGCACACATCAGTAAATTCCCATGTGATTTAAGAACAGTGACTGGTAAACGAAACTAAAATGACTTTATCTGATAGCAAAGTGATTCCTCGAAGATAGACTTCAATTTGAAATAATCTGTGACAAGCTCTAGACCTTTTTTATTTTAACTCCCGATAAAATTGTCTTTATTAAGCGATCTCAGCTAATTAACATTATGAAATGTGTATTTTATAATGATTTAAAATCATCTTCTGTTGCAATTATATTGAGAGTTATGGTTAATTCGAAGAGGAATTATCAAAAAGTTCCACAGTAAAATAGTTTGCTCTTTTGTGGAAGCATAAATTAGGTCTTTCGAAATTGATCTGTGTTTGTTTTAACTAACTAAGAATCTCTGAAAAAGCTATTATTTATAAGGCATCACATTTAAAATACTACAGCAATTATATTTACAGATTTAGTGATGTTAAAACTAAATAATTCCACAGTAAAACTGACCCATATTTTGTGGGGGTAACACTTTATATAATGAAAATAACTTTATATAATGACTTAAAATCAACTCATAGCTCAATTACAGTGACAGACACGATGAATTATTTAAAAATTCCACAATGAAGTTGCTTAATATTCAGTAGCGCCATAGAATAGGTCTTCCTAAAGTGACCTCAGTTGGTTTAATTGACTAATGATTTGAAATGCCTTTTTAATGATGATTTATCTTCAGCTCATTGATGCATTTATTGTGAGAGGTAGGGTGACTTTGAAAATCATAATAAATAAATAATAATAAAAAAAATTCCACAGTACAAAGACCACAGAGAAGGTCTTCCTGAAGTGATCTTTATTTTATACTGACATTATTATATTCATATTATATAATAATAGATATAAAATCAATAATACCATCATATTTTGTTTTCATTTGTCTCAATCTATTGTCTGTTTATTATTTATTTAATTCCCCGAAAACATTATGAGAAACGATTGATCCTTTTTTTTTTTTTACATCTTTTTACAATCCGGTTTCATCCCCACATTTGTTTTCCGTGTTCTGATTAAAATTAGACAGCTTGAGACGGATGAACGTTTATAACTGGTATTTTACTGGCTTGAATGAATTGCTTGACGTAATGTAAATACCAACACAGTGTTTTTTTTATAGCAAACATGGATAGAAAGATCTAACATGCACTTGTGTTTTATAAACACAATGTACTTTATTCATTAATTCACCCTCAGTAGCTGCTTTGTCCTGGTCAGGGTTAACTGGAAACTCTAGGGCTGTGAAATAGCATCACAACCTACAACCCACTCCTTATTTCCATTAAGCTCAATAATTTGAGATGTAAAGTAGTGTTAATTATTTTAATTCTTTTAAATAATTATTTTTAAAAAAGGATAAAGCTTCCCAGTGGTCATGTGACATATGACACTATTTATACTACGAATGTTGCTAACTAGATCACAGTAGTTCTCACACCTTTTTTTTGCAGCTTTCCATTTCCTGTGTTTTCTCACCGATCTGGTCACCTGCCATTTCCCACTCAGCACCCAGCTCTTCTCTATCATGCAAGAGCTACCCACTGAGAGCTAACAACTGAAACTTTTTATGCTGCTGCTCATGCTGCATCTCAGAGCAGTGAAAAATACACTGGGAAATACAATTCACCCTCTTCAGCATACATATACACCCAGGATAGGCTATTGAATGCGGCTCTGTATTATTATTTTGGCTTTTTGGCACAAAAGGCTTTGGCATGTAATTATTTTCGCAAATTCCCCCCCCCAAAAAAAACAAAAAAAAAACATAAGATACGGCCAAACATCTGAAGCTGTTAAAAAATTGCACACAAGAAGTCCAGAGGTTTGTGGATATTGTACGAACAGACCTTTATAATTGTGTATCTTTTCCCAAACAGTTGCTGAAAAAGCTAAAAGTACATAGTTGTCTAGAATGTCTTTATACTTTATACTTTAGCATTACATTATTTTCTCACTTCCACCCAAAAGACCCAAAGCTGTTGCAGCATGGCGGTGCCCCTGTGACCAAAGCAAGCTCATGGTGTTTAAGTGTCCCGCAAACAACCCTCGTAATTTCAATAAGAGCAAGGAACTGTTAGGAGGAAATGACTGCACGAATTTGCAACAAATTAAAAGTCACAGCTTCTACAAATGTGTGACTTCATGACAAACCCAAATTTATTTAATGTCTTATGTGTTTGTCTTTTTATTTTTTTATTCCCATGATAAAAAAATATTGTTCTTCCTTAATGTGGCCTTTCTAGCTTTCACTGGAAATTACAGCTAAGATAGAACTTATACTATGTGACCGTAGCTTATTCAGCTTTAATAGCAGGATCCAACAAGAAAATCATAACTTGGAGATAAACACTTCACACATCATAAAATAGTGCTTTACTGTTTACTCTCTCTTACTTTGTGACAGCTGTTTGAAATTCAATTTAGGTAGATATGAGAAAATCCATAGGTAATTATATAAAAGCGAAGACTCCATTACTGTTGCTTATGACTACTGTAGAATAAATCAATTTAAGTTAATGACTTGTCAAGAAGTTTGATTGATTTCAGGTTGACAGTACCGAAGAATGCAAAATCATCTAATTTTACGTCAAAAACTACCTTATTTATGAATTCATTTACATTAATTATTTATTTCATAGACATACAACAACCTTATATCAAAAAAACAAAAATCTAATAAATACATCTTATTTGACATAATATACAAACCTGTTACTAAAAAATACCCGCATTCTGCTTAAAAATATGCACACATGAAATCTAAGGCTAGAGGAACACAAATGTCCCTATTAATGCAAAGGCTGTGCACTATCCTCCTTGCTAAATTATCACCATGGGTGGTAAGAGTCAGCGGAACAGGGAATGAATTTCCCGCCTCTTAGAATAAAGCCCTTGAGTGCTTTTCTCTCTCCTTTAAAGAGAAGGGCACAGACACGGCAATGACACACAGCTGAATTGTAATAGCTCAGTGGTTTAAAAGCACTTTAGACACCCCCTTTACATGGAGACAGACCCAGACACATTTCCCAAAAGTACCGTTTCAGCCACTGCTAAAAGCCTTTTAAGGCGAGTTAAAGGCGGCAGCCTTCACACAGATTCTCATGTAAAATTACTGGGGAAGAAAAGAACTCCATGTGCCTCTTCCTGCATATAAAAAACATGGGATGAGTATAATTCACCTAGACAAATGTAAAAATTACATTAACATATCAGGAATCAGGAATGCTGGTTTTCCCTTCAGGAACTCGAGCTGCGTCGAATCGCTTTGGAAACGCCATTTTATAACCTTTAGCCTCAAGCACGTGTAAAATCCATCGAGAAACCTGTGACGTCACAGACCAGGAAGTAAGGCTGTATAAATAGATATATAAATAGAAAAAAATAGAAAAATATGCTGCTAACAGTGTGCTTTTCCATGCTCGCGATTTATAACAAGATCGGATACACACTCGCCATGTGTTGTGTGTGTTGTCTGTTTGGGAGTAGAGCATTGTGAGCAGGTCATTTTAATGTGTTTGCTTTGCCCTCGCCTGTATATATATTAGAACATATAATATAATATAATATAATATAATATAATATAATATAATAAATACAAATGGGCCTTGTCTCAGATCCTGCCCACTAGCCCAATGCTCAGAATGTGTAGGCCCGCTTTTAGGTTTCATTTCTCTAGTAAAGAGGCCAAAGCATTAGATATCTCCCTACAAGGAAGTGGATTAAGGAAAATTCGGACTCGCCACCATTCTCCCAAGCATATGAGAAGCTATGTAGGTTGTAATCAGAGCAGCGGCTCGGCTCAGCATAGAAAAGTAAGATGGCAAGCCAAGAGTAGGAATGTTTGCTCAAGAGTAAGTAGGACAAGTGCTTTCTGACAGACATGGTGCAGCCTTCACCTTCACACTAAGGTGTCAGGGTAATGCATTCCCCACATAGCAATCTCCTCATATCGCTCGGTGCAAAAGCGCAGTTTTGCTACCTGTACTGAGGGTGGAGATATCGAGGCAGCGACCACAACCTGGGGACTCCGGGGAAGAAGACGAGTCCAAGGACTGTTATTTTTCCTATGAAGCCTCTGTGGAGAGGCCGTGATGCTATGATAGCCAGGTCTGATACAGTGGTGGCTTTAAACAAGGAATTTTCCTTGAGAGGCAATCCACTATATATATATATAGGGACCCTCGGTTCCTGATGCAGGGTCTGAAGCTTGGGGAGCAGTCATGAGTGGCAGCTACACCCATGGGCTGTGGGACAATACTTGCGTGGCACATAAATTGCCTGCAGATGCTAATGCTTTGAGCACTGAAACCAGACATATGCGGCCAATATGTGCTAGTATGCACTGACATGTCAGTCGTCGCTTACGTCAACTACTAGGGGGGTCTCTGCTCGCACCCGCTTCACAAGCTAGCACTTCCTGGGTAATGAAGTCACCTGCCTGTGGTGCAATGCTTTTCGAATGGATTTTACACATGCTTCAGGCCAAAGGTTCTAAAAGGGCATTCCCAAAGCATTTCAATGCAGCGTCTCATTTTTTTTTTGGGAACCTTGATTACATACGTAATTGAGACGTTCTTTTTAAAAGACCGATTTGATTCATTTAACACTAATTGAATAGACTAATGGTCGATTGTCAACATTCATGAGTATACACTGTATAGGTTTTTTTGTTCAACATTCTTCTAGACCAGTGTATGCACAAAAATACTACATTGTGCCTGTAAGTTATTTTTAACATCGATTGTTTACTCCCTAGAGGTGCTGAGAAGCATATGCTCACAATATTCCATCATAAAATGGGAAGCCCATTAGGATAGGAATCATTATGTATGGTTATTTTAGCAGTGGGAATGAGCAGAAAAGTCAAATTAAACTACTTCTAAAAATAGACATGTAGAAGTAACTGTTAAATTAATACATTTAACAGCACCTAAAAATGTTGCCAAATTAAATCAAATATAAGGTATATTAGCTGTAGAATTGTTCATTTGGCATCCTAGTGGTGACTCATTTAAAAGAATTTGTTCAACATTGGCCTGAAAACATGGATACATTATTCATGCAACCACGTAGTGCAAAATGCGACAGAGAGCCTTTGTTGTATTGCTGGGGATGACCTGCTGCTGTGCTCAATTTCACTCAACTTATCAGCACAACTCCTTTCATATCCTCAGAGGAGCATGAGGTGCAATTTGCTGAAAGCAGTAGGGAAATATGTGAACACAGATTTGTGAGGAGCATATTTTCAAAATGTCTATTGTTCTTTCCCGAGACACAGATAAGTCAAGACTAAAAAAGCCAATAGTAATTCTTTAACTCTTTAATAATCAGTTGGGGACTGTCAGGTATCAACCAGATTAACAGAGACACGCTTTACACAGATTAAAATACAGGATGAGCATTTTTGTTGGGGATAAACTTTACACCAACTGTTACGCATATAGAAAAAAACATTCATGTTTGAATACAGACAGTCTTATTGTCCACTGACAAGTAAACACAAACCTGCCAGTATACAACAATAGATATAGAGCACAGTTAAAGACGTTTTCTGGAAAAAGTGCCTGTTTCAATATATGTCACAATTAGGCTGTTGCCTAGTATAGAAATATGTGTAGTATAGCGTTGGCATAGCATAGCACGATTAGGGACAATTGCACAATAAAAGCGCACACACCAGGATTTTAGGGACAGGTGTGTTTGCTTTAAAGAATGATGTGCCAGACAAGGCCGATCAGAACAAAACACTGAAATTGCTCTAAAAAGCTTCTAATGCAGCTCGTCATTGTTTCTTTAAATTAAATAATTGTTCTATAGCAAAAGTGCCTATGATTAGAACAAGCAGATACGTCTTTACTATTTACTAATAAATGCTTTGACACTTACAACCTATTTCTGGATAACTATTCACATACATTAAAATACTTCTAAAAGGAGTTTGTGCACAGGGACATTGTCATGTTGAAACACTGTTAGAGTCAGAAGACAACAGTTGGGGAAGACAAACTTGTGTGGCCCTACAGTAAAGTGGATGATCTAAGAGTTAAATAGGCACTGAGATGTTATTTAATAATAAATGCCAAATTAAACTTAAACATAATACTAAAAAAATACACAAAATTTAACTTTCCACTTTATCCTTAAAAGGGTCATTAAATTCAACGTGCAGTTTTACAAGTTGTTTAAATTGAAATGTGTGTTAGAACCTTATAATAATAAAGATGTCTGTTTTTGAGATGTCACATGGACCAAGACCGTTCCAACAATTGTTGCATGACACTGCGGTTCTAGCACAGACCTGCCCTGAGCAGTGTTCCCAGATTGGACTTTTGATCACGTCAGGCTGAAAAAATGCATTAGGCTGGTTAATAAACTTTGGGCTGCTATTTGATAAAAATGGGTGGGAGTTTTACAGTTCAAACACTACACATTTTGTCCTGGTATTTTGTAAAATACAGTTTTATGCTGTAGTTGAGCTGGGGATTTTCAGTCTAATCTGGCAACCCTGACCCTGAGGGAAATGTAAAATGTCCGCTGTTGTTTCAAGGCTTGAGCAAAATGTTGCCCCAAGAAGCCCCCAGATCTGGCTAAATGGGTTCATGTTTGCATGAATTATTTCTCACCACACTGCTTCTAGTTTTACTAAGAAACTACTCCTGAAAATGGATCGGAACCAGCATGTTCCTCCTTTGCCTTCAAAATCTTTGGAAATGGCCCTTTCTAATAATGTACTAGCAAATTTCACGATAAATACAGCTAACGTGTACATTCTTAGAGAACATTGTCATCTTCTCTATGTACAACCTTCTCAATATAATTGTCCCAAAGGAATCAGACTGGAGCCCGAGATAATGATGAGACCCAGCGAATTGCTTTATTTACGAGTGCAGAAGTCAGACAGTGACTGAATAAAAGGCTTGTGCATAAATAGGGTGAATGATTGTGATAGACTGATCAGGTGCAGGCGTATCTGGTTAATACTCAGGCAAAGGTGTGGAACCAGGTATGGCCATGACAATATACCAGTTATGACTTATTGCCATGTATAAAATAAACAATACATTAAGATGATTGTCTTATTAGAAACTGTGTTTGTTGACAGTAAAGATAACATAGTAACTCTACATTAAGCCTTACCTTTGTAGATGGGTTATAAACATGTCTGTTAATGATTAATAAAACATTAATTATTTTGGAGCAGTGAAAATGCCGCCCAGAATGGAGGGTTGGGGTGAACGGAGCATTTAAAGCAAAATGTTTTTTTGACAAGGTAAAGTGGGTTTTATATAATATCAGTAAGAATTTTAAATTCTTTAATAAAAAGACTTTTTTATTAAGAATCATATCAACTTGTGAAAAAATGGGCAACCAATGGGCTCTTTAAAACACCCAGGTAGCTAGAATATATACTGTTGTTAAACCAGAAGTTGACTCGAATAATAGCTGGTATTTAAAAATTGATAGTTATATTTTAATAACTAATTAAATGCACTAATTAATAAGATAAAAAAACAATTTAGTTATTATCTGCTTTTGCAAAGTGTCTATTAAAGCACTATTTTACAGTCTAGCAAAGTAGAGTCCTTGGCTATGTGGTGTGGTGTTTCATCCTCATATTGTACATTAAATTTATTATTTCAGTCTGGCAAGCACCTTTACTTTCTCTCGATATATTGCACTGAGCTTGAACACATGTAGCTCGAGGTGCATTTTGTGCCATGCTACTATGAATAAAAATGAATAGTCCAGACATAAAGTTCGCTTGTCACTTGTGCCCAGACGAGATATTTTTCCTCCCGTTCCGGTTGTCTGCTCAACACCATCAAACATAAACCTTTAAAATTTCACTGAGACTTTGGTGATAAATTATTTCCTGACATTCTAAAAAGATTTACAAAGTCTATAAAAAAAGACTTTCCAAATAGGACTAGAATGAAAAAGACTGAAACTTTCAAACAGATTTAACCTATGAAGCAATAAACACGTTCTCCTGACAATGCTCACTAATGCGTTATTTATCCAGGAAGAAAAAGTGAAAAAGTGATTCTAGATCTTAAAGGTTTCTTATAGGGTCAGGATAGCAAACCACCTTGGTTTGAAATCTAGCCAGCAGATGCTATGTAAATGCACCGGATCTCCTTTGGGAGATGAGTCTGATTAGAGTGTGGTTTAACATAAATCATCAGAAGCAAAAGACAACTCACCTTTCGCTTTGTTTTTTGTTGCCGCCTCTGAAAGAGAGAGAGAAAGAGAGAAAGAAAGAGAGAGAGAGAGGGAGAGAGACATAGTCAGACAGATTGTACAATCAGAATATCCTGTTTTGAAGATACATTCCTTTAATCTAGCCCTGTTAACATTTGAGTGGTATTTCTTGATGACATGTTCTTCTTTCTGTCAGGCAAGCTTGCAGTTAAAAACAGAAAGTCTTGTCCTTTCATTACACCAGGTCTTCTGCTTTGCATGCATTGCTGCCATATAGACTCGGTGATGAGGAGCATTATAGTGATATTTTACAGCGTGCACCATCTGCATAGAGTTTTTTTGCAAAGCACTGCTGAATAATTAAGTTCAACCTTTCAGAGACAGCGTGAACAGGGAACATCAAAGGATGAAGTGAGCCTAAAGAATGAAATGACACTGAAGTAAGCGCCATGCTGGAATGTGACAAAAGAATAGCACAATAGGGCCTTTTTGTCATAGTTCTAAGGACTTTCTTACTTCCCACATACCCCGAGACATAAGCATGAAGAAGATATTAGGTAGGAGCTTGGCTAATTATGAAAGCATTATCTATTTTACACAATGATTTTTGACATGAGACATTTTCTGAAAAGAACAATGACATAACACTGACAGGACGGTGATATAACACTATAAGGCTGCATTTCTATAAAAAGCAGATCATCAATATGACACCATCGTGCTAAGGACTGAAAGGACTAATATCTTTAGACAATAGATAGGATCCAAGCCTAAAGGGCTATGAAGCACACATTACTCAGTCTGCTGTGAGAAAGGCACTGGCACACCGTTTAAAGATTCATTGTTTTTGACACTCGTTAATCTCTCCGGTACCTATGCCCTTCCTACTGTATGTTCCCTTTTACATTTAGGTACATTAATCTAAAACTTCATGCCAGGTGTTGGAATGTAATAGTGTTGACATAGTCCGACTCTATCATAAGATTCTTCTTGCTGAGAGTAGAAAATGCCCGCCAGTTCCTGAGACGAATAACAATGGCTCTCAGCATGCCTTTAATCGAACTGTATTTGTTTTGAATAAAGATTTTTTCCTTTTTTTTTTTTGCTATGTTTGACTACAAAAATATTTATATGCATGACATTTCAAGTTTTTTTTACCCAAACAATTGAGTAAATGAGTCTACAAAACACCTGCCTAAGCATTCCATGATAATCAAACCTATATGCAAAAACAAATCTATGGATTTATTTAGTGTCAGCTGTTACCCCAAAGATATAATCTATAATTAAAGTTAGAGTGATCTTAGCCCCATCCATTAATTGGGTACTACAGTTAAGTAAGTATGTACTTTTTGACAGTTAAAAAAGTATGTTCTATATCTACCTTAAATCTACTTAAACAGTGTCCTGTCACAGCTTTCCTCCACTTCCTCGTATGACAAGTCTTATTTTTGGCGGCCTCATTGGATAGCAAAGTGTGCATCGTATGCATACACTGAAATACAAGCAAGAGTAGTTGTTTATCTGGGAACTTTTTGCATACTCTGAATTGGATACTAACAATTCGGACATACTACTCGTCTCTCATATTCAGTTTTACATACTATATAGTATAGAAATATGCAATTTCAGACACAGCCATAATCCATAGTTTAACTTTATTTATTCATCCTCGGAAAGTTCTTTATCTTAGTTAGTGGATCCGGAGCATCACGTGGGAACACTAGGTGCATAAAATTAATTTTGGGAATTGGGATATCAGTCTTTCATAGGTAGGGTTTAGAAAAATTTTTGGAAAGATGGTAGCATAATGGGAATTTATGGAAATTCATTTAAAAAATTTAAATAAACTGTATATACAAAGAATATAGAAAATATTGTTTATATGCTAACATGCAAGCAAACTAATAACACTAACACATTTTTTGTTATAAACATTGTACAAAATGTGTGTGTGTGGGGGGGTGTTAGAAGAGAGTATTTTTTTTTTTTATACATTTTTTAATTTAATTCACCTAATGTTTGCTCAGTCAGCATATTGTTTTTACAATAGGACATTTTGTTGCACAGTAGCTTACACAGTAGCTTTTGCCATCATTTTGTGTGCAGGATTCAATAAATGATGAGTGTATTTTATGGAGTAATGCACAGTGCATTAATTCCCAAGGAAAGTTTCTAGCCTTGAAAACTCCTGAAATTTTACAACCCTAATCACAGTTCACCACACAGGTTCACACACACACACGTATTTACACACACATTTATGTCCAGAGGCAAAATATAAGGTGACTTTTTAGCCACCTTATAGCATGTTTTCGAAAAGTGAAGGAAAACATATGCATAGCGTGATATCATAAAATTTTGATGTCAATATCTGTCTACATGACACTTTTCTAATAAACATAACTGTGTCAAAACAGCATACATCAACCGAAATCGATTTTGCTATCATAATAAGACATGAACTTGACATTGAAATGAATGAATATGTTATGCCAGCTGATATAGCGGGATAAGCATTTAAAAAAAAGATTATAAACAAGCTCTGTCAACACCACCCCTCAAATGTTACTTAAGTCTGATTACAATAACATTAGTTTAGATAATGCTTTAATGCTAGCACTTCCCAACATTCATCCCTTAATGTAACAGTAATCAAGGCACAACTATGATGCACAGTAAATCTCCAGGAAGCTTTTATTATGTACAGTAGATGCTTAGTGATATGATGAAGGTCCTCCATACCCATCCGCCCTTAAAATGCATTAAAACACTATGCTTTGAGAGGCAATTAGGCTCCAGTTTTAAAGGGTCCTCAGCCTCCACAAGCTCTCTGGCGCTCTCAGATCTATGTTTCCCTTTTTTCTCCTGTTCTAAAACCTGCCTGTGGGGGGCAGGTCCCTGTGGTGATTAGTCTAACCAGCCATGAGAAAGAAAGGCTTTGTCCTCCACCGTACAAGATCAGGGCCCATCTCCCTCACCCTGTCAAACAGCTTTGTTCCCTGTGGTATGTTGTCTTTAACTGACCCCTTGTTTGAGAGCAACTCATCATTTCCTGTTCACAAATTGCTCTGTCCCCTTTTTTTTTATTTGTGGAAAAGCTTGGCACTAAAATTCTTTGCGGTTTATGTTTACGAAAAAAAAGTGTGCTTGTCCTCTCGATGCCCTTTTATAGAGCTCGGCTTCTCAGTGCTGATAATTAGAAAGAGCTGAGGTATGCATGAAAAAGCAGGAGACTTCTTTTGCATTTTAGGTCAACCTGCAGCCGGCTTGAAATTAATTTACTCTCTAATGAACCTGGACGGCAGGTGTTTGAATACATTTTATTCGAAAGCTTACTGTAGATCAGCTGCACTGACTACATGGTCCAGAATGTTGATCTCCAGGTATAATTATTCAAGCTGACTTTTTATCCTCAATACTGTGAAATGTTTAAGTGCTTAAATTAAATTAATAAATTAATGTTGTTTAAACCAGGCATTAATTACACTGTCTATATAAGTGTGTTCAAAAGTATGTGGACACATCATTAATTTTATGTTGAGTTTATGTCTTCTTGCTATACATTCCACTGCTTTATTTTGCCCTAAGTAAATACAAATTGTAAGTAAATATAAACAGACAAGTACACATTTTCTGTCTTTATATGCTCACATAATTGTTGAAAAAAGATATTAGAACCAAAAGGAAAAAACATGGGAGAATAAAAATGCTGTCTCCATTTTCACAATTAGATCATTTTTTCTCTGTTAACCAATTCGCTTAATACAGCTTAAAATGGAGCATTAGATGAATAATGTATAGGCCAAAGTGCCCTGTACCCCATGATCCACCAGTGTGAGAGGTGACGGTCTGCCTACTGTCACCTCCATGCTGTTTTCTTCGCCTGTGTTCACCTAAGCGTTAATATTTTATTACCTCTGGATTATTGATGAATCATGAGCTGTAGGCAATGGGAAGTGCCGCAGGCCAATTACAGTGACAACTGAAAACAATGCACACAATAAGAAGCTTCTTTAAAACACTTTAGACCTCCTCATGGGACACTTAACGCCATACTCTTACAGATTTTTGTTTTCTCCTTTAAGCAGGAACAACGTTAAAACCTTACAATATCGAAAAGAAGGCACAACACTACAAAAATATATCAGAGAATTAAGCCAATTGTATTTAAAGCCGGATGTAAATGTCAGTTGCACATTTGTACGATACCTCCATGTTTTTCTGGTAGACTCCAGAGGAGAAAATAATACGGTATTTCAAAGAAATTATACTTAAGTTCATACTGTGAGGAAATTAAAAAGAGAAAAAGGGAAACAATATAAAGAGAAAAATTGCATGTTTTTTTACCGTATTTCATTCTTTTTTCTCTTTACTCTTTATTTCGCTGCTCTAAAGAAAGATTTGAAAATGACTTTTGGGAATACAGAAAGATCTCTGTAAATGTCAAACCAAATAACGTTTGTGGCTGTAACATTAGAATGAGTATTTATCCAAAAACTACACATGGAGTGTTCCTAAAATGAGTTCGACAGAAATCAGACTTCATCCTGCCATTTCTTAATTAGTGCAATTATATTATAATATATAATTTATTGTAAAAGACACTGGTTATCTATTGTGCACTGTTGATGTTCAGGTTTAAATCGTTGCCAATAATTTGAATATATATTTACTATATTTTTATGTGTTAGTCAATCTACATTAAGTTTATGAACTGCAAGTAAAGGCTTTTCCTCTCTTTAGATTTTGTCACACTGCAACTACTTTAATGCATTCTTTCTGGTTGTAATATGGGTAAAAATTACTTACAAGAAATGTCACCTCTTATATAACACTATACAAATAACAACATCGCTTAGTGATAACCCTAGGAAAAACTATTATCGAATAACCTTACTGGAAAGTCTTGATGAATGTTTTGTAACTGCAGCTCTAATGTGTTTTTGTCACATAAAAGGCTAATGACTTTAATGTATTAATATTATTTAATACAAATAATATCCTTTTTTTTCCTGTAAGAAAAATACTTCCACAAAAAGAATTGCTGGTGTTTAAAGGAGTAAGTGTGTAAAGTATAATGTGACATTTATCACTATATTTAACTTGTTCTAACAGCAATGGAGATGAATGGAGTGTGTTCACACTTGTAGTTCTTTTCCTTTGGTTTATTTCGTCCGGACCAAAAAGTCTCACATTTTTGTCAATGAACCTAAAGTACCTAAAATGTGAGGTATATTTGGTGAGACAACTTAACTAGAGAGTGTAAAGTATAATGTGACCTTTATTACTAACTTTTAAACTGTAAAATCTGCCAAGTGACTGTGGTATAAGTGCAATAAAACACTTCACAATTTGTTGATATTGAAGAGAAAAAAAATTAATTCACCAACAGACTATGACTTGCCTGCCTATTACCTCTAAACATTACCCAGAGAAAAACTTTTTTCATTTTAGCAACATTTTAGTCCTCAGCATTGTCCTTCCAGCAGCCCAAATACCTTTATTTCTCAGAAACCTCACATTACTCAGTATGCAGCTAGAGTAGAGAAAATTACTTTGACATTAAGCGTCTTGTCCCTTTGCATGCTGATGAGGGACATCGAGACAGAGGGGTAATAGTGATGGAGGATTCAACCTTCTGCTGTCCTTATCTGACATCTCCTTGGAGGAAAGACAACCTGTCAACACGGCACCTCCCGCTTGGCCCAGACTTATGCTGACAACAGAAACGACATTAGAGATTGCGTGCCTGTACACACGTAAAGCAACCCTTCGACATGCAGACTGCAATAAATTAGAGAAGAGGGGTATTTTTTACATTCCCAGTAGGGTTGTGTACGAGCACATGACAGTCTGCTTAATTAAAAACCTTACCTGAGAAGGATTTAATAAGGAGATGGCTACAGAGCTAATGATTTTCAAATAGTTACTTCTGTGATAACAAAATATAATTGATCTAAATCTTAAACACCTAAACAAAACAATAATAAATTTCTGACATAATTAAAATAGTCTTAGACTCATCTGTGCACTAGAAAGTCCTGATTAGGTACCTTGAAGAGATTAAAACAAGTAAAATAAATTTGTACAGTATTAAATACTTAGGAATTTAATTACAGCTTAATTACACTTGCTCTCTCTTTATCGCAGTATACACCAGGTGCTAAACAGTGTTGAGCAAGCTACATGGAAAATGTAGTGAGCTAATTTATCCGTTACGCTACGTTACATGAAGCTACCCCCCCCACCTCCTATGGAAAATGTAGTAAGCTAAGCTACAGCAACATGGCAGAAGTTTTTATTTTTATTTATACATCAAACACACTTCAGTGGTTGGCTGTTGCTAACTGATAAAGGCTCTACTCAGTAGTTGTTTGTGTTTGCAAGATCATTTGAAAAATCACCATTAAGTAATTTTTTGTGTGTCCCCCCCACCAGTTAGTTCGCGATGTCACTAGGTAGGTGTGTGGAGGCAAGTTGAAGCTAAACCAGCCCTCCAGGATCCTAGATTGCCCACCCCTGGGTTAGGTATATATAACATGTGATATGACATAGGATGTGACATGTGACATGTGACAAGGATCAAGTTTATTTTTGCTGGTAATTAGTTTCTCATTAGGAGACCTTACATTAGAACATTATAAACAATGTTTCGTAAATGCTTAAAATGTCACCCAGTTCTATGACTGGCGTGACAGACAGTTACCAATGTGTGTGTTCAAAAGATAGACAGTTTAAACTTTTTATAATAAAAAGGCAAGGCTATTGTATGTCGGTCTGGTTATAG
This sequence comes from Bagarius yarrelli, assembly GCA_005784505.1. NCBI lineage: Eukaryota > Metazoa > Chordata > Actinopteri > Siluriformes > Sisoridae > Bagarius > Bagarius yarrelli. Next base: position 2,003,908 of record VCAZ01000058.1, on the reverse strand, counting down.
AAACTGGTAGATGAAGGGACAAGTTGACATTTTTGTGACCTTTATTGGTTAGGAGCACTGAATTAAAAGTTTATATTTTGCCAACTAACCACAAATACATTAGTATGCATAAATGTGGCTGCAAAAAACACACACATATATTGCTAACCAGACAAATTCTCTTAAGTACAGTCTTATCAGATAGTCCAGTCCTTTTTAAGTCCCTGACTCAAGTTGTTTCAAGTCACTTTGACCTTCGAGAAGAATACGCCCTAAATGGTTCCTCATCCATAAACTCTATGACCTTTCTAGCTCAAAGGTTTTAAGCTTTACCTGCTGCACCACACAGATCCACCACCTGTTCAAAAGCCAGCTATCAGCACGCTCCGGCACTGAATGGACGCTATAAAGACCGCAGGCTCTCAGTCACCTTGACAGTCAACAGCTCGAGACGGCAGAAATCTAAGTCTCATCCAGGCTTTTGTTTTTACAGCCAGGTTCTTGGTGTCAAAATGAGATACAATGACAGAATCTCGATCAAATAAGAGTGCAGTTACTCGGTTTATTGGGCTTAACCTTCATTTTTCTGAAAGTTATCCAAGATCAAAAAAATGAAATGAAATACAGCTGTGAAAAGAAAATGAAATTTCAAACTGGAACACACATTAGCTATGCATCTAAAGCCCAAAGGCATAAGCAAGGAAGAAAAATAAAACAGCCAATAAAGAAACATACTAACAACTCTGTCTCTAAGTCTGACCCCATTTGCACCGGCCTGGTTTATGAAATTTGCATATGGATTGTACTATTTTTAGATTTTATATAATCTCCATTTTCTAAAAAACACAAGCAGCAGTGGAGACTGGGATTTTTTTTACAAATGCTTTTATCATTTTTTATTTAGGATTTTTAACAGTAAGAATCCAAATGTGGCTTGTTGAAATGGATGTATTTTTAACATAAGTGTGTGACTATAAACCTATCACTCGCCTATGGAGCCTATAGATACCAACCGAATTTGATGCACTGGCACTGAACTACACAAAGTTCACTAAACTTTTCACTTTTAAAAGTTCATGCAGACCCTAGTAAAGTGCATTCAATACTTTGAGTCCTAAAGCTGCGCAACTTCTTTCTTATTCTTTACAAAGGACAACCGAAGCCTGAAATCTATGAGATCTGCAAAATGAGCTAGTTTTATAAATAAACCATGTTTAATCTTGCTGTAAATAAGATTCATTTGACCGTAAATAAGCTTATGATTAAGCTTTAACAAATGGTAGATTGTAAAGCTTCATTGCTTTAGATGGTTCATAAAGAGGTATAGAGTACTAAAGTAGACTTATCTACTCATTCTGAATTTCCATCCACAACACTGCATACTGTACAACACACACACTGCAACAACTCTGCAGTATATCACTAAGGTAATCTATAAGCAGTAATTGGAATAACCTATGCTGTTATAGATGAACTGTTACTTTGCTTAAAAACGAGTAATCCAATGCATTACTGTTTAACGTAAAAAGCCATTACCGCTACTGACAATTAAATGTGCCGTTACTATAATTAAGCTCACTGAAGTGATTTTCATCCAAGTAGACTCTCTCTGTCAAAGTTTTTTCCTCTAATGTGTGTGGGCTGAGGTGGGACACATAACTAATGACTATTGGTGTGTGTGTGTGTGTGTGAGAGAGTTGGGGGTGGGAGACAATCACATAACTAATTGGCTTATATTAAATTTTCATCATTCGCCAATCAGTGGTGCACACAAGCATGCAGTCACACACACCATGAACAAAGCTGTCCAAAATCGTATACTACTTAAGTAGGTACTACATTTAAGTTGGTACGTACTTCCTTAAAAAGTACGTACTTTGCTAAAAATTCAGACAAACTACAGGATTCAGAGTGTTAACAAGTTTGAAGAAAGTTTTCCCTCATTGAGGTGAAAGACAAGATGTTTATGTAATCTGCAATTTATGGCCAGGAAGAAAGAGTCTCTCCACATCAGTGGCAAGTAATTCTAATCTCATAAATCTCTTCACATTATCACATGACACCTCAACATTAAAATATTGTGGATTAATGTACAGTACAATGTTTTTTTAATAATCATTTATTTTGTTTAGTGTCCATTTTATTCGGTTAACATAAGTAATATAGGGGCATCCGAGGTATGCGATATGTTGGAACATTTAATAAAAAGTAATAGTTAAAAAGTAATAGTTATTTTTCCTGGTAATTACTTTTATAATGAAGCAACTTAGTTACTATTTGGTGTATATAAACCTTAACTATAACTAATTACTTTTTAGTACTATGCTCATCACTATAAAGAAATCATAATCTGTAAATAAGCAGGGAAATATCTATATAATTCTTCTTATTTGTTAAATATTTTCAGTGTCTGGTAATCGAAAAGTTTTTGTCCTCTCTGTTGATCTTGTGCTTTGGCTGTTGTCACACCGTATTTTCCCTTTGGGATTTATAAGGTGCACTATTCTCTAGTGTACTCTACTTTACTGTACTGTACTCTACTCTGCTATACTTTCCTTGTCTCAGTCTGCTTTATCAGTATTGACCTGTCATGTGGTTAAAATTTCTGTCTAGAAAATCCTGCCTTTCTGTAAATTCTCAGTATGTTTCATTAATATGGGTATAACATCTATCTGCTCATTAATCTATACTTAAATTACAGGACCAGTTCTTCTTCTTTACCTTTCGGCTGTTCTGCCACAGCAAATCATCAGCCTCCACATAGCCCTATCCTCTGAATTTTTGTCACACACACCCTTTAACTTTATGTCCTTATTTATCATATCCATTTACTGTTCCTCTCTTTGCCTTCTGCCCGCAGCTCCTTTTCCAACCTCCTGCTACCAATATTTCCACTATCACTCCTCTGCACATGTCCAAACCATCTCAATCTAGTCTCCCTGACTTTGTCCCTGAAACGTTCAACATGAGCCGTCCCTCTGATGTGCTCGTTCCTAATTCTGTCCAACCTCGTCACTGCCAAAGAAAACCTTGAAATCTTCAGCTCTGCTACCTCCAGCTCCGCCTTCTGTCTCTTCCTCAGTGCCACTGTATTATTTTAGGAGCCAATTACTCTGTAGTGTACAGATTGTTTGCAGTGATGTGTGATTTTTAAAGGACCCATCAATGTGACAAGCACAATCATTTCCCCTTTTCGCAATTCAAGCCGTTTTCAGATACTATGCAAAGTCTGGGTTTTATATGCCTGGGGTTGAGAAACTTATATATATACCCCGTGTAGCAGCAGCTAATGGTTAGCAGTGTTAGGAATGTTCGAAGTGTCACAGTCAGTAATGGCAGTGAGATGTTCAAGCAAGTCTCTCAGGTTTCCTATTAAATTACATCATGATTAGAAGCGAAAGCCTTTATGACTAATAACCGAGCACAGTTGGGGAATGTTATCAAATAAAATAACATAAAATGTGTTAAAACAATAAAATGCAAAAAAATTAAAAATTAAAAGCTTCTCCACATCTTTACCTGATTTTTTGGCAGGTAAAGTTGTGACTGTAATCGAGGCTGTTCGTGTGTGTGTCTGTTGTCGTGTTTTACTCCCGATCCGCTGCAATCTTGACTGTGATAAAGTGCTTTTAAAATTTTTTTAACATACTTAATGTAAAATGAACATTTTAATAAAAATTTCCAGTAATCCTAAACAATAACATAAAAGAGTATGTTTAAGATTTAGGGCCACAAGTTTTAATTCCTTATAGCGATGTGAAGCCTGATTTTAGCTACTAATTTAATTCTGTAATGTTCCCATAGTCATTTTATTTTTTTCATGAACTGACATCTAATTCCTTTTTCCCCCCAGACTATTACTCAGATGCTAATTATCGCTAAATAAATGTGAGCTACTCGAAATTAAAACAGAGAAGCTGTCAATTAAATGTAAGGATTTCTTGATTTTTATGACAACAGAAATATCATCACACCACTTGTCCCTAGGGTTCCTGTTTCCATAACATCAGCAGCTGTAATGTATTACTGTAATTACGTGTGATTGAAATTTTTTTCCCCTCTTATTTGTTTATCAAGAATGAATGCGGTTATGTGGCACACATTTAATTTATTAACATGCTTTCTTCCTCAACTAGATGTAAATCATTCATAGTCTTTATTTGCTTAATTATTCTTGTTAAAGACAGATGTGTGGAAAAAATGTACACCTGCTCCAACACTATTGTTTGCCAGCAGTCCATCCTCTATGGGAACATTTAGCAGATGTTTAGCTATGTCATGCCCCTGTGCACACACTCATTTTATATGTGCTCTTGGCATACGACGCTGACCTCGAACACATGGCAAGACTTCCAAGATAAATCCCTTACAGACTGAAGGGCTTTAAGCTAAATAACTTGGGTGAAATCCAGATATGACAGTCATGATTACTGTTTTACTTTATTTCGTTATTCTGAGTGAAAAGCCGATCACAAAAGATACAAACACCAATTTAGTCGATCATAAATTTGAATAGCACCTCTTAATTTTTTTTTGCTTTGTAGATCCACATATGAGAAGCTGTATATATTAAAAAAATACAAAAAAGGAATAGAAAATGTGACCTATCTATCTATCTATCTATCTATCTATCTATCTATCTATCTATCTATCTATCTATCTATCTATCTATCTATCTATCTATCTATCTATCTATCTATCTATAGATTCATCTATCTATCTATCTATCTATCTATCTATCTATCTATCTATCTATCTAGATTCATCTATCTATCTATCTATCTATCTATCTATCTATCTATCTATCTATCTATCTATCTATCTATCTATCTATCTATCTATCTATCTATCTATCTATCTAGTCATCTATATATATTATCTATCTATCTATCTATCTATCTATCTATCTATCTATCTATCTATCTATCTATCTATCTATCTATCTGTCTGTCTGTCTGTCTGTCTGTCTGTGTGTTTGTCTAAATAGATACCTATATAAAGTATCTACAGTACAGTATTTATATATGAGAGATTATTTTCTCAAGTTTTCTTTTTTTGTTAAGCAAGAATAATAAAATATTAGTATGATGATATATGGACCAGTAGATGTCAGACATTGATTTAAAAACAGCCGTATAATACAGAATATTGTTACATAACTATTAAATTATATAACTCACTGAAAAAAAATATTTATTATATAATATTCTATTATTTCTTTTGTATGTATGTATGCATGTCTGTGTGTATAGTGTAGTATACATGTGCAAATGCATGTGTCTTTGTGTAAGATGCTATACATTTTAGCTGGAGGTATTGTGGTTAAATTCTTACAGTGCCACTGGAAATAATAACACTCCTCACTCAAGAATCACATATACTGTACATAAGATGTGCTCAGTTGTAAATATTGTGTAACTTATGAAAGTGCTTCATTATGTACTAATTAAATTTCTCATTTAATATTGAGCTCAACTCTGAATAAAGCTCTAATATTGAATTGGAAAAACCCTCCACCCAATTTCAGTAGGACTGATTATTGAACAAGTCTTTCCATGCAGACTACATAACACATAAAATGCTGATAAAAATTCCCAGAATTCAATAGGAAAAAAGAGACAGCCAGTAAACTGTAAGTCTTTATGAATCAACTATGTAAGGAGCTGTGGGATTTTGTTATTAAATTAGATAATAAATTAAGGTTTATTATATGAAGGTTTATTTTTTCCTTTTTCAGTACAAAATGTTCTGTATGCAAGTGAGTCAAGTGAAAGATTGTGTTATTTTAAAAACCTGGCCATGAGACTAGGGTGGCAGCTTTAGTCTCTCTTTGACACCAAACAGCCCATGGGTTCAGATTCACAACAATAATTTAACTAGACCCCAGAAATCCAAGGCAACTGCACGTTTTGCTAACCCCCTGTCAACAGGGTGATTCCCAATAACTCAATTTCCAGCTCGTAATTTACTCTCGGTTCCCACTGAGCCTCCTGCTCCACAAATCTATAGTATAAACAAGGGCAAATAACTTTTCTTTTAACCGAATCATTTTTTCACAAAAGCATTTTCTAAAAAAAATTTATGTATGTTTTTTATATCGCCCAATGAATCGATTTGGACCATAAAATCCACCAACCAAGGTGGTGTTGTTGATAGCGGATGTCAGATTTATCACTTTTTAATAGGAATATCGCATTGCAATTTTACACCCAGCCTTTTTTTTAGAGCACCCCAGGTTGCAGTCATCAGTTATAATCCTTCAGTAAATTATTGAGTGACGGCAAGGCTAGTCATATGCTGCAAAAGGAGATATAATGTAAGAGCAGGGACACCGTTTCAAGGTCACTAGATGTTTAGCTTGCTTGGACCAGACTCACATAAAATATAGCTCGAAGATGAACCATTTCTTGCAAATCATTTAGACATTTTACCCCTGGAGCTGGCAGGATCCCTAACAAAAATAAAAGATTTTTTTTTTTAAATGTGCTTTAAAAACTATGAACAAGCTTTGGGGGACAGCTGGAAAATAACAAAATATAATAATAATTTTTCTATATTTATAATTTGGAACGATTATTAAATATATATATATAGTTATGAGTTTAATTCATTCTGTGATGGATCTCGTAACTCAAATTACTCGTATGTCAAATCAATTTCCCCCAATGAAATGAATTGAAATGTCAATTATCTGTTCCGGGTCCCGGAAAAACAACACAATTTTTTTTAGAATGTACTGCAATAAACTGGTTTTATTGTACAGCATGTACCTTGAAGATCAGACGACTCCGCTTGCTGACGCACTTGCTAATGCGCGTTTCTGACTAGCTATCGAGTGAGCATGCACTGTGGCGTTCTTTTTCTTCTTTTGTCGTTCATTAGCAGTTAACAAGCCAACTTATAGAACCACTAACTGGAATGGAGTGTGAAGCACTGACGGGACAGGAGAAAGAAAAGAAAAAACACTGTAGCGTTCGCTATGCCGACTCGTAAGTCAGGTTCCACTGTATATATAATATAATCTTTTGTAATTAGAAGCATCAATTAATTTAGGTTAACTGTATTTTTTAATGCATGTAGCAAGTTAATAATAGTCAATGCAGGTAATTCACTTTTAAGTAAACTACTATTTAATAAATTAATACCATCTGTAAACCCGCATGTGTTCTTTAATCTAATTAACTTTAACAAAATCAAACCTCAACACCTTTTTCCTGTAGAGTGAGTATAGCCCTGTCACCTTTCTGGTCTTTTCCCTAATGCTAGTCTGGCTTTTATCAGGTCCTGCTACACTGTGTGCTCTACAGGAGAAAGCTAGTCACCAAACCCCTTTTGGCTGACTGAATGTTTGAATAGGCTGTTGTTAATAGCTCCAAGCCTTTAGCATGCCAGCAGATGGGAATCCAGTTGGCAGTGCTCTCATTATTAGAGCCCCAAGCTATCGTCCTTTTCATGGCCACCTGTCCGACAGGGCCAGTGTCACTCCAGCACCTGGCCAAACCATTACATGTTACGATCAGGGCTCAAGATGGGAGGCTTTGAGACTTCTTGCTTCATTTGTATAAGTGCTGGAGGGGGAAGTGGACTAATAGTGGCATATGCAATCTTCCTTGGAAGAAGGCTGTTTCCACTAGAGCGACGGAGCTATAGACTACAAGATTAATGTCGATCACAGCACTCATACTTAGTGCCATTGCACAGAGGTACTAATAAAACTGGAACAGAAAGTCAATGCTAACTTTGCAAACTTAATGTTTAAAGAACAGTGATGTTGAGTGATAGTGAAGATTTATAAAGGAGGTAATTTTGGTAATGGAAGTGTTTCTAGAGAAATTGGATTAGTCGATTGTGAACAAACAAGATAAAGTAAATAAAGCATAATAATAATAATGTGCCTATAATTGAGCCTTGTGGGACATCATTTGTTAGACTTTGAACAATCTCCCTTAATGCTAAAGAACTGGCAATGATCTGTCACATAAGATTCACACCAGGTCATAACTTGTATATTATATAACCTGTTTGTGATTTGTCTAATAAAATATCCTGGTCAACAGCATCAACTATATCATTCTTGTTATTACTAGATGTTGACCAATTATTTTGTACCTGAATATTTAAGAAAATATCAAATATATATATCTTTATATGTGGTTGGCTGATATTTGAGAATTGCGTTCAACAGAAAACAAGTTCTTAGAAAATATGAGTCTACAAGGCTGACAAGTTAAGAAATTGATTTGCTGTAATTAATAGACTTGATTTAACACAGCAGCAAATAATGCAATTTGCTACAAGGATTATCTACACTACAACCTAGTTTTAGAATAATATTACTTTTTAAATATGTTAAAATTATTGATTTTTCTTTTACTGAGTTGTTTACATGATCAAAGGTTTTATTTAACAAAATACTTTGTTAAAAACCATTGTTTTTTCATTTCTTTACATTTTAGACACCTGTGATGTAAAGAGATGTAGAAATAAGCATTCCTTGTATTGTTTGCAAGCATAGAAAAAATAGTGTTGACCATACAATTCTTAACAGAATAGGTAATGGTAGAAGTAGGAAATTGGTGAAAATAGCCCAAGCTATTAGTTTAAGGGAAATATGCTTAACAGACCTACATTAAACTATCTATTGTTACACCTCTATATTCTATCCATATTTACTCTGTATTTACTGTTCAATACATCCATAACTATCTATCCTTACCCTTCTGTATATTCCATCCATATTTACTCTGTATTCACTGTATTATACAAACACTTTTATATGTGTATATCCATATGTATATATCCATTATGTCATTCTTTGCTTGCTATAACCATATCATATCTATAGATACCATATATACCCACTAAACCTTTTGTACATTATTTACTCTCACCTCTGTAATTATCAACCTTATTTATTACACTGCTATTTATTGTAAATAAGTCACTTATGCACTTCTGGTTATATGCTAACTGCATTTCATTGGCTCTGTACATGTATCTTGTACAATGACAATAAAGTTAAATCTAATCTAAATTTAGCTTTGTCCATTGCATTCCATGTCTGTGCATGCTGAGATTAAGATAAACCGTGAATCTAAAAAAGTGCTGTTCTACCTGTATGTCTATCTGTAAATTAATTATTGAATTTTTGTTGCTGTAGTCGAGTTAAAAAAATAGGCTTCTTATAAACTTGAAACTTAAAAAAATGTTTTATTGCAAATGATTCAGTTCTTTTAAAGCTGTTGTAATAACAGCTTTATGCGTGCCAATTCTTCTCTTGCACTCCTGAGTTAATGAATCATTTCGGTCATGACCGAGATTCGCTCATCTCTCGAACAGAGGCTGGGTATTTGAATTAACGAATCTTTTGGTCACGACCGAAATTCGCTTCCCTAACATTCAGAAACTTAGTTGAGTCATCGAGTTCAATGAGTTCAAGCTGAACCAGAGGATTTTCAGAATATAACTAATAGTACCCTGTAGGTCTGTCTAAAAGGATTGTTTTTCTGAACAGATTCGCACTCAGTGTGAAAAGATGTTTATCATTTGCTATTTTCTGTTTTATATACTTATGTGTTTTATGCTTCTATATCTGTTCAGAAAAACAATCGCTGTTAACAACCTTAAATTTGGTCAATCAGACTTACAATCTTCCTCCAAAACTTTTGTCCATCATTCGAAAATCGTACCAGGTTTGTTTTTTTTGGCATCTGTAGAAAGTGAGGGGCAGTGGTGGATAAAATGGTTAAGGCACTAAGTTGTTGATTGGAAGATTAGGAAGACCGGTGTTGAAGCCCGACAACCTCCAGTCTGCCACTGTTGAGTCCTTGAGCAAGACACTTAACCCTTTCTTCTCTGACCCCCACTTTCTAAGATGGGATATGCGCAGAAATAAATTTCACTTTGCTGTAACAAATAAAGAATTTCACATTTTGAGAGGTGTTTTGACAATTTAGAGCCACCGTACAAGCAACTTTCCAATACTGCAGTTATGTGTGTATACATATAAAAAACTAAATGCCTGATCACTTAAAAGAAGCAGATATCCAAATACACTTGTCAGACAGGGACGAGCTAACTAAAAAAAAACTAATTTAATGGCATTTTGTGAAATTTTTCTATATAGCTAATAATAAGTGTCCAGTCTCTTTCTCTGTGTCCCCTAAAACTACTAAAATACTTCCCCTTTTCATTTCTCACAACCAGAAACAGACATGACTCCTCGTGCCAAAAGATCCTACTGAGGTGATATTTTTTATATATTTCATAAACAAAAATGTAACAAACCAAATTAGACTGAATTGTGCTGTCCTGTTTGGTCCCTTTAGGCATCAGTTTGTTTATCGATTTAATTATCATATAAAATAACCAAAAAATAACTCAGATGCAAAAAAAATGTATGTAAAATATTCACGGTCCTGACACTATATGTTTTAATGTCAATAAACAATTGAGTGGTGTGTAGATTACTCTTGGCTGAGCCACTGCACTGTTCAGTGCACTCAGAGTAATAGCTCAGCTTAGACACCAGCCCAAGCCACAGGCGATGTTATACCTATTGTCCAAATTTTACCTTGAATTAAAGAAGAGGAAACATTTTTCCAGACGATCACAAAACGAACCCAGGCTTTAATTAAACATCAAACCGTAACTAAGTAGAACTATTTTATAGATAATCCATTATTATGGATAGATTGAATATTTTTGCTACTGAACATTGAGATTATTATGTTTAAAGGGTAGTTTTTACTTGCTACAGTCGCCTCCAGCTTGCTTATTAGGGACACTTTTTACTGTTACTGCATTTTGTGTAAAGCTGCTTTGAGACAATGTCTGTTGTTAAAAGCGCTATACAAATCAAATAGAATTAAAATTGAATTAACTCTCAACAGCTGTAAATATAGATTTATTTTAGAAGCTTTGCCTATTGATGGAATGTAACTCAAAAACATCATTAAAACCAGCATAAGTTAAATGATTTTTTTTCATATTTACAGTATACGATCTGAAATGTAAAAGATATAGTTTTCTAATATTTAAAAAAATAATTAACGAATTTGATTAAATTATTCATTTTTTTTGATAAACAGTTTCGAGACACAGTTTGAACAGGCTTTAACATTGCAAAGCACAATTTCATTTAATTAACAATAATAATAAATAATAAATAAATTATTGATCTATTTATTAATTTAGATTTAAATAAATTGTCATATTTTCAATTGATTGCATACACCAGTCTTAAGAAAACCTGGATATAAACAAAGAGATTTCGACGACATAGGGGTTATATTTGAGTGAACCTCGGAAACCAGTTTGAAGCGGACCAGTGTTTAGTCCTCTGGAAAAAAAAAAATCCAAGTTTGAAAACAACCTGAGATAATGACAATGTCACCATAAATAGCATGATTTACAGAGCAGAGGGCAGATTCTGACTTTTAGAGGTTTGCTTGAAAATAAGGGAAATAATGGTTTAGTATTGTGGCTTGGCAGGCAAATGCAAGGGCATTGTTTGGACAGACATGGCTTTGAAAAATAACACTGCACTGGCAGACATAATCGTGCACAACATGACATTTTTGGGGGGCTGGAAAAAATTGTTTATACACAGCCACTGATGCTATTAATATACAGGAAGATACCCAGGACACTGTATATATTGGAACACTGGTATGCTAATGATTTTATTAAAATCTGCAAACGATATATTAGAAGAATGTGGAAGTATTTATGATATTAAGGTAAGACCGATTTATACTGTCGCAAAATTCAAATCTAATTCCATAATTAATGTGTTTTTGTCTAATCATAGTCTAATCTTAAATCTAATTTTTATACTGCAACTTTTCCAAACTTTGGTCAATAACTAGCAAATGGTTTAGGCTGACATGAGTGCCAGTTATAGCTCCATTTCTGCTCAGATGTGATCTATATCCTGCTCCCAGTTTAATTATTTAAAAGGCAAAGGTGGTTATATATTTGCTGTTTAAAATATCAGAGTTCAATTCCCAGCACCACTATTTTGCCCTCAAGCAAGGCAACCCAAAAGTGCTGCCTCAGATTCTGAATCGTGGATACGCAAAGTAGCAATAATATACATATAGATTTAAAAGTTTACATGTGTGTGTATACAGTGTAAGCATTTAAAATGTTAATTCTTAATTGTGGTGCATGCAAAACAGATATATTTCGGTTATACTATACAGAAATTAGCTGCCACATATACATATGTGTATCATTCATTCATTCATTCATTCATTCATTCATTTATTCATTCATTCTTCTTCTATACCCACTTTCTCTCTTCCCCAATTCGGGGTCACAGGGATCTGCTGGAGCCCCAGCTGTCTTTGAAAGAGGGAAAGGCAGGAGGGGTACACCCTGGACAGGTTGCCAGTCCATCACAGGGCCACACACACACTTACTTCTATAGATAATTTGCGATCACCAATAGTAGTTTTAAAACTATATGTATATTATTGTTTTGCACTGTGGGAGGAAATCGGAGTACCCGGAGTAAACCATCACAAGCACGGGGAGAACAAGCAAACTTCACACAGAAAGGGAATGAAACCCGGGTCCTTCTTGCTGTGAGGCAACAGTGCTAACCACTAAGCCACTGTGCTGCCCCACTATTATAATATAATGTGAGGGAATATAATAAAATTCTAGTCTTTATTGTCACTAATTTAAATGGCCATAGAGCAGTAACACTTTCCCAAAAGCATCACAACACAAATTTGGTTGTTAAATGGTTCGAGAGAGCATCTCATTAAACATTATCTCTCCGCTTACAATTTAGTTAACTTTTGGGAAACTCAGCCACAACTTTGCCTTGTTGCATTTTTCCCTTCAAAACCAGTGTCTCTTACACTTGCTCTGAAGCTTGGTGTAACATGTAATTCAAAGCTGTCTGAACTAAAAGTCATGGCACTTTTTGGTGATTCCTCTGTCCAACACTAACAATCATCTGATTTGCTTATGGACCATGCAGAGTAAAAAAAACAGCAGCTTCTGTTGGATCCTTCCTGTTATTTCTACTGTTCTTTTAGCCTTGCTGACCTCCATGCACAACTATTCCATTGTTTCATTTATTTGCTGATTTTATTTATTTCATCATTTACTGTTAGAGAGATAGACATTTTAGTAGCTGATTGTTTAGAAAGAATATGGGCTTCTTTATCTTGTATCCATGATTGTTAGTAGCTGGGAAAGCGGTGGCTCATGGCTTAGGTGTTGTAATACCAACCCGAATTTGTGGTTTCAATTCCCAGCTCCACCAAGCCACCGCTGCTGGGCCCCTCGGCAAGGCTCTTAACCCCCAATTGCTAGTTGTGTAAAATAGATAAATGTAAGTCGCTCTGGTTAAAGACGGTTGGTTGGTATGAGTACACTTACTTTCAAGAGATTGTTAATGGAATTTCTACTTTACTGATTAATTAAAAACATCCGAATAAAGCTATGTTTAAACTGAGAAATTTTGATTAGACATTAGAAACCATTTTAGATTTTTTAAAATGGATTTTTACAATCTTCTTAGTATGATTTTAAGTTAATACGGTTGCTTATAAGCTGGTGGACGGTAAACATAATTAGCTGGCTAGCAAGCATCATTCCCGCAACATACTGTATAAACTGAGTGAATCAAAATGAGAAGGCTTTATTGTCAGGTACAGTAAAGGGCACTTTACAGCATAAGAAATCTGTCTTGATATAAAGTGCAGACACAGAATTAAAAAAAAATACACGATAAGAAATGCAGAGAAAATCAATATATGAGCTTTTGCCTGGAATATGAGCTACCAGAACTGTGGCAGAAAACCAGATAAAAACACAAAACAAGACGAAGTCGCAGAGTGCACCGAAACACAGAGGCAGCCATACGTGGCGCCATCTTGACCAGAAGATCCATAAATCCTAATGCTACAATTTTGTTCAGTGTTTCATCAGCATAATATTCTTATCACAAACACACAATCAGGACAAACAAAGACTCGATCAATAAATCATATTAAGTCTGCTTTTTAGCCTGATTCTCTATTTTTCATCATCGTCTGAACATGAAAATATCAGACTCTGGTGCTTACATGGACCAGTCTGTCTCATCTATATAAAAAATGTAAAAGATTTTCCTGCAAAGTGAGAACAGTCAGTGTAGAACTATTAAGAATACAAATTAAATAAAATAACAAAGACTAAAAGAGTTTAAAAATGTGTTTTAGATTTATTTAATTTTTTTTATAATCAAGAATTTCTCATATGGACAAAGATATATCAATACATTTGGACTTTGGCTGAATGTCTTTCTCTCAAATGGACATTAGGGACAGAATGAAAAGCAGACTGAACATATTGTTTAGCTATAATCTATAACACACTACAGCTGCAGCTACTGTACGGCAGAAAAGACTTATGAATACATACGAGTATCAAGTATACATTTGAATACACTTTTAGCAAACATTTCATTCTAATACATGTTCCTCACCTGCAGCCTGCATTCCTAAGCCATTAATGTGGTATAATCAGCTGCTATCCTTTCGTAGTTTATAATAGTTGCCCTTGGGAAGTAAACAGTACTTAATTTGTGAAAGATTTTACATAGTACTAAATTGTGCAGGACATAAATGTAGTGGACACAAGTACATACTCCACTACATACAGTGTAGACGGACTATAGTGAAAATAAGTATCTTAATTAGCAGGGGTAATAAAGAAGCAGAATAATAAGTAGCTTAAATTAACTCATCATGAAGGAGAATTAAAAGCAAGAATACAAAGCTGTCATTAAACAAAACTGTCAAAGAGTTGATTATCTCTTATCAAGGATATAGCTCTGACTGCAACTGCATCTGTACCTCAAATAACATTCCATTTTTATAAATATATTGCAAAGTGGTAGCTTAGTGTTTAAGTTGCAGAATTGCTGATTGGAAGATCGTGAGTTTAATCCTCAATAGCAAGAATAAATGTAAAAAAAAAGATAGATAGATAGATAGATAGATAGATAGATAGATAGATAGACTGACAAACATGGGGAAAGACAGACAGACAAACAGACAGCTAGACAGACAGACAGCTAGAAGGTAGATGAATATAAAGACGAATAGACAAACAGAACGGTAGACGGACAGATAGCCAGCAGCAGGCAGGCAGACAGACAGAGAGATAGATTGATACTAGTGTGGCACAGTGGCCCAATGTAGGCAGGAGTTAACTTATACCTGCCACTCAAATTATGTCTGATTGTCTGTCTTTCTATCTTTGGTGCATAGAAAATGTACAATATATTGACTTTTAATGTTTAATAGTCTGACAGCATCCTCCTCTTCTACAAGTCCAACAAACTGTATCTTTATACAACTCTGCACCAGCTGTCCAGTGCTTATATTAGTCTTTTTCCAAGCTGGGCATGTCATAATTTTAAACAGGACATTCAAAATTCACAATGCACCAGAAAGCAGTTGGGTTATATTTGTCCCAGTAAACACTATTTATCTTTAAAGAGAAAATTCTGGGCCACTGTGTCTGCTGTGGTGATTAAAAAGAATAATTACACTGAATTATTCTAATGGCACGCCATACGGTTTAGAAAGAGCTGATTTGTTGACATGCTAAGCAACCATTCTAATGCAGGCTACCATTACCAACAGCTCTATTATACATGATCATTATTTTCCATTTAGGAAATGGTAGGAGATTACTGTATATGAGTTAGGTAATCAGTGATAAGCAAAATAGCCTACAGCAAAAGTTACTTTTAAAACACGGCTAATAGCTCCGGCACTGAAAATGTTTACCGTGTCTTCGTTTATACATGCAGTCTCATTTGAAATTGTTAAATATAGCTACGTGTGTGTGTGTGTGTGTGTGTGTGTGTGCGCGCACTAAATAGACTTTACTTCGGTTAAGCTTATATTACAAGCCAAGATCTGCATTGCAATAACTAAGTCGGAAATAGCCAGAAATACATGCCTCTTCTTTCCTTTCAAGTTAAGCTAACTTAAAAGCTTATATCTATTTTGGGCTCAGGATTGGGGAGGATAATGTTCTCTAATAGCCTGGAAATATACAATTTCATCTACTGCTCAAGAAGCCTCTGATTCCTAACATCTTTTCATGCACCTTCTGCCTGTTTCTACTTAATGAAAAAAAAAAAAAAAGGTTTATACTTCCCGAAACTCTGGGTATAGTTGGCAGGGCAGTACACATAATGTCAAATTAGTCCCGACAACAGGAGCAGTACAAAACAATTTGTGTTCTTTGCTGTGGCAGACAGCAAACACATCAAATGCTGACAGGTGGGCGCACCAAAATTATGGGTCCTGTGGGAAACATGGTCTATGTACTTTATTATTCTGCTCATGGTCCAAAGAGGGAAAAAAATGCAGCTGATGCAGTTTTTTTCCTTGCACAGACACCCACTATTATTTCTGACAATACTGGGCCGACTAAAACTGCAACTGAAATGACTGCTTGTGCATGCATACTGCAGAGAAAAGTAAGGGATATCATACCAACTCGGAGGAACTTTTCTATTAAAAAAAGGTGGCCGTTGGAAAGCTGTGGTCGCTTTTCGAGGTTTTCCATAAGGACAATGTGATAAAATCAGTCAGAGAATCTGTTCATCCAATCGTTACGATGACGTGTCATGAGGTATCATTTGGGTATATTTTGTGGATGTAAGGGTTTAAGTAAGGATAAAAAGGAAAAATGTTCCTTCGTTTGTTTTTCATTCTCCAAAGAAAGCAGTGTTTAATCTATGAAACACTATTTTTTTTTACCTTCCCTCTGCTGGAGGTTTAAGAAGCAAGAACAAATTGTGATTTCCAGTTTGAGCAGGAAACTGGCTTACCTGTAAACAGAGAAAACACAGATTGGGCTATAAGCAAACAGTCTGGTTATGTAACAAATAACATTAGTTATTAGGATTTATTAAGAAATTTGTACTTATTTGTAAAAGTGACTGTACATTTATGGTCTGTCATATGTTTTATTTGTTTCTATTTTTTTTGTATAATTAATTTCATTGTATGCAAAGGAATTCAATGGAATTCAATTCAATTCAATTCAATTCAATTCAATTCAATTCAATTCAATTCAATTCAATTCAATTCAGTTTAAATACATTCGCTCTGGTATTGGTTTATTAATCCTACAAGTAGGATATGGTTCTTTTTTATTTTATTTTCATGTGCAGTTGTACTTTATACGGTCGCCGACATTACAAGACAGAAACAAAGACAAATAAATATTTATTTTTTTCATTGTTGATTAATAACACTATATAATAAATCCTAATAAATTCCATTTTGTGTGGCATTATTCATAAATATTTTGCCTATTATAGTTTAAGTAAACTAACATTTTTCAAAAATCAGTCAGGAAAATCATTTGTCATTTTTTTCCTTATGATTAATTCAAGAGTCTTTACAAAACAGCAATACTGTAATCCGCTAATGCTAAAATTATAATTGATTCGTTTTACTTTAAACAAATATATGCCTTTTTTCATCTATTATTGTTATATATATTTTTCGCCTTAAGCCTGAAGGAGCTATGAATTTTCTGATTGCAAATGTATTGTAATGTCATGTAAAAATAAATATAAAAGTCAGAGGTAAAAATGGCAGGAAAAAAAGGTCCCAGTGCTGATATAAAGAATAAAATCTCAACTAGAAACAGACTCAAAATGAAACCCATCCACATCTGGATGACACCAGTTAGTGCAATTATACAATAATTTCCCTTCCAGAACTGTGCACAATGTGATCAAAAAGTGTTTGTGTGAACAGGAAAAATTCTTCTAGTTTTAGCATCTTGTTAAAGTTAAATCACGTTTTGATTGGGCGAGTGTAAAACAAGCATTGCACTTTTGCAGATTTATTACCCGATCACTCATTTCTGATGACAGCCTGAAGTCTAAAAACATCAAAACAGATTTCAACTCATTGCTGCATTTCAACCAAAACTGAAATGTTCTCTAAAAAAAAATATTTTTCTGTGAATTAAATTGCCTGTGGTGACGGTTTATTATTGCATTATGCAGAATGAGATGTTTTGTAAGTCAACTGCGTAAACACGAAGAGCTGATGAATTCTGTTACATTTTCCACAGTAACTTTCCACAAGGTGTGTTTATAATCATTTGAAACATTGCAAACCCTGTAATCTCCAAACAACTATGGCATTCTATTGTCGTGCTTTGTAAGTACTTTCTTTAACATTATTTCGTTATAAACTGTTGACATGACGCTGAAGTTACCGGAAGTTTTCACTTAATCGATGCACATATGGGGAGATACTTTTACAACAGGCAAACAGATGTAGCTGACATTTGTAATACCTACTAATGCTGACAAGGCTGAGAGATTATTTTGTCTTGATGAAATGTGAGTTACATTTGGACACCAATATGACTGAAAATATGGGGGATTGAGACACTTTTACCATATGGCATCTGCAACTACAGTATGATGATGCTACACAACTAAATATGCTACCTGACAACTTCACACAAATTAAAGATCTGGAAATAAAATTAAATGAAATGTAAAACAGACCATAATGTATCATAGATACAAAGAAAAAAACCCCAAAAGTAGTCATTTTGCATCTAAAAAACAAAATGTAAAATGATTAAAAAAATTCTATTGCACAGTGAAGTCCATATTTTTTTCTTTTTTCAAATAAAATTAATTTTAATTATTGTCTCTGCTTTACTTTCCCACTGAAGTTTATACAATAAAAAAAATGATTATCATCTTAATTTGAAACCAGAAGCACAAAATCCTGTCTTGAATTTTTTTTTTCCTTTTCCTTACTTTCTATTCTAACGTATCTTGGCATGTAGCAGACACACAAGTATTTAGAAAATATGGAAAGCCAACCGCCAACTTCCACTATATTACCGAACACTGGTGGACACCTGACATATGTGATTTTTAATCCAGTTTTTTCTCTTTGTTTTGCTGTTTGATTAAGCTCAACATTTTTATTAAGGTTTTTCACTACAATGTGGAGCGTGAATGTGCGACACTGTATGTGTTCATTCAGCTACAATAGTATCAGTGAGATCAGGCACTAAAGTCAGGTCCAGACGATGTTCCAGTTCATCCTAAAGGTGTTCAGTGGTGTTAATATCCGACTTTTGTGCATTGACGGTTTTCCACTCTTCAAGGTATCACAAATCATAACACTTGATGTCTTAATGGAATTTAGGGGCTTTGTGCACAGGGACATTGTCATGCTGGATCAGTGGTTAAATCTTTTGTGAAGAAATAATGTAAAGCTACAACATCAGATTTAACAGACCGATGCTAGCCTACCAAGCCAAAAATGGAGCAGCATCCTCCTACTATAACACACTCACTTTTCCTCATGATGTACTGCCCTCCCTCATATCCACAAGAACCGTTCGACTGGTTCCACCGTCGCAAGGTAGGTCTGCCTCAAGACTTTTCTCTGTTTTGGCACCAAGATGGTGGAATGAACTCCCCATTAATATCGAAACAGCAGAGTCACTGGCTGTCTTCAAGAGACGATTGAAGACCCACCTCTTTCTCAAATACCTAGCACTCGACATTAAAAAGTTTTTTTTTTTTTACGTTTATGTTGATCTTATTCTATGCCACTCTTTTTAACAGTTTTCAAAGTTTGTTACACTTTTTTGTGATCTAGCGTACTAAGTATTAAGCTGACTTGTTGCTTTGATTAATAGCGTCTGCTAAATGATGTACATGTAAATGTACAATATACAAAAAACATTTTAGACAACAGTATGCTTCCAAATTTGTATCAACATTTTGGAGAGGAAACACATATACTGTAGATCCAATGGTCAGGCAACCACTGAACACCAAATGACCTGTAAACTTTAAGTAAACTCTGCAGCAGTATTCTGTAATAGATGCCTCGAGATAATGAAGGTAAAGTAATAAAAAGAAATTACGCTAAAAGTCACTTTGACCTCAGTATGTTTTCACTCTATGACTTGATTACACACCAAAATTGCATTTAATTAAACTGTTTTAGCGGTGGGAAGATGATATTTTTGATCACACTGTGTTCATTCGAATGATGTTTTGAAAAGTACAGCCTTGAATAGAGTTTGTGAAATACTGAAATTACCCATTCATAAATTAATGAACCATAGCTTGTGCATAGAATTCAATGGGCACAAGAGAAGCAGTGTGGTGAAACCCATTAGATCCACCTGTAGTGCTCCGAACCTTAAGTTCTGACTCAAATATGACTAATCTGAGATGGAAAAGAGTGTGTGGCACTTAATAATACGGGGGTAACAAACCACACTTTTGAATTACCTGGTCTGCTGAAGGCCCAATTATCACACATTGACCTGTGAAGGATGGGGATTATATTATGAATGATTGCAGAGAAAGTGCAGTTTCTTAGTTTTGACAGTGTGTGGAAGTTAATTTGGCCTTTGTCATTCTGGTTTCATTCTTTCTGTGAGAAGCCAAGCGTCCACCACTGGAGCTGATCCATGTCTGCTAGTACCACATGCTAGTCGTGAGGACATAGCTATTGTATGTATGGCAGAAGAGCTATGGAGTGAATATAACAGAAGTATTGTGGGCGCGAGTGCATGTGGATCAATCTGGGAAATTACAAAAGCAGAGAAACGAACAAGTGAACTGGAATAATGAGGTAATTCATCATAGCTTGTCACAGCCTTGCACTAAGGGAAAGGAGGAAGGACACAGAAAAAAAAGAGAACTAAAGGGAGGAAAGCACTGTTTTCCATTTCCTGTCTACTATTTATGTACACCACTGGGAATCAACTTTTTAATAGGAGATTGGTGTAAAGTTGGGCAGAAATTAGTATTATATTTTTAGCCCTTTAATCCTATAGAAAATGGACACAACATTGTGAGTTTAAAGGGTTCAGGTCCAGAGATGATCAGTAAACTTCATGAAGTTTACTTTGCCATATCATTACAGTTTCATCATTAAAACAAGAATTAACATTTTAAATGAATCATAGAAACACTAGGGCAAAGTGCAGAAAGTTCAAGCTATGGAGAAATACTCAAGACTAAAATTTTCTAATGCTGAGTTCGCACTGCATGATTTTAGCCCTGATTTTCACTCGTTTTGTGAAATCATTGACAAATGCCAGACATCTGATGCAAATCGTTGCTTGTTCCCTTGAATGACAATCACACAGTGTGACTTATCAAAAGACACTGAAAGAATCGCTAACTTCAAAATCCTGCGGTGTAAAATGAGTTCTAACTGAAATCATATAACAGTGATGATAACAGCCAATAAGAAAGCTAGATACAGGGCGGGTTGAATTGCGGGGAGGAGTTACAGAGCAGCAAGCATGGCTTCGGTTTTGTACTTATCATTTGTATTGTAATCTTCTTGTGATTTTGCGTATTTTTTTGTCATTTCCCGCATGCGTTTTGTAAAACGTAGTTTTCAGAGTCAGCGATTCTTTCTATTGTAACGTCATGCAGTTTGTAACCTCCTGTCGCCAATCTATAGTGCAATGTAAACACAGCAGAAACTAAATGTTATCCCAGATGCGGTGTGAAAACAACAGTAATCCACCAAATTTGAAAATCATCCGGTGTAAACTTGGTATAAACTTGCTTAGATTTTATGCTGTATATTTCTTATAATTCAAAGACTAAAAATAAATGGATGTGTTTAAAGAATAGACATTTGTTTACTGTTTATGAACAGAGTCTCCAGTGTTGGTTATCTGTAGCGATCTGAGTGGAGGACTTTCATGGTTCTTTTATGGTTTTTCAGTAGGATAAACAATTTAGAATTTTCTCTCTCATTAACTTCAACAGTGTGTCAAAAAAAGGTCAGTTTAAAAGTTTATAGCTGCTATAATATGATACTCATTAGTATTAGCCATCAGACACTGCAGTACCCTGGACATTACTCAGTTACTCTCAGTCCACTATTCAAGTTATGTTGCACATTTCCATAGCATCAAATAGTGCTACAGTAGAGGCTGGGAAAATATGTTGTTTATCAAAACAAATTAATTTTAACAGCAAATTGCAAAGACGAATAACAACAATACAGAACATGTTGATATAAAATTCATTTTAAGGTTGGAAGGAATATTAAACCACCCTTTCTCTATACAATCTTCTTATTCTTCATTCAGTAATTCATCATTTATACCCACTTATTTCCTAATTCAGGGTCACAGGGATCTGTTGAAGTCTATCCCAGCCGTCTCTGAAAGCGCGAAAGGCAGGAGGGCTACACCCTGGACAGGTCGCCAGACCATCACAGGGCCACACACACTTACACTCACTCCTATAGGCAATTTAGAATCACTAATCAACCCAACATACATGTTTTTGGACTGTGGGACAAAACCAAAGTACCTGGAGTCAAAACTCAGAAGCACAGAGAGAACATACAGACTCCACACAGAAAGATACCTTCTTGCAGTGGGGCGACAGTGCTAACCACTAAGCCACTGTGCTTCTTATTTTTACTTTAGTAAAAAAAATGTCCAGCTAATAAATTAGATGGCCTAAGTATTTAACATTAATATTGCATTTAACATTATGTGGTCCATAAAGAACATCTAAAAAAATCACCTAAAAAATCAGGACAGTGTATTTCTTCATGGCTGTATCACAAAAAAATAAGCACCAACAGTTTGACCTATACAGTCCTCTTCTATTTCTCATATCCTTTGACCTTATGAAGAGCCGGTTCAAATCTCCAGAGCCGTTTTTTTTCATTACCAGTGTAGAAACACTTTCTGTCTTAGAGTAAGCACTGGTGAAAAAAAGGCCTAGAGATTAACTCCAGCCAGAGCAAGCATACGTCTTCATATGACATTGTTGGATCTCTCCACAGAACTTATATGTTGTGCTTTGTAAAACAAGAACCCAAGAAACACGTATCATCATCCTAATCTTTTCACATGCTGTTATAAATCAAGCACGCTGTGACATAATCATGCTGCGCTCTGTTTATCTATTCCCAGGATCCACGTCATGTCTGATGTATCGGTAACGTTCAAAGGTGAGCAGCGGCACATGGCATCTGTCTGTATGTCAATGAAACCAAACCTCCTGCTGCTGTAATGTCTCGAGCCCAGTAGCAATCTGCAGGTTATGAAGTCTCGCTGAGAAATGAGTTACTATTAAAGCTATTGCCAACAGCCTGAAGCTTAATTGCACATTATTTTATTCTATTGTACGACATAACTCAGACTTTACTCATTAAACTCGATGTAGAGTTCATGTGCTCTAAAAAAGTGTGTGTGTGTGTGTGTGTGTGTGGGGGGGCTAGAGATCAGACATCCTTACCTTTAAATTCCGTTTCCCTGTAGTTACTGTCATACGCTTCAAGAGGAATAACTCAATAATAAAGGAGTTAAATGGGATTATAACGAGTGTCTGTTATAATAAAATGTAATGAGAGTTTTTATGAAAGATTCTACATCCATGCATAAAATGTCAAACTTTGAAGAACATTTGCAATGCGCCTTACGCTAAATAGAACGATGATGATAAGGAAAAAAAAAATTCTTAATGCGTCACACTTTTGTACCTGGGTGTAATGTCGGTAGCTTTATTAACAAATTTACCATCTTCCCAAAAAAAATCCAAATATATTAGGCTGCACTATTAGGCTCAGAGAATAACGCTCTGGCAAGTACCATGTTATATTACTAATTCAATTCTAACTGTAGGTCACCGTCTGTGTTTAGTTTTATTTTCTTCCCAGGTGTATGTGGGATTTCTCTGGATTAGGGCCATCTCACAAAAACATGCTGGTACGTGCACTGGCAATGCTAAAATATTGGCCCATAGGTGTGATTGAGTGTGTGAATGTGTGTGTGTGTGTGTGCGGTGGTCTGCAGTAGACTGCTGTGTCATCCAGGCTGCATTCCTGTCTCAAACTGTGTTCCAAGAATAGGCGTCATATCTACTGCAACCCTGATCAGGAGAAATAAGTTATTTGTTAATTAAATATGCAAAAATAAAATATGCAATAAACGTAAAAAATTCACATTTTTTTCGATTAACGCAATACAGGATTTAGCAAGATATAGTGAAATATCAGGATGTGCGTGTTTCTGCTAAACACTGTGAACATTTTCTTATCTGCGAGGACGCACTGGAAAAACCTATTAAGGAACAGATTCCAATTATTTACTCTAGTCTCTGTGTCAGAGCACCTAATAAACAACAATAGCAAGCTCACTGCTGTGTTAAATCTGCCACAATGTAATGTTCAGTCTTGTCAGTTATTTGACTACCAGAGCTACCAAACATGACATACATGACAGCTCTGCTGTCATTATCTTGAAAGCACTGAAGCCCCCAAACCCAAAAGGCAATAATGCTCCTCTGACTGAAAGCACTCCCTGTCCTCACTTCATTCCACAGCAGAAACGTTGGTGTTTTTGGGTCTGATTTGTGCTTTCTGAACTTGTGCCTTCTGCATGGCTTCTTTCTTTCAAAGTTCACCTCTGACTGGCCTTGGCACAAACAGATATCTGTCACTGTCCACTTCAGTGATATCTAAAGTGGAGGAGAGAGACGTTCATGACTGATGAAATCAGACAGTGAACCTCGAGAAGCGACGGGTGCCTTATGTTCGTCCTGACATTGATACGGGTCGAGCTTCTGACATCATCTAACCTTGAGCTTGCGAATCAGTGAATGGTGAAACATAAAAAAAATCGTTTTTTGTTTTTCAATAAATGTACAAGAATAACCTAAATTGCTGTACATGTAATTTACAACAACAGAAAATAATAATAATAATTCAAATAATAAAATGTCTTCACTTAAATGTTATACTGTGAAAAAATTGCATTACGATAGTTTTGGTTGGTCAAATGTATGTGAAAAAATAAATTGAAGCCCTGCAATAACATAATTACTTGGTAATGTGTTCAAGATTTTAATAGACTTGGCTATCCAAAGTTAAAAAGGATAAATGATTCATTAGTTTGTTCATTAATTTGTGCATTAGTTCACTGCATTTATCAGTTTATTTGCCTACTTTGTACCACACTAGGAACACATTTACAGATAAATAAGACTAGAGACGTAATAAAATAAATAAAGAAATAAGGAACATAAGAAAGGTAAATGTAGACAGCTTATAGGAAGCTTGTGGGTTTAATTCCTAGCACAATCACTGCTGGGCCCTTAAGCAAGTCCCTGAAATGTAAAAAAAAAAAAATAGGCCACATTAAAATTGGGATTAACTTCAATCATGGATACAGACACAAATAAATAAAGCAATAAACAGATACACACATAGGTACAACCCAGTGGCACAGTTTTTTTGTTTAAAAATGCAAATACAGAATTTCCTAAACCTGAAAGGATTTTGAGGAATTCAGTGATGCTCTTAGCTTCATATAGAAGCAATAACTTTAAGATAGATGACTTTAACGCTTTCTCGCTAGTCTACAGGAATGGGGCCCTGGTGGCACCAGCACTGTGAGTGATTTTTAATCAGAGACTATGACAAACGGTAAACCCGACCCTCTTCCCCTCTGTCACTGATGGCCTGCGGGGCTGACTCATCTCCCCCCAGTGAGCCTCTGTAAAGAGAAGAAGCAGAGCCATTACAGCAAGCTCTGCAGCAGTCTTATCAACTCCCCTCAACTTCTGCTTCCTTAACTCGCCCACCAAAATGCTACAGTGTACAAAGCCACCAGCCTAGTGAAGGAATGTATTAAAAAACAGCCCATCTACTATTTGTCTGATCTGTCATTTGTCTTTATTATGGAATGACAATGTGCTCGTGCTAATTAGTAAAAATGCCTCATTGCAGATTCTTTTGTTATGAAATCAATCAAATGTTACATTCATGGTGACTTGAATGCCATACTTAAGTTGTTATAACATTTACCACCTTGGGTTTTATGATGTACATAACAAAAAAAAGAGAAAACATAGCTGCCACAAATGTGTGGGTGGGTCTTATTTAGCTCCCAGGGTCATAAATCAGTACATCATTTTTACAAGTTAGGACACTGGTAAGAAACCTCATAACTACATATTAACTTCAGGTGACATTATTATAGTCTTGCATTAAAAAATATCACAACTTGTATTTGTCAGCAACAACCAGAAATGGTGTCTTTTTGCCATTTTTCTGTATATTTTTTCTGTTATTGTGCTTCAGTATAGCAAGTTTATAAGGTAGCTAGTAGAGGTTGACATTTTTTCTGGAATCCCGCAGGTCGCGGGATTGGGATGAGATTTTCCCCAAGTTTTTTTGTGGGATTGGGATGGGACAGGATTTTTCTGGATGGACAGGGTGGACAGGATGACTCGTCTCATCCCTAAAAGTAATTAGACACTAAATTAATCTTTAAAAGAGTATTTTTAATGTGAATACTTTTAGCGTTAGTAGAAGTTATTTGAGTGTTACATTTACATTTACATTTCCAGCATTTGGCAGACGCCCTTATCCAGAGCGACTTACATTTATCTCTGTTATACACCTGAGCAATTAGGGGCTAAGGGCCTTGCTCAGGGATCCAGCAGTGGTGGCTAGGTGGTGCCTGGAATCAAACCTTAGTCTTTCTGGTATCAGTCCAACACCTTAAACAATAAGCCACGTCTTCCACTTATTTTACATAAATTTGTAAAATAAGATGAGTATGTATATTTTTTTCAGGCTGAGAGGCTTTAATAAAATATGACATTATTTTTAGCAATGAAACATCAACACACTGACAATTTCCTGTTGTTTTTTTTTCAAAGTAATGTAGTAATTATTAGAGAACT
The DNA here is from genome assembly GCA_005784505.1 of Bagarius yarrelli. Classification (NCBI taxonomy): domain Eukaryota; kingdom Metazoa; phylum Chordata; class Actinopteri; order Siluriformes; family Sisoridae; genus Bagarius; species Bagarius yarrelli. The sequence continues at coordinate 1,977,159 of VCAZ01000058.1, read as the reverse complement.
TTAATTTCCCTGTGATTATTAACCTGATTACTGAACTAGGGAGATGATTGAAATGCACCTTGTGTCTTCAGCTTGCTTTGATCAAACCCAATACTGCTATAATCTAATTTAAATCTAGAGAAGAGATAAATCACATGGATCACAATGTGCACAGTTATAGATTTAATGTTACTTACTAAAGGTGGAAAAAACTGGTAGTTTAGCAGATTACTCTGCGATGATGAATACGTTTTTCTCAGCTTCAGTCTGTTTTATACACAGATTTACACAAACGTTTACATTATATCTACATTATGTCTCTCTTTGGTCCGTAACTCCGTTTCACAGCCAAAGACACATGAGAAGTGATAAGGAATGAGACTGAAAATGGTAGCATTTACCAAGTTTGCACTTGATTTTCTCCATTTCTTGTGTCCAAAAAGACAGAGAAGGATGATTTCCCACAACCGAAGCTGTGCTTGCTGATATACTGGTCTATAACTCCTCCCAAAACTTTCAGATGCCCTTTATCCTGGTCTCCCATTGGCTGCAGGTCAAAACTTATTTCCCAAAGCAAGATTCAGATATTTACATTTTACGACATTCGGCATACGAACCCACTAACTTTATTACAACTTTGTATTATATTGTACGACTAAGAACAAAGATTTATAACCTCAATGGGCTTTGAATGTAATCAGTCTGACACCATAACCACTACGCTACCACTTTCCCTCATATTTAACATGCCAAATATTCCACTCTGATGGTGTCTTTGATAATTCACACTGTGTGATTATCTCTCACATGAACGAGCACCAATTTTTGCGACCGATTTTAGGCAATTGTTGGCAATTTCGCAAAACCTGTCGGCTAAAATGGTGCACTCGGCATAAAAAGTTAGATGAAACCTTACTTATAATCCACCATGTTTTTAATGTATTCGCACAGAAGCAGAGTGTATTATGACTGATTGAAATGTTGAACAATTAGATTTATTTGCGCACACTGAGGATCATGACAGTTCTTTTTCTCCCGCAGCTTTCATTTTTGACAGTAAAAGCTCTCTTTTGTTTTTTTTGCTACATATGAAATAAAGGCCTGATCTGAGCTATTCATATAAATTCACAATTGCTTGTCCTAATACTCTGCAACAGCAAACTGAATAGTGGAGACACAGATGGCCCTAATCATTACTTGCCAAAATCGTGATGTGTTATTGTTAATGGACCATTACACTTTGTTGAGCAAAAAAAGAAATCAAACGCCATTCTCCATTAAAGCTTAATGGCCACCTTTTCATCTGTGCGATAGCAAGCATCTAAACACTGCAGACTGCTCGCTGCGAGAGTGTCAGAAGCAGCGGCGACTCTGTGAACTGCACAAAGCTAATGTCTTATGCATTTTTAAAGCCAGGCAAATGCAAAGGAAATAGATGGTTTTTTTCATTTTTTTTTTTATGTACGCTGCCCAAACGCAGTCAATCAATGCAAATGGTTTGGCGGTGAAAGGAACAAAAAACGAGTACGTGGAGAATATTAAACATTGCTTGAGCAATAACTCAAACTCATGTCTCAGAGCCAAACTACGTGCTAATTTGCTAAGATTTTTTCCAACTGTGAAATCTGTTAAATCTAGCCAGGGATCTCACAAGCTTCAGGGCAGCACTGGGACTCTACTTGTCATATCTCTCTGCAGGCTCACTTCACACCAACCATCATTATCTTATGCAGTCTACTGACATGACACAATTACAAGGAGAAAAAGGTGTCCAATATTTCGCATTGCCCTTTGCCTCCTAATTTCTTCTATTGCAGGGCCCGCTCCCTCTGCAAGTTTATATATATCAACTTGCCTCCGGGGCACATTTAAACTTCTACTTCCAACGGTGAATTGAAAAGCCTCCAGTTCAAAGAGGTTAGAACAGAAAGTTGTTCATTTAATATTGGTTTGTGAAAGCTGGCATAACTTTTCAAATGATCCACTTTATTATTCGCATACGTCCGTATGCTACACTATATTAGCTCAGTGATATGTAGAATAAATAGAACATGAGTAGGTGTGCCGAGCTTTATAATTTGACAGCATATGTATTGAACTCCCGCTACCTTTACACCGTATTGTTTTCAGTAATGTGTTAATGTAAGCAAACAAACTGACCATGTCTCAGTGCAAGGGTGACTCATAAATGCAGATATATATGCGTAATAAAAGAAGCAATTAAAGTGCAACTTTATTACAACTTTGTATTATATTGTACGACTAAGAACAAAGATTTATAACCTCAATGGGCTTTGAATGTAATAAGAAAATACACCATGAACTAATTTTTGACAGTTTATTTAAAATTATACTGAATCGTATAATACTAAAAATCATTTAACGGATAGTCTTAGATTTCTTTTCTTGAATATTATCGTACGCCAATTTCCAACGACTGACTGTGTTAAGTCAGGCAGTCAAAGGCACAGAAGGCTTTATCTGTCTTCTTCTGCATAAACAATCTCACAAACTCACTCATGATCGGGTTAGCTTAGGTAAAGTAGCCAAAATGTTATTTATACTATCATTTACTACTACGTATAATTACTCTAGTACGAGATAAAGTGCTAATGTTTAAAGTTACTTGAGTAAGAGTAATGAGGAATGATAAAATTAGTAGTAAGTAGTAAGTTACTAGTTACTTTGGATCTGAGAATTAAATGAAGGCAAAATCCTGAATCCATACAAAAATACTAACAATCGACTGCATAAAATATGCGTTAAAAAAGAAATCAATGTGTGAGATTTTTATATTAACTTTTGATAAGGTTAAAGTGTCCATAGTTGCAGAATCCTCTTCAAATATCCATTAACAAGAAACTCACTGCAACATGTTTGCTCAGGTTGGAGCTGGAATTCCTCTACGCTGATATGTTTAACTTGTTTTGGTCACATAAAATTCATTACATTATGTAACTGTTTATTTCAGTCCTAAAATAATTTCATTTGAGGTTATGTGTGTTCTGTCTTTGTCGATATGCTGGCTTCTTCTTTCTTTTCGGCCATTATTTTTTAAACTGTACGCACGTACGTTTGCAGTATATTGCGTGAGATGCAATCTTATTATACGTAATACGATGGAACCCAATTAATTAAAGCTACATTTTCATAATTAACATTTCAATGTAACGGAGGAATAGCGTCAAATTTAGCAAAGCTGAAGTAAGACTAATTAAACCTTCTCTTAAAAGTACATTGTTTCAGAAATCTACTTAAGTGAATGTAAAGAAATACATGTCAAGCGTTTCTAGCAGTGGTTATGGTGTTGAACTGCTAATTGGAAGTTCAATTCCCAGCACCACCAAGCTGCCATTGCTGAAGCCCCCAATTGCTCAGTTGTATAAAAAAGAGTTAAATGTAATTTGCTCTGGATAAGAGTGTCTGCCATATGCTGTAAATGTAAATGTTACTAGCCATTATTTGCTATTCGGCCACTAAGTTCATTAGGAGAGTATAATAATCTTTGAACCCAGAGAGCATAGCCGGTTTTGCTCCCTTGTCTCTTAGCCATGCTATCATTACAGGGCTCCCATTGTAAAATCTTCTGCTATGCCTCTAGATAGTCTTTAAATAAAAGATGTGACTCTTGATATGACTCTTATTCTTAAGACCAGCTCTGCTGATATCAGTGTGCATTTTACTCAGAAGCTCAACGTTGAAGCCTTAAAGTGCACTAAGATATAAGCCTCTTCACATCACTTCAAATTTTGACTGACGCTTGTAGTCGAAAACATGCTTTGCGATCTACCATAAGAAAAAGGAATTTTAATTAAACCCCTTATGAATTATATGGCCATGTAAATATTCACGGCAGTTTAAAGGTTTGCCAGGTTTGCTGCGTGCCCTTGTGTAATGGTTTTCGGATGTAAATGAATTCCCAAATCTGCTTTTATTATAGAAAAAAAAATCATTAAGCAACTTTTAAAAGTCATGTATGAAAATAACCCCAGTTTAACGATGGGTGGAGGGATAAATAGTAGAATCCAGCTGTGTGTGGTCATTCGTTCATGCTGAGGACAGAGTCTGTTCGCAGTCTTACTTTAATGTGCGGCGCCCTGAGCAGCGCCGTTAATCTTCTACCGCTCTGATTTAGGCTGGCACCCCTGCCTATGTCTTCATTTGCACCAGATTACGCTCTTTCTTCTCCGCAGCTTCCAGTGTTCACTTTTAAATTACAGTACTACTAAATCACCATGCAGCTCAAATGGGGCATTCAGAGGACTACGACACGAACTTCTTCCTACCTATCACATCAGCGGTTTCTGTGTGTGTGTGTGTATGCGTAAATGCAACTTTTGTTTGGTCCTTATAACCTTAAGTGTCTTTCTTTGCTGTTCCTGCTGAATCAGTCTTTCAATAGAAAACAAAGCATGTAACTTGCTGAAACTTAGATTGTAATCATTGCTTAGGGAAAAAGATTGAGAAAAGAAAGAAAGAGAGAGAGAGAGAGAGAGAGAAAGAGAGAAAAAAAAAGAAAAAAAGAAAGAAAGAAAGAAAGAAAGAAAGAAAGAAAGAAAGAAAGAAAAATTTAAATATCTGCATTGTCAAACGCGGATAGGGTCTAAATATAATTGCAGACAGTGTTTTTTTTTTGTCAGCCTCACCAGAACTGTGACTTATCGGCTGGCTGGGGAATTTCTGAAGTGAACATCCTGCTTTATATAACTAGACTGCAGAGGAAGCATCAGCCAGCTTGGTGACCTTCACATCTCCTTTTACGCTACAGGCGGAGGGATGTGTTTGGCTAAGCTAATTGCTCATGGAAGATAAAGTCATCTAGTCAAAGCCCACATGCTCCCTTGGCTCCGGGGGAAAAAAAGTGATTGTCTCCTTTCACTTTATAACAACACAGACTGTTTTCTATATACACACGGTATGTTTTTTTTTTTTTTTTTTAAATAATTTGTTCTGGTAGGAACTGATAAAAATTTCATTCAGAAGTATGACAAATTATAATTTACGATCTAATGCATAAAGTTGGGTAACGCACGTTCTTAAAACACATACACAAACTAATATGTTAAGGCAAAAAAAGATTCGTAGTATGCAACATGCCAAAGGAGCAATAAAATTCCTATATACAACATGCATGTTTATTATTCGGGGCAAAAATTATATATATACAGTATATGACAGCTGAAAGCATTCATCAGACAACTAATTACACGGAAGGATTGTCTACACACACTGTAATCTTCTCTACTTGTTCCCAAAAAAGCCACTGACCAATTTTAGTATTGCAAACGTGGCAGAGTTAATTAGCCTCGTCTCACTAAATACACATCGCATATTAAATATCGCAAAAGACCAATCAACTCCTCCAGCATATGCAGGGACTGAAAAACCTTTTTGATATGACAAATCACCCTGATGATGAGTTTAAGGAGGTCAATTGGCAGGCGGCAGACGGCCTTACTTCCCGAGCTTCCAATCGTCCATATCTCTAAGGATCTTAGATGAAAAGCATGCTTTAATAACGCGGTAACACATTCAGAGCTGCTTTGGAGAAATAAAATGGCAATGATTGCATGTAATGCACTGGTTATAGATATTCAATGGCAGGGCTTTTTAGAGTAGCTTAAAACACTCTTATCCACTACTGCAGCCGAATCTTGAAAACCAGGAAGTTGAAGGACAAGCGGAAAGGACATTGAACAAAACTGTCAAGTTGGCACATCTTATGAAAAAGAAAGAATCAAACATTAAAAAAATTCTATAGATTAGAATTCTAAAGTTTTTATCTGATATTATGGGCAGTAATTACTTATTGAAGTATTTACTTTAAACCGAAAAGGAAATGTGGTGCTACTTTCACTCGTTCGTTCGTCCATCTGTTCATTAATTTATCTTTACCTTTAACATTTACATTTACAGCATTTGGCAGATGCTCTCATTATCTCTTTTTTATACAACTGAGCAATTGGGAGTTAAGGGCCTTGCTCAGGAGCCCACAGTGGTGTCTTGGTGGTGCTGGGAATCAAACCCTGGTCTTTCTGGTATCAGTCCAAGACCTTAATCACTAAGACGCCACTTCCCCCACTAATTCTTTAGCAATTATGGGAACTCTGGGTACGAGGCAGAAATACATAATAGATTTAACACAATTCTAACACTCATTCACACCTACATGCGAATAGGCATAACCAAGCCACCTAATTGAAATATATTTGGAGTTGAGGTTTTAGACAAAAAACAGAACCTGGTTGAAACGTGGGGAAAAAAAACTAAGCGGAAAATCCACATAGACGGAAACCCCAACTGGCAACAACATGCTATTTCAATAGCAATAAAGTCATAACAGGCTGAGGAAAGAAGGAAAACTTTCCAGGAGGTATAATATATGCACATTTTCCACAAAAGTAAATGTGGGTGAAGTCCTAGCCATTCGAGAGCTTACTGAAATCCATAAATTGGGTGTAGCACCAAGTAGTGCACAACCAGTGACAGGCTTTCCTATAACTCGCTTGTAGATCACGTACTGTATGTCTGCTGAGGAAAAGTTTGTGCTGAAAAAGCATGTTTTGGCACAGCCTGTCCCTGCAATCTGATCGCTGCCATCACTTAATAGTGCACTGGAATATATTTGTCTGACACTTTTTGGTGGGAAATTTTAATTGTGTTAATGTCTAGTGGAAAACGGCAAGTAAAAGTTAACTTTTTTTGTATGGAAAAATTGTACAACAATAGATTCTAACCTCAATTATAACTATAGATGAGTTTTGTGCTCCTGAAAACTTTAGAAGTCGTTTGCTATGCAATAAAAGATTACGGGTTGGATTTCATAAAAACCCAAATCATGGCATCAGGAATGTAATCTTTCCAAAGTGCCTAACAAATCCTACAGTCCTTTTTTTACACGTTCATGACCAAAGCCTGTTGCCGCATATCAAGTGGATGATCCTGTGCCGGGTGACTGAGAAATAAGAGTTATGATGCAGCAGATGTGAAATCAGTCTAAAGAGGGGAACATTTTAGTGGTGCACTGAACCATAAAAATGAACGCTGACTTTACAGGCAGACAGAGCTTCATTTTGTTTTTATTGCACTTTTTCTTGTGTTCTGCATGACAAGTAAATGCGGATGCACTTCACCGAAGAAGACGTTCAAATATCAAGGAAGAAATCATCTAATCCATATATCACTGACTCGGTTCAGGTCTAATCTCCGTCCTCTAAGGAAGCTGGCATTACAAGGAGCTGTCTGCAACTAGAAAGAAAGCTGTGGCACTAATGAGTTATTATAAACAGTTACAGAGCTTTAATGAGATCAAGATTCCCCATTGGCCCAATGTTTAGTCAGGGGGCTAACGGGAGCTCTAATCCTGTCACATTGATCTTTCATAGGGTCTTAAATTATCTATCTCTCTAAGACTTAACAACAAACAGGATATTATCATAACGACACAATGAAATCAACCCAGCCCAATAATGTCGGGATCAATGTTCGGGATCATAGTTCGGAAAGTTTAGACAGACTAGAAGCTGACACATAAAAATTTAAAGAACTATAATACCGCCTATAAAAATGAGAAATGTAACAAAATAAACTAAATATACAATTTAAAATATATATATAGTTTTGTTGGGCATTTGCCTTTATTGATAGGGCAGAGAGAGGGATGGGGCAGGGGGAAGAGGGGGGTGGGTGGGACTGCAGAGGACCCGGGTCAAAATTGGAATGTGGGTGTCAGCGGCTTAACCCACTACACCAGTGTAAATATAAAATGCTTAAACCTATTTATCAACATTAAATGTTTCTAGAAAAAAAGCACAGAAACAATATAAGGAAAAAGTACTGGTGCATCCAACTAGTACATTTATATAACTGTATGTTTTTTAAACATCCTTTTCCAGATGTACTCCTTTATTAACCTCCACGTTTCTGAGAAAGCTTCACATTCGATTTTGGAATATAGCTATAACATATACTTGCTCATTCAGCACAATTGCTTTAGTGAGATCAGGAACTAATCTTGGGTAAGGAGGACTGGGATGCCATCGGTGGTTCAATACATTCTAAAGGTTTTCGTTAGGGTGGAAGTCAGGACACTCGAATACTTTCACACCAATCATAACACACCATGTTTTCATAGAGCTTAATGTGACTGTCATACTGGAACAGATTTTGGGTCTCTTAGTTCCTCTAAACAAATAATGTATACAGAACAAATAATGCTACAGAGACATTCTAGACATTTTTGGCAGACGCCCTTATCCAGAGTGACTTACATTTGAAGGTTAAAGGCCTTGCTCAGGGGCCCAATTAGCCAATTAGCAGTTCAACACCGCAACTGCTGTGCTACCACCTTCCCACAACTCACTTTTTTATCTAAAAAATTTATAGATTTGCTCATATGCAAATATATCACTACATATCACTATATATCATATATCACTGGCTAAAATATCTGAAATTGTCTGATATTTGCCTGGCTATTGTTTATTCTTAAAGACAGAAATATGGTATATTTTAACTGAGCTATTTGTGTTATAATTTCCTTGCTGATTAGAAGCCACTTTATGTGAAGCTATTTATTCCAATTGACAGAACCAATGAATACTATATGTGCACCAAGCTACACAATTTAGTAAATGTCATGCTGCCTATCCACAGTATGTCAAAACACTGATGATATTTTGACAGAAAGCTATAATTGACTATTTTGTTATCCTTCTATCCATAAACATGACACCATAAACTTTTACTCCTTCATTAGCAGATCCAGACTTTTTTTTTTCAAATGAATAAATTAGTTTCTGTTTATCTGTGACCAACATAGCTACAGATTCCAATGACCTCAGATTTTAAAATTCTATTTTCGACTAACATAATGTGGACTTCTGCTGGTGTAGCACATCTGCTTGAAGGTTTGTGCATTTTAAGATGCTTTTCTACTTGCTGAGGTTGTAGCGAGGTTATCAGTCAGCAAAGATTTTCCGAGTTCCAACCATTTTGGCTGGTTTTTTTATCCGTCTTATCAACATGGTATTTCCACTCGTTCATATAATGCTGGCGGGTTTTTTTTGGACTGTTGTATGTGCAAATCCCAGTTCAGCAGTTTATGAAATACTGAAATGTTTGACACGGACAACCAGTCAAAGTCTAAGATCTCACGCACTTTTAGGAGGATTTATTTGCAACATTATAATTCCTTTATAGCAGTGGTGGAAAGAGTACATGAAGTTTTTTGCTTAAGTAAAAGTACTGCCACATACGTAGTAAATAATTCACTTGAGTACAAGTAGGAGTACTGAAAAATAATATGATTTAAGAAGGACTGAATAAGTATTTTGTTAAAAAAAATACTATAGTTACTGCGTTGAAGTACTTCAGTTTGTAAAATGTGATTTTTAACCATTCAGGTGCAAGAACCTGATCCCAAATCAGCACTTATGGGCTGTATTCTGTGCTGTATCAGAGTAATAGTGTGCAAATTCTGAATTGAGTCGTCTTTCATATCTAATGCGTTAACAGATTATAAATATATACCAAATATCCTCATAAACACAGTCACCTCTGTCTAAAGTGATTGTCATTTCTTTTTATATCATTAACATTTACTGTACTTGTCTTTAATAGTGTCCAAAATGCATAATATTTTGTCTAGCTGTGGTATTTTTGTTAAAACCATAGGCTAAAGTTCTTTATGTAAATGTTCTGTAGGCTGCTCATTTTTTGTTTATGGTATTTATCTGCCACAGAATAAATGTTTGTAATATCTAGAGTTTTTTTGGCCCTATTTCAATCTAATCTTTAATAAGAATTCATGAGAGTGGTAATTGATCAACAGAAACAGAATCACTATAATTCATTTGACAGAAAAACTCTATGTGTCACTGTAAAAAAACATTAATTACTGAATGTTATAATCAACAAAATGTTTGTTAAAAAAACTTACGTAGCTATTGGAAAGGCATTAGTTCAGTGTTTAACGCATAAAAATACATTATTGAACAATATATATGCATAAAAAATTAAGCATTAAAATAACTGCAAATAAATCTACAGATTTTCAAGTAAAAATGCCACAATTTAGTTAGACTCAAAAAAAGATGGAAAAATCTACACAAGTACTGTAACAAAAGTATTTGTAATTAACTACTTTTAACCATCGATTAATGGTAATTAATACAAATTCAGTATTTGACAACTTGCTGAAAAATCCCCCCCACAAAAAAAAGTAGAAGAATTAAAAGTATAAAGTCTGCAGTTTCTACATTGTTTCACTATATGTAACATTTATTTAATGCTTAAACAGATTTTAGAAATATTCTAAAAATCTCCTGTCACTTCCTGTTATTTAAGTGGACTTTGCTTTTTTTGAACATGAACATAACATTCATAAAGCGGAATATTGAGAGGAGCCTCACGCCACGCGGTTATGACAGCTAGAGCGAAGCCTACACACCGAACTAGAGGTTGTGACAGTTTGGCTAAAGCTTATAACTTATTGTGTTGCATGCAGTGCTGCTGCCACATGACTGGCTGAACCGGTGTTTCTAATAGGGCAATCTTTCCTGTTTACTTTGGCTGCTTACATGCTAGTAAATGTGTCAACAGTTAAAAGTTTTTTCCTTTCTGTTGCTGTCCAGTCTGCAGTCTAACTGTTTAGGCTCTTTTCTGTTACTTTTACAACATTTTGAATCACTCAGGTATGAAAAAATATTGCAGACAGCAGCATGTTTTAAAAACGGCCACATTGTACGAGCCTCAAGGTCACGTTTTACAGGATTACATTTAAATAATGCACAGAAGTTTAAGAAAAAAATAAAAGCTGGACTGTAAATAAAGTCACAGACCTTTAATAATATCTGGCCGGGTCTTCAAATGGTTTGGATATTGTATTACAACTAAAGTGTTTTGCAAATCTAAATTCAATTACATGGAAAAAAGGTTATAAGAACAGCGTAAATGATGGGTGTGAGTATTTAGGAAATAAGGCTCTATTCGTGTAAGCAAAAACTACTATCTCATTTGTCCTTATTTCTTTGACTGACAGGGTTAACGTTTTTCTGTGTGCCTAATACAGAAATGTATTAACTTCAATAGATTGGTGTGGGAGGAAGTAAATAAAAAAGTACCATCCGCCTCTCATGACTATGAAAACAGCCACTGAGAATGAGAAGATTATTAATTAACACCCACACTACAAATATACAGAATAAAAACTGAAAACTCTGCTTCAGCTTTTCTTTGAATCTGCCTCCTACACATATTCACATAAACACACATGCTTTTCTCTACACATATTCACATAAACACACATGATTTTTTTTTTCCAGAACCCTCTATGTAGGGTTGACTGATATTGTTATAAATTATCTGGTTCTGGTGTTTATTCTATTGTAGGTTTAGATAGATTTAATACTTCCACTTACATTATTATTAATATAACTTTTAATACTTTTTAAAACCTGTTTGTCTTATGCGGACCAGACAAATGTCCCCACAAGGCTCTATCATTTAGTCTTCTTCAAGATATAAAATATGAAAAAGAAGCCTACACACATGCTTATTGTACAGTATGTCGAACTATGTACTAAAATCTATTTGTCAATGTGCACCTGCCCTTATTTCTAATCACTTCATGTTTAATTAGACTGTTAGCATGGCTAGTGTTTTAGCATTACCGAATTTTTCTGTTTCAATACAACATAAAAACCAATGTTTTTCTATTAACTTAAAATATTTTTTAACGTTTGTTCTAAATAGAAGGTTCAACTCTGTAACAGCAGATGTTAGTAAAACGTTCAATAGTAAAACCCACACATTTAGTGCAGAATCACCCATGGAGGGAAACAGATGTTTGTCTGTTCCAGACTACAGCATGAACCCCGAAGAATAATTAAGCATGAAATAACATATTTTATTATTTATAGAAGCCATATGAAATGTATAGTAGTAAGTTAATATAACATAGAACACATTGAACAAAGCTATAAAACAACACGTAAAAAAAAACAAAAACAAGGAACGCTGGAATCTTGGGATCAATTTCGAATTATACACATTGTGTGGACTTTTATTTCTCAGTTGATCATAACTGCATACAGTGATTAAGGTTTTAAAAATATGGAGAAATGCCTGTGTAAAGACTGCCAGGCTTGCCGGGTGTGTTGCCCTGCCGGGCCACCTAAGAGCAACAGAGAGACTTTCTTTATTTAAGTTCTAGTTCATGTGCTCCAATACTTGTTTATGTCTTGTCATGTGTTTTCCCTGTTCATGTGTCATGTTTCCATTGGTTTGTTTTGGTCATGTGTTCCTCACTGTGTGTCTTATTTAGTTGACTGTTTTCCCATTAGGTTAAGAATTTATACCCCTGTGTTTCAGGCTGTCTTGTTCTTGCTTTGTTGTGCGTGTCGCAGTCGGTGTTTATGTCCAAGTCATGTTCATGATCATGTTTATATTTTAGTCTTGTCAGGTCAGGTCTGTTTTTGTTAAGTTTAGTTGTGTTTTTCAAGTTCTTTCTTCGTTTGTTTGTTTAGTTGTTATCTTGTGAATAAACTACATTTGCAGCCTGAATCAATCCTCCAACAGGTTTTCTTCCAGGATTGCCCTGTCTTTAGCTCCATCCATTCTACCATCAACTCTGACCAGCCTCCCTGTCCTTGCTGAAGAGAGCATCCCCACAGCATGATGCTTCCACCACAATGTTTCACAGTGGGTATGGTGTGTTCAGGGTGATGAGCAGGGTTACTTTTTTTTCCACTGACCAGAGCACCTTTTTCCGCATGTTTGCTGTTCATTTCTTTCAACAATGGCTTTCTTATTGCCACTCCTTCATAAAGGCCAGATTTGTGAGGTACACGACTTATGGTTGTCCTGTGGACAGATTCTTCCACCTGATCTGTGCATTTTTGCAGGTTCTCTAGAGTGACCATGGGCCTCTTGGCTGCTTCTCCGTCCAGTGCTCTTCTTGCTCGGTCTGTCAGTTTAGGTAGACGGTCATGTCTTGCTGGGTCCTTGAGATATTCAAAGCTTGGGATATTTTTTATAACCTAACCCTCTTAAGTTCCTTGGTCTTCATGATGCTGTTTGTTCACTAGTGTTCTCTAACAAACCACTTCACTATTTATACTGAGACTAATTTACACACAGGTGGACTCTATTAACTAATTAGGTGACTACTGAAGACAATTGATTGAAGGATTTTATTTAGGGGTAATTATCAGATTACGGGGGGGGATTACAAATCTTTGCCACACTTTTCAGATAGATTCTTTTCCGTCTATCACATAAAATCTAATAAAAATACATTTTTAAGTTAGTGGTGACAAAATGTGAAAAAATTCAAGGGGTATGAATACTTTTTAAGGCACTTTATATCAACTATTATAACTCTAAAAGGTCATTAATTAAAGGCTGTAAAATGAAAAAAAGGTTTTTAATAGTTTTTAAGGCCAAATGTTTCTGTTCGGTTTAAAATCTTACATGCATTTTTGTAGAAAAAAAAGAAAAAAAAAGAGCATTTTTCCTTAATTCATTTGCTTCGAAAGCATTCAGCATGGTTTACTCTGCTTTGTGCATAAGCGTTCTAGTTTCTCTCTCTATTTCCCCGACTGGAGTTTCAGCCTTCACAGAATATGTTCCTTCACACATAATTATTCAGAAAGCTGGCAGTTATACGATTGTGTTTGTCTAAACAGCAAAGTCTTAAGCCATGGTCTTATGTGAGCATTCAGAATATCAGACAAGCTTTGGCTGCAGCCCCAGAACGAGCATCTGTCAAAACAAATGGCTCTCATTAGAAAATAAATAAATAAATGGACTTAGTAATCCATGGAAAATCATATCCATAAAGATAATTCACACCAAAAAGGCAGCGATGAGGCCAAGATGAAAGTTATTCTCAGATTAATTTCTGAACTAATGCCTGGTGTCTGTATCATTTAATTTACAAGAAGTGGAATGAAACAGTATTGAAGCATGTGTATGATGGCATTTTAATTGATTTGATTTAAAATCCATCATAAAAATCATAAGAATTTGTGGAGGTTCAGGTCAGCTTGAGTACAGACTGCCATTAAAGCTTTAAAGGGGGCACAGAATATTAAGAAAGTCAGATATTTATGTAGATATTTTGCTCCACAATCTACACTGTATGGAATGCTAACAGGAGGTTTTTGAGTTTGATTTCCAGCACTACAAAGTTACCACTGCTGGGCCCCTAAGCGAGGCCCTTAACCCCAATAAAATAAAATAAATGTAAGTCGCTCTGAATAAGGGCATCTGCCAAATGCTGTAAATGTAAATGTTAAGGCAGTTCTATAAATGAAAAGAGGTCACAGGAAAACAGGTGGAGTAATTCCACCTGACAGGAAGTTAACAATAATGTATCTGTGGTGAATTTAGAAACTGGACAGGTTTGATCAATTTAAAGATGAAAATATTAAATTTGTAAAAAAAAAAAAAATGTACTTTGTTCAGAACTGATGGGTTTCTTTTGCAAAATAGAATCATTTTGTTATATAACGCAGTAAAATACTGTCCTAAAATATCTTCCAAGTTCCTTTATTTTCCGACTGTCCTACTTTTATACAAGTTGGCTAATTATATAAAGTCTGTTTTCCCTTTCTGCTTTCATATTGGCAGCACTTCCGACTGACAACAACTGTTTAGCCTGACTTTGGCAATAAAGAGAAATGCGCTCTGTTAATGCAGTTATTGTGCCTAAACGAATGCTCACAATAGCCATTTCTTCATTTCTCACTCCTTACTGGCCCGAATGAAGCTAATTAGGTCACTTTCTCTATTAGAAACCTTGTTTTGGAGATTGAAGAGCTCAGCCCATCTGGCTAATGAGTTGATAAGGTCTCAACTCCTATTAAAATATCCACCACTGAGGAGAATAAAATATATTGAATTCTATTATTGTCTCGTTTAATCCAATTTACTTCAAAAATCCAGATCGTGCTCTTCGGAGGGAGATTTAGATAAAGGGGACCTAATGATTTCCTTACTAGCTACAACACTAACCTTTTTTGCTCTACCCTATTTACACATACAGTTGAGTAATGACATTTTTTTAGACACTGAAGACGAATTAATGACAAAAATTGTAAATGTGTTATGTTTCATAGTTTTTCACTTCTTATCACAAATAACACAATTATGCAAATAATCTTAAATCTCATTCAAATCTGCTGAAAGTGATAAATATGGGAGTAAAATGAAGAAGGTAATTAGGAAAGTAGGAAAGTATTTTAACTACAGTATGCTGTCACATTACAAAATGATTATTTTTTATTTCAGTGAAATCAATTAAATAGAAATAATCTCCTCTCTCATTTCTAAACTGATTTGATGTAATTACAAACTTCCTGCACAATTTGTCTATGCAAAAAAAATGAGGCCACAGAGAGACGACTTGTCACACGTGGAAGTGGCAGAAAGCACCCATGCGTCACTTTTTAAGCGCTTTAAGAAGCTCTAATGCTTAAAGAAAACATTTGTTAAATTGCACTCGTTTAACATTATTCAAGTTAAGCACTGTCGAACATTAAATTCGAATCAAATGCTGATGTGATGTTGACAATATCAAAATGGCGGCTGTAGTATGTCCGAATTTCGTTTATACTAGCAGCAACCTTACTATAAGAATATACTTACTTGAATATAATACATAGTGTACAGGGTGACCCATAAGTTTCCATACATAGATTTAAAAAAAACTTTTTTTATGAAAACTAAAACTTATTAAAAAGTTTTAAAAACTGAAAGTGTTACAGATCAAACGAGATGTAAATAAAATAAAGAAATAAAAATGTTTTTTTATAAAAAAGTTTAATTTTCCTATGTTTGGAAACTTATGGAACACCCTATGGTATGAGATTACAGATAGAACATTTTGAAGAATGCATTTGATATACACCTTACTCTCCTCTGAGGCCACGGGAGAGATGACTTGTCATATGCGGAACATTGTCCTGTGTAGTTAAATTGCGCTTTTTTAACATCATTCAGTTAAAACATTATCCAACTTTAAATCCACTCTGCTGTGACGTCGTATATCACGTGTAGTATGTCCGAATTTACTCATAATATCTGTAACCATACTATATAGAACATGCTAAACATAAAGATAGTAGTACTTTAGTAGTGTAGTACTTTAGTAGTGTGTACTTTAGTATGTGTGTGCTTTAGTACTTTAGTAGTAGTACTTTAGTAGTGTGTGATTTCAGACTGAATAATTGAGTCATTTTAATATTCTTTTTTTTTTGCATTTCCAGATACAAATATTCACTTTTTTCACTAATGTCCTAAACCTGTGAAGCTTTTTTTTTTTTTTTTTTTTTTTTTTTTAATTTATGGCTATGTCAGACCCCAAGGTAAGACTAGCATCCTGACATGCAGTCCCTAATAACCTGTCGTTCTAAATGCGTTCACCTTTCAGGTTCAGCTGATAGAGATCTAGTGCTCCACCTCCTCTGAGTCGAAGCTGTCTGATCTAAATTGCTGGAGACCTTATCATTCTCTGTGTGTGTGCCAGCAGTGCACTAAGATGATTTTAGGTGAATGTGAAAGGCTTAATACAGACAACTCTACAGGCTCCCAAGTCTCTCCTCAGTGCAGGTAGGAGCTTCACCCGAGTCAGCTGTGATATTTAAATCAAGAGGGAAAAGCTTTACGGGTTTGGTGTTTCTTTTTCTAAAGTACCCTAAAAATGCGTGTTGGACTGTTTGGATGGGCTGATACAGAACCTACAGCTCTGTACGAAAGCATTGCAATAACATTCACTCAAACTATAACTAAAAGGCTCTACAGCTAAACCACAGTGAGTGCTGTCTTACACTATTCTAGTCAGATCAGTACAGCCTAGATGCATAGAAATATAGCTCAATTGCGTGAAAGGGTGAAAGACGTGAGTTTAATCAAAAGAATGCGAGTGTGGTCTTATAAGTCACTTTCTGTTGCATTAATTCGAGCATGTTTAGGTTCTACAATGGCATTTGGTGCTAAGTCACATTATGAGCATATGAGTATGCAGTGAGCAAACATAACAGATAAGAAGGGGGAAGTGGTAGTGTTAAGACTGCTAATTGGAAGATCAGGGTTTGATTCCCAGCACCACTAAGTCACCACTGTTGGGCCCCTAAGCAAGGCTCTTACCCCCAGTTGTATAAAAGAGATATATATAAGTCGCTCTGGATGTAAATGCAGATAGAGAAACAGTGAAAGATATTGTGTTATGAGATGAGTGCTGTAAAAAATCTTTTTCTGGAGTTTCTTAAAGAATTTTGTTTTTTTCCACTCATCTTTTCTTTATAAATATTTTATATTGCATCAGTCGACAGTGATCCTTTTCATATTACCACAAAGAACCATTTTGAATACCTTTATTTACAATATTGATGTATTGTTGCAAAGATTAGATCTGGTTGGCATTTTTTTCTTCTCTTTTATGTGTGTTTCAAAGGTTTTTTTCCTCACATATTATAGTTTTCTTTCTTTCTTCCGATCATCCCTAAATTTTTTATAGTGTGTGAATTGGCATGTGAGTGTTGTGTGTTTGTGTGTGTGTGTGTGTGTGTATGATGTGCTCCCTACCCAAATATATTCCAGGTTTCCCTGGGACCCTGTGTAGGATGTATGCTACAGAACATAAATAGATAGATTTATACCAATCGGTGAACTACATCTAGTTTTAACCATTGTGGACAAAAAACATTATCATAATCTATTAAATTTGTGATTATCAATAGGGGGTGCTAGCGCTCCCAGTGGGCATTCAGACGA
The DNA here is from genome assembly GCA_005784505.1 of Bagarius yarrelli. Classification (NCBI taxonomy): domain Eukaryota; kingdom Metazoa; phylum Chordata; class Actinopteri; order Siluriformes; family Sisoridae; genus Bagarius; species Bagarius yarrelli. The sequence goes on along the minus strand of VCAZ01000058.1, from coordinate 1,959,402 downwards.
TGTCAGGTGATGTTGGAAATCTGGCGGAATTTTTCCAAGTTTCACCAAAATAATTAATAGTTCATTTTTTCTATTCTTATTTTTTATTCTTTCTTTATTTTAATAATTAAAAATAGATGTCACTTATAACAAATAGGGGTCTGTTTAAATGCTTTAAACACTCAGTTTGTGAGCACTGGATGTTGGCTGGGGCATTCAAGTTCAAGTTCAAGGAGCTTTATTGTCATTACAACCATATATAGCAGATGCAGTACACAGTGAGATGAAACGGTTCTCCAGGACCCCCTGGTGCTACACAAAACACAGAATTTCACAAGACAACAAAGAGCCACTAAACAGGATAGACATAAAGTGCATGTGTGCAACCTGGTGCAGACAGTGCAGAAACAGACAGTGCAATAAACAGTACGAACATTACAAAGACAGGGGGGTGGGGCATGGGGGGGCACTAAGGGATTTAACTAGACTTCGGGAGCGTTTGTCAAATTGGTTGAAACCACTGTTATTAAAATGTTTTCTATCCAAACTTCCCATACATATTTCTACACAATAGCCAGTTTATCTCAATAACGCAGGAGAATAACGCTAGTAAATCAACAGGCTCTGACACATACTGGGGTATGGGGTTGGTACAACAAAACTTTCTGTGCTTTACTCACTATATATAGGCTAACCCGTGATTATGTACTCGGCACAGCACTGGAGAAAAAGAAAGAAAACTGAACGAAAGCCTGAGAACTGTGGTTACAACACTGTTGATCAAATTTATATCAGACTATCGTTTTAGATAACCAACACTTTGGGTAAGTGTTTCTTTTTTTTTTTTTTTCCTCTTCTCTCTATAGTTGTCTTGTTTGTACTATTGTACTATTTCTATATACAAACTCTTGCAATGCATCTCCAACATTTAATGATGGACAACAGTAAACAGAGCCTGTGCACTTCCTTTTCACCTACACCTACACATAAAACCCCCTGAAGCTCTACAATGACTGTATGCTTAACTACACATCCCTTACACATCGGGAGACACCACGAGAATGCTGTCTGCTCAGTCTAAATATAATATCCTTTACACTGTCCTGGCTCAGAGGATCATAGCAGACTCGATGTTGGTAGTTCAAAGAACAGCAAATTGAGTCCTCCGCTCCAATTGGCTTCCTGTGCTTCCATCTGCCCCATCTCTCCATGACACACACACACACAAATGTGCACACAAATCCTTTTGACAGACTGAATTATGCCATCAGGGTTGATGGAGGCGGACTGACCAAATTGACCAGTAATTGTGATTGCTGATGGTTCAATCGCCCCTCACTCTAATTTCAGATGTGGATTCAGCCGTCAAATATTATACTCCATATTGACCGGTTTTTGATCCGCCAGGATTTAAACACATTCACAAATTACCAAATTGTACCAGATAGCAATTTTTTCGCCCCAAATCTGTACCTGTACATTTAAAAGGGCACCGACACTGAAATCTCTTTTTTTCTTTCCAATGCAAAAACAGATGCAAAACAAAGACATCTGTCAACATATGAAGCTTAAAATATTGACAAAACTATTTAAATTTAAATGAAAAAAAAAATTTTTATTGAACATTTACAATTAATTGTAATGAATTTCTTAGACAGCTAATTTTCCCCCCTAAAAATACAGATTTAAGTTTTCACGATAAAGAATTTCAGAACATTAAATTCGATGTTAAAAAACTCCAACTGCAGAATTTACATCTTACAGAGAGTAGGTCAGAGGTCATCCACAGGAAAGAGTAGATGATCTATGAAAAATCAAACACAGCATTTCGCTATTCACGCAGAAGAAAGTGATTTATAAACATTTACCTTTATATGTTAGGTTGGAGTTCCTTGCACGTAAAACGCTCGTCTAAGCAGTTTCTGGTGTTTGTTTTAAAGCATAATTGGTGTGTTTATGCCTCCATTTCTATAAACTCTGCTTTGAGCTGAAGAACATTGTAAACAGTGACATAACCACAGTGTTATGAAGATCAATTAATGGGAACTTTAAGAGCTTTTATACCTTCATTTTATAGATGCTTAGTTAAAAGGCTGTAGCATAAGTGTGTGTGTGGGAGGGGAGGGGTTTGTATTTGCCTTAAAACCTACCCAGATTTTTTTACTACAGACTGCTCAGATTATATGTGTGTCTTTATTTTTACAATTTCGATATCTAAACATTTTGAATAAATTGAAGAATCTATCTAATCTACACTGCATGAAGGCTGGTTTAAGTTATTACAGCTGCCATTATTAGATTGATGAAATGTTTCTCTCTTCCTCAGGTTTAGTTTTTTGGGCAGGGAATTTGTTAGAATGTTTTTTGAAATATTATAATTTTATATTTTGGTTTTTTATTTTAATACCATTTCAATTCAATTTTAAATGTATTATTATATGACCCCAATGTGCTTTTGGGTTTTTTACTTTTGGTATTTTCTAAATCCGAAAAAAAAAATATTTGGTAACATTATTTAAATCAATGTTGCTGAATGTGGGGAATTTTAGTGCACACACAGACACACACACACACAAAATCTGCTGGTATGCTACAAAAATCTTTGCAGCCCACAAACTTATTAAAGTCTACCACCTTTGCCACTTTGTGAGTAGCTCACAAAACAACATTTTCTGAATGCCTGACTAGACATAACAGAGAAAATAGAGACCTATATATAAGAGTATACCGTATATTTATATATTAAAAAGATGTTTGTTTTCTTGCAAATAATTCCTAATTCTATCCTATGTATTTGTATGAATTTAGGTTTCTACCACATTTAATTATTAGTACCAAACAAGGCTAACTATGTACAGTATAGTGTATTATGTTTACTTATAGTATACGATCCTCTCCCTCGATTCGGTTTATATAGAGTTATATAATTCTCCGGAGCCCTCACAACGTATCAAAGGGTGTATTCCTGCTTCTCACATTATTAATACTGTGGTGCTGAAGGGACAGCTCCGTTTAAACATCACATTTTTTTTAAACAGCAGTAAAGTACATTCCCCAAAATTTACACAAAAATCCACAGTATTTGGCAGTATATGATGCTCTTATCCAGAGCAACTTCTTCTATGCAGTTAAGTTAACTGGCCATACTCGAGGGGCCCAACAGTAACAACTTGTGGTGCTGGGAATTAAACCCTGATCTTCCAGGTATCAGTCCAACACCTAAACCACTGAGACACCACTTCCCCACCTACCTTCAGTGAGAAGAGCACAATGATGTCTTACTCTTATAACAACCTTCACATTTCTAAAATTTTTTCCATTGGATTTTAGAGTGTGACTTTGATCATTTTTTTTAATTAGTCACAAAGTGATCAGTGAAATGGAAGTGGTGGCTTAGTGGTTAAGGTGTTGGACTGATACTGGAAAGACCAGGGTTCAATTCCACCACAAACGTGGACCCCTGAGCAAGGCTCTTAACCCACAATTGGTCAGTTGTATAAAAGAGATCGATGTAAGTCGCTCTGGATAAGGGCGTCTGCCAAATGCTGTAAATGTAAATACAAAATGTGAATGGAATAAATGGGGCTGAGGTCAGAGCTCTGTACAAGACACTTGATTTCTTCCACCTCAACAAGCTAGAACAGTGTTTGGCTCTCTTAGTTGTTTAGAAATTATGTTCTTCCAACATTTTGTCACACACCTATGGATGTGATGGTAGAGTGTCTACAAACTTTCGGCCATATAGTGTATATGCCCTGTAAGCATATTATTTACCAAATAAAGCTGATGTATCTTTTTTAAGTTTTTCATACGAATTTAAATATTTTTTCAAGAGTAAAGAAAGAGTTTCTACAAAGTAATACATCCCAGTGCTACATCTGTACCAAAGTGGCACAAATAGTATTACAGGTACTCACCAACTAATCGTCAATCTAATCGAGGAAATAGGAAATGGGCTCGGCCATTACCTGAGTCTGTAAATGAGTGAGCCTCATCAGTCTGGCACATCCTGGCACAGCCGCCTCTCATGCTCTCCCGGCCCCACTCTGCCTCTAATGATAAACACCATTAGCCACTGTGCGTGACGCTAATGCGGCTATCTGGGAAGAGCAGGCCGCCACCATGATAAACCTGACTGCCTCGCTAATCACACGACTTGTTCATTCTCACAGGCATGGCACATACAGGGAATGTTCATAGAGCAAAGGCGAGAGGGAAAAAGGCTGTTATGTTAGGCAGACAGGTCATCGTCATTTGTGCAGAGAGGAGACACCAGGACACTGAATGACACCGAATGTTGTGCAAGGCTAAAAGTCACAGTCACACATTCGCCCGTTTTATAGTTGCTGTTTTCCAACCTTATGTGTTTAGATGCTTAGTGGACAAGATACATGGTCATTATGTTGAAAATTACGATGGCGCCATTATGTTCTAACAGTGTCAAGGTTTTTAAATCCAAACTCCTATAAGCCTGTTTTGGAAAAAAAAAAAAAAAAATCAAATGGATTCGTCAACTGGATTTACAACTTATCAGCAACACACAGCACTGCTGGAACTCATAACTGCTGTAATGTTGTTTTGTTACCCTGGATGGAGCCATAAATCATTACAGCTCACATAGGAGGCTTTTCAGACAATGCCATCCGGGCGCCAAAAGAAAAAAAAAAAAAAAAAAAAGATGAAAAATCCTGTTTTGGCGCATATGCTCATGAGTAAAGACAAAAAGAAGTCTCTGGCTAATCAATAACCTCAAATTTTGCTTAAATAGATCACATTAACTGATTTAATGAGAATGAAGAACAGTCATAAATTACCGGATGCATTACGGTGTTAAGCACTTGCTATTTTTCATTGTTAACACAATATTTCTCATGCAATAAAAACCCATTCTCACTGTTGAAACAAATCAAATTGCGTTCACATGCATGCGTTTGGTTCTAAGCAAAGCCATTTGAGTAATGCTGCAAAACTAGCTCTAAACCTACTCTCCTAATCAGTCTCTCTCTCTCACTCTGTGCCTTCTATGTCTTCCATCAATCTATAGCTTTATTTCACTGCTTTTTTTTTTCCATCATCATTTTCCCGCTTCCTCCTGAGCTTCCCTGCTGATTCCGTGGAGCTCTGCCGGGCCGCTTGCAGGAAGCCACATAATCAGAACCAAGTCTTCTGTGAAGGAGACGTTTGTCTTCCTTGAACCTCGCTCTCTCCACTGTGCACTCATTGAAAAATTACTGCTATTTAAATATTTGCCAAAACAAGGCATTCCAGTAAAGCCTGGATCTGGATTTGTCTGGTGTTTTTTCTAGGGTTTGCCGTGTTGGAGATAAAAGGAAGCTTTTAATACCAAAGGCTGGAAATCAATACCACAGACTCGCTTGTAATTCAAGTTAATGATGAGAAACAGACTTTAAATATATTTTATAGACAACTTGGTAGAGTTTTACAACAAACTTGGAAATCGTAGTCTTTACGATTACAAACAACACTTACACAGTAGAAAAAGAAGTGTGAACTTCAAACCTTTACATCTTTAAAGAATGTGAAGCAGAGTCACTTGGGATTTCAGGGGTATAAATACTTATGCACTAATGTTTATATGTTTTGGCCATTTGCCTTTATTAAACTTACATGACGTAGATGGAAAGAAATAGGGGAGAGAGAGAGATGGGTGGGACTGAAAAGGACCTGAGCCGGATTCGAACCTAGGTTGCCGGAGCGCAACGATGCATGTGCGCGGCGGCGCCTTAACCATTTAAACAACGGTGCCGGCTGTTATGCACCTATTAAAAAAAATAATCGTCCTGATTTTTGCACAGAACATGCCCAGGATTGCAGATCCATCTGGTACTTGCTGATGTATGTATTTAGGAGATATTTTATCTATCAATAGTCCTACGTATTTTGGGGCCCTCAGAACTTTATTAGTACTATTAGACTGCCAGGGTACTGAGTGGGTGGGGATTATTGGGTGGGGTTTGCTTGGATGAGGATTTGGACACTTTTACAAAAGTTACATGATGGGTTACATGATTTTAAAACAAGTGGTTCAAAATGCAGCGCAAACACGTGTCCTTAATCAAGTGTGCAATTTGCTGTCATTTGTTTACCAAGTACACAAAATAAGGCTAAAACAACACAAGAAGTCAGCAGTGAACACGCTTACATGTTGTGATATTGTGGCAGTTTGTGTTTGATAACTGTTTGTTTGTGCGCTTGAGAGGCAACTGGTAGGTTTATTCGTGCGCTGTGAGAGCGCCAGTATGATGGATGTGGCTCGTCTCGGTATGTCGCTTTTCCCACTTGGAGCAGCCTGCACTCCTGCGGTTGGGCAGTGAAACAAATGTGTGTGTCTCCCTGTGCTGCACACACACGCTGTTCTGAGTGTGGTCTAGCCCCGGGTTAACACAACGTCGATGTGAGCTTAGCCGTGTCTCACCCCTTCGGACTGGCACCGGCAGAGCAGGTGCTAATGCGTGTGACAGAAGGATACACACATCGTCCAGACGTCCTCAGCTGCGAGGCAGTGAAGAGATCTAATTGAGCCACAGGTTTCCATGGAGAGCAATATGTTCCTGTGCTCTGCTGAGGATTTTTTGATTCACTGTGAACTCTGGTTAACCTCCGGACTCCATTTGGTAATTTGTGTAAAACGTAATAAAAGAGGAGTACCTGAGGTGCTGAGTGAACGGGAAATGTTTGCCAGTGTGATGTGTTTAGATGGATTAATGTTATCACAGTGATCTTACAAGACATAAGGAGTGACTGAAAACTACAGTCATGTTGGAACATCTTATATATTTGAAGTCGAATAAGACATTTGAGAAAATAAAAAAATAAATTAAAATAAAATAAAAATCAATAAGTCTCAAGACACGCCAACAGATGGCAGCACAAGTATATAACATGAAGATTCAGCTGAAATTTAAAAAGTTCCAATTTAATATAAGCATAAAAACCTGAGGTAGGAATTCAGATCTGATTTGAGCTGTTATTACTGTATGACTCCAGGCATGTCAATCACATCAATCGCTGACTTTCCGTATTTTCCTGTTTAACAATAGAGAAGCGATTATTATAGCCTCACCCACACAAACTAAACTGAGTTTGTGTAATTGGCCAGTGTCAGTTGTCCTCCTCTCTCTGTATGTTGTCTATATGTTTATAGATGCTTTTATTATACGTTATTTTCTTTACTTTCTATACTTTAAGTAATGTATTTCATGTGTGTGTATCAATTTTAGTCTGGCTGATCAGACATACATAATAAGACTGCACTGAAGGTAAACCAGACAATATTATCAACATTTAAAATTTATTAAAGCTTTTGATCAAAACAGTTGGTAATAAATCATTTTAACATTTCTACTGAATTGTAAAATTACAAAGAGAAATTAAGGTCAAATGTAGAGTGCAAGACAAATGTGCTTTATGTGAGCTTAAATGGTTTTACTTGTCCAAATACACTGTAAGTGTGGAAAGAATGCAGATATAAAATTTGAGACATGACCAATAATCGGTGTGCAAGCAACTAAATAAATGGTGAATTTATGCAATGCTTTTAAATTCATACATTTGTACAAACCCCCACCCGCCCACAAACGCCCCTACCCCATGTCACTGGTATGCTCTTATCAACCTCACTGCACTTGATTCAGTACAACTTAAGCGATGATCTTATTTCTTGATCATGTTAAAGTGCCTGTCGATCTATAGGCGCCCGCCTGGCAGAACCAATTTTCTCTTTTCTTTTGCTACCTAAACTTCTTATCATCTCCTTTATAACACATTATTTTTGATAACTATTAAACTATTTCCATAAGCCCCAAAACCGGCTACACGTTCGTCTCATACTTTGTAAAGCGGCATAAAAAGGTGTCTGTTAACCTTTTCTTATTTTCCAATACATTCTGCTTTATTTATCTATTTATTTGTTTATTTACCTATTGCTTATTGCATGTTGACTGGAAACGCTTTCTCTTTCTTACGTTTTCAGTTCTATCTCTCCGTCTGTACAAGCCACAGGGTCTACAGTAATCAATGATGATGAATGGAGGGGAAGGCTCTCTTTATTCTGCTCCTCACTGAATAGAAAGTTTCCATTATCTCTCACAATGTATTCACTCTATCAAAGTGACAGGGTTGAGGCGAGCCACACTCCATTGCCCTCCCCTTGTGCCCTACCTGCCTACGTAGGCCTGCTTTAAAAGCTAAGAGAAGGGCGAGGGGATGTTTAAAGCAAAATCGACATTGAGAGACGTGCTATGATCTTTTTATTTCCTGATTATGAACGATCTTTATGTAGCACTTCTTTTATTGAAAGAAAAAGAAAAAAATTGGTAAATCTACAGTGTCACTGAATTCTATGCAAACGCCTGAAAATTCTGCAACTTTATTATATAAAGTTGTATAAAAAACATAAAAACAAACATGGAAAAGCAGAGGTGCTCTACATCTGGACAGGGTTGGGTTTGTATCTAGTGAATAATCCACTGTTTTTTATAGTTATACTTTTTTTTCAGACTATGATAATATAATTATTCAATATATTTTTTTGAAAGACACCACAGTGGTTTTGAAACCGTTTTTGTCTTACAGATCTGGCATCTTTTTCCTAAAATAACCAACGTTGGTCTAAAAAACCCACAATAGACGACTGGATTGAATATAATATCCATGCTGTGTATCTTTTCAGCAGGTGTTGGGTGGCAGAGACGGTTGCAGTTGCAGGTACACTCTTATTATTAAAGCGGGCAGACAAACCCGAATCATATGATTATAGCTGACAGAAGTGTAGTCAAAAACAATACCAGTCTCAGGTGAATAGCAAACAGACTTGACAAGACAAATCCGAAACCTAAAAAGCTAAAGAGAAATAAACAAGATCATAGACCAGACAAGTGAAGAAAAAAAATAGAAGAATCTGGAAGAATCACAGGTTGGTAATTAATAGTAAATGCGTGTTAAAAAATGATTACATTAACATTTCTGCTAATTGAACAGTTGAGGGTTAAGGGCAGGGCCGGAGTCAAGGGCCCAGTCAAAATATATTGTGCCCTTAAACAGATTTTAATTTATTTATTATATATCAAGAAGAATTAAAATCTATCAAACGTTAAACATTTTATGTTGAGAAACTAACATTTATCATAAAAAAATAAACCTGTTTCTCTGATTGGTTGTGTTGCCTTTCATGCGTGATTACATCATAAGCGTATTGATGTATACGTGGAGCCATCAGTTTGTTTGTTTTTTTGGGGGGGGGTATGTGTTTATTTAATTAACATAAGCTTGAATGTGACTCTTGGCTGTTAGAACATTATTACAGCATATAATTGTTAATTTGTTTTGTTTTTGTTGTGACGTAGTCATGGTAATATTGATTAGTTTATGATCTTATCGTTTATTTCACGGGAAATGAGCTGACAGGCTGTACCAGTTATGTGAGTGTGTGTATTGAATTGTATTGGGTGTTTGTATGCCTTGGTTTGTAAGTTATTGTTGCTGATTGTGGGCTTTCTTTTGGCAAGCTGATATGCCTCTTTTTTAGTTATGGTCTGATGCCGGATCTGGTTAAAGGGCTGGTTAGTGGCCCAGCAGTGGCAGCCTGGTGGTCCTGGGAATTGAACCCATGATCTTTAGATCAACAGACCTTAACCACTAAGGTACTATTGCTATTATTATTATTATTATTATTATTATTATTCATGTTATTGTATTACTGCAACCTATTTACAACAGCATGGAGTTTTTGGATGTAAATAATAGACCAGCATATTATTATTGTTTAATTATCCTCTAATTTGTTAATTAATTACTTACTTAATTAATTAATTAATATAAACCCCAGTCAAGTGTATTTTATGCAGTTTTTTTTCTTATAATTTCTAGGATTTCAGTTTAATGTGGATTTATATTGTTGCTTCAATAACAAGCCGCAGATGGCAACATTACAATTAGTGTTATATTTTAAGATCCAATCAGCTGTGTGTTTCAGTCTGGTTATAATTGCCCTGTGATGTTACTGGATGCTGTTTTAATTAGCCTTTTTTAAATGAAGCATGCAAGTTGCCACGGTTGTAGAAGCTATACACACCAACTTCAGTCTACTGTGTCATAATTTATCACAATAAAGATGCATATAAAAAACTTTTCTTAATTTTCTCAATTAAAAGTCCATTTGTTTACAGTGACCTGTTCTTCTAAATGCGTGCCATTGTTTTAGCATGCACGGATATGTGTTATATGTTTTTTCTTTCTTCCTTGATTGATGTAAAAGCGTTATGGCTGCCTTGCTGAGAGACATGCAGCTGAATATAAAGTGGTAGTCCTCTGGCGGAAGGGTCACGCACTTAGCAGGGAAAAAGTTGACCCATATCCTCCCTCTAAGCAGCGAGGGGAGGGCTCCATTTTCCATGCTTTGTAGAACGCCTTTTCTCTATTGCTATTAAGCAAAGTATAATAATCCTGAACCGCCGCTTTTCACTTCTCTCTCCCTCATTACCTTTTAATGCTGTTGATCAAAGAAAATGACTTTGTACTTTCCTTTACCTTTTTTAATTTGCACCAAGGTCAATTAACCCTCGCTATTAAAGTCACATTCAGTGTGCTCGGCCTGAGCTGAACAAAACGTCTCTTGCTGTCGAAAGCTGGGTCTTGTAACCATGGAGGAAAAAATTGTGACAGAGTAGCAAATAGTACTAATGTAGCTTCACATTCCATATGTTACATTAGTTTGGAATAAGGTAATTTTTCGCTTGGCTTACACGCATTAGCTACAAAGTCCTTGTCATTCTGCATAAACCTATTACAGAGTCGGATGTTGAAATCTAACCATATGTCTAAAAGCTTTTTCTCAAGGGTAATACACCCTGAAAGTAATAAGATGGCATAGCATGCTAAATTCTCTTCCCAGAACCTAGGAAAGGTGGACGTTTGGATCATCTATAATAATAATGCTACAGCATTAGCAGCTCGAAATATGCTACCATAAGGATAATAATAATAGGAACAGATGTGAAAGCTGGCAAAATCTAATGTAATAAAACAGACAGCCTCAGGATAGCAAATACTTTTATTAATATTAATATGTGTCCAAAGAGATTATGCATAACTTTCAAATCAGCGTTTCAAATGATAGGACAAAGTCAACCCTTCTTTTTTTTGCATTATATTCGTGCTATTAATTAGTCAGAACAGTTCCACTACAGCGACAACGCTTTCACAGTATCGATAGGAATTCATTGCTTCTGTTTAACAAATCTGTATAATTTAAAGAATTGTGCATTTTTAGCTTTCAAACCATTCCAACAAACTGTTCCTTGAACACCAGTCTGAATGAGTTAACGGTAAACTGAAAAGCCACTCTATGAATTAAGTTAGACACATGATGCTGTTGTATACTTGGTTCAGTACCAGGCGGTGCATTTGGTGCCTTCAGTGGGGACCAACCCGACTGAAACACCTCTCAATACCACCACTATCATGTCGCAATTATAAAAACCATCAGTAACATACAAAAACGCACTTTAACTCGTTATAGCATTACAGAAAGAAAGACATTTTACATATTGAGAATAAAAAACATTTTTATTAAAGCAAAAAAACCCATTAACACAACTCCAAACCTCTAGATTACAACCGCAACTGTGCCACATACATCATCTGGAGCAGTTCAGAATCAGTTTTAATCTGATAACATGACAAAAACATAAGATATAAAGAGATAAAGATATAAATAAAATATATAATACATTTAAAGGCTGTTTGTCGGCACTGTTCTGGAAACAAGCTAGTTATCTTCTGGGTTTAGCAAAACTCCTCAGGATGTCTTTTTTCCGGAAAAGTCCGCCTTGAAAACTGATTATTAAGTATGTTTGAGACTAAGGTAATTTTTCCTCATCTGTTAGCTATTTTGGGCATAACAATTCTAATTCAGCTGTACAGACATGTTTTGCTAACCGGTCTTTTCTGTGCAATAATACTCTATTTATTTTTCATATAACAAAATGTGCAGTAATCTTTTATTCTCTTTTTTTATTCTTAATTTTTTCTATTTTTTATCTTACTTAAAAAGGTGCAACTGCAAGCTTCTGTCACCAAAACAAATTTCTTGTAAGTGCAAACCTACTTGGTACTAAAGCTCTTTTTGATTCAGATAGCTGGTGTATCTTGTAAAATTTCTCATTCCCCCTACATGTGTGGTCCCAAAAAATCTTCATTAGAAGGAGTATCTGGCCCATCTCCCTACACCTTTACCTTCAACCAAACGAGAATCAAAACATCCCTACCTCTTCATGTGAATGTGGTAGGGAAAAAAGGCTAAGTGGTAGTATTGGGATTGGGCCTAAGTCAGCTTATTTTTATTTCAGATGCTGCTCAGTAACATGGCATAAAAGACCTAATGCCCTGGGGCAGTATTTGCTCTAGTGGTTATGGCTCTGGGTTAATGAACAGAAGGCTAGGTTTTAGGTCCCAGCACTACCAAGATACCACTTTTGGGTCCCTGAGCAAGGTCCTTAATCCTATCTGACTCAGGAATATCATGGCTAAAAAAAAGTCCTTAATTGATGTTACATGATTCTGTTTTGTCTTGTATTATTACCTCTACAATTTTCTTTTTTTTTGCTATACAAACAATATTTAATAGAAAAGAAATAAAAATGTTTAAGATAATTAAGTTGTAACAGTTACCGGGGCCACCGCAGATGGCAGCCTTTCCAGTAGCTTTGTGTGTGCCTGGCCCTTTCTTGTAAATTTCCCTTGGGGATGAGCCAACCAACCAACCATCCAACGATTCATCCATCCATCCATCCACTTTGCACAACAATGTCCTGTTGAATGAGATCTTTTGTAATGTTATGTTTGATCGGACCTCCACCACAGCTCCATTACAGGACCGAGATCATTGCTTCTAATCTTTAAGACCTCTGGAAGCCCAAAATTCAGATACCTTAACACCAAGGTTTCCGTTTCAGACTCTTTCATCATAACCTTATTCTCTCCTGGTCTTACTTTGATTTCCCTCTGCACCACAAGGCTTAGATTTATGAGCACTTTTATTGTTATGTCTTTAAATAAAATGTGGGTTGGTGTCTTCGAGGTGGTTCCCAGCAGAGATGGAAGACGAGAGAGTCTGTTTTCTGGTCCGTTCTCAGAGGCGTGTTCTCTCCAACACAATATCTGCTAGCAAGCGTGAGAACAGCCTTAGTGTGTTTATTTTAAGATATCGCTTGTAATTAGACATGGGAACATTAACCTACTGGATCTCATACTTTTAACACTTGCGTGGACACAATTTTTCTTTTCTTGGTCGACAGAAGTAGATAGAGAGAAAGAGAGAGAGAGAGAGAGAGAGAGAGAGAGAGCTAGAAGGATATATTAAGAGGGGGGATGGAAAGGAACTGTTTGAAGCAGTAGAAAAAAATCTACCCAGTGCTATAGAAAGCAATTACTGAGGAAATGAGAGATTTACAAATAAAGAGCGTTATCACTTCTGGCCATACAGCCATGAGAACACAGGAGCCCAGTAGATGATGGAGGTGCCTATAAAGGTGGTAATAATTAACGAGGTAGAGGTAAATATATTAATAGAAAGCTGATTGGATTTAAGACTTTATGTCAAATGTATTTAAATGCTAACAAATTAAAAAACATATTAATGTACGGTTGAAACAAGACGTAGAAGTGGAAGACGTGGAAGTGACAGTTTCCAAAACAGTCGTAAATCAACGAACAATGTCACGAAACATCCAGAATCCTTGCCCAACCCCAGTCATCAGCAAAAGTCTGACTATTCAGAGAGGACTTGTAGCTAAAACACGATTCGCAATCAACTAAATAGCAAGAGCACTTACGCGCAAGCAATCAGTACTGCAATTCGTAATATAAACGATCTGATTAATTTCAATTACAACAGCTGTCGAAGCACAACCGAACTCAAATATAACTCTGAAACATATGCTGCCGGGTCACGTTTGTCCTTGATACGTTTCTGAGCGTTTCTTCTCCATTTTTCTTCATCAGTTGACGGAAATTGTGTTGATAAGGCCGATATTTGATCAGGCAGCTCAGCGCAAGGTAAATTAATTTTCACTGAAGCCCTCTCGGTCTGAGAGGATCATTCATTCTGCCAGTCACGTTACTAAACAACTATTAAATCAATTTTAAAAAGATCATGGTTTACACAAGAGGACCAAATAACCATGCGGCGTTTGTATTCAAGTGAGTTGCAGGGATTTAATTAGAAGTTGATTTGAGTAATTCCGCTAATACAAACAGTATGGAAATGAGAGGCTGCATCTGTGTCGAGAGACCCTTCTTTAGAATGTGTACTGGGGAAGACAGACAGGAGAGGACAAATCTACAGGAGCAGGAACACACGCTTAGTCACCAAGCAAAGGCGGCTGCTGGTGATGTTATTCGTGAAGGCTAAAATTATTAAGGTCGAGGAAGCGCAATAAATTGTGAAGATTTATCAGTGGCTAATAAGAATGATGTTCGGATTTATATTATGCTTTTAATTAAAACTTTATTTAATACTTCTAAATCCTTATTCTTGGTTGGGGATTTTTTAAAATTCCCTGTTATTTATAATTATCTTTAAAAAGATCATTAGCAGTGATGGACAGGGTAAAACAGAAGTGACTGTTTAAGCTGTAGTCAGTTATTGCATATCTTGGTGTCACAATCCCTGTCTGTGTTTCTTGTGTTTGTGTCAAGGATTTTAAATTAAGAGTTTGGAAGCCCCATTGTCATCTTTTTCCACATGTAACGCTTTGTTGCCAGGGACACTATTTTGACCACACCCATTCCCATGTTTGTTGCCATAGCCATTGATTAAGTCATTGGTTCATCTACGTGTATATATTCCTCCTGTGTTTCAGCCATGGTTCTTAGGTTGTTGTATGTTTGTTTGGATGTAGATTCTACTGAGATCCGGCCTATTGACTTGTGTCCTCGGTAGTGGACATTTCCTTTATTGAGCCACTTCATCAATTTTTTGCTGTACTGTATTAGAGACTTGCTGGGCTTTCAAGTAATATGTCATTTGATTAGTTGTGGTGTTAGGAACTATTTATTATTCTACATCCAAAATGGCTGCCGTAATAACAAGAGCTTTTTATAGAAAAGGACTGTAAATGTCAAACTAAAATTGTCCTGTGTCCTGCAATAGTTGACAATCTGTAAAAACAAAGTTAACAATAAAATGTAAAAAAAAATTGTAGATTTTTTTGTAAACCCAAAATGAGTAAGAAATCATACAATCCAAAAACAATGGATGATATTTTTTTCTTTCTTGGGTCTCAGGAGAATATCATGTTGGTGTTTGTCCTGGTTTCTTGGTTCTTGCTCCTCTATGTTTCCCAGTATCAGCTTCACTATACTTACTAAAACCTGCTGCGTTTGGATCCATTGCCAAAAGTTACAGTAAGTCTAGCTGATAAATGCTAAGCTTGTACACACACTCCTCACGACATACTATAACATGGAACGTCACTCCCTTTTACTACATTTACAGCATTTGGCAGACGTCCTTATCCAGAGTGACTTACATGTATCTATTTAAGCAACTGGTTAAGACCCTTGCTTAGGGGCCCAAGGATGGTAATTTGGTGGTGCTGGAAATAGAATTCCATTCTTTCAATTAGCAGTCCAACACCTTAACTGCGCTATCATTCCCCCCTCACTTAACTAAGTCTCGTATTTATATTCCATACATGTAACACTTTACATTTCTGGCATAGTCATTATAATGCAAAGAATTCTTTTTGTTACAGCATGTAATTCAGCATTAATTTATACATTTGCATGATGTATTGAATGGAGCCTTACATAAAAATACCCTGAAAAAAATGTCCATTTAGATGCATTAAATCAAAATGCAAATGAAAGCTAATTATGTCACGATGCTGAGGTGTGAGTATTCCTGGTGTAATTATGCTGAGAGAGCTCAGCTGAAAACTCGGGTGACACTAGACTGCTCTGCGCCAAAGCTACTGCGGAAAGCGACGCCTGTTAACGCTGAAAAGCAGCACAGATTAGATGCTCAAAGACACGATTGCTTAATGCCAAGTGAGGAAAAACATCACCAAAGAGGTAAAATTTATGGCAAACTGCAAAAACCCCCCCCATGTGTTTAACAGTTTCATTGGCTTGCTTAAAAACAAACAAAAAATGAGTCATGCTAAATAATACAGCATGCGCCGGTACAGTATAAACGCTCTATCTAATGAAGCAGTTACTTTTTTAGTTTTCTGTTTAAGATATGATAGAATATAAAGCCATGGATACCATATATAACCACAAAAATAGCTTGTATAAATTTTTTATGCACTATATAAAACCCACGCTGTCTGATGTCTTCGAAAAAAAAATGTGCTTTTCTTTCAGTGGACGTCTGGCTGTTTTTCTCTGACAGCGAGATCCCTTTATATAACAATTCCATGTGTGGTGTAGGGAGTCATCATGTAAGCACAAAAGGTTAGATAGGTGCCAGCTTACTGGTGTAGGTCAAAAACATCCATATTATCTGGGTTCTAGTTGAGGGGAAAAAAAGGATAAGGCTAACAGAATGGTGGAGTGGCTACATGAAAAATTCATAATGCACATGATTAAAGATTTACCCATTATGTGGGATAGCTTTAAATATTAGGAGCGCAGAGCAGGCACCAGAGCCAATCGATGTAAGTTAAGCAGCAATTCAGCAGCACAGCCTATGAGGATAAGATCTCTTGTGGTCACAAGCTATACAAAGATCAATTGGCTTTTTCACAAATGAATCCATGCCATCCCTGGAACAAATACACACACACACACAATAGTCGGATTACAACTTGAGTCTAATAGGAGTGGATTTTTATTCTTCTTAGGCAAATGTGGGAACGTATTAGCGCAGTGGTGACGGTGTTGGACTGCTAATTGAAAGATCGAGGCTCGATTCCCAGCACTGCCTCAGCTGGGCCCCTAAGCAAGGCCCTTAATTCCCAATTAATCAGTTGTATAAAAGAGATACATGCCAAATGGCATCTGCCAAATGCTGTAAATTTAAATAGCTTTTTTATTCAAAAATTAGAGTTTAAATTGCCAAAAACTAGTCAAATGCGAACACGTATTATGTATTAAGCTAATCAGTGTTCTGCCCCGCGAGATATTTTACCTCAGATTCAAGCTCCTACCACATCAACATAAAGATATCTGATCTGAAACTGTAAAATATGAAGTTATACAATTGCAATATCAAAAAAAGCTTGTAAAAATGTTTCCAAGTATATTAACAGTACCCTGAAGTGCAATCATATGAAAAACTGTATAAATGCAAGAAAAGGAAGTGAAATCTTTACAGCCACCGCATGACAATTTACATATTCTTAACTTTTAACAAAAATTTTGAGCCGTGGCTGCCCTAGCTAATTTCAAGCATTCCAAATAAAAAGGGTTCTAATCAAAACGCTGTGCAAACCCTCCATTTTCATCAATGCCTTCTTTCATCATGTACCGAATACCAATGACATGGTACTGCGCTCCAGGCCCCTCAGGCCAGACGTGAATATGGCTCCCCTTATACACGTCCTCATCTGTATATCTCATGTCTCTTCTATACTTTTTTTTTTAGTGCATCCAACCAACAAACTGTCGGAAAGATTTATTAAAATTTTGTTTTAAATACTTTACTAAACAGGAAGTGAAATAAAATACATGTATGTTAAACCTGCAGAATTTAAACATGAAGGTCTGGCAGACATTTTTGTAAACTGCAACCTAATTACTAGTATTTCATTAGGTAATTATTGTATATGTAGGTCATTAAGTCAGTGGGTGTAGAAACATCTTGGGGTATTTGAATATTTGGAAAACTAACTGATCTGAACAAATATCTTGGTGGAAACCCATAATTACCCCTCCTCTTCAAAAAATATTGACACAATTGTTTAGTATTTACTTAGTAGCATTTTGTTAAATTTTATAGGATTGAAAACTTTTAAAAAGGAAGAATAATCTTTAAAATATTATCTCAGTGGAAGTGAGTTCGAAATTTTAAGTCCAAAGTGTTGGACTGCTGATCGGAAAGTAATGGATTTAATTCTGTGCACTGCTGTACTCCTGAGCAAGTCCCTTGACCCTCAACGGCTCAGTTAGATAAAATATGAAATACTGTTAATGTAAGTTACTTTGGATAAATATTAATGTCAGAAGTATAAATGGACTACTGTTTAATATATTTTAATTTAAACCATATTTTATACTTTTCATGGCAATTTCTTGTGAACACCTCACACCCATATCAGAGTCTTCCCAGAACCACTGCCACAAAGATAAGAACACATAGTTGTATTTTATTTAATCCGCATGCTGTAGAATTATAATTTTTTTCTTTTGCACTAGAACTAAACACTGTTCCAGCATGACAAAGCCCCTGAGCTTCATAAAGACATGGATTGCCAAGTTTGGTATGGAAGTATCCTGCACAGAGCCCTGGCCTTAATCTCAATGAAAACCTTTGGGATGAACTGGAACACTGACTGCAGTTTGTGCCCAAAATCAGAGTCTCACTTCCTTTGTGCGCTTTTGGCTGAATGAGCACAAATGTCCTAAACCAAACTCGAACGTCTAGTGAAAAGCCATTATTAAAGAAAAGAGAACTAAATCTGGAATAACATTTAGGTATGATCAGGTGACCACAAACTTTTTTCACCAATGAGGATGCCAATCCAAAATAATTGAAACGAATATATTAGTTAATAATGGAGAGTGTGTAAAAGTGAAGAATTGTAGAAGTGAGTACAGACAGGTTGGAATGGGTGGAGAAATGTGTCAGGAGTGATGTGTGACAGGAGAATATCAGCTAGAATTAAGGGGAAGGTGTACAAGGCAGTGGTGAGACCAGCTATGATTTATGGTTTAGAGTCAGTGGCCCTAAGGAAGAAAAAGGTGGCGTTGGAAGTAGCAAAGCTTAAGATATTGAGGTTTTCTTCCGGAGTGACGAGGTTGGACAAGATTAGGAACGAAGAACGAAGGGACGGCTCATGTTAGATGTTAAAGTCAGGGAGTCCAGATTGAGGTGGTTTGGACATGTACAGAGGAGGGATAGTGAATTTATTGGTAGGAGGATGTTAGAAATAAAGCTACCAGGCAGAAGGCAAAGAGGAAGACCAAAGTGGAGGTATATGGATGCGATAAACAAGGACATGAAGTTAGTGGGTGTGAGTGAACAGGATGTAGAGAATAGGGTCAGGTGGAGACAGATGATTCGCTGTGGCGACCCCTAAAAGGGAACAGCCGAAAGGAGAAAAAGAAATATTATTTAATAATTACATTTGCATTAAATATAGAATAAATGTATGTTTATTTTTGAGCAATTTTAAGCATTTAGTTCATTTATATAAAGAATAGCACTATTTCTAGAAAACACTTTTAGAAACTAAATAAGCATGGACCAAAACCTTATTTGCACCCTTTTATGATATTTACAAAACCTTGTAGGCTTTAACGATATGCTTTGGCATCAGTCTTCATTAAAAACACACACACACACACACACACACACACACACACATAACAGCACATTCCATGCCTGAAAATCTGAAATAAATACAGTCACAATATATGATTAAATATTAATAATATTAATATTGCTAAATGGATAAATCAACTAAATAAATTTCGTTTTGGCTCCGTTTATTTTATTATTAGCATTAATGCAACACCACAAACGTAGCATATACTATAAAACAGTACTTAGATAAAAACAGCCAGTTGACATAAAAACAGTGCGGACAGAAGATGGATCACTTTATAGTAAGGTGTGCTTTTGTTTATCTTATCTTAATTTAAGGCAAGCTCTTAAATGACAGCATAGGCAAGGAAATCAATATGACAGTCTGCACTTGCTTATCAAACTCCGGTGATTTATGCGGCTTTGATTAATTTCTTTTCTTGAAAATGGGAGATATTTGCACAGTATAAATGTCATGTTGAGCAGCTTCAAGATTACTGAAACAAAGGGCAGTCATTATCATGGAACGGAGACTGTTTCTTTTTTAGAGGCAGTGCACTTAGGGCTTTGCCTACTTTTAAAAAGTAGCTGTGGAAAATTCTGCCCCGAGGACCATTGCTGCTATACATGAAAATTAAGCAGGCATGTCTCTGGACTCTATCTGTCTACATCACTTTTATTTGAAAAGTACCTACATTCTACCTTTATAACACATTCATAAACACTGTATTAATATTTTATAAAGACATGGCATAGGACTTATAGAAGGCTAATGTCAAAACTCATGAGGCAACACTGCAGGTCTATATCGAATTTGACAGTCTGCCGATAGGCATGTATTGGATGGTGGCAGGAAAATAGAGGACCCATGGGAAACCCATTAACACACAGCAGAACCCAAACGCTATGAGACAGCAATGCTAGCTGTTGCGCTACCGTGTCACTCAATGTGGAAAGACCATCATTTTTTTCTAAACACATTTTGGTTTAATAATGAAATGCATAGCTTTTTTTTCCACACAACTGAAAAGTGTTCATCCTGTCAGCAGGATGTTGTAAGTTTGAAGCCCGATTATGATCAGTCATCCATGCGTGGGACAAGGTGATGGAACAAAGCTGCCCATAGTCTCTGAGTGGGCTGATATAGGGATGATAGGCTCTCCTTCCTCTGTCAATCAAAGCAACATTAGCCTATAGTTGATGTGTGTAAGTTCATGTATGTAGAAGAATGCAGATTAAAACAAGGCATCGAAAGTGATCTCATGCCCTGTTTAACAGCATTCACAGCATCTGGATGGACAGATGTGACTGAATAGACTGACGTGTGTCAAAGAAAGCACGCGTTTATCTTCACCCTCCTTGAATGGTAGCTGTCATTTAACCCGAGAGACCTAGAAAGTTGTTGAGAATTAGCAGTATTTAAATATTACTGATGTAATGCGTACATAGCAAGTCTGCTACATCTAAAGTAATTGATTAATTACAGACTATCTAACTAAACATTTATTTACACCTAACCATTTAAATAAACTCCTAAATATACTTTCAAGTCAAGAAAAGTAAAGTAAAGTAAATCCTTGTCATGTTTATATCAAGCTGAGCATTGCGATTTAAACTGGCCAATTAAAATGCAACATGATAGATTCTGAAATTTGTGTGGAACGAAGTTTTCAAAATCCGTTAGATGTTCTGTCGTTTGTGACTGCGGTATGTCTGAGTTTAAAACTGAAAGAGCTGACCTCATTGAAAGCATTAATCACAGTTTTATAAAGCAGTGTGTCACTAAATCACATCATTATAGAATTCATTAACGCTTACAGTATGAGTCACATTTACATTTCAAACTTTTATACATATAGTGTTTAACAAATTTTACTAGGTAATTAGCACATTAGCAGATGGACTAAACAGCAGCTTTAAATAGCACATATGCTTATTGTCACACCCACACCAGACCATTAATCCATCAACCCTTCTCGCAGTACATTTATATTTACATTTACGGCATTTGGCAGACACTCTTATTCAGAGTGACCTACATTTATCTCTTTTATACAACTAAGCATTTAAGAGTTAAGGGCCTTACCCAGGGGCCCAACAATGGCAACTTGGGGGTGCTGGGAATTGAGCCCTGATTTTCCAGGTATCGGTCCAACAATTTAACCAATGAGCTACTACTTTAAGCCCACTCCATTTACACAGCCATTATCCCGCTTATCTAGTGACTTCTGTCGGAGTTCCAATGTCCCTTGCTCCAGTCCTCAGCTCGGGTTACGAGACTTCGAAATAAACCACCCCCCACCCGAGTAATACCAATACTAAGCAATACTAATACTAAGACTTCCATACCTATGCTGACTCTCTTTCCTCTCTCCCTCTCTTTCTCTCCTGCACAAACTTTAATAAATGTGACACCCATCCACCCCCCCTGAATCTTAAACCACCCCTGACTTCTGTCTGTTACCACCTAACATTTATTTACAATTCTGTCTATTGACATTACTTATAATTTATTGTCTGTTATCTTTATTACTAGTGGTGTATTTACCTTAATTACATGTTTGTACCTTTTGTACCAAAAGACAATTTTTTTTTTTTTTATCTGAATACTGGATGACAACAATTTACAATGAATTGTTTTCACACACCTCATCAAGCTCCATCTATAAACCTGTTCATTTCTCTTTTGAAGGCACTTTTTACAGCCAAGGCTATTTTTACACAGCAAACTTTGTCGCATATGTTTCCCAACTTTTCATTGCTGGCTCTAATTATCTGTAATATATTAGTGTTCACACACAGCAGCCCCATCTGTTCCACTCTTAGACAAGCTATTTCTCATTACCTGACTCACCACCCCCATTGTCAATGTTGAAGGGTGGGTGACCTCTGGAACTGTATTTCTAACCCGAAAGCCTAATTAACGAAAGGCAAAGCCATCCACCACACAATGTAAGCCACAGTTCATTTATTATGTTAATGAGAGCTCTGGCTTTTCTGTGCTGTCTGACAGGTGCACCGAAGTGTGTTTCTCACGGGTGGTAGGCTGTGGAAGGCTGCGCTACGGCGTGTGCTCGTATACGGCTGTTTCGTTTGACAGCGAAAAATCAGACTGACATATAATATGGAACAGGAGAAAAGGAACCTAATAAATGTCTTTCATGAGCCACAGTAATGTTAGTCCGTGGCTTTACAATGATCCTTGAACTTCATTAATGAGCTGTTAGGTTGTATTTGTTGATTATTTGTGTTAGGTTTCAGGAGGTACATGTGAAAGGAAATGAGAGTTGGATTAATGATTTTCAAACAAGAGCTGCTTACTGGTAATGAATGCTAAGATATTACATGACAAGTGTATGCTTATTGAATAAAAAAGCACAACACAACAATCTGGAACCGTATCGTTACTGAGCAGAAGCACTCTTGAACCAGAAGCACTTGGATCAGTCAACATCCCCAGCGTCCACTTTGGCTTTCAGCCAGCAACCCAGCAGCTTCACCATGTTTCGCTTGCTGGAATGGCTGCTGTTAGCCTTAATAAAATACTAAAAAATGATATAGTTCTTTAGTATATGAAGGAAAAAAACATTTGACATGGAAACCAAACAAATACTTTTTTATGCATTCATAAACATTTTTTAATTAATGGGTTTTTTTTTTTCATTTTGGAAACACTCGCGGTTAGCCTTGCTAGTTAAAGGTTATAAAATTTACACTGTATTTACAAACTATCTTCAACAAAGAATTTTTTTTCTAATCAAATACAAAAGTCTACTACTCACAATCCCATCCTGACCTCTCAACTCACCTGATTACTAATTGACCAAATTGTTGTGTCTTTAAAAGTTTTATTTTGTTGTTCTCTGCCCTATTTGATTAGTGTTTGCCTATAACATTTACGAATTTACTTTGGTTCTGTCTAGTTTATGCACATTTTGCACTCATGCATCCGCTTCATATTTCTTAGCATTGCTCAGCTGAGCGTCATCTGCTAGTTTGCTTTTAATAAAACCCAGAAAACCTGTGCTTGCATCCATCTGTCCACTTGATGACACACATGACCGGTAACCATGATTAGCTTGAAGCACACAAAGCCTCTAGAGGAGTGAGATAGTGCCGTAAAGGGAAAAGACATGAGCATCGGTTAAACGAACACAAAACGATACAAAGAAAGAATCAATCTGAAATTTTCCACCTGTTGTTTTTTTCCATTTTGCTATTTATTTTAGCCTACAGCAATATTTATTTTAAAAGTGTACTGTGTTCTGCCAGCTATGTCTGTAATTAAATAAAAAAATTGTATATAGAAAGTATTTTTTTTATATTTTATCTATATTTATTTTTTCTGTAATCTTATCTCAACATTAACACAATGGCTTACATACCATACCACCATGTCGTATGATGGACATTTATAATTTACAAGCTAAACACCTCTTTATAGCATCTTCATCCCATGCTTCAGGGGACAATTCATTTGTTCCGGTTTCTACACAGTCAGCCCGGTAGGTAACCTGGATGACATGTCATCGGAAATGACCACATTGGCTCAGTATGTGCAATTATTGCACTGGGCTGATCTTCAAACAAGCTCCGGAGTCCTGGTAGCTCTCTGAAACTGCACGGTAACAGAGATGACTGGCTCTGTGAAACTCATGCTGGCCTCAGTCAGTTCAATGTTTGTAATTGCCGCATGTGTCACAGGGGGAAATGGGACGAGGCCACACGGAAGAAGAGCAAGGACAGATGGCTAGAAGATCAGGCCGATGTAGGAGATATGACAAGGCACAGCTCACCTCACCACAGGTGCCTGACAGTATAGGAGGCTCCCGCCAAGAGTCTATAATCTCCCTCCGGCACCGTCCGCCAAGTTGCCATCACGAACATGTTCATGTGGTTCCACCCGTAGGTAGACTGGTTTTTGTACGTGAGTGACTCAGAGTGTAAATTCTGGACCAAAAATGATACTTGACTCACTGACTCATTAGCAATATATATACACACAACAATAGTAACCACTCAATACCATCGTTATTGATATTCATTATTGATATTGAATTTCATTAGCTTTCCTTTTGAGACATATCTCTGCTCATTTGAACTGTAAAATATGCATGAACAGTTGTCCTCTGCAAAAGAGTAATTTTTTAGAAACCACCAATCTGCACTAGTCCCCTAATGGGTGGGCTTCAAACTGGTATTAACATGCAAGGAGCACCAAGGTCTTAGGTCCTGAGCCTTCAGCGTATGGCACTTAGTCGATGCAAAATACTGAATTATTTATAGGATAAAAAAAGAAATTCCAGTCAGACACAAAAACCCAAGTGCCAGGCTGAAGATTAACCCTGAGGTGACTGAGAAAGTTGCTAACTGCTAGTTGCTAACTTAAGAATGAATATTTATTAGGAAATTGAGCCCAACATGTTCAGGTTCAATCACTAGCAGTTTTTGTTATAGACAAAATAGCAAAATGATGAGTTCTGGTTACTAAATCACTAATTAACACTAACGTGTACACCAATGGCATTATTTAGTAGCGGTTATGTGCTATTAGATATTTTATGTGATGTTGGAGATTTTTCGTTATTCCTAAATTTTTTTATTTCTCAAAAGGAAGTGGTAGTGCAGTGGTTAAGTTGTTGGACTACTAACTTGAGGACCTGGGTTCAATTCCAAGCCTCCACTGCTGGGCCCCTGAACAAGGCCCTTAACCCTCAGTTGTATGAGAAAAAAACATTGTAAGGTGCTCTGGATAAGGGCGTCTGCCAAATGTAAACCTTTTTTGTGAGTTTTTATTTATTTTTAATTCATTTCTATGCCAAATTGCATGAATTCAGTAACCAGTCATATTTTGTGGTTAATATTTTTTGACTATTTTCTATTACCAAAGAAATTCCTCTCATAAGAAAAATCAGGTTTAGGTGGGAAAATCCGTACAATTGTATAAACAACATTTTTCAATATTACTTCATTATAAATAGTTACAGTATATTTACACTTTTTTACATTTTATAAAGCTGCTTTAACTTTTAATTAAAATTGATATAATTCCCACTCTTTCATGCAACTTTAATATTTTTTTTTTTCACTTTTCCCAAATGAGAAAACCCTGCATTTAGTCCAGGTATTAGATTTGGACTTGCCATCTTATAGACTAGTTTTTCACGTTATGGATGTTTGATACTTCGATTCATTTTAACTAGGGTAGCCCAGCTTTCACAGTTTCACAGCATATTAAAGCTGACACATCATTGCTCTTCATGAGTCCGGTTACAGTATACATTCCACTATCCGCCTTTCAACATTTATTTCCCATGATGCCACTATACAACACTGTCATTACCATGCTCTTTTATTCTTCTCTTTCGTACTATTAAATGAGACTAAGTAATTAATCCCAGAGAATAATGAAACCAACAAACTCATCCTACATTATTATTACCGGGTTTCGCTTAAAACCGAAAAAAAAAGTCATTCAATCTATGAAAAGCAATGCTGTGGGTTTAAACACGCTATTTGCATTAGCTCGAAGTGCAAACACTTCTTGATGTAATTCTATTTCTAATCCGTCTTAACTCGCTCTCTGTAGATTTTTAAATGTCCTCAGAGGTGAAGCCGTGTATATGACTATCAGTTCTATCATAATAGTTTGCATACAAATCTGATGACACATACCTCCTGAGCCTGTGAATGCATTAACTTCTAATAGGATTATACAGGTATTAGGAAAAAATGCAAATCCCAAACAATGCCATTTTTGTATTCGTGACTACATTTTTGTTTGCAGTGTTAGTAGTTACAAAGCATATTTACAAAAAAGTCCAAACAAACAAAGTCCTATTTAAAAGTCAATAATAATTAATAATTAATATGCAACATTGCAACTTTTATTGACAATTTGAGATAATCCCACAGAAAGGAAGAGGAAAGGGAAAGGACAAATTAAAGGAATATGGTAATTGATAATAATAATAATAATATTAATAAATGCAAACAGTAATTATCAGAGTCATCAATGACAAAAGATAAATAATTTTAGAACTGTGAGATTCTGTAAGATCCAAAAAATATGAGAGACAAAGTCACACCCATAGTACTTGTCACTACACAATAGTGGAATACTGGAGAAAATGTCTGTGATGGCCAGGGTGTCCCTCTCCTGCCTTTCGCCCTTATAGAGACGGCTCGGACAGACTCCAGCCGATCCCTGTGACCTCGAATTATGGGATAAAGGAAATAGAAGATGAATGAATGAATGGAGAAAATGTATAAGCACGCATAATAAACCGTCTCCCGCTGTCTATTATTTAGCAGGTGGTAATTTCATTTGGGGGAAGTGGTAGTGCAGTGGTTAGGGTGTCGGTCAGCTGACCAGATAATTGTAAGTTTGATTCCCAGCCCCATCCAGTTACCACCACTGTGAACAAATTGTTCCAGGTTTGGTAAATGAGCAGGGCTTTATATGTTGTATTTATATGGGCTCTATATGGGGTAAGTTGTATTGTTAGCTTTTCAATAATCCTCTGAGTGTTCTTGATAATATATAACGTATCAGTTATGTTTTAGTTGGTTAGCAACTTAATTTAGTTAGACAAGCACAAATAACGTTGCTCCTGAATGTCTGACTAGATAAAAAATGTTTTATTTCTCTATCCAGTCTGATGCTTAGAATGTCAACAAATTTAAGGTGTTAATGAGAAACAGGTGCCACGACCACAGAGAGCCGGTGTGACTAGAAACACTGATGATTGTAAAATCATATGAAGCAAGTACAATGAAAACCGTTGGTCTATGGAAAACAGTCATAATATCATTAAAGCTGAATAAAAAGTGAGAGCACACATTTTGCACAATGTACTTACACTCACCATGTGGTACTGAATGCTGAGAAAAGGCTTCCAATCGCCACCATTCATAATCCTAACGTCACAATCTGTCCTTTTCTTTCATGATTCACATGCAGCATGAAATACTGAGAAGACTGTGATGCACAGTTTATGCAGCATAAAATACTAAGAAAACTGCACAGCAGCGCAGCAGCACAGCATCATGCAAAGACAGACAGGGACTAAAATAATGACATACATTTAAAAGACTATGACTCTGTCCGAAATCGCAAACCTACATACTGTATAGTATACAAAACTAAGTATGCAAGACGAGTGGTATGTTCTAATCCTTAGTATGTGAAATACAGTGTGTAAAAATGTACTACTCCCATCCGGATTTTAAAGTAGGGGAGAATAGGGTATGTTAAGCATAAGGGTAAGATGAACCATCTTTTGTTTCTAGAAAAACAAATCACATGACAGTATTTAAAAGAAGAGAAAACCATTCCTTACAGTCTGTGCAATAAGCTGGGATGTTTTCTTGATTTCCTAGTAAACTCTATTCATATCCAGATTTAGGGTAATTTAGAGAAAATGTGAATATAACAATATTTAGATATGTTACACCTCATTTGGTCCCTATATAAACTATCAGACCAAAGGGGTCTGAAATGGTTAAGGTGCTGAGTTGCTGACCTGAAGACCAGGAAGACCTGGGTTCAAGCCCCACCACCAGCAAGCTAACCACTGTTGGGTCCTTGAGCAAGACCCTTAACCTATCCCTTCCTGCCCCAGGGGTGCTGTATCATAGCTGACCTTGCAATCTGACCCCAACTTACTAAGATGGAATATGCAAAAAAAAAAACCTTTACTGTGCTGTAAAAAAAGTATATGTGACAAAATAAAATAATATATTCTTTTTTAAAGAGGATACCTTACCCAAGAAGGATTTTTTTTACATATTGCTAATGTGGTAGCGCAGTGGTCAAGTTGAGACTGATACCTGAAAGACTGGGGTTCAATTCCCAGCACCACTAAGCCACCGCCCCTGAGCCCCCTTAATCCCCAATTGCTCAGTTGTATAAATGAGATAAATGTAAGTCGCTCTGGATAAGGGTGTCTGCTAAATGCTGTAAATGTAATGTTACCCTAGAAAATTTTTTTTTAATTGGTGGATGTGAGGTAACATAAGCCACCAGGGCTGTGGTATATTAAGCCACTACATCGGTCCAGAGGTAAAAAATGATAATACTCAGCTTGAAGCTAGATTCTTTAAAATACATGAGGTAAGTTGTACCACAAGACCACTCTCCGTCAGAGAGTATATCTCAAAGAGGTGTTGGTTACAGAATAAATAAAACGCTTCAAAATTGGTGGAAATATTGCAATAATATATTCTTAGACATTAAAAAGAAATATAAAAAATGGCTCATCTTGCCCTGTTCTCCTCTATGCATTTGATGTACACTTTACTATCTCATTAGCCCACGGGAGATATGATATATGCAGAAGTGTTTAAGTGATTAAAACATTTTTAATTATTTTATAATAAGGTAAAAAATTTATGATCAATTTAGGACTCACACATTACAATAACCTGTGCATACAAACACACACACACACACACACACACACACACACACACACTTACCGATAACCTGACCACACCTGTTTATCTGTGTTGGCTGTTCAGGTCTGACCTTTCCAAAGTTCCTCCCGCGTTTTCTGTGATTAGTCTTTTTCTAGTTTGTCCTGTTCGCTGATGGCCTGACTAGAGCCTGCCTTTTACCTTGCCCTTGAACAATTTTGAATTTGCCCTAATCTTTACATTTTATTTTTGGGAAAAATGCTATAGCTGTAACCAGGGACGCTGCTAGCAAGTTTGGTCCCTATAAAAGAATATGAGGTTGGACCACCTACCACACACATTCCACACTAAACATCCTATTACATAACTGCTAGTGTTGTTACTACTAATGAAACGGATCGCTGAAGGCAAGCTCAAAATACATGGGCCCTTAGAACGGTTCCCCTGGCTGTATCTGTCTCAGCATTTCTCTCCTTAAAAAATAATTTTATACTACAAAAAAAATCATGACATTTATTAGTATTATTATTATTATTTTTTGATAAAACAAATCTCAAGAAACCCTTCACATTAAAAAAAAAAAAAAAAGTTACATCGAAAAACTGTGTTGTTGGTTGTATTAAATATTTTATGTTTAGTTAGATAAAATAAATAAATAAATGAAAATAGATAAATTAATTTTCATAATTAAATTCCTATTTAAAAAGCGATGAATTGTCAACAGTATTTAATTGCAAAAATTATTATCGTAATACCTTTTGTTTAAAAAAAATGCCCTTATTTACCTGTACCGTCGGTCGCACTGCAGCATTAAATACATTCCATCTTTGTGTTTCTGCATATCGGCAGCTAACGAATGCTATAGACAGTGAAAAACCTACATGAATATGCAATGAATAGAATTAGCTGTTTACTTGGCATGCATTTAGCATTCATTGGGAGAGTGTGTGTCTGACTGAATAAAAAGAATGAGGTATTTTCAATTAAAACAGTGGATGTGCACACCAATGTGTAGTGCAATTAAACTCATCGCAGAGTGACTGGTATGCAAGCCAACTATTTAAATCCACCATGAAATGTTTAAAAAGAAAAAGAAAAACAGAAAAAAAACAAAAAACAAAACTAGATACTTTCTGCAACATTTATAAAATACTTTATTCTTGTGTTACATTAAAAATGTATGATTCAAACTTCTTTTTACACTGCAGATTTTGTTGTTTTGTTCACTTTAGCTGATATTTTGATTGGTTGAAATAAATGGTTGGTATCATCGTTTCATATAGTTAAAATCAGCGGGTTATATATGTGTTAAATGCCCAAAGTGTATAAGCAATTTTCCCAGAACCTCAGCTGGTAACACGCAACACGCATTTTTTCAAGACTTTGAAGACAATGATATATGACATATAGCATGAGCTGTACCAGACAAAAAGACATGCGTTCTTGGTAGCCATTAAAAAATGGATGGCTGTTTGAAGGCAGTTAACAGATGCTTCAAACAAGCTTCTCTTTAGGCATTCTTCTCCCGTCTGTTCTTCTCTGGCAATGCCATTATCAGTAGGGCTACTGGCTCTGCACTAAAACACTCCACAGGAAACGGTTTGCCCTAAGCTATGGGGAACTCTAACAACAAGACCCCAAAAAGAGCTTTTAATTTTCTTTTCCTTAATCAGTTAATGTCTTAATGCTGCATGCAGGATTTGGGCATCTAAAGATATACATTTGTAAATGTCCACTCGAATATATTTTCTAATACCACTTCCCTGCATTTTGTAGACACTATGCACTGTTTGAGGGCAGTGTTTCTGGGAAATGACCCAAAATGATCTGTGATTACATAATAACGAAAATCTAAAATACCTTTTCTTATCATCTCTAAACACTAGGACACGATTTGTTGTTCTTTGCCTCATTTTGTTTGCAAAAGTGTGATATTCAGATTCCTGGCTGCTCTGCTCATGGTTTTTTGGATTTTTGAATTCATTACAATGGGAAAAATCATAATAGTCTAGGGTTACTAGTGCACTTGCAGAAATTAAGCCGAAACCTTTTTTAATGTATGCATCAGGTTGTACTCAGTTAACGGAAAATTATGCACAGATCCCACTCTCCCAAAAACTTCGGAAAGGTTCTGTAGCACCAACTGCTTCCCAATCACTTCTCCACAAGCCTCCTGTGGTTTTAAAACATGATTGATCAACATGATTGATCAGGTAAACTATATTAATAAAATATAAAATATTTACAAATTAGGAAGTGGTGTATATTATATATATATATATATATATATATATATATATATATATATATATATATATATATATATATATATATATATATACACCGCTTCCTAATTTGTAAATATTTTAGCGTCCGGCGGAGGACAGAGGAACAAGGAGAATCCAAAAAAATTCTGCATGAACCTGGTCATAAATTAAAATATAATTAAGTTATTCAATCTTGTCACGCTATTGTTTTTATCATCTTATTTAATTACAGTTGTAAACAGGTGTGTAGGGAATTTGGCCTCATTATGTTGTAGAACATTAGTTAACTTGCAGGTAAACATCTAGTTTAAATAACAGTAATAAACTCACCTCAGCATGTCTTTTAAAGTCATTTAACCCACCATGGGCAATAGAAAAGTCACTTTCACAAACAGTGCAGCAAGCAACACTGTTATTATTCTTGGCCCCTGGAGTAAAGAGAGCTTCAAATTTACTTTTTCTCTGACACACTTCTCAGACGGATCTGCCATTAAGGCTGCAGATGCAAAACTCTGGAAGTCTGAACTGACAGGAGAAACTGAGGCCTCGGTTGATACAGCGTGTATTAACTGACCCAATTTCAGTTTTTTTCTCCAACGTGGTACAGATCCGATATGACCCACGATCGTGTATGCAGGAAAAAAAACTATTAGATTCAGGCCTTGTTACCATGTAGAAATAAATCGTATATAAATTGCACATGTGCATTAGCATCAGCCATGTAAGCGGACAAATCGGAATTTCAGCTGTCAATGCGAGTTGTACATCATTGAATAAAAGACGGTGGCGCATGATGTAGACTAGGGTGGACAACAACAGCATTGTTGTACCGATTTTACGGGGCTTCAAAAAATGCGGGTCTTCAGAAAAAATCTAATACAGTCTCAAAATCGAAATTAGGTATCAAGACCTGCATTGTAAATGCGATTAACTGATGGGTCTACTTAGCACTACTAAGACCAGTAATTAAAGGATGCTCATTCTGGTGCAATTCAAAACTTACTATAGCTGTATCTTATTGTGCATACTCCAAAATGAGACTACATCACTACTTTTTTCTCTCACTTGTCTCCATCATTTCCAGAAAATTTGCAGGCATCAGGGAGTCACTATAAATATGCAGGAAATTCCCGGAACCCAGCTCATATTCTTTCATAGGGCCCAAAATTACTAGAGCCGCCCCTGACTGTCATTATCATGCAAGTCTGAAGGTTAAGAAAGATTAACTCAATGGATCAGGATGATGAGTCGAATGACTAGTAAGCAATTTAATTAGGATTTTTTTTATTATCATAAATATTAGTTCATTAATTATGATAATTAAAAAAAATAGTATTAGTAAAAAATTAATAGATTCATTTATTTGGATTTGACCACCCCTGTGGGTGTGCAGCGTCTAGCATTTGCCTATTCCACCTAATGGAAGGGCTGGCCTATTTTAACAGCAATAAAAACAGCTAAAATGTAACAATTTTGTTAACAAGATATAATAAAATGTAATGAATTTGCTAATTCAAAAATTTACTCTATAAATAAAAAATGATTAAGGTTGTCTGAAAGGTTGTAGATTAGGTTCACATACATGCAATGCCTAACACGGTTCACAAAAACACACATACAACATACAACAAAATACTGTATAAAATCTCTTATTCGATGCTAATAATAGCTACATATAGACTCATAGTAGTTTATGAGTCTATATGTAGCTATTATTAGCATCCATTAGCAACGCTGCACCAACCAGCAATGAAATAAAAGAAATAAAACACTGGATGACAGAAAGTGATCTTGATTTATCCACCTTAGTAATTTAACCAAAAATAATGTAATGCATTACATTATTTAGTTCTTTTAATTATTAAAAAAGCAGTGGCTACTTTAGATTTTTAGGCTTTATTAATACGTTTTTTTTTAAGCTTCTCAATAAGTCACCATGTTGATGACCACAGGATAAAAAAAAATGTCTGCAAATGTTACATTTATTTACTGACAACTCAGACAACCTAGGGGAAGTGGTGGCTCGTGGTTATGGTATTGGACTACCAACCTAAAACATTGTGGGTTTGATTTCCAGCTCCACCAGGCTACCACTGTTGGGTCCCCGAGCAAGTCCCCTAACCCCTAATTGCTCAGTTGTATAAATGTAAGTCGCTTTGGATAAGAGAGTCTGCCAAATTATGTAAACCTAATTTTTTTTATTTTTAATACTGTTATTATGTCTTACATAATACATAATCCAGTACATTTCTTCAATGCAGAATACAGCTAAACTCGAGAGTTTTTTTCTGTAGGACCCAGTCATGGCACTGGTAGCATTTTAACACACCATGTTCTGCTCTGTAAATAAAAACCTTAACCACTGACCCATTACGACAAGGGCTATCAATGCCCATTGATTTATCTAGTTCTACCACTAAATTAATTCCACTAAACAATGGTACTGACTCAATACGTGTTAGTTGAGCTGCTTGTGGTGGCTCAGTGGTTAAGTCTTTTAATTACAGTTCAGAAGGTCATGTGTTCAAATCGTAGCATCACTCAAATTTGTCCTAAATCAGCCAAATTATCCGTAACTCAATTTGAAATATTATATGTTACTTTGTGTTAGGAAAATTGTGCTATTTATTTACACTATACTGAAAATAGGTTTTACAGTTCTTCACTGGGATCTCAGGTTGCCGGTACCCATTCATCCATCCATTTACTTTCTAAACTGCTTATCCTACACAGGGTCATGGGGAGTCTGGAGCCTTTCCCAGTAAACTCAGGAACAAGGCAGGGGACATCCTGGACATAGTGCCAACTTATTACAGTGCACAATCACACACATTCAATCAGCCATATTTACACATTACAGACAATTAGAAGATCCTAGTCAGCCTACAATGCTGTTTAGCTGACGTATAGCTAAGACTATTCATTTATATGCAAACACATATGTGTGCAGCGAAATCTTTGGCAGATTTTTCCGATGGCGACAGAAATCACCATGTTGACTGAGAAGCTCACTAACAGCAGAACAGAAACAAAGCTCCCTTCTTTTAACACCCCCACCCAGAGTTACACCAGTTAAAGCTTAGACAGGTTTCATTTTGTTCCATTCTAAAGCACAGCTTTTTTTCATTATAAAAATGGATCACACAAACACTGTTATTAAGCTGTATTTTTATCATGTTGAATGTTTTAATTAAAAATTTGGGAACCAAAGCACATACTGAGGCAATCCTCATTTTCGCGGCTATTAGCCCAGTTATTGCTGGCTGTTACCCCTAATAGGCTAGTTGTAATATTTTATAATCATCAGACTCACAGAAAATCACCTCCTACCTTAAACAGTGCAATTTTGTAAAATAGATATTGCATTAAAATACAAAACATTGCATACATCTGCATGATTTTCATGACTGCCATACTTTTCTGTCATAGATCTTAATTTATTTATTACATTTAAAATTTTTACTTTATACTTTCT
Organism: Bagarius yarrelli; assembly: GCA_005784505.1. Lineage (NCBI taxonomy): Eukaryota > Metazoa > Chordata > Actinopteri > Siluriformes > Sisoridae > Bagarius > Bagarius yarrelli. The sequence continues at coordinate 1,924,772 of VCAZ01000058.1, read as the reverse complement.
CCTTTCCTACCTATGTGTTAAAATTATATTTTATGCAGTATTTCTATTTACAGTCTATTTTTATTTATTTTATTTTGGTAGGTACAACAAAGCTCAAAGCATGCTAGTTTTACAGATTTTTCAGATTTTACAGATTGGAAGGGATTGAGGACCCCGTCGAAAACCGAGAGGAAATTGAGGACCCCACCGAGGTCAGAGAGGGAAGTGAGGACCCTGTCGAAGACAGAGAGGAAGGTGAGAACCCTGTCAAAGCCAGAGAGGAAAGTGAGGACCCTGTCGAGGCCAAAGAGGAAAGTGAGGACCCCGTCAAGGGCAGAGAGGGAAATGAAGACCCTTGCAGGGCCAGAGGGGGGAGTGAGGACTCCGGCGAGGCCAGAGAGGGGAGTGGTGTCCTTTGCTGAGCCAGGGCGCTGGGCAGCATTCTCAGCCGAGCCCGGGTAGAGTGCATCGTCCTTAGTTGAGCCAGAGGGCAGAACAACGTCCTCAGCTGAAACACAGGGAAGAGTGCATTCCAGGAGGCAGAGCGAGGTCCAGAGCCAGATTAAAGGGCTTTATTTTTAAGGAAGGGTTTAGAGGCAGGTCAGGTTGAGAATGAGGTCTGGGGTCACAGTTGTTTAGTTGCACCAGAAATAAGTGGCTCACCTTCAGCAGCAGAATTGTGGGCCAACAATGATACTGGCTCACACACCTGGTCAGATCTCTGAAGCAGTGTTAAGCCTCACAAAATTAAAAAATGCCCAGGCTCCTGTGTGGGAAATTGGTAAAATAGGTTAATTCCAGGAACTCGCTGGAGTAGTACTCGAGTGACCATTCTCCTTGCTCAAGCATAAGAAGTAGACCTTCATGAATAAAAAAGGTCCAAAAGGTCCAAAAGGTCATTAGAAAAAAAATTTGCATTAGCATTTATCAATATGAAACACACCCGCAGGAACTTGGGAACTGACATACGCATTAACATTTACAAAGCAAGAACAAGACAGACTGAGACATGGGGGTTTATATCCACAAATTAATTAGGAAAAAATAAGCAACACCTGAACACAATAGGTCGACTAACCAATGAAAAAACAGGGGAGACTCACATGACAAGACACATAACAAAGACTACATGACAAACACTGAGCACATGGCAGACATAAAAAAATGAACTTAAGTAGTCAAGGTTGCCCTTTAGTGGCCTGGTGGGTTAACATACCTTGTAACCCTCACACTAGTGAGGCAACTATAATACGATAAGATATTGTTAAAACCTGTTTAAAAAATAAACACAAAAGATATGTAAATTTAAACTGATTAAACATCATATATTATAAAAAAATATGCTGTTTATTTTAACTTTATAGGACAGTGAATAGATAGGAAGTGAGGTGGGAGAGAGACATGGGACAATCCCACAAGTCCAGGAGCCAGAAATCGAACTTGAATGTCCCGAAGCGCAATATCACATACTATACAAATAAAAACCACGTTTAGGCAATCAGGTTTTTCTGCCACCTAGTGGTTTGCAACAAAAATAAATTACATGCACCTTTTACCCCATGGTTCCACTTACCCCACTGTACCCTACATTTTGATGGAAAAATGCATTTTCCAACATTTTATCCTGAGTATGGTTGTGTATGTACAAGGAAATATAAATTTAATGTAAAATTCTACTTATTTACTTATTTACTTGGACATTAACTTGTTTTTGTACAAACTACTGGAACATCCACGTGCAAATGTATACAATAAAACTACACGCTTCACAGCGCACATTATGTAGTATATAGTCTACATTACATCTCTCTGTCTCTGTCTCTCTCTCTCTTTCTCTCTCACCCTCACTCTCTCCTTCCTGGAGAAATATGTGTGCCTGTGTGGTGGTCTTTAACTGATAAAATTAAAGAAAAATGTCACAAATTGAAAACTAATTAATAAGATAGAGCTTAGGGAACACTTGCAACAGGAAAGACTGATTGTACCATTAACACTCAAAAATGATCGTTTAACCTTGTGGCTGAATTCTGCCCCCTGTAACTCACTTTGGCTGCTAATAAGTCAAAGCTGATGTGAGCTGGTATAGATCAATAAAGCATTACATTAAGCCAAGCCTTAAAAAAGTCAAGAGTTATTTCCAGGTAACAAGCTGCAAGATGAGAATTACTTACAGATTAAAAGGAACAACACACCTGGCCATCTTTAAATTGTCCAGGGAAACCATTTATAATTTGCACTAAAATTTCATTTGCAGCCATAAAAATTAACAAACACTTTTAACCAGAGGGGGCAGCATATTAATAAATCATTGTCCGTTCTTTCACACCGACTGCACCCATATGTCTAAATGTCAATTCTATTAGTTTGCAGCCCTTCAAGCATCAAGTATGGAACAAATTGCAGCCTTGGTAACCAGTAAACAAATAATGTGATGGATGCAGGAGACAGGCCATAAAATAAAACTTGTGGTATGTCCCTAGAATTTTGGGTACTATATATATATATATATATATATATATATATATATATATATATATATATATAGACAGGTAGACAGAAAAATACAGACATACAGGTAGATAGATAGACAGATTGACAGACATACAGACAGACAGACAGACAGATAGATAGATAGATAGATAGATAGATAGACAGACACAGACAACACACACACACACACACACACATATATATATATATATATATATATCAATACAGACAGACAGACAGACAGACAGACAGACAGACAGATAGATAGATAGATAGATAGATAGATAGATAGATAGATAGATAGATAGATAGATAGATCCTTAGTCCTAAACGTACAACAGTACTGACGATTTTTGTTGTTTCTGATGTTGCTGCTTTTGTTATTATTCTTGTTGTTGGTGGAACAAAGACACAAAAAGCGTTCGCTAATCTTAGAGTGCAAAATAATGAATGTAAACAATAGCTATTTTATACAGTGTATTTTTGTTCATGTTCAGGACACTTGTTATGTTTTAAATGCAAGTTAAAAATGACTTTCACATGTAATACACACTTATGGTATACTGGATAAAATGCTTGCAAAACATTTCAATCATTATTTACATAAAGGTCCAGGATCACACCCTGGTGCAGTTAGCAGCACGTAGCCCATGTTACTGTCTGAGTGGAGATTCAGATGTTATTATCTTCCTCTGTGTAATTTTTCTCCACCTTATTCAACTTCACTCTACTATACTATACTCCACTGTACTATTTTTTTTTTAAATAAAAAAAACCTCTCTGAGCTAGAAACAAACCTGGGTTAACCAAAATGCAGTGGCGCCCCATACACAGCACCACACATAGCACTTTAAAAAAATCTTTAGTTCATGTTTAGCATGTTATGTTACACTGTAATAAACAAAAAAACAATTTTATTTTAAAGGGTTGGTTCACTACATGTCCACATATAAATAATAATTAGTTAAGCATGCTTGTTTAAAATATAAGAAGAATTATTTTTTATTACACATCTAGGCTAGTCTAGGCTCCTATAAAAACTAATTAAGTTTGTTATCACACATCAGGCGAGTCTGGTTCAGCTTCTGTTTATGTTTGCTGATTAAAGTTTATATGTAGTAATATGTAGATATGTAGAAATTTATTTTCCTGACCCCCAAAAATATTTGAAACTTAATTTTATATATATAAAACTAAAATTAAGTTTCAAATATTTTTTATATATTCATGATAGGTCCATCTAGACATTATAATTTACGTTTTTTAATCTCCTATAATTCTAACCAGAATCAGGAATTTACTAGAGAGATAAAATAAAATAATTTAATATGCTTTCCCATCAAACAGATTCTTTCAAGCTTAAAAATAAGCAAGAACACAGTCTGAGTGCTAGCTTACTAAAATATACTTGAACTTTTATTTTGCTGTCGTGTCTTTCTTCTCTACATGCATCTTCTGCCTTCTGGGCTCTCCTCCACCTGTGAGTACAGAAACATTGACACTTTCCTGAACTTCCCACTGAGAAAGTCAAACTGCTAATCCTCCACGACGATGCTTCAGCATTGCAGACGCAACTCGATCCTGCAAAGAGCCTTTCATTTTGCTCAGTTTTTGCTTTCCTCCGCCGCTTGGTTTCTCAAGCTGCAATACGCAAGTCCTCTGAGGAAGGGGCTAACTGCCAAATCTGCTATATCCTCCACATGACAGCAGGAACAACACATCCAATGCTCCAGAATCACTGTCCTCTGTGAACTTGAACCACAGGAGAACACGCAAGCAGTGTTCATGTTAGTTCATTGCTGTTTCACTGAAATATTTTTTATGTACAGACCACTACTGTTCATCTGTTTCCATGGTTTCCACTCCATTCGGACTAGCTAATTTAATTTGGACCATATTTTCTGGTCATAAAAAGCAGACTAGTATTACATTTAAACAATCAGATACATCTGGTAGGCATGTGGGGAAAGTGTTTGTGTGTAGCTTAAAATATTTGCAGACAGAAACAGGTTATCTGTTGTTTACGATGCTAAGGATTTTTTCAATTTAGTTTTCCAAAATGTGATCCCAATTTTTTCATTCAATTTGGAAAACTTAATTGGAAAAGTCCTTATCATCGAGGACAAAGACGTTAACCAGCAACTGTTAAACTGTTATATTTTTTGACTGAATTATATGTATTAATATTGAGTGAGTGTGTGTATGTGTGGCCCTGCGATGGACTGGCGACCTGTCCAGGGTGTACCCCTCCTGCCCTTCGCCCTTGCAGAGGTGGCTGGGATGGGCTCCAGCAGATCCCCATGACCCCGAATTAGAGAATAAGCGGGTATAGAAAATGAATGAATGAATATGTATTAATAAGCTTTTGCCAGCAAGAAGGCCCGGGTTCAATTCCCAGGCAGAGGCCTTTCTGTGTGGAGTTTGCATGTGCTCCCCTTGCTCTTGCGGGCGTTTACTCTGGGTTCTCCGGTTTCCTCCCACAGTCTAAAAACATGTATGTTAGGTTAATTTGTGATTCTAAATTGCATAAAGGAGTGAGTGTTATTGTGTGTGTGTGTGTGTGGCCCTGTGGTAGACTGGCAACCTGTCCAGGGTGTACCCCTCCTGCCTTTAGCTCCTTTGGAGACGGCTGGGATAGACTCCAGCAGATCCCCGTGAACCCGAATTAGGGAATAAGCAGGTATAGAAGATGAATAAATGATTAAATGAATGAATAAGTTTTTTACAATATTGCTGTGGGAATTTGTTCATTCAGGTACAATATTATATAATTATATTATATTGTATGAGGAACTGTAGTGTAGTCCAGTGGTTAAGGTGTTGGAATGCTAATTGTTAGATCAGGGTTCGATTCCGAGCTCCACCAAGTTACCACTGTTGGGCCCCTGAGCAAGGCCCTTAACCCCCAATTGCTCAGTTGTCTAAAAGGGATTACTATAAGTCGCTCTAAATGTAAATATGATTAGTAAGATGTTCACAGGGGTGTTCATTGGAGTGAGGTGGAGCCTTTTTTTTCTTCCACATCAAACTTGGAAAACCAGGTCTTCATGGAGCTCAGGTGATTTGGGCACATTTAGTGCATTGCATAGCAGAACAGAGTGTTTTGGCGGATTATATTTAGCAACGGCTACAAAATACTAATATATTTTAGACAACTGTGTCAACAGCCCAGTTTATGGCATGTACTGTATAGCATTCAATGCTTAAAAATTTACGCTATTAACATAATAACTGATCATGTTTAAATTTCCTGCTTCGTCTATCGCTGGCTTAATCAGAGTTTTTATGCCGAAATCTCATTCACCTGTTCACATTAATCAGTTGAGCGTGCTCGTTTGACGTATGAAGACGTTCATCATGTTTGAGCTCCCGGAAAAAAAAAACGGAAAAAAAAACAAATGAAGTTTTTCTCGCACATCAAGTAAGTCTAATTGAGCTTCTGTTTATGTTCACTGATTAAAGTTTATGTGTAGATAAAAACCTAAATAAAATCTGTTCATCTAATAAAGTGATTGATGAACAAAGACTGCTCCTGAATTATATTTTAATAAAAAATCAAATATACACAACATGTAGTTAACATATTTTACATATAATATATTTATAATATTGGTATAAATTAAGCTCGCATTCTAAGGGAAGTAAATTCGTTTATTAAATTTAAATCAAATTAGTAATAATTAAATAAAGTGTAAACAGACAGAAATAGAAAGAGCTGCTGTATGTCGCTGACTCATTCTCTTGAGTAAAACTAGGAGCTGCCATTTTATTTCTTGGCTCCGTTACAGGACTTGCTGGATTATATAACTTCCATGGAGTGCGTTTTAGCTCCAGAACTAAATTTTGAAATAGAAATAAACTGAAATGAAAAATAAACAATATGAAAAGCCATTTGTAACCAAAAAAATAAAGCTTGTTCTTGCATATATTTCTTGCATGCATTCTTAATTCATCATCCGTCAGTTCCTCACCTATGCTATGCTTTTGTTCTTATTCTGTCTTTTCATCCTGCTCTGCTAATCTGTGTCACCATTTTCCCACAAATAATTTCCAACAAGTGAAGCATTACAAGCCTACTAGATACAAACGAGAGCTTAGAACATTTTAATGATTCGAATTAGTGGTAAAAGTAACAGAGGTTTAGTGATAAAGACAGAAAAGCTGATTCTCTCCCCTTCTTTTCTCTCTTTCTCCCTCACACACACTCTCTCTCCCGCTGTGTCTGTCTTTCAGCTTAGTGGCTCGGAGGGCATTTTTTTTCCCTAGCACATCTTGCTCCCTGGCTCAGGGCTCTACCATGCTCACAATCAGTATGCAGCTTCCGTGCGCGGTGCTGATCCGTCTTTACGAGGACATGGAGTTGCTGTGCTTTTATCCCCAGCCTCCACCCACCCCCGGCTCCTTCACTGACACCTTCACTTGCAAATCCGCAAGCGATCTATCTCTTCTCCCAGGCCTCTCGTGCACCCGTGGGAACCTTTACAAAGATCAAATCAATACCAGGATATAAACATGCATCAACTGAAGTTTGTTTTTCTCACTCGCCGTGTCTAAGAGTAGAAAGTTTGCTTCCAGAATGTAACCTTGCACTTAAGTTAGTTAGTTAGTTACACAGACACCCGAAGACACAGACACACAGCCATTGACGGAATATTAAAAGCGTGAAAGAAATTTGTTGTGTAATATTAAAATCATACAGTTTAACTTCAAATAACGGCAAAAATCTGCACTCTACAATAATAATTTAATTTCATAATAATTAAATGTGTGTGTGTGTGGGGGGGGTGGGTCAAAGCATTCAGTCACAAAGGAAATTACCAATTATGTATTTATCTAAATGTATTTTTACAATGATACATTTATTTATTTATCAGTAATAAAATAATATCATATATATTTTTGGCCACAGATTATATTATTACCACAGATATGAAAAAAAAAATGTATTCCGACAAACCCAAGGTATTGAAGCCCCATCTTAACAAAGTAAAAAGCACTGAGTCTTTTTTGTACTGTGTAACAAGGTTAGAGAGCCGCGGTTCTCAACGTGTGGTCTCTGAATCCTCAGGGGTTTGTGAAGTATCTGTGCTTTTGTCTGGTTTCCTAATTTTGTTACAGTGGTAAAAACCACAATTCACCATTTTCTAAGTTATTATAGCTATGAATAATCTCAACTGGAGTCAAGCAAATATAATATAATTTGCTAATTATATGCTAATTTGTTGGTTGGGCCGAAGAAATAGAAACATGATGAAAGCTGTTGAAGGGTATTTTAATATGCTGTGATTCTGACTCTGTTTGGATCATTTCTGTTCATTCTTGAGCTGTCGGGCCAACAAGAATCACAGATAGATGAACTGGTGACAAATATCATAGCTAGTAATGAAAATGTAAACTATCATGTAAACTGAATTGGTGCATGGATTGTCCTTTTTGAATCAGACCATAGGTTTTCGATTAGTTGTGGGTAATGCTGGGAGATTATTAAGCTTTCCAAACCCATTGTTTTCATTAATGATAATTTTGAAGCAACCTTAGAAAACAACTACAACTCTGAAACTCTAACAGAGATTTTTTCAGGGCCCACAGTGTGCCAAATGCTCTGAAATATAAATTTCTATATATTAACTACAACAAGACCAGACGGAACACGGGACTGGGTTCACGAGAATGAGACAAGATTCTTTAGACTTTTATAAAGAAATCCTCAGTGATGAAATACAAGGAAAAATGATCTTTTATTGAACTGGAAAACACAAAATGCTGTTTGAAATCAACTTGCTCTTTATGAAATTATATGCGGTAATTAGCAACATATAAACACTGTGCACTTTTTTTTGCCATGTCTGTTATTAATTTGTGTGATGGCAGCTGTATCAGCTTCTAGCTGTTGAACTCACCCAGCCGAGCAAACGAGCGACATGCACAACATTAAGTCCAGCCTGTATAGCGAGGTTTATGATGTGTGGCTCAAATCCTGCTTCGCGCACAGCCACATCCATATTACGCACATTGTCTTTTACACTAGCGATGCAGATCTGTGTTAGCATAGGTGTACAGTATTATTTTCTTACAATGTTTGCATAGTGTCTTTGTCTTGTCTGTCTTTTTTTTTTTCACCGTTTCTTATTTTCACCAGGAAACCAAAATGTTGCCACACAAACAATTTAAATCTTCTATCGTTACATTCTAACGAGGCCAGTCTGGTCTCGTGATATACATTGAATCACGCGTCAGAAGATCTCGTCACACACCTATCAACTACCAAACTTATCTACTGCGAGAAATAATATGACCTGTAAAACTTTACAGTTGTATACAGTATTATGGAAAGCAGGCAGTCATTTTTGGAAGCTAATATTACGTAATAACAGTTAAAATAAATAAATCGTTACTTTATTTTAGCTATATTACATGGAAATGATGAAAAAATATGAAATTTTTGCTATTTTTTTAAGAAATTACTAGTAATAAAATTCTGAGTATTATTTGTTGGGTTTTAATTAACTAGGTAGAAGATTTTTCAGCCTTTGAGTGGTGTGTGTTTTAAAAGTGCCTCTGAACACCAGGACTCCAAATTTCTGTTTGATTTCACTGTTATGTCGTCAGCAATAGCGTTGTAAAGAAGACTTTGCCACAAGGCTCGCTTTCTTCCTGATTAGATTAAATTGTCTCAGCAACCGACTTAAGAACAGAAATCAATTACTGCACTCCTCCATGTCTGCATCACAGTAATAGACGCTGGATATGAAACGGCCTTCTCCTTTTCCTGTCTAATCTGTGATTACGCCTTTAATTTGTTTCGGTGTTATCTTCCACTACTTTGTTGCTATACCATCATCACTAAGATGTATCACCTCACACAGTTTATATTACACTCGCTCCGAATCTCTTAATTGCTGTTTGACATAACGGATGAAGTCACAGCGAAATCCCTAGTGCTGAATTAACTTACCGTCTCACAGCGTTCATTTGTGTCCAACTGGGCTTAAATGATCACTGTAGGTGGTAATTCAACATAGTATTAATATAACCCTAGGGACTTCGCTCTGACCGCTAAGCTAGAACACACATCAGGGTTTTATCAGGACAGTTTGAATTGTCTCGCTTGTCTCAATTAGAAATTGTCCGCAATCGCAGTAAAAAAAAAAAGAAAAATACATTGGACGTGCCGATAAAAATTAAATAAAAAAAGCAATACTGAGTTGACGCAGTTTTATAATTGGCCAGGTGAAAAGTTATAATATCTAATACAAAGTCCAATTCGAGTTCTGATTGAAGTTGGCAGGATGGCGAAGCTGCTCATCCTTTATCGCTCTACGTAGCAACAGCGAGAAGGGCGTCTGCCTGTTCTCTTTGGCAGATTCGAGTGCTGATGGCTCTGCTGATGGAGAGAAGCCGCTCAAAAAAACGTTGCGCTGAGGATGGCACAAAGTAAATGAGATTCATTGTCTGTCCGCTGTCTATGCACTGAGAGAGCGCATTCAGCATAGAGTAAGAGCAGCGAGAAAGGCTGTTTAAAGGTCAATACTGCAGACGGCTGATATGCCAACCGCTCAGCTTATTTTGAGCCAAATATGATAGTCTGGGAATAAGAAAGAAAAAGAAAGAAACTCAAACACCTAAAACTGATCCACTTTTCTTTGGGTAAAGGTAAAGTCTTCTAAGCGAGCTAGATGCCGTCTGTCTGGCTAACTAAGAGTCAGTTCATGCCTTTTCTTCTCTGCTGTCCTTTAATCATAAAGGTAAAGACGAATTAATGCGTATTCTGAACGTCCACTCTTATCTTCAATAACGGCTTTATTTCACTGAGGGTTTTAGTTTGTCCTACAACACGGTCATATTCATTCATTCTCATTAAGGTAATGAGGTATTCCTATCATCTTGAAGTGTATTATATACTTATATACAATGGAGTTGATCAATCAGATGTATCGTTGCTAAAGTCCCTGTACGTTGTTACTTTACATACAACCAATCAATGTAGAAGGAAGATAATGATGCCACATCTATTGACTGAGCACCCCGCCTATAGCAGCAAAGACAACCGGAAGGCTGTGCGCTGCCCCTGCAGGTATGTGCCGTGTATTTGTATCAATAAAAGAAAATCTATAATCGAATAACTTTTGTTTTGGAATGCTGATGTATCATAGCTCGCTATCCAAATAGTATTTTAATATTTAATTTTTAAAAAAAAACAGAAAGAAATTAGAGTAAAAATAAAAAATAAGATTTACATATTTACAGTCTTGTCCAGACTTACCTTTAACTCTCATACAACTGAGCAATTGGGGGTTAAGGGCCTTGCTCAGGGGCCCAGCAGTGGCAAAAAAAAAGCACCTTAATAACTGCGCTAAACCTTCCCTTATTTTAAACTGTGAGTAAAAAGATGTTTGCCCACTTTATGTTTATTTGGCTTGCTAACTTTTTAACCAACAATACTGGTAGTTTTTTTTGCCCACTATAATTCACACTATGTAACGTTATGACATTTTCACACTTCGTATATCACCGAGTCACTTTACATATACACCCAGTTATATCTTATACAATACACACAGTATATTTTTATATAATATATTTGATTTTATTCTATTTTTTCTGTATATTTTTTGACATAATTTGTAGTGAAAAACATTTCACTATATGTTGTACTGTGTATAATCATGTATGTGACTAATAAACTTTGAATTTGACTGGATAGCAAAGAGATTTAAATATAGTCTGAATTTGAGAATGAGTGTATGACCTCTTCATGGGAATTTTTCAGCTTAAGCAAAAGCTACAACTTTACCATATTTAATAAACGTCATACAAACGTCAGTCTGTGGCTCCTAAAATTCAGATGCATTTAAAACGAACTAATTAAAATTCAGACAAACAACAGTTTTGAGTTTGACAGCCTGAGCTGGCAGCCATACACGACGTTTCAAAGAGTTCCGCTGCTTTACAAATGACTTGATGTGCTCTCGGTTGAGCTGCTTCACGATTGGCTCGGCTCGGTTAGTCGGTATTCATAGCACCTTTCGCCTTTTTTTGAGGACATGTCAATCAGCGGTGCGATTCAAAAAGCAGGTAAGCAAATTTATCCAGGCACATTAGCATGCGTGTATTAAAACAAAGCACTGCAATAGCTGAGAGCGAGAAGAAGGAGGAGGAGGAGGAGGAGGAGGAGGAGGAAGAGCTGGATTTGGTTGCGGTTTTGCTGTCGACATCGTTTTTTCGAACGAGGGGTTTTAATGAGGATTTTCATTAGTCATTTTCATTAGTGACTATTCGTGCGTGGTTGTTTTACGTCAATGTCCTCTTTTGATTTCAGAGCTGTTGTGTGTTAAGGCCTTGCTTTGGAAGATGTTCGCAGACTGTAATCTATTCAGTTGAAAAGGTTTTACTGGATGATAATAATAACAGACTGCATTAAAGGAGTAGACATTGATGATATGCTCTCGGCGTGAGAATAACACTCTGAATGTGACCTTCAATATACGCCGACATGCAACGCATCGTAGAATTAGATATGGAATAAATGACTGCCAGCCTTATTGGAAAGGAGAAAGTAAATAACTATCATGATGTTGTTGGTGGTCCAGATATCCCACATATGCAAAAATCTAATTTAAATCCGTTTCACGCTTAGACGTTCCCTGTTTTTAAAGGAAATATTTTGAAGGCAGGACTATTTCCACAAATGAGGCTCACATCACAGTCCGAATAGCATTAGATATAGGAATGTCTAGCAAATACAGACTGTAAATAGCTTTTCCTAAACAATGCACATGTTATGAAGCCTTCTTTAAATGCAGTTACATTAAATACTAAGGGGAAAAAAGGCAATTAGGAATCTTCTAGTCTGGCGTAGTGGGCAAGAAAGAAGAGTTAAAAATGATGGGCTTCTGTTTACTAACTAAGTAGAGGATTCATAGGCTTTTGCCTCCTCTTTTTTTCCCTGACAGTAATGTGCTAACAGTCAGATACGACCGTGCAGCTTTCGGTAAACAGCCAATTAAATCCCTTGATATACCAGCAAACAGGAAAAGCCATTTTGTGCTATTTACATTTTTTTTTAACCTTGTTTTTTCTCTGAATCCCATAAATGGCTGAAATGTTTTTCAGAACCACATAATGAAGGGTGAGGCAGAAGAGAGATACACATATGCATTCACAAACATAGATTTATCAATGGAAAGGTTTTTGGCCTGGCCGTGCAGAATCCATCTAGAATTCGAAACCTATACTTCCTCATGCGGTATCGCTGTCCTACTGTGTCACCCGAGAAGGAAAAACACTAGATGTGAAATGCTGTTTGGTGGTTACTGGTGACAACGTGTGCTCAAAGACGATACAAGCAATGACAATGACTGATGAGGTCCACTAACAGAATACTGAATAGGATGCTGGTTACACGGCTGGGTTTAAAAATATTCAATACAGACCCCGAAGAAAAATGGTGGACGATGGATATGAATCAAATGATAGACTATGTCCTACATAATGTCCCAAATCAGCCACCAGTGTTTTTCCATAATCGGAAATGACAAATTGCTGCAGCACACGTCATGTCTTTAAGCCACAGGTAAAAATTTAACAGCCACCGAAACAACAAATGCCTGTTTTAATATCCGGACTCTCCTTTCTAAATTTAATGCTCTAAATACATTTTAAGTATCAGCTGTTTAGAAAAATCTGCAATGGTATTTGATTTTTGCTGCACTGGAAGACAATTTTTTGTGTGCTGGAAGACACAGTCGTGTCCGGGCAGCTCATAAACATTCAGAATGTCAAACTTAATTAAAGATTAAAATGATGGTGTTGGATGACTTTTATGAATTAAATATAGAACAGCTTTAGCCTTTATAAAATTTTTAACACGTATAGTATGTGTATCTAGACCATACAAAGTCCAGGCTTTTATCAGAAAATATCTGATCATTATTACCAGTAATATTGTATTATATCAAACTGAAATTCGTATGAGAGCAAGTAAGAGATCATGTGAAAGCAATGGGCACGTCTTTTTTTAGTATAACATTCAAGCATTGGCATCATGAAAGCTATATGCAGGTATTAGTCCTTATAAAGCATGCTGTTACAGTCGATTCTGATGCTTCAGCTTTAAAGTCCTAGATATAATCCGGAACTCAGCTAGTCTCAGGCTCAGACGGCAGTAATGCTTAAATAATACCAAGTATATGGTATAGATTGAGTTGGGCAGTCTCTTGGCCAACTAAACCTGCTATACTGTTCAAAACTTCTGACGATCAGAGGATCTTTCTACGAAAAAGTAGTTCTTAGTTGTTCCTCTAGGACTCCACTGAGATCCTAAACAGAACAAACATAGCTACTGATGAAATAACGTATGCAAATGCCTGTTTAACAATCAATTCAGCAGGTAACACCCCCCCACACACACACACCTGACAATGCTGCTGTCTATAGTTAACAGCAAGCTGACAAAAGTTGTGTTAAAGTAACATACATTAGTGCCTAATAATATAAAAAATCTATCACATAACATTTGTCCAATAAGAAGACAGTCAATGGTACAAAATGGCTGAAACAACAAATATTTATATAGTATTATATGACAACTAGGGAACAATTTAAGACAAGGCTATATCTCAACATCAGCGTCGGACTGGCTTAGAAGTCTGGATGAACTGTGGTTTTAATTCTTACATTACATTTGCATTACATTTGGCAGACACCCTTACCCAAAGCGATTTACATTATGTCCTTTTTTTAACACAGCTAATCAATTGGGGGTTAAATAAAGGGCCTTGCTCAGGGGCCCAGCAGTGGTGGCTTGGTGGTGCTGGGAATAAAATCTGGTCTTTCTGGTATCAGTCCAAAACCTTAACCAATAATATCCAAATAATCAAGTGGATTGTATTTGGAGAAAAAAACAACAACAACAAATAAGTAGACGTACCTGTGATGAATTTTGGAGGTGATTATAATGAGCATGTTTAAAAAGTTCAAACAGCTCACTCTATCTCAATTAATGGTATAACTTTAATGTTAAACACCAAAAAAACCAAATTTAATCGTTATCTCCTTTTCTGTGTCTGCAGGCTTCAACAAGAAGCTAATTATCATGTCTGCATGCCCAGAGGTAGGTGATCTTATTAACTGACTGTGTCACAGAACCATTTATCAGTAGAGTTATTATGGCCTCCTCGAGCAAGCTATATATGTCTTTCATTAAGCAAGTCTTTCAAAGATACACTACTTTTTCTGAATTTGCTGAGAACATCCTCATTAAAACTGATGGTAAGAGAGAGAGAGAGAGAGAGAGAGAGAGAGAGAGATGTCATTCGTGCCTGTGCCATGCAAACATGTGATAGCAGGAGATTAACTCTGTTTTTTCTAGATTGATCATTAATATAAACAGAAGCTGTCAGATCAGTTTCCAACAGACCGACCGTCCCTTTGCTGCATCATCAGAATTCCGAGAAGGTGTGTACTCATGTATATGCATTCCGTAGGTATAGGAATAAATGTTCTCACTCTGGAGTTTAGCTTTTTAGACAAAAGAAAGAAACAAGCTTGGGGCCAGCCATCTTAAGTAACAGAAAAATCTCATGATAAAAATAATGCAAGTAAAATGTGAGCAGCCACAAGAATAAAGAGAGACCAAAATGCTAGCTGTCAGCAAAACAGCTCACGTCTGCTGCCCAGTGTGTCTCTTGTATGATGGCGTTTTCTGCGGGGTTTTTTCTCTGGCTCTGCTCTCTGACTGATCCGTGTAGATGCAGATCTGTCAGCAAGCACAAAGCAGTGAGGCTTGGTGTCTGCGAACTGCCAGTCTCCTTCCTCTACTGGATTATTTATAGTGAAGCTCCGTGGCAAAGACTCACAGACTTAAAGCCCATTCTTTCAGGATAAGCCAACTCTCTGGAGCAGCCGAATGGGGGCATCTTTACGCAGCAAATAAAACACTTCCCTCTGATACACCAAGAAGGTCAAAAAAAACCCCACCAATGAGGCAAAGGTATCGATGACACTCCAGTGGCCACCAGTACTGTATAGCTAGGCCCTCTGGAATCCCCACAGTTATGTTTAGGAAGGATTTTTGGTCCCTCAGGTCCAATTTGTGTGTCACATTACATCTCCAGTACAAATGTCTTATTCTATGAGTCACTAACTAAGGTGGAAAAAAGGCTCCTCTTGTGGGGATTAAACAGACTAGAGCCACAAAAAAAGAAGATGAAACCCTGACCTAAATGTCTCGTCCCTAAAGGGATGCCAAACCCTAAGCTTTTAATAGCAATTACACACAGAAAATATTCACAGACAAGAAGAGTCAGTAGGACAAAAAGACCCCTTGCAAAAGAGTAGATATGTAAGTTTGATGACTTATAAGGTTGTCCCAGGAAATATGTCTGGCTGTTCTTTTAGCATTGAAGAAGCTATTTCTAATTGTTAAAGCCCTCTGCTGTTTGCGAGGTGAAATGCAATTGCGCTGACGTCCCTCATCTGAACAAACAAATAAATTCTGCCTGATACTCAGACATTTACTCTTCCCTATTCACTGTACATGCTTTTATGCCATAGGTAAAGGAATGCATAGGTTAACAGGGTACATATAGCGATTTAATGTTTCAAATATAACACGAGAACCCAAGAACAAAGGGTGGTTTAAAATCAATACACTTACATTCTGCTATTAATACACAAGGATAATTATTGTTTGTTGCATGTATTAAAAATTGATTATTGGTTAATACAATGAGATGTTTTGGTTGTTACAATTACCTTCATTTGAAGAGGAACGAAACTGCTACACTGTCGTTAATTATTCAAGGAATAACACTGTATAATGACAACACTACAAAATGGCTGACACACAAAAGAATGCACTATATGGTAAACTGGGAACTGTTTTAGACACAGCATATACATGCCTTGTGGGTTAACTTTTATCTAAAAAGCTGTACAGTTGGGTTCCATAAGGAGGGCCAGAAACAGAATATATTATACACAATCACTTATGATATTATATCAATTACAAAAAGACAGAATGTAAGTATATAATTTAGTATATAATCTATGGTATATAATCTATATCTATAGATACAGTATAATCTAAGACAGCAAAGTAGCATTTAAGTAGTGTTCTTATGGCAGAATGACTTGAGAAGGATTTGTCTTTAACCATAGCGACCTTTTATCGACTGTTATTAAATGTAGATATCTTTTTCCTTCCTTTAAAAAGAAATGCAGGCGTGTTAACAATGTTACGTAGCATATAAAAGTCCAATCACTATCCATGTCCATGACAAATAACAGACTGTTCAGTTCATGGACATCATTTTTTTTGCTTTAATTTGTAGAAGTTGGCTAAAATCATTACAACCTTTTATGTGTCTGTTGTGAAGCTGGAATGTTCTCTAGCCCACAGTGCCCATTGCTGGAGATCTACCAATATGCTGGGTTTCTTTCCAACACACCTGGCTGTAATATTTAGATGATACTAAATCTCTTGATTAACTAATTCAGGCGTGCTGGATTAAGCCTGGACAGAACACTACAGGTCCAGTCCAGAACTTCCAGGCCTGGAAAGCGACTGTGTTGGGATTCCCTCGGCAATACATTAACATTTATTTGAAAATATCAAAATGAAAAAAAGAGTAGAAGAAAAAAAAAAAGAACCGATTTTAGGAATTGAGAAAAAAACAGGGTAAAAAGTGCCTAGTGGTTTAAAGGTTCAGAAATCTACTGGATGCTTCACCTTAACTATAAGTTAAGACATTCTGTAGAATGTATTGGAGAGGACATTTGGGCAATCTAATGAATGCATTTTTTTTTCTACATTCAAATCACGTCCTATTCTATTCTATAAGCAATCCACAGTATTCATGCATCCGGAATCTACATTCTTTTCCCGTCCGGGGCAAAACATTTTATGCCTCGCGGAGAAATCCTCCTATGCGTTATACTAGGACGACCCCAAGACGCAGACGGCTGCAAATACCGCAGTCTAATGGGAGCGCAATACGTTCGTGCTCGCGCACTGACACCCGAACCATCTGCTACTGTACTGTACAGTGCGACAAAAATACATATCCAAATCTTATGATAAACTATTCAGGTATGATATTATACGATTTCCGATACGGTCCAAGTTAAAGCATCTTAAACCCATCCGCCACTCCCTTTTAAGACTTGTGGGCTATAAAATAGACTAGAATTATAGCTCGGTAAATTCCAAACAAACACACAAAATCATATGACCTTCTAATATCTACACGCTTTACTGCTTATTAATTAAAAGCAAGACTCCCCCCCATCATTCCCCTTTCCCTATCCTAAATTGCCCCCCTGCAGTTCGTGAAAGTAGAAGTTATTCAAACAAATGCCCAGCTGAGATCTTTCAGCCCTTCTGTAGCTCTCCAGCATCACTGCAACTTCGCATCAGGTCATTGCGAAAGAATGCACGCTCACAAAACTTCTAACGCATAGTTTATGGTCTAAATCTCCTCCTGTGGGTACCACTTGAGTTAAGTGTGTGTGTGAGTGTGAGTGTTTGCGCAAAAACAGCCAAAGACAACTCCCTTTACCGCCGCAGGCAATAAACCGGCGCATCCTCGAGCGCTCACCTTTAACGACAGTCCCGCAGACGCTGCAGAGCACGAAGAGCAGGTGCTGCTTCAACATCATAATGTTTGTTTGTTTGTTTGTTTATGTTTTAGGTTGCTGTTTCCTCTGGATCAACTCGTCCGTGGTGCGTCTTCTTCCCTGCGCTTATCCGGCTGATTGCGCACTTTAACACGGGGAGCACGCGGACTCCACGGATTTGCCGTGATGCGCCCGGAGCGGAGCGGAGCGGATGCTGCGCTGTAGCCGGCCTGCAGAGAGACGCTCCCCGCCACAATGATGAGCAAAGTGCCGCTCCAGCCACCACAGCCGTCAGCGCTACCACGGAGCGCTAAACCCCGCCCATTCCAGGGTTGCCAGATTGGAAGGGTTAAAACACTGGTTTTTAGCTCTATCCTCCAAACCAAATTTACCAAATTGATCTCATAGAGCTTATAAAATAAAAACTTGCATTTTTACAGTGATTTTAAAACATAGATAAGTTTTTAATGTCTCGATAAACAGGAATCCTAAAGACGTTTAGCAACCCAGACCTTTTTCCTATTAGAAGACACCTGACCAGAACTTCTCCTAAAAAGAAAAGTTTATTTCTGTCTATTAATCTAATTTATTTTAAATTAGCACATTTATCCATTAATTAACTAATCTACATTTAATCAATAGACAATTGTTGGTCATCTTACCTGACCACTCACATGTGTATGTGTCTTCCCAAATAATTACCTTATTGTTGAGAACACATCGTTCTCAAAATGTCTTTACTTGTTGAAACATTATATTGGTCCTTTATTAACATTTAAAACATCCAAACAATGTTCCATCTTGACTATGCCTCTGAGCTCCATGGAGACATGGTGTGTTATGGTTTGTGGGATCTCGAGTCCTGAACTCAACCTCATTGAACACCTTTGGCATGAACAGGAACACCAACTGCACCCCAGACCTTCTTACCCAACATTAGTGACTAAACTCACTGATCCTATAGTACAGGGGTGGGCAATCTCGGTCCTGGAGGGCCGGTGTCCTGGAGTTTAGCTCCAAATTGCCTTAATACACTTACCTGTATACCTAGCAAGATCTTGATTAGTTGGTTCAGGTGTGTTTGATTAGAGTTAGAGCTAAACTCTGCAGGACACCGGACCTCCAGGACCGAGATAGTAAGTAATTGAACCAATTTCTACAGCTTCAGCTTCAACATGCTTCATGATGTAGTGAAAAGCCTTATCAGAAGTTTGGAGGTTCTTATATAAAAATGAAAGTGATAGTCAGGTTTCTAATATTTTGTCCACCTAAAAAAAAAGTTTTATTTTGACTTTAATTTCTTTTCTCTGTAGTTACCTAAAGAGAGGAACAAATTTGATGTAGAACCCATACAGTTTCAATCATTTGCACTGAGCTTTTGTCTTTCAGATTTAAAGCAAAAAATTGTACTATTTGTACATTTGCATTGTAAAAATGTTTAATGTTAGGAAATTAATTGAAAATTGTTATTAATAAATTGTTTTTACATAATAACAACAATAACAACATTAAACATAATAATATGGTTCCATATAATTATTATAATTAGAATAATAATAACGACTACTATTATTATTATGATTATTATTAATATTAAGTCTGTGAGTTTTCTGACTGCATAGGTCAATAGAGGTGGTAATATTGAAACCAACAAATCAGTGTGTAACAAGGCAATAGGCCCTCCAGAGCAAAGTGTTTCGCATGTACTTCTTCAACCAATGACTATCGTGGGTGAAAGGAATGCCGATGCTTTCTCAAGAACATTTAAAATGCTTCTTACTTATACATGTAGAAAAAAAAGACGGATACACATATTCAGACACATCCTGAAGGTCAAATCTATCATAATTTTGATGAAATTTATCAAAGAAATGTCTGTAAAAGGACTTTTTACAATTGGTTCGGAAGGATACTAAAAATATTTTTGACAAAAGCACACCAGAAGCTTTTATAAACCCAATAGTGATGTTTGTGTTATTATGTTTGTCTTGGTTTCAGTCTCATTGAAGCTGATCTAGAGTTATTATAATATACCGTTAGGTTAGCCGGAAAAAAGTAACATGAAAAAAAAAAATTATGTTAAAAATACAGCAAAGTTAGTTTTAAAAAAATGTTCATCTTAATTATGTTATAGATCGATTTTTTAGAACCCAATTTTTAGATAGATAGATAGATAGATAGATAGATAGATAGATAGATAGATAGATAGATAGAGGATCTGATGTCGGTGAGTGGTGGCTCAGTGGTTAAGGTGTTGGACCGCTAACTGGATCATCTGGATTTAATTCCCAGCTTCCACTGCTGGGCCCCTGGGCAAGGCACCTAAGCCCAAATTGTTCAGTTGTATAAAAAACGATAAATTTAAGTTGCTCTGAAAGCTGGAGATGTAAATGTAATCTGATAAAAATGCAAAATTACATACTTTATGCAAAGAGCAGTGGCCAGCATATTCCCTCAGTATCACTAAGCCTGTAACAGTGAAATTGGTAATAAACGTTTAATTAAATATACAGTAACATCACATCAGGCTGCAGTGTCCTTAAATCACATTGTCGCTATTACGAGTGAAAAATGGGCCCTGATTTTAAGGACACCTTCAACCCGTTTAAATTATGTATGCCTTTTAACAGTCATATGAATGTTGTTATCTCACCTTTAAATTCTACTTCGCACCTACTGTGACAAATTATCTCAGCCTTTTGCTTTGTACACCCTACAAATTGTTATGTTGTTTGGTAAGTGCGGGAGCTGTATGAGCAACTGATCAAAGTGCATTGCTATTGATCTCAAAAAAAAACACACCTCATGAATATGCAAGACTTCATTCAGATGAAGGCAAGAACGTAGCAAGAGACCAACTATACCGCTCTTTCCTTTTTTTTTTTTAAACTGTAAGATAAGGAATAGTAAAATTCGGTGTGATTTGCATAATGAATTCTAACTGTGAAACTGTATAAAAAATATATAAAAGGGAATAAAGAATGTGTTCAACTTATGGCGATCAAATCAACAGTTAACCGAGCAACAATTCAAGTTTTAATGATTTCCTGTTCTTGCTGTTCTTGTATGTTTTATTTAGACTTATTATATCTAAGATAAATCTGTTATATAATTTCACACTAATACATTCAACCTCTCAGAAATATGGATATCTAGAATTCTAATGCTTTTAGGCACATTATTATTATATATTTCTACTTAAGGATGCAAAAACACCACTTTAACACTTATTAAACTACAGTAAATGATATCTTTCTGTGTGCAGATACTCACAGCTGATGTATGGCATGGACTTCTTTTTTTCCAAGGGCAGTAAATGGATTCCGAGCATCGCAGCTTCTTCGTGTATAAATAATGACACTTAAGGTAAAGCAAAACATTCTGAATATGTATTTTTCCGATTCTTAAACAAGCCAAATGGTCGACTGCAAAGCTACGCGGTTTTGCTTGATTTTAAGCAATTTTGACATCAATAATGAAAAGTGTCTCACAGTAAAGCTAGCATAATATGTTGTTTCTTTCTCTGGCCATTGGGAAGTAAGGCATCTGCACAAAAATCAGGCTTATAGAAGAATGAAAGGGGTGCATAAGAAAATCAGTGCAAGCTGAAATGGGTGTTAAGATAGAGAAAGAGAGAAGTATAAGGAGGAGGCTGAGAAAGAAAGAAATCTCAAGGGGTTTTCTGTAGTGAAAAGCTGTACCATGCTGACATCTGTGACAGTGGCTGGCTGAGAGGACGGGGTATAATGTAGCATGTTTGTCAGACACTACCGGACAGTACTCCAACAAACCCCACAGGCATTGCAGAGTGACAGCAGGCCATGTCTTTATGCCACAGGAGGAGAAAAAGCTTTACACACTGCTTCCCAAAACTCTTTTATTACATATTGTTTGAATAGCTACAGTTTCTTTTTTATTTAAAAAAGCTAATAAAAGATGTGCATACAGTAGAGGTAAAATAAAAATACAAAAAATATTATACCGTATACAAACAGGAAGCATACACTATAAATAGCAAGCAGATTCTTTGATATTGTTTTTTTGCAAGAAGGTTTACTAGGCACTTGAAAAACTGTGCGTCAAAACAGAGGTCCAAGAAGAAGAAATAACTGTTAAGCAAGAAGGAAGTTCTTGCTTTTAGTTAAAAGTGTGAGTATGAGTCACATAAAAAATTACCATAACCATAATTGATGTATTTTACTTGTAGTTTATTTGTTCATACTTATTAGCTGCCTGGTCAGGGCCAATGTAGTTTTTGATACATATCAATTTGAAATTTGTTTAAATAAATACTGTATACATTTTACAATAGTCATGTCAAGTCATCTTTATTCAAGTCATATTAACAAAAGAGGTTCAAGTTTCAAAGAAGCTTTGCAGAATCAAATCAAATAGGACAATACAGTGAACACTTACTAAAAGCATTCAGTTCAGTTTAATTAATATCTGTAAATTAACAGTCTCCAGCTAAGCAAGCCAGAGGCGACAGCAGCAGGAACCAGTGACAAAATGGAGGAAAAAAAACCTCGGGAGAAATCAGGCTCAGTCGGGGTTCAGTTCTCCTCTGACCAGATAAACCAGCAGCTTATTTCATACTGCAGCAAAGTTTCAGTGGACTTGTCAGGACGGCCGTCTAGAAGACAGGGTCATCGCTGGGAATCTGCCTCCGAGGCTTATTGTCTCTGTGCTGATCCACCAACGGGGCTGGATACAGATCTGGATCTGGATACAATATTGTTATTATGTATTACTACATAAGTAAAAATACTTATCGTCTCACGATGAAAAAAAAACTTGACGCCAGTGATGAACCTGACTGAAATAAATGATAACAGGTTATTAAGTCTACACCCACTTTTAAATGCAAATACAGACATGTGGATACAGATGTAGTTTTTGTAGATATTTTATAGATGTATTCTAATATATGATGTTCTGTCATCCTGGTTTATATCATTAAAATATATAAAGGTTAAGATTACAAGACAGGAAATAGATTTTGTCATATCTTCTTAGTACAAGACTACATATGAAGAGCCTTATCTTCATCCTTCTAGTTAGAAAAAAATATGTTGTGTCATTGGTTTGCACAACCTGCATATTCCGGATTTTTGAGATATCTACACTTTTATTTGAGGAGTATTTTCATTTAGGATGTAGTTCCCTCAAGTAGTTGAATATATCTGGTGAACTTGTCACCTGTGCGCTTTAGTATTCAATAAGGAGTTTTATCAGACCTCGCATTCGAGCTTGAGGGAATTAATTTCACGTGTATATCTAAAACTCTGACAGTTTCACTACTGGTTATGAGGAATGCTCATGTGTTATTATATTTGCAATGCTAATTAGACAGATAAAAAAAAAACATTAAAATAGCAGACAACAATAAAACATGATTTATGTTAATAACTTCCAGTGTAAAAAAATAGGCTAATCTGAAAAGCCTTCAAGCTTAGGGTGCTCTACACCCCCCCCCAGCCCCCACCCACCTCCTCCCTTTTTATCAACATGACAGAAAATGTGAGATGGAAAAGCAGACTTGAAGTCAATCGACTGGGACAGAATACAAAATCCAACAGCCAGTGCTAATTGGCTCCCCTGCCTGTGTTCTAATCACATCATTTAAATCTTAAGATCTGCATTATCTGAAACCGAATCTCCCAGAATGCTCCTCAGTCGGTCTGCCCTCCCCACTGGGTCAGTAAACAGAAAAAGTGTGGACAAAGTTACTGGCACTTTATATATTCAGTAAGATGATCACTTTGTGTTTGCTAGCTTTCACTAGTGATAGCCCATGGCAGCTGGCTTTCTTACAGACCACTGCATGCAAAATGAACCGATTTCCTGATTTAATTATCCACAATGGATTTAATTCTTTTTTTCTCTTTTTCTCTCTCTCTCTCTCTCTCTTTCACTTAGAACTCAACTGAGATAACAAAAATGACAGATCCATTGGTCCATACAAGCTTTTACAATGCATTTATGGCTGGGGTCCATGTGTGGTTATCATAGCTAACTATTTGCTTTTGCACCAAACACAGCCTCAAACTCTGCTTGAAGATTTTATTTTTCTGCTTTTGAAAATTGATATTCTTTGCATTCATAAACCGAATAGACTCTACATAATAAACTGTTACGTTATAAGGCTAATAATAACTGTTACCATTTACAGCATTTGGCAGCCACCCTTTTCCAGAGCAACTTACATTCCTGTCTTTTTTAACATAGAGAGCAATTAGGGGTTAAAGGTCTTTGCACAGAGGCCCAGCAGTAAAGGGTGGTGCTGGGAATTGAACCTGATCTTCCAATTAGCAGTCCAACACCTTATGGTTTAGTCCTGCTTGTTTGGTTATGTATATGGCAAAAAAAAATTTTTTAAATCTTTTTAAACATTTATCTGCATTAATTACCAAACTATTAAAATACCTATGAATTAATTTAACTAGAAAAACTACTGATTTATTCTACAGGTTTTAAACTCAAATTCCTTCCAGACCATTTATTTTAGTAAACAATTTGTGATATTATTATCTATTTTATTGATTAATCACCAATAACTTCTTAGAAAAACTCAATATAAGTCAAATTCAATGCAGTAATATTTTATATATTATTTTAATCCAAGGTTTTTTTTTATAGGTTTCTTTATACCAGTCCAAACAATCCAACAAATAAATACAAAATGGTCTGTGTACAACAACAAATAATGGGTTAAAGATTAATTAATAATAATAATATTAATGATACCTACATACTTAACGAGCATCCAAAGATAACAGTAACGCACAACAGGATGCACAATTTAAAAATCTTAAATCTTAAAAGCAAAAATCTGATTTAAATTCTCACTATTGTTAACATCTTCGTGATTTCTGTTCAGTTTAGCTAATATTTTTCTCTATTCATTAAATTTATTCTTAGTCATAAATTTTAAGTGCAGGACATTGTGTATCTTTACGGAATTTTAGTGTCAATCATACTGCTGTGACTACACCCACTGTTATAAAAGGGAACATGTTGTTTTTAATCTGAGAAATCTACGATTTGATCTTCTAAAAGACATCCTGATTAAGAGCGAAACCTTCCTGGATAGTTTAAGACAATTTTACGAAAAAGTTTAAATCCTTAAACGCTGCCAAAAAGCATGAATGTATGTTTCAGTTCCGTCTTTAAATTTCCAGCATTTATTATTATTCATACAACCCATTGGAAAGGCAGAATGATGTGTAATAATACCTCCTGCTTCCTTAAAAGCACCTTAGTGTCCAGCTGGGTCTCCCTCGGGACACTGAGTGCATAGTGGGTAGATTTTTTAGTCTACACGGATGCTAAGAAGTAATATATAATCCACTATAGGACAAATACATTCATTTTTTCATACATTTCTATATAAATAGATCAAAAGATTTATAAGCATGTCACACATATATGTTTTTAAGTATCTTATCTCTGTCCTTGCATATTATTAATTTTATCTTCTTTAACAGTGCAGGGGTCTTATGAATCCTAGATTTTACATTTCATCTTCCAAGTCTATGATCACATGTGTAAATATACAATATGCCACTCTCCTACCAAGACATTGTGAAAAAGCATGTGGACAATACAGTATGTGCAGTATTTAATTTGGAACAGTTGAAGACATTTAACCTATTACCATTTCAGTTAATAAACATATAAGGGCATTCAAAAACTGATATCGTTATAGTTAATAAGGGATATTATAAGTGATCTCATAGCTACTGGTTTAGTGCACAAATGTTCAGTCTTCTTGTAAGGTTTATGGATTTGGTTTCTTGTTTAATGTTTATGTCTAATGTTCATGTTTTTGTTTCTTGTTCATGGTTATATCGGGTCTATGTTTTGAGTTCTTGTTCTTTGTTCATGCTTTTGTTTACTTCCTGTTTTGTCCTTGTCATGTGATTCTTATTCCTGATGTGTTCCTGTCACGTGTCCCCTTGTTCATGTGTCTTGTGTCTATTGGTCAGTCTTGTGTATATATCCCTTGTGTTTCCCTTTGTCTTTGTTGTGGATTTCAGTTGTGTCCCTGTACCGCTGTTGCAAGTCTTTTTGTCAAGCTATGTCAAGTTACGAAGATGCTAGCATTACGTTTATGTTTATTGTTTTGTTTATGTCCGTGTTAGTGTTTAAGCAAATCTATGCTAAGATAAGCTATGTTAAGTTCATGTGGACCTTGTGTTTGACGGTGGTGATGTACACGGTCAATATTTGCTAATTTCATGTATGATAAGTGAATTTTTTTCTTTATATTTTAATAAACAATAAAATACACTTGTTATTCTAAGCTATTTCAATAATTTTGATCAAAAGTATTGTGGAACCTTTACCTACTATTATTTCTCTGCAATTCTTATGTAGTTGTGCAATAAATATAATGCATGAAATTAAATCTGGGCAGGTGGTAATGCAGCTGTGACCATGTTGGACTGCTAACTGAAAGATTGTGGGTTTGATTCCCAGCAACCACCAAATTGCCACTGCTGGGCTCCTGAACAAGGCACTTGTATGGAATAAACAGGTTGTATGAATGAAATAAATGTAAGTCGCTCTGGATAAGGGTGTCTACCAAATGCTGTGTATCTCAGTTCCATAAGTGTCACATTAAGACCAATGTATCTGCTGTAAACATATTTCCCAAATGAATTGGAAAAAAAATATGACTGGGACGAAGAGCAAAAACACAGTAGATGTTATTATTTGGTTTGAAGCTACTAAAACAATGTCTATTTTTAGATAGAAGTCCAAGAACAAATGACATTCACACCCTGAACGCAGAGCAAAAAGAAAACAGGTGCTGCATTATATTCACGAGCACATGCTCAGTGCTCCTACTAATATGTAAAATAAATTTCATACTTATTAATTGTATTTTATTTCATTACCCTTCTAATGTGTTTGAGTTTTTATCCACTCAGCCTTCTGCTGATGCTGAAGTGACAGCAGTAATGGAGATATGCTGCAACCTGTTTTTGTTTTGATGATTAGTCCTGATGCCATCTGTGCTGCTTTAGAGAAGAAACTCTCCAACAAGCATCAGAATTAAATCCTTCATCGGAACAGATTTTTTTTACTGCAATATGCCACCAGATAGAAAACTGGCTCACCCATGCTCTCTTAGTCTTCTGTGAAATTTTGCGTTTTAATCGTTTAATTATTTAAAAGTACTTGACTAAAGGGCAGATGTTATTAACAAATTTCTCCAGATTTTTCTTTCTTGAGATATGATGGTCTCACACAACTAACTGAAATTGGGGTTTGTGGCTAAATTGTTGAGAAAAATAAGTTTGTCATTTTAACCTTGTTCTGCTACGTTAATTGAATGCAAAATGTAAAAAAATATATTTTCATTAACAAACTCAAAGATGTAAAAAAATCCTGAAATGTGAAAAAAATGCTGAATTTAATTTTTGATAACGGCTGGCAGTGAACGACTGACTTTAGTTTAACTGATTCCTGAAACTCCAGCTGCTATAAAAAATATATTTTTTTACATAATTGTTCATTCATGTAACATTTCCATACATAAAATGAGTTTTGGGATGTTTAAATCAGCTTATATTCCCCAATTTCCATATGAATAGCTCACTCTTGCTGTGGTCCAATTCAGGATGAAAGGCGTGGATGCGATATTAATATTTTCACTAAGGGGGACTTATCTAGACTACAAACCTTTGGACAGACTTTTATATTATTATTTCTAATATGAAGTTTAAGTCTTGTTTTCTTGTCAGTTTCTTTTATACCTGAGAAAAAACTACATGCTAGCTAAATTAGCTACTTTTCTTTCTGTATTTTTTCTAACTTATTGTTGCCTAGCAACAGTGTGTCTGTCTTACATTTTAACCACAATAAACCAGAAATGATAGTTATTTAATTTTTATTTAAACAATTTGTAAATCATTGGATGGTATGACTTCCTCTTGAAACGAATATGAAATATTTTGAACATGGCCATCACGGTGGTTAGCACAGTGGTTAGCACTGTTGCCCCACAGCTAGAATATCCCAGGTTTGTATCCCCTGCAGGGGTGATTCTGTAAAATGTAAATGCCTTTATTTTGTCCCCTTTCCTTTTTACAGTACAGAAAAATTCTTTTTTGCATATACTATCTCAGTAAGTTGGGGTCAGAGCGCAGGGTCAGCTATGATACAGCGCCCCTGGAGCAGGAAGGGTTAAGGGTCTTGCTCAAGGACCCAACAGTGATTGTCTTGCCGGTAAACCCAGGTGTTTCTGGTCTTTAGATCAGCAACTCAGCACCTTAACCATTTGAGCCTTTGTTTGCATGTTGTTCTCATGTTTGTGTGTGTATAATCCGGGTACACTGGTTTCCAAAGTCCAAAAACATGTATGCACATATATGTTAGGTTGATTAGTAACTCTTAATTGTCCATAAGAGTGTGAATGTGTGTGGTTGTTTGTCTGTATATGGCCCTGTGATGGACTGGTGATCTGTCTAGGGTGTACCCCTGCCTTTCACTCTATGACAGCTGGGATAGAAACTTCAGCAGATCCCTGTGACCCTGATTAGCAATAAGCAGGTATAGACAATGGATTTGGAGAGTTTTCTGAAACCAGTAACACATTCACCAACCTATCATAAGGGGCAGCACAAAGGTATCTTTTATCCTTAATATCTAAAGGAGGATAGTTATGATGTAATAAAAAAAAACAATAAGGCACTAGTGGTAAAGAGTTGTTTTATTGTTTAAGGTTGTTGTTTTTTTATAAATTTGTGCTGAACTCCTGTGTACTCCTCTCTCAGCACCATTCCCCTGTCCGCATCTCCTCCTCCTTGCCATCTGTTCTCAGCTGTCAATCTTTAGCTGTCCTGCTGTCATGAACCTTCTCTCTGCCGCGGTAGTGACAGAAAGAATACCATTCTCTCCATCCTTTGACATAATCATTTCTCCCAGCATTGGATTATCGTGCTAGTCATGTTTACAGGACACTGCATTTTGAGCCACCAGGTGTCAAACACACATCTTCGCTGTATGGCTTTTAAAGCCTAAATGAACCATAATGGGAGGAATTAGTGCTCATAGGATGCTTCTGTCTGACAGCTTTGTCAGGTTCGGTTTCTTTGCCTTGATTTGATGAGTCGTTTCTCGTCTTGCGTCAATTGTGAATATATCTTGCCTGCGCTTAGACTCCTGCGACTGCTGTTGTAAACGCATCCAGGTGTTCCATTGTGAGCCGATGTCAGACACAACCCTGAACTGACTGAAGCAGCAACTCTGAAATAAATCCCGGGGAACAAAGCCTGTGGTAACTGGGGCCTTGCATTATTCTGTGAGGTAAACGTGCTTTTTTTGTCGAATAACATGCTCTTGTGCAGCTGACAATGACTGAGACAGCGTGGTCATGAGGTTTACATCAAAGACACCATTCAAGGTCTCAAGCTTTCAAAGCCCGTAATGCTATGATTTCATTTCCATTTTAATTCCCCGTACGCTAATAGAGACACAACACACCCAATGCGTGTCTCAGCCACGCTTTCATTAAACCTTTACATGCTTGCAGTTCCACCAGGATTTTTCGATTCGAACTACCGTACAGTAAGGCTGCAACATTGAGCAATTATTTCTTATTTAATGACATGCAAAAACATGTGATTTTAAAAGTTTCTACTTCCTCAAGAGCTTACATTTTGTTTGAGTTTTGGTTTATGCATGATTTAATGTATTATTTATAGATGTGTAAAATTTTAATCAGAGGAATACGACTGTCTGAGGTGCATGCAATTACAAGCTCTTATCAAAGTAAGATAAAAATGATTTAAATAAATGAAAAAGACACAAGTATGTGGTGTAATAATGCTCCTAAGAATAAAAAAGATATATACATCCCCAAATTGTGCAAATTGCATTCCTGGTTGTGAGGAAGAAAAGTTTTTCCAATTCCAATTCCTGTCATCTTGTTTCATCTCTTTTTGGAAAAAAAAAAAAAAAACAAGATTAGTGTTTGCCTAGGAGGAGTTTGTTTACTCAAGTACATTAGTATGTATGTGGGGATTCGCTGCCTTTCCTGCAGATCTTTAAGGCTGAGAAATCACCTTGTGCTTGATCCGGGAAAGTTACTGAATCAGCAATTAGAGATAAAGCTGCCTGGTTTCAAAGTCAACTCTGCCGTTTGTTCCTTTCATTCTTTTCCTGAAAGTTTCACAAGAAGTAGCTGAAGCAACCGAGTAAATATGTTTTTTTTAAGTTTATATTTTTTTTAGGCATTTCACCTTTAAACTGATAGAACAGAATTGAAATTTGGGAGGTAGAGAGACAGAGGGGTGGGACCCAAGAGGGGAGCCGGAATCAAACCCGGGTCTCCGGAGCGCAACAGCGCATATGGCTGCCGGAGCCTTAACCCACCAGAAGTGTTAACTGAAAGTAGAAATTTTTTTCCTAATATGACGCTGACAGCTGTATCATCTGCCACAATGCATACTAATGCTTATGTGGAAGCCAGATGTGGTAATAAATCATCATAGGGACCTCACACCGTTTCTGAACAGACGTGTCCTCTTGGAAATCAACATAGCATGTCGCATCTTCGACCTGCATCATCTAGATTTTTTTTCTCCCTTGCTAGCCTCACACACACACATATGCTGCCCCTGCTGGAATACTGTCTGCCAGGAAACATTCTTGACTTTTTTACATGCGCACACACATACACACACTCATCCATAACTACTCTGATGTTCTAACATGCCTGTTTCTTGACCTACCCGACGCTGCCTTATTGTTCAGTGAACTGCCTTAGTCTCCCAGTCTCCATGTGATACAGATTAGATTTTAGCACAGCATGACATCCTTAAATTGTTTGTTCTAAGGCTGTTTTTTTAATAGACACGGGTTTCAAGGTGTAATACGTAGTGTTTAGAGAAATTTTTAGCAAGACTTGTTCTGGCTCTATTAAAACACAGGAAACTGCACAGTCATGCATTTTTTTTATTTCTAGCACATGCATATTTCTGTAATTTTATTTAAAAAAAGTTGTATTCAGCATATGTTGCATTATCCACATTTACTACAGTCGTACTTATAGACACTGGGAAATAAGTACACAATGTAAGCAGAAAAATAAGTGCAAAAAAGAATGCAAAGATTGATGTTATTTGTATCAGTTAATGCTACAAATATTCAATTAGATATTAGATCCTAAGAATTCTGTATATACAGCAGCTGTTCAGGTGCAGGATATATATATATACAGGGAGCACAGCGCTGTGCTGCCATCTGTTGGCGTGTCTCAAAACTTTTTGATTTTTTCTTGTATGTAAAGTCTTATATGTTCTGTCTATGTATGGACGTTTTCTCTCTAATTTTATCCTTGAAAAACAAAAAACGAGTTCAATTTGCTCTAGTCTCAGCCTCAGATGTCATGGCCAAAAATTAAATGTCTGAAAATGAAATCACTTTTAGGATTTCGAAAGTTACTCTAATTGGTTGGATTCTACTGGATTTCTATGAGAAATTTTTTCAGCAAACTCCTCCATCATGGAGTAAACTCATAACATGATGAAACTCTTAATAATTAAAAACCCTTTAAAGATTATACCAAAAAATTAAACAAAACTACAGTATAAAAAACACTTATAATAACAGAATGTTTTGTATGGTTTAATTTGACACGGTTCCTACTACTGTTCCTATACTATACTACTTATCTTCTATACCCACTTATTCCCTAATCAAGGATCTCCCACACACATTCCCACTCCCTCCTATAGGCAATTTAGTGTCACCAATCAACCTAACATACATGTTTTTGGATTGTGTGAGAACCTGAAGTAAACCCTCGCAAGCACGAGGAGAACATGCAAACTCCACACAGAATAGCCCCTGGCCAGGAATTTAACCCAGGCCTTTTTGCTGTAAGGCAACAGTGCTAACCACTAATCCATTGTGCTGCCCTGATAAGATTCAGTAAAACTCTAATGTGTAATAATGTCTAGACTAATTGGTTGAACAAAAAAAAAAACAAGTCAATACAGCTTTTAAACTCTCTTATGTTTATTTGACTTGCATAATGAAAATGATTAATTTATATCTAAAATATGTTCACACATGTCACCTAGTACTATTACATTGTCAACCATCATCCCGCGCTATATAATGACCTGGCAATCATGTCTAATCCAGGTCAACTGTGAGAGTTAATGTTGAATTATATATGAGTACATTATTGCCACACTTTGAACACCCACCTCAAGGCCACTAGAGCGGCAAATTACTAAGTAAGCTATTATGAATGCTATGTTTTCAGCTTGTGGCTTATTTAAAATAGTTCCTGTATAGATATTATTCTCTAAGTGGAGAATGCAAGACCAAACGATGATGCTGTTCTTCCTGAACTCCATTATCCTCCATGTTTTCATTATTGAAGAGTTGATTAAGGACATAAAATGCACCAAACCAAAGCATTTTTTAAAACGTATAGTCCATCATTTAGAGGGAAAATAGCCAAATGTAATGTTCACCCTATTGGCAAACGTTGTTCAAGCGGACTCCATTAGAATTGATGTGTAGCCCAACAAGCCTTTATTTTATCCTCCTAGGTTGCCTTTGGGTTTGGGGCTTAAGACCTTTCAACCAAGTATAACTCACACTAAGCCCTGGCATTTCAGCAACAGCTCAGACAAACCCTCTGCTCTCCCTGATCCCTCTGCTCGCTGAAATACCATCCACGTTGGGCTACTGTGTCTGCTGGCTGATTATTACTTGCAGATAAAATGTCAGAGGGTAATTTCTGACAGCATGGCTTGTTTTAAGCCTAAAACTATTGGCTCATAGCTCAAAAGACCTTCCCCTCTTTTTATACCTGCAGAATTTATAGGACTGTTAGAAAGGGTTTGCAGGTTTGCTTTAGAAAGACTTGGGCAGATAATAGTATAGTAAAGTATAGCCGGTGATATGGATTAGTTGCTCCAAAAAATGCAACTAGCAAAACTAGACATTGGGCCAAATTTCAACTTATTTAACTTATATGGTGGCTTTCAGTGCACATTCATTGGCTAATTTCATTTGTTCTACAAGATGAAAACCAGCCCTCTGATTTGTTTAAATGGCCTTGGTTAACCTGCAATGTTTTATTATCTCAAACAATAAGAAAGATAAACCCCAATCTGATTCTGCCTCAACATCAGCATTTTATCTTGGTATCAAGGCATGTCCCATTTTCCGGGGACATTATCCATTTAAGAATGAATTGAATGTGCACTTCATCAGCAGCTGTAATCTTCCAATAGAGTCAGTGTATTCCAGCATGGCTGTGATTGCTACAGCGTCGGCATCAGCTGGTATTGCTTAATCAGTACAAAATCAAATGTATAAAATTGATTTTATTTTTTGTGATTGCTCATGTTGACAATAATTATAACCCCTGCCTCGAGGCAGCACGCAGGAAAACTACTAACTCAAAGGCGTCTCCTCAGATATAACATACTCACTGCTTGTTGTGCATTACAAAGCCCAGGAGTCTTCAGGGAATGGATTGGCCCGTCACCATCTGTTCTATGATTTCCAAAAACAAGTTTGTGTAGAGAGCTTCTGGGGAAAAGAATGACAAGCCTTCACCTTATCTGGAAAAAGCAAACAAGCATTAATAATGTTATGTGCATGTCAAAAAATGGGCACAGGCCTGTGTGCAGTCATTGCAAAGGCTAGTGGTACAAAACTAAAAAAAATAATGTATATAACTCCTACACCACACATATACTCTTGATAACCACTTATCCTTCACAATGTTTCAGGAAACCTATCCTAGTGGAACAAGACAGGGGAAAACCCTGGACATGGGGTTAAACGCATTGCAGGGCATAGTTGCACACATCACAGACAAAATGCGATGCATTTCTCATTAACTAGAGTAGGAAACTGTAGTGTCTATGGAAAACTCCTGAATTATAAGAAGAACATATGACTACAGAAAGAAGGTAAGATTTGAACCCCAACCCCACTGGTTCGGGACAAGCATGCTAACCTTTGAACCAACCTTGAACCCCTCATTATTAGTCATGTTCATTATACAGCTTCCATGAATATATCAGGGATTTAAATTTACAGCATTTGGCAGGTGCTCTTACCCAGAGCGACTTACAGTTACAACTGATACGACCCGAGCAGTTGGGGGTTATAGGCCTTTCTCATAGGCCCAGCAGTGGCAACTTGGTGGTTCCGGGAATTGAACTGAATTGAACATTCTTCCTATCAATGCAGTCATTATTCAGTATCTATCTAGTTAAACAAATAAGGGGCATTTGTAGGTTCAGTTGAATTGAAATGTTATATATTATTATGTAATATTATATAGTGCTAGTTTACAAGCTAATTAATCCTCTAATTAATAGTCATGTTTATAACATGGCTTCCACAAATATATTAGGGATTTTCATTTACAGCATTTGGCAGACGCTCTTATCCAGAGCGACGTACATTCAACTCATTTATTGGGGGTTTAAGCGTCTTGCTCAGGGGTCAGCAGTGGCAACTTTGTGGTTCTGGGAAACGCACCCCAATTTACATTCTTCCTTTTAATGCAGTCAGTATTCAATATCTATCTAGTAAAACATTGGTATGTTCATTTTTAAATAAAATGTTATGTAATATAATATAATGCAGGTTTTAAATTCTGTTATCTTTGGCAACCCTAGGTTGTCAATCATCTAAAACTCCAGACATATTAGAAAGGTTTAGTCTGTCTAAGACTGTCCATCACATGACTGCTGCCTGACTGGCACCTGACCCTTTTATCTTACAGATGGTGAAATGCTGGCCATATTGGATAGAATCTGACTAGATTTTTGGGTGGCTAGGCCACCAGATGTTCCCTGCAGCACCAGTTCCCAACAGAGGGGCCCAACTCACAAGAGGGCCTCAGCAAGCTCAGTGAGGGGTCGCGCCATATTTTAAAAAGTGTTACACAGTGAGTATTAAGAAAAACGATCATATTACATTAGTTAATTTTATCCATGATCCCCTGGTTGACCAAAAAATGGACAAATTTGTAATTCGTCCTCTACAAAAACGGACGATTCTGACCGATTCACCTTCAGCAGCTGATAATAATGACCCAGGGATACCGAACCCAGGTGAGGAAGCTCCCACCACTTTGGGTCGCAGTGCTACCGTAACTGGAAACACAAAATGCAAGAAATAATATCATTAAATAAACTAAAATATTTTCTTGGGAAAAAGAAAAAGGGGGTCTTAGACAAAAAAAAGGTTGGGAACCTCTGCCTTACAGATGCTTCAGAACAACCTGAAAAGAGGCTGCAGGAGGAGGTTGTTGTTACCTCTAATTTAAGATGGGTAATCTCTGTATGACATCATCATCTTCTTTGTACCAAAAGACATTTAAAGGATCATGTCTTAAACTTGGTTTGCAAGCCCAAGTGTGGAACTGGAAATAAAGTCTGACCTGACCTTTTCAGCCTGTCGCCGCTATGACCTATCAGGAAAAGTGGGCAGAAAAATGAATGCAGAATAAATGAATGGAAATGTGCTTTGACCACATCAGTGTTGGCTTCACTATGGTTAATACTTATTAGTGTCCGGTCAGCTGCTAGAAAAATGACAGAAGGAAATGATTCCTCTTCAAGGCCTCCACCATAGAAAGCTTTTTCTTAAGTAAGTGAAGAAGGAAATAAACTTGCCAGTTTTCTGGAAGAACATTACCATCTCCATGCCATGCACCTGCTAGTTTACAACTCTCTTATAATCAGAAACATGTCTGTATTGACCACGATAATATAGTTGATTATTATTTGTTGGTGAAGGGCTCATCCATTTGATTAGATGATGCTGTTCAGCATCACACATGAGCCAATGTGTGTGAAAGCCAGCCAAAGTGAGCTGGTGTGTATTTAGAAACACTACCATGTGTTTGGTGCGTGACCAGTCCAGGCATATTTAATCCGTTACTAAAGTGAGTTCATTTGAATTGATACTTGGTATGTATTACAGCGGATTTTGGACAGTAGAATAGAAATCCGTTCTCCAGGCCAACATAATTGCTCTCTGAGCAGCCCAGAGGTTCTATGAAACACAATTATTACAGATACTGACTAAAATGATGGCCTTGTACATTCTAAAGGTTAAAAAAGGTAAATGATGTGTTTGATTAGGCTTAAAGATATGCTGCAAAAGAGGTTACAATGAGAAAGAGGAAACAGAGTGTGTGTGTGAGCGAGAGAGAGAGAGAGAGAGAGAGAGAGAGCAAGAGTGAGTGAGAGAAAGAAAAAGATAGAGAGAGAAACCGAGAGAAAAAGAGAAAGAGCAAGAGTGAGAGAGAGCAAGAGAAAGAGAGAGCGGGGAAAAAAGTAAGACAGAAAGTGAGAAAGATAGAGATAGAGAGAGAGAGAGAGAGAGAGAGAGAGAGAAAGAGAAAGTGAAAAAGAGAGGGAAAGTGAGAGCAAGAGAAAGAGAGCAAGAGAGAGTAAGAGAAAGAGGGCAAGGGAGAGAGCAAGAGATAGAAAGAAAGAAAAAGAGAGAAATAGAGAGAGAGAACAAGAAAAAGAGAGAGAAAGAAAGCAAGAGAGAAAGAGAGTGAGTGAGAGAGAGCGAGAGAGAGAGAGAGCGAGAGAGAGAACAAGAGAGCGAGAGAGAGAGAGAGAGAGAGAGAGAGAGAGAGAGAGAGCGAGTGAGAAAGAGAGAGAGAACAAGAGAGAGAGAGAGAGAGAGAGAGAGAGAGAGCGAGAGAGAGAGCGAGAGAGAAGAGAGAGCGAGAGAGAGAGCGATAGAGAGAGAGAGAGAGCGAGAGATGAAGAGAGCAAGAGAGAAAGAGAGCGAGAGAGAGAGCAAGAGAGCGAGAGAGAAAGAGAGCGAGAGAGAGAGTGAGAGAGAAAGAGAGAGAGATAAAGAGAACGAGAGAGAGAGAGAGAGAGCGAAAGAGAGCGAGAGAGAAAGAGAGCGAGAGAGAGAGAGAGAGAGAGAGAAAGAGAGAGAGAGAGAAAGAGAGACGAGAGAGAGAGAGAGAGAGAGAGAAAGAGAGCGAGAGAGAGAGAGAGAGAGAGAGAGAGAGAGAGAGAGAGAGAGAGAGAGAGAGCACTCATTGTCACTGTGTTCCAGGTTTTGTCTTCCAAGTGCATTTCAATGCATCCCCTTCTGTGCATTTTTAGCAACCGCTTTAATTACTATCTGTAGCAGAGCAAAATCTTCTCTACGCTTTCACCACAAGACAGTCGGAGCAGAGGAACGCAAGGCTCTCTTAATTAGTTGACTTTGTCAGCCTAAAAATAGTCAGGTGTGTCAATGCTAAACATAAAGCTTTCCGGGGCTCAAGTCAGGGCTGCGGTATTGCTATGTGTGTATGCTACACTGCAAGGATAACATTCTTCCTTTTGTGAGGCAGCTGGAGTTTTTAAAGTATGTATCGGTGTTTAATCTAGAAGCCGTCATATACAGCAGACATTATACAAAGTGCATAATTATTAATGAATTTTTTTTTCGTGAAAATCCGGGCGAGATGTTGGTTAAATTAGAAACGTAGGGCGTAGAATAATTTACATAGAACCATTGCACTAAAACCAAAAATAAATAACACTCCATATTCAGGATTTGTAATGCTTGATTAGGTAATGAATAGTTAATGAAGTGTATGTTACCCAACACACTCATTTGATTTTGCCTGATAAAGCTAAATTAGAATTTTTCAAGCATTTGTTATTACTAATCGAAAACGTCATTAAATAAGCTAATGCCACTCGAGGTAATGTTGTTTAATGACTTTAATGCTATTTCTGTTCCATGCTTTTGATTGGCTTGCCACTCCCTGTCGATTCCCCACAGATCCTTAAGGTCCGGACCTCTGTATTATTTTTAATAACAAAAGTTGTAAAATAATTGGATAATAAATAAATCAGATCACTCAGATCATTAGGATCGAGTTAGTTAAACATACCAAAGCTTCAGTCTACAGAAGAAGAATCTGCGTTCAGCTAATGTGCAGCCCCGCAATTGGAACCAGCTACCAGAAGAGATCAGACGTGATAAATCAGTAGATATTTTAAAATCCAGGCTCAAAACTTATTTTTTTTTGTTCTGCATTTACTAAATGAGCACCTGTGCTACATCCTAACTGACTATAATCATTTTA
Source organism: Bagarius yarrelli (assembly GCA_005784505.1). Taxonomy (NCBI): domain Eukaryota; kingdom Metazoa; phylum Chordata; class Actinopteri; order Siluriformes; family Sisoridae; genus Bagarius; species Bagarius yarrelli. The sequence goes on along the minus strand of VCAZ01000058.1, from coordinate 1,886,572 downwards.
TATTCTTAACTATTTTCATTTATTTTATATTTTTGTTTTTATTTTAATTTTTTTTTTTTTTTCATGTAAAGTACTTTGAATTGCCACTGTGTATGAAATGTGCTATAGAAATAAACTTGCCTTGCCTTGCCTAGGCGGGGTTTATGTTCACAGGTGTAAAGGGTGGTAAAATTCCAGCTTGAAGCCAGTTATGACGTTCAAGATGTAAATAACTCAACCAAATATGACCAGTGTATTAGAACAGAAATGTAAAATGACAGACAGAAATATTTAGTGACTAATTTCGTTATTTTTAAGTAAAAGTATGTGACTAGGCTACTGTTGCCTACTATCTCGTAACTGTCAACAGGACGAGGCAAGAGACATTAAGGAATCTGTTTTTATTAATGAGTCATTTTTAATTGCCCATATAATTGACCTGATTTTGTTTTATTCTTAATTTGATATTTTGTGTTCTACAATAAAATCAGTGTGCTTGCATTGACCACAACGTACGATACATTCATCTGCTACAGTATCATGTCAGTTTATAGTGCAACGGAGTACAACAGAAAAAAAATGATGATGCCTATGTATAAATGGACTAAATGCTGTTGTTTTTCCTTATTCAACTAGAATAGACGTTCATTTTGTCATGATGTCACTAGGATGACGGTATATGTATCAGAGTAATGATGATGAGCTCGCATCTGATTGGCTAACGAGTATGAGTGACCCATGTGGGATTAGCGTGGTTTCAGGTAAATCTCAAAAGATTTTACATACACAAATCCAGGGCAACTCACACAAACGACGTGTTGCACATTCACCATTTTAAACATTGTGTTTTAACATTTTTTGGGATCTATATTCTTATTTTGTGCATGCGAATACTTTTTTGTGAATATATTTTTACGCACGTGTGCGCCGTGTCTTTTGTGTAAATTACTACTGAGACTAATCTTAACTCTATTGTACTGCCTACTGACTTGATTCAAAATAGTTATCCAATTAATACATTTGGCAGACGCTCTTATCCAGAGCGACATACAATTTTCATTGTTGTACAGCTGAGCAATTGGGGGTTGAGGGCCTTGCTAAGGGGCCCAGCAGTGGTGGCATGAGCCACCACGTCTCCCCACCACTAATAATAATATTCAACTTTATTGTCATTGTGCAAGGTATGTGTACAGAGCCAATGAAATGCAGTGTTTTTCGCATATCCCATTTGGTAAGTTGGGGTCAGAGCGCAGGGTCAGCTATGATACAGCGCCCCTGGAACCGGAAGGGTTTTGCTCAAGGACCCAGCAGTGGTTGGCTTGCCAGTGGTGGGCCTTGAACCCAGGTGTTTCTGGTTCAGAGTAGCAACGCAGCACCTCAACCATTTGAGCCACCACTGCCCCCTATGAGCCTTAAAACATCTTACAATGCACACATGTAGGTTAGGGCATGACCCCAAAACCTGCCACAATCTCCATTTTGGCACCTGATCATTTATACAAATCATCTGAAGTTATTTATTAAATGTTTATAGGGTCCTCCTGGACTATGCCATGAGATCATAAGGCAAGAAAATTAAATAATTGAATGAATGATTATTCTTTTTTTAAATAATTGAAACTGGACCTGATTGAGTGAACTGTTAGTGCAACCTTATATATCTCTTTTTTTCCTTTTAGACTTTTTTTTCTTTCTTTTTTTCTCTAATCATGCCAACCCTTATAATAGCCACATGGTATTACCACTTTTTATTCTTAAAGCCAGAAACCAGTTTTGCCGCTTCATCATAGGGTTAAGTGTTAACAGTTCCGTTTTGCAGCTTAGCAGGCTAAAATGTAATTGTATTTTGTGGAAAATATTGCCACAGGAGCAGTGACTGGAACCAGCTGGCTTCTTGCAATGTTAATGACCCTGAGACTATGCATTAATCGCTGGCTTTACCTCCCAGATCAAGATGTCTTTCAAGAGTAAAAACAGTTTCATCCTTTCAATGCTCTAAAGATCTGAAAATTGAACTTAGAAGCTGTGATGCTGTGGTACTTTAAAAGCTTTGTTCTTTTTAATGTAGGATGTCTCAATTTGAGCACATTAAAATAATAATCTATAATTTATTCATCCCAGAATTGTGTGCTTAGGAGAAAACTCAAAATCCCCATGTCACACTGTAGAATCTCTTTTTTATTAATGTCAGACTGTCTGACTGTCAAGCTGTTTAAAAAGGGACACACAAGAAAACACATACATCATTAATCCATGACAGGTTTAGTAACTTTACGTTCTCTCACTAAATCCTAGCAGTAAACCAACAGCAGCGTGTGCAGCAGGGTGGTTTGAAATTGTTGCGCTAATTGCGTCATCGAGTTCGGCAAATCTTCTGGTCTGTGGTTTGACGGTCGTCGTAGGAGAAGCCACACAGCAGGTAAGTGTCTGAAATCTTCTGACAATTTCAACAAAGAAAAAAACTGATTGCAACGGCCATTATTTAGTCATAGGTAACAGGTCAATCTAGCAATCAAAAACAACAGATTTTAGTGTGGAATTATAGGAATCTTTGAGGATTACGAATTTTTTTACGGACAACTAAACCGGCTTAAGAGTTTCACGACTCCACTCTCCCACCACCTGAGGGCGCCATCACTGGAGTTCTGAACAGCTCTTCTTCGCGGCTTGTTTGGCTATTTATACTAGCCGTATGGCTACCTGGGTGTGAAGTATTGTTAGCCAAAGCTCATACTAAGCGTTCTGTTAGTTCTATGTTTTGTTCTCGGTTACGGTTCATGGTTTCTGTGTGTACGTATTTAGCTAGTGTTTCCGTCTTGGTTTTGTTTTCCCTGTTTGGTTATTTCTCCTCTTGCCTGTATTATGTTTGTGTTCCTGCCCTCTCCTTTCTTTAATAAAACTATTTCCTGCAAAATGGATCCTACTCAGCCTCCTACTTTACAAAGAGATTCACAATTATCGACACTTTTCACTCATTCATCTTCTATAACCGCTTATTCGGGGTCACAGGGATCTGCTGGAGTCTATCTCAGCCGTCTCTGAAATGGGGGAAAGGGCAGGAGGGGTACACCATGGACAGGTCGCCAGTCCATCACAGGGCCACACTCACACTCACTCCTATGGGCAATTTAGAATCACCAATCAACCCAACATACATGTTTTTGGACTGTGGGAGGAAACCAGACTACGGAGAGAAAGACCCCTGCCGGCGAATCATTTCCGGGCTTTCTTGCTTTGAGGCAACAGTGCTAACCACTAAGCCACCACGCTGCCCTATCAATACTCATATATTTTTTTTTAATTATTTGAATTGTTATTCAGTGTCTGTGATGCTTCCTAAATCTTATTTTACATCTAAGTGATTATTTTCACTGCCGATAAGTCTTGAAACCAAGATTATGCATGAAAACTTGAGGACAGCACTGCTTTCATCAGTGATTTCTTTAGTCGTAGCGATACATCAAAATAATGTCAATATACAAGTCAGTCCTCTTAATAAGGGTTTAAGTAGCACCTGTTTAGACTTTAGCTATCTTGTATTAGTCTGTGCCAACTGCAGCTTCAGATTTCTTCTACTGGCAGACAGGAAAGTAAGCAGATTTGGTCTTTAGGCTTTAAGTTAAGCCATCGAAAGATTCAATGCAAAACATGGTTGTAAAAAGTAGTCATAAATTCTTGTCTAGACATTCTTCTCCAAACTGCTCAACAGACATCTCTTCAGCTAGTTAGTTAGTTAGTTACTAGCAAAGCACCAGTGAGTACAAGAAAATCCATGATTACTGTGATAGCTTAAACTTTTGGAGTTGTGCTTTACCTCTATGAAATCTAGAAACATCTACAGTTAATAACGTCAATTAGAACCTCTATTCCGCCTCCCGTTCACTCCCATCTGTCCACCCAAAGCTAACTTCTCCTTTTACTCTTAAAATTGAGGTCTAAAATGAATCTTATCTCCTCTCATTATCCTTATTCCTATTCTTCTCTTTTTTTTATTGCCCAATGTTCTTACATGGAACCAAAAAATGCTGTCGACTCTTACAAGAGAATTATGGGTAGGCATTTGTGTTTCAACGATGTCAATCCCTGACATCTCATTCCGTTCGCAATAGCAGCCAGTTATCTGATGACACGTCCATGGTGTTTTAGCACCGTAAGCGAATTGAGTGTGTGTGGATACATGCTGGACGTTTATGTTTTCCATTATCCCGGCTTTGTAAAGCGCTTTTAAAGTACCAGCTTAATCAAGTGGGTGCTATTATGAGGTTATTTAATGAGAAAAATGGCACTAAAAGTTCAGATTGAATTGACTCCCTCTATAACATTTTGGATTTAACAATTATTGGACATTTAGTAGAAGAGCAGCAGGGGTTTTTGAGTATTTAGAGAAAAAGTGGATGGAATTAGATTGCATTTTTATGGTTGTTCTATGAGTCAGACAGACATTTTTAACTAATACATCACACAAAAATAAAAACTGCTTTAATTTTAAAACTAGTTTAGTAGTGACACAGCGACTTGAGTAAATCTAGTTCTGTCATCCTGTGTAGGAACACATCAGCACCCTCAAAGCGTGCTGATCTGATCTGCTCAAGTATTCTAGAACAGAGGCCCCAAACTCACTATGTCTCTTGGTGCAAAGTGAAACAGTACTATGTAATCACGAAACATACCCTTTAGTTGTAGCTACGGTTCCCAAACCCCTCTTACAATCGTTCTTATAATGAATGCTCGATTCAGCACAGAAAACATGCCTCTGTGTTTTCACCTTGTCCGTACCAGGTGTACATCCCTGGTCCACAGAAAAATGTCTTTGATTATGTGGATGTGATGGGATTCGCAGGCAGCGCTCGGAATGTGCTCAGACTGAGGATGAGCGCTAAGCTTAGGCAATAGGAACAGTCTGGATATGTGTGTGTGTGTGTGTGTGTGTGTGTGTGTTTATGCCTGGCAAATAATTGCCTACTTACTTGAAACAGAACAATACATTTTGGCACATGGACTTAGCTTGAACCATAAAATGTTAAGGGTGTAGAATTTGATGACAGAAATGCAAGGACATGCTCGATGCCTCCTCCAACATTTAAATGCTGTGAAACAGAATCGCAAACAGCCCTTTGCCTTCACTAAATCTTTAAAATGTGTCGGCTTAACACCAAACGCCAAACGCTTCATTCCGTATTCTGCAAATGTCATAAGAACATCTTTTATATCAATATTTTCTCGCTCTCTTTTTTTTTTTTTAATATGTTCCTCCTTGTCTACCGGGAACTGATGGGTATTCTATTCTGATAAACAAACAGGAAGCTCTTTTTGATTCTAAGCAGAAACGTTTATCGTATTTGATTCCATCAGGAGCGGCGGCGTCTGTTTAAAAATCTGTTGCTCTATATTTGTTTCAGGAGCGGCGGTCCTTTTTAAAAAATCGTTGCTCTAACATAATCTTTTTTTTTTTTTTAGATCTGCAGGAATCAGCATGACATTTATAATGAGTGAGACACAGAGGTACATTTGTTTGTGTGATCACACATTTCTCAGGCAACTAAAAGTGTGTTAAATCTGTGGAACATGATTTTAACAAGATTATCATGAACATTATTACTGGCATGGAAACAGCGAAATATAATTAATATGCTTATATACACGGTGTCATTGGTTAGTGTATATAGATTGAAGTATGATTTTTTAGGAATTTATATCAGATGCCTCCCTGGAGAATTTTCCCTGCTTCCCTGAGGAATTTACGTAGCTCTTACATGAGTACATGAAACGCTGGGCGGTGGATTTGATTTAATTCTTTAATTTACTGATTAAACATTTTTTAGATTTGGTTTTATTTCTATTGCACTCACTGCTGAACCACATCCATTACTGTGGTAACATTAATTAAACATTTAATTTAAAAGCAAATGCCTTTAATTACTGGTTATCTATTGACGTATAAATGCTATTTGTAATTAGCATCCTTGCACACTAATGGCAGTGGTAGCATCTCTGTCTCTAAGCGCCATTGTTTACAGTTCGATTGAGCTCAGGCTGCTGTCAAGTCAAGTCTCCTTGATTTATATAGCGCTTTTTAACAATAAAGATTCTGTCAAAGCAGCTTTACAGAATCAAATACTGCAATAGTAAACACTCACTAAAGTTTAATTAATATCTGTAAATTAAGAGTCCCCAATTAAGTAAGCCAGAGACAACAGTGGCAAGGAACCAAAACTCCATCATTAGCAGATTGGAGAAAAAAAATCTTTGGAGAAATCAGGCTCATCCAGGGGGTCAGTTCTCCTCTGACCAAACAAACCAGCAGATTGTTCCATGCTGCAGCAACGTTTCCATGGACTTGTCTGGATAGCCATCTAGAAGGCAAGGTCATTACTGGAAAACTGCCCCTGGGGCTTATTAACTGTAACGGCCGATTCACCGACTGGTCAGGATACAGACTGGGTCTGATAGCGACGGTGAGTTCGGAATAGGAAGGTAACAGACATAGATGTCATTGGAGGTGTTCCCAGTCTGCATGACATTTTTTTCTTTTGCATGTTCTTTATGTTTCCTTAGATTATCTGGTTTTTCCCCCACTTTTTGAAAAACGTGCTTGGAGGTGGATTGGTTGAGATATTTCTTGAAAGAAAATGATTTCCTGATTTACCCCAGCCTGACCAAGATAAAGAAAGTACTAAAAATGAAGCAGTGATGTAGACTATGGAATTAAAACACCTATAAATGCATCTTACAGATGGTCCTATGCCAAAAAAAATTCCTTTATTTTGAAAGTCGTCTGTTCACATTTGTAGATTCTGAATAGTGTATTCATCCCTGGTATGTGTGTGTATGTAATGTACAGATGTACAGTACTCTTTGTTTATATGTTCATAAGAACACCTTTAAAACCAATCAGGCAAAAGCCAGACTATACATAAAAGCATGCAGGACATTGCCTAGTATTAATAATAATAATAATAACATTATTATCACTACTCTAATTACATAGATAGTATAGTATAGTAGTATAGTGTAGATAAGTATAAATATTATATTATTTTTTACTACACATATATGGTATAAATACATATTCAAATGAACCTGAAGGGTCATACTGAGCAGAAGTGAATAGCTTCAGTCTGAATCCTTTACTTCTTTTGTTAAAGCAACATAAAAATGCTTAATCGATAACTAATGTGAACTTCTCTGCATCATATCTTTGTCCCTGAGCTCCGTTAATTGTTATGGTTAGTTACCTAGAAAATGTTGGCATAATTTTTTAATTACTTATCCGCTGTCACATAGACGTCTAGTGGCAGGCTATTCGAGGAGGGTCTCCTTCATGCTTACATACATTGTCCATATGACATATACAGTATAACTCATATAATAAAAGATTTAACAGGATCCATTATCTCCTTTAAACTATGTGAAGCTTTAACACTGAGATGAAAAATATGATGCTTTCTGAAAGCAGACATTTTTACACTACCTAGGATATTTCTAAGGTGCTTCATGTATAATATAGTTATACTACATAGTTAATGCAGCATCTACTGAGGGTTCAGGTAAGTTAGGGCCAATAATACATTGACCTTTATAAATCATTTCCCTGACTAACCTACAGAGGGCCCTGTGTGCTGTCCAGGAAATGTGTATATCTCTGAACTATAAATACTTTGGGTCACTTGCATCTCTCTAAGCGGAAAATGCACATTAGTTAACATTTTTTAATGTGACAGTCAATTTCCTTCAGATTATTTTTTAACCACAATTTCCACGTTAATGACATTTAGTGAACTCCAGACCTCCGGCCAAGGTGATTTAAGTATAAAATAATCGAATGTTTTTCCTCTTGTTCTGTCAAGAAATAATCACCCGAGCCACATATTTATTATCTTATTTAAGTGAAATCAGGCATATCGAGACAGTTTAATATTGAAATAAGAAGCATGGTCTGAAATGTATACATCAGACGTCCTGTAACTAAACCAATGCAGTTTAATACAAGCATGAATTAATTATTGTAACATCATTTAAGGGGGTTTGTTGGCATTTAACTAATTGCAAACTAATCACAAAAATTTGGCAATAGGAAAGGTTTTATTTTATTATTAAAAGGTCATGTAGAGGTCATTCGATGACATAATGATTTTGTTATGCTGATAAAACTGCTGGGGTTTTTTTTGGTTCTTGGTACACCAATGATTTTTTTTCTCGATTTATACTGGTGTATTAGCTAATGAAATGCTAGTGAAATAGCTCTTGACTTTCTCTCTTAAAAATATTCCTTTTCTTTCCTATATAAAGCTCTCCGGACATTAACAACTAATTAAATAATTATAGAATTAACCGAGGAATCAGACTTAGCGTGGTGTTCCAATATTTTTGATCACTTGAAATATGATGCCTTTTACTAGATGTTTAACACATCTGGATGTAAACGTATCAGACAATGTCTTATACTGTGGGTGTGTTTAATGTTAGACCGGTGTTAAAGACTAAACATGCTATGAAGCTATAAAAATGCTTTGGGATTTAATTTTTACAGCATTTTTATTTTTTAGGATTTTTTTACTAATGTAATTCTGTTTATTTTATTTCCTATTTATTGTCCGATTTTCTCTATATTTAGTACATTCTTTATAGCAGACAGTTCAGGTGCAATGCTTGTGTTTGTGTTGTAAATCATAATCATAGGACATGTTCAGGATCTCACAACTGGTTAATTACTGTTGTATAAAAGAATATTCTACATTTAAGGTTTTCTCTCTACGTGTTACATCAGTTTGACGACTTCACTGTACTTCCCTTCGGCCCAACGCAATAAGTCTTTGTTTACACAGACATTCCCAACAGTCTTTTTATCCCTAACTGCAAATTTAGATCTGTTCACTGTCTTTGTCTTTTTAATGTATTGGATGTGAATGCCTTCCTCCTGAGAACAATGCACCCTCATATTATAGATTCACTCAGTCAATTTTCAATCGGCAGCAATTACAGGCAAGCCAAGTTAGGATAAGTTTTACTGATTAGGCATCATTGAACAAATCACAGATTGTAATTCATAGCCACAGAAATTACCACAGTGCTACGCCCTTCAAATTTTATCACATTATACCACTGAGCAAAATACACCTTGCTTAAGCAATCAACCAATCACACAGATTTACTCACCCAGTGCTAGCCCAAATGGTTAAGGTGCTGAGTTGTTGAAGACCTGGGTTTAAGCCCCAACACTGCCAGCCAGCCACTGTTGGGTCCTTGAGCAAGACTCTAAACCCTTCCTGCTCCAGGGGCGCTGTATCATAGCTGACCCTGCGCTTTGACCCCCAACTTACTAAGATGGGATATGCAAAGAAACGAATTTCACTCTGCAGTAAAAAGTGTATGTGACAGATTAAAGACATTTATATCCCATCCTAAAAGTTAATGATTTTATTGTAAAAGGTTATATTATTATTATATATAATCTACGATAATAAAGATGATTTTATTCATACATAAATTACACCTCGTGCTTTTTTTGTATGTATATTCATCTTTAGAGTTACAAATTCTTCTCAAAACACATCACAGTCTATAAACATGGCCACTTTGGACTATTTTCAGAAAAAAACAGCAATTACTTTACAATTACACCTGCACCTATATAAACAGACTATAAACACTCAGGCAGTCATAAGCAAGATTTTTTTACCATTGTATGTTATTCAGGTGAAATTGTTCAGCCATTTGGTGATCCTTGCCGGAGTTTTAACTTTAACTTTGTTTGCCATTTTGGATATTGCTGTTTTTGTTATCACTTGATTTAGACTAGCTGTAAAAAGTGTAAAAAGTCAATAGCTGTCAGGTTTTTATATGGTTAAAAATGTACTTAATTACATAAAACTAACAAACAACAAATATTATATTAATAAGAAAAGTTTACATAATCTAAATATTTATAACATTTAGCCCATTATTTTTCCCCCATGTTTGTTGCTGGTACAATTACAGGCAGCACGTTAAAAACTAACAACTTCCTGCTGGTGAAAATATATGCTGCACTGTTTCCCACAGAGAAAAATCTGTCTCATTTCTGAAGTAAATGCTACTGTTAAAAATAACCAAACCATATGAGCATATTAACCTACATTAGACTAAGTTTTAACTTCAACCCTGTTTGCCGGTTTGGATATTTTTGCCTTGATCTTTATTAGATGTGGTGGCTTAGGTCACAATTGGAATTTGGATACCTGTAATATTGCAGAAGATACAGCGGGAAAAGTCAGTTTTTGTTCTTACTTGATTTAGACTAGCTAAAATTAAAACTAGTAAAAAGTTGTCAGCTTGACATGTGATGACAAATGTACTCAATTACGAAACACTAACAAATGTTGAATAAAAGATTTAATGATCAGTCATATTCTATATGGTGCATCATCAAATAAACTGTAACATAATGTAAACCTGCAATTTTTACAATAGAGTGTAGACAATTCATTAACAGAGACTGACCAATCGGAATCAAGCAATTATAACTGTAGCCCAAGCATGTACATTTAACCAGTGGTGGGTGATGCATTTGGTACCTGGGCCTTCACTGGGGACCGACTGCGTTGAGGATGAAACCCCGTTAACACAACTCCAAACCTCTACACTACAACCGCAGCTGTACCACGTACATCACCTGGAGCAGTTCAGAATCAATATTTATCTAATAGCATGACAAAAACATTAAAGATATAAATAAAATATATAACATATAATTTAAAGGATGTAAGACAGCGTTACCGTTCCTCTGCATTCTTTTCCAGGGTTAGCCAAACTCCTCATAATGTCTTTATTCAGGAAAAGTCAGCTTTAAAAACATATTTTTAAGTATGTCTGAAACCAAGTTTATTTCTTCTACTCCGTCAGCCATTGTCGGCATTAAAATTCTAATTTGGTTAAATTCTTAGTTTTGGTAGTCAAGGTGGGCTGTAACAGTTACTCTGATCAACCAATCAGAGGACGCAAAAATCTGACGTCATCGTACGCCAGGGTGAATTAAAAAATCTGACTGGTTAAAAAAACAGTCTTCATTAATATTAACCAATTAGCAATCTGCCATTACTAATATAGTTTAAGTTATAAGGGCAGCACTACTTATTCTGAAGTTTAGCAGATTATGGCAAATTAGATTAACATGGCAGCACATAGAAACTGAAATCTGATTGGACAAAAAAAACCTAGCACCCACATACACATACTGGAAGCAGTGCAGCCAAGAGAAACGCTATAAAATGAAGAGAATAAACTGTTGGGAATAAATTAATGCAATTTAATAGAACAGATGTTAAAATGTACATTTGTATATGTAGGTCAGCTTCTGATATTTTTAGACCAGCAGAGAAGACCTTGCTGGCCCTGACTGCACGTCACTGCATTTAACACTAACATAGATCAAATATAATAAATTCTCTATCTTACAGTACCATTAAAATGTCAAAAAAGAATTAGGTCTTGTCACGAATATAGATAGATATTTCACACCAGAGGCTCAAATAGAAAAGACAGATGCAAAATACAGATGTTATCACCATGACCTTTTTTTTAAACTCTTTTCATTTTACAAATATCGTATTCCACCTCATTAATGAATGATACATACCATACCTTTCAAAGCAAACGAGGAATATATGTAGAATATTTAGCTCTTTGCTCACTGCTTTGACCTTCACTTTGCATATTCATGAATATTCCATTGGTAAGATTTAAATGATTGCTCCTTTATAGGTCTAGATGACCCCAGCTGGCAATAATCAGACTAGCTTTTGATCACATTACCAGTGAGACATCATAAGCTATGTGAGTAATACATTTTTTATTATGCTGCCATTTCGGTGATTGAAGACGGAATTTGCAGTTCATTCCGTTGAGCTTTTTTAGGGAAGGTGACCGCTTTCCTGGAAAGCAAATAAATTTGATGAGATTTTATTCAGCAAAAAAAAAAAAAAAAAGAAAAAATGTCAGTGCGAAAAAAATCAAATTGAATCAAGGAGGCGTCTAAGTTAGAGAAAAGAAAAGCAAAGGAAAGTTGTTAGGATTGCAAAGTTTGGGGCAGATTGCATCACACAGCTTTGATTGCTTTTATCACACGGTTATTTTATTACTGTCAAAACTGTTCACTGTCAAACTTGGTTGTAACATGCTTATAGAGAATATTATAGAACTAAATAGAACATTTCAATGAGCTTTGAAAAAAAAAACCTTCTAGGCTTCTATTCTCATAATGTATTTTCTTATTATCCTGTTTTTTAATGTATGATTCTAGACATAGAAAAATAGTGCTGTTTTTCCAGCACATCAGGTGGAGGCAGGGTTAGCGTAAGTGGTTAAGGTTCAGGACTGCTGATCGTAGTTTTGAGGTTTAAGCCCCAGTGCTAGAAAGTTGCTACTGTTAGACCCAGAGTACCGTATCATGGCTGGCCCTGCAAACAGAAGAATTTATCTGTGCAGTTATATATTTGTGACAAATAAAAGCTTGTATTCTGTCCATCTATATATCTATTTTTTATTTAGGTCCATCAATGGTATCTTCCAAATAAAATATGCTATCTTAATTCTAAAGTATCTTTTTTTTGTCTCTTTCTCTCTCTCTCTCTGTATCTACCAGCTTGTACTCTGACCCAATCAATAGCCTTCAGTTTGATTTAGGCCAGTGCCAAATGTTCAAAGGGCATTATTCTGAACATTTATTGATTTGTACAAATTTTTGGGTTGTGCCTTCATCTGCTCTACAGTAAAGAATTTCACTGGAACATGTTACTCTTTCTTAATAATGCATATCTTGTTCTGTTGAAATCTGTAGTGATATATTCATTCATTCTTTCATCTTCTGTACCCGCTTATTCCCTAATTTGTGGTCATGGGGATTTGCTGGAGTCTATCCCATCTAAAAGGCGAAAGGCAGAAGGGGTACATCCTGGACAGGTCACCAGTCCATCACCGGGCCACACCCACACTCACACTCACACTCACTTCTTTGGGCAATTTAGAATCACCAATCATCCTAACATACATGTTTTTGGACTGTTGGAGGAAACCGGACTGCCCCGAGTAAACCCACGCAAGCACAGGAAGAACATGCAAACTCAGAAATATTTTCACACAGAAAAGCCCCTGCAGGAAATCAAACCCCGGTCCTTCTTGCTGTGAGGCAATAGATTTATTGGTTCTGCAAATGTTTACATGATCTAAATATTAAATAAATAATAGCTCAATATTTTTCCATGTTTAATGCTGGTACATTTATAGGCACCACGATATAAAATAACCGTGGTTATAACACTGTTTCCCACAGAGGATAATCTGTCTTTAATTTAAAAAAAAAAATCAAACCATATGTGCATATTAACCTAATTAGAGTTTGCCTTAGGGAAAATGTAGTATGTACATTAAAAATAGTTTTATGCTATTTGTATTTACAAATACATATTTCTATAAAAATAAATTTATTCCAGAATAAAAGGTATTAACAATTACCGAGTTGTATTTTGCATGATCCCATGGGTATTCCTATGGGTTCCCCAGTAGAAAAAGAAGAAAAAGAATAAGAATACGAAGAGGATAAAACTCAAACTCAGTAATATTCGGGTGTTTCTTTATGTATTTGTATATCGAGAATAGAAATGTGTTTATTCCGATGTGTGATTTTTTTTTTAATGCACACAAATATTATTTTTGTGTTATATACTGGTTCTTGTTTATCACCTTTTAAACCATAATACATTTTGATTACGATTAACACTATCTCAATCCAGAATAGTGTGTATTTAAAAGCTATATTAGAAACTAACATTTTTTTGTACTATAATTAAGGTCATTTGAAATTAAAATAAATTAATATGTGATTATATGCAAAATGTTGCAATTCTTTCATTTCAATGTTAATGTTAATGTTTATAATAAATAGCTGGTGTTATAATCGAATACAGTTAGATCACGGATTATAATTTCTTATCACGGTATAATCATGAATAGATTTTTAGATAATCTATTGAAGATAGATAGATAGATAGATAGATAGATAGATAGATAGATAGATAGATAGATAGATAGATAGACAGACTACATAGATAGATAGATAGATAGACAGACAGACAGATAGATCGACAGACAGACAGACAGACAGATAGACAGACAGACAGACAGATAGACAGACAGAGCAGACAGATAGATAGATAGAGAGATAGACAGATAGATAGATAGACAGACAGAGATAGACAGACAGACAGACAGATGATATATAGATAGATAGATAGATAGATAGATAGATAGATAGATAGATAGATAGATAGATAGATAGATAGACAGACAGAGAGACAGACAGATAGATAGATAGACAGACAGACAGACTAGATAGATAGATAGATAGATAGACTAGATAGATAGATAGATAGATAGATAGACGACAGACAGAGAGACAGACAGACAGCGATAGATAGATAGATAGATAGATAGACGATAGACAGATATAGATAGATAGATAGATAGATAGATAGATAGATAGATAGATAGATAGATAGATAGATAGATAGATAGATAGATAGATAGATAGATAGATAGATAGATAGATAGAAATTTAAGAAATTTTAGGAATGAATACACAATGAAGGTACACATCTATCATTTTTGTGAAATTCACTTGATATGTCAAGTACAGAGTTAAGTTCGAAGAAGCCCCGCCCACTTTTTAAAGTCAAAGCGGACTTCGACAGCTAATGCTGTGGGATCACTCGGCGCTCGATTGCTCCAGCCTGAAGCGAATATGGCAGATACCGAAGCCGCGCTTTCTATTCCCGATTTCAGCATCCCTCTAGAAATGGACCCTCACCTCAAACCGTATGAAAAGGACTTTGAAAGAAGGTAACGTGTGCTTTTAGGTATTGCTTACTTTGCAGTACGTGTTCGTAACGGCCCTGACGCACTCCAGACCAGACTAAACGCACAGCAGCTTCTCTTTGACCGCTGTGACTTCCTCCTCTTTAATAACTCTTCCTTAAATATTGGTATTATTATTTATAACCTAAACATAACTAAAGAAAGGCTGCTAATATATTCATTGCTCTGTGGTCTGCAAACTGTGCAGTGAATTTACGGTTATGGTCAGTTGAAAAGCCTGGCTAGCCATACTGTACAAGATCAAACCTAAGGTTAAATTCCAAATCGCTCGATACATACCAGCTACAGACATGTAATACACAAGCCTATAAGTTTATACACTATGTAGTGCACTTTATTATAGACTAGTATGAACTTGGGATATATTTACTGCACTTAGATTCCCTCCTTCCAGCTACATGTTTTAGCAAACTGTGCCATATTTTTATTTCCCCGCCTTCTGCAAACACTTGAAAAGAAAAACAATCATAGTCTGTCTGCCTTGTATGTTTCTAACTTAATTTAATAAAGTTAAATCTATTAATTCACTATAGTAAGCATGCTGATTTCTCGCTCACATGTTGCGCTTAGTTTGACGTGTGATGTAGGATTCAGGCCACGCCCCCTTTTAAAGGCCCTGCCAAAAACTTGTGTTGCTTTAAAATATATTCTAACAGCATTTTATTTATTTATATGATATCCTTTAAGACAAAAAATACCAAATCTGTTAAAAAAAAAACATTTTATTATCTAATTTTGTAGATGTGTAAGAGGGGGATAATAACCACATACTTGTGTTCGGATATAAACCGTTGCAGTATATAGACCAAGTGGGCTGCGGAAATCCTTAGGGGTCTGTGAAGGCCAAGGGGGTCTGTAATTTATTTCAATTCTGTTCCAAATAATTACATTTCGCAGAAATGACACAATACCTCTTTTACGACACATAAAGTTTGACCATCAGCCAAAATATTTACTCATCTGGTTTAAGAAACTCTGCTATGTTTAAGACGCTTAAATATGCAGGCAAACCACTGCCTAATTTGTATTTATTAAAAACATTCTTACACTAAAAGTTTTTTTTTTATAATATCTGAGTCAATTTTTACTTTATTTTTGACTCAATAGCGATAATAATATTTCTGTAATAAGTTTTTAAATGTTAATAGTCTTTTTGACTGATTACTTACATTTAGAGGATTTAGTCTACATGTGCGGCATTTGGCAGACACCCTTATCTAGAGTTACTTATATTTTTTTATACAACTAAGCAATTGGGGGTTAAGGGGGGCCTTGCTCAGGGGCCCAACAGTGGTGGTTTGGTGATGCTGGGAATTGAATCCCAGTCTTTCTGGTATCAGTCCAACACCTAGACCAGGGGTGGGCAATCTCGGTCCTGGAGGGCCGGTGTCCTGCAGAGTTAAGCTCCAACCCAAATCAAACACACCTGAACCAACTAATCAAGATCTTGCTAGGTATACTTAAAATGTACAGGTAGGTGTATTGAGTCAAGTTGAAGCTTAACTTTGCTGGACACCTGATCCTGATCCTGATCATATAAATAATATAAATTATACAAAAATGTTATATAAAAATGTGTTTTCAATAACCAGCCAAGTTAAAAGTGCCTAGTTACATGCCAAGCTATGTCTATACCATGCCAAGCCAGAAACGAAATATTTCTGGCAGTTTTTACATAACGACACTTACACAAGAGCAAAACATGCCTATCATTCAGGATGTAATGCATTTTGTGTAGTAGCTCTTGACGTGCAGATTGTTCCACTTGAACCTAGTGCACCGCCATGTTTAATAAAGTTGTATGTTTGAAGTATCTGAACTTATGCCTTTGCCTGGAAAATAAAAAAAAACTTTAATAAATAAATAAATTATAGAAATAATTATACAAACAAACAAAACAAAGAAATACATCCTTAATAAAGGCTTATTATTCTGATACAGATACCAGTCAGGATACATACATTATTCCCCAGACACGTCTAAAACGCTTCAACATGGACGCTTAACATACAATTAAAATAATGTCGTAAGAATACACGAAGGGCTTAATAAGCACTAGACTAATGACTCAGTAAAACAATTACCATGAAATAAATTAGATTTAGTTTTTTTCCAACTGCAGTAATGATAATATTATGAGCCGTAAATACCACATATATGCGGCAAAGAATTCCAACACTCCAATCTACAACGCCTTCTAACCCTAATTCCTGCTCTGTTATTTAGTTTTCTTTAAAACAAAAAAGAGAGAGAGAGAGAGAGAGAGAGTGGCTTACAGGGATTTTCTGCCTTCATGATGACCCTGTAAAAGTTACTGTTGATCTGATGAACGTGAATCTGCCAAGTAGGATTTATTCCTTGATTAGCATCCTTTATTGATCCTGAATCATCATTGCAATTAACCAATCATAACCCTATGATGTCATCAGTGTGTGCCGATTAATCCGTTTTTCAATCTTTTTCTCCTTGTAAATCAAAATGCAACATTAGAAATGTGTTTATTCAGTAACAAAACATGAAATACTTAAATAATCTGCAATGATTTATTTACATTATACTGAACAATTGCTTACAACCTGTATGTGCACTTTAGCTAATGTGTGAGCATTTTCCTCGCCTCCGTGTGTGTGCAATTAAATGTATTTTGGTGTGTATGCATGAAAAAAAAGTAAATTCATAGATTTAAAAAAATATATATATTTTTAATAATGTATGATTATATAAATATGGCTTCTGTTTGGTCAATTTTAAAAGGTTGTGATTTAATTAATTAAGGAAGCCCGTATTATAGTAAGACTGTTGCTTTAATGCGGTTCTACGGGTTCACAGTTTTACATTTAATTGTGCATTAGAGATTGTTTATGATTCACTGTCTAAATTCATTAATGTTTATTTTGAATCATTTTAATGAATACAGTCTAAATTCCCTAATATTGTTCCTGGGCTATCATCAGTTATTTTATTATAGTTTGTCTGAAAAAATGGATTAAGGCAGTTTTGGTCAGCCCATGCTGATGACATCAGATGATTATGATGGGTTGATTAAAATGTTAATCCAGGATCACATCCTACTGAGCACTTGGTGGTTAAGGGTCTTGCTTAGGTGCAAAATAATGGTAACTTGGTGGTGCTGGGAGTTAAATTCCCATCTTCTAATTACCAGTCCAACACTTACATTTATACCTTATATTTATATAGTTACCAATACAAAAATCTTTGTCCTACTTTCTATAAAAAAAACAACATAACTTTTAATGATTGTTATTTATTAATTATTCTGTGATTTAATAATAATGTCCCTATATAAAAATAAAAACTGTATCTAAAAGCAGAAAAAGAACATACAGTTTTTTTTAATTATTTTTTTTTAATACTCCTTTAATGCCCCTGTACTTTAATGCCCCCATTCATAATAATTAGAACAGTAATGTTGCATAACAACCGTTATCATCTTCAGTATTTTCTGAACCTGTGACAGTTGCGCTGTTATTGCCACAGAGACCCATGACAAGGTGAGATCGACTTGTTTAATTAACTCCGAGGATCTAATGTCTCTAAAAATATTAAAGGTCATTCATTCCCCCTCTCTCGGGGTAACAGTTTTTGTGTAAGTGCAATTATTTCAGGAGAATTGTGTTATTTACAGATGATATTCTTATAGGCATGAGTCATGTTGCAAACCAAAATTTGACCCAAGGGTTTTTGTTTTTTTTTCCTTTCCAGGCTTAATCGCTCTTTTTTTGACTCGATGCTAATTATTACTGCTATTATCGTAGCACAGATACAGCAGGCTCATAAGGGACGTCTGTGGGTCATTGTCTAAGAGCAAAGGTTACAATTTTATCCATTGCCCCAGATCTGTAAAATGTGCCTTGCTGTCAGGCAAACTGCCAAACAAAACCGAAAATGGCAAAAACATTTTCCCCTATTGCTTTTTCATAAATATTTAATATTGAGAAATTCGACACAACAGAATAATGAGTGTGTGAGTCAGGAGACATAATTGGGTGCAGTAAATTTTTTATTTTTGCATTTAAATTTATTAACAGGAAATACTATTTTTTTTTTTTTGGCTTTATTATTAGCCAAAAGTTTGCGGACACTTGTCTTAAATGTACCTGTCTTTATTTGTTACATTTGCTCTACAGCACAGTAAAAATTTGTTTCTTCGCATATCGCATCCTAGAGGTCGGAGCGCAGGGTCAGCTATGATACAGCATGATGGTAGACTGGCGGTGGTGGAGATCTTTCTGGTCCTTCAATCAACAACTCAGTACCTTAACTATTTGAGCCACCACTGGCCCACCCCTAGCTCTCTCTCTCACACACACACACACACACACACACACAAGTGTGTGTTCCCTAAAGAGTTGCCCCAAATTTAGAAGCACACATTTGTCCAGAAATTTGTTGTACCCTTTAACATTATTATTCCCTAACTGGAACTAAGAGGCTCAAACACTGACCTGATGAAGCGAACTTCATGAAGACACAGTTTAAACAAATGTACCTTATGTAATAGTTGTCTATCACTAGAGGGTGGGATAGGGTAAGTTGTTATATTTCAATAAAGTGGACAAGTAGGATTTGCCGTTAAAGACGATATCCTAATTTTTCCCACAATCAGGATAAAACAAATTTTCTGCAGTAATGAGAGTCCATAGAAGAAACTTAGGAAAAATATTCACGAGGAGCTGATGAAGCTGTAGCATGTAAAGTTTAGTAGAGTTGCTCTATGGAAGTTGTCAATTGCCTGCTTGAATGCTGTCTGAAAAGCTTTTCTCCCAGCTGTCTGAATTCCTGGAATGCAAGATGTGATGTGCATCTTAAACATTCGGGTTTCACATTGGAGAATTTTTCTTGTTTGCAGGAGGATTTTTTTTAGACGTAGATGTCCATGCTGCTTTAGTGGCAATGTCGACTCCACAGAGTTACGCTGTCCTGTACAAGAAGAAAACCGAACACCCCGCTGTCCTCTAATGCCGCTGTGTTGACTAGATTGAAATTTTGGCCGTGGAAGCCTGGCTGTGTTCTTTGTAGTGAGCTCACACTTCCTCCAGCTGTTCCTTTTCACTCAGGTCTGCACTGAACACCTGCACACATTATAGGTATGAGGATGAACTGAATATTTAAAGCCTGCTGGCAAAGACAGACTTTTCTGCATTCATTTACTGTAGATTTGTACTTTTTTTTTTTTTTTCTTTGAACTGAATGCATTCTGGAAAAAAAGAACTGCATTAACATTAACATTTCTTCTCTTAGTCTACTGTGAGGGGGGAAAAAATTATTTGATCCCCTGCTGATTTTGTACGTTTGCCCACTGACAAACTGCAGTTCAAAAAAAGGTAAAAAATGGTTTGCATTTCAAGGTTCAAGGTTCAAGTAGGTTTCTTGTCATTTCAACCATATATAGCAGATGCAGTACACAGTGAGATGAAATAACGTTTCTCCAGGACCCTCTGGTGCTACACAAAACACAGGATTTCAATATTTCACCCCTTCGCAAAAACAGGACTTGGACCTTGATGGCAAAAGCCTGGTTGAGGACGGACGTTTCTTGTAGTTGGCCACCAGGTTTGCACACATCTTAGGAGGGATTTTCATTAAGTCATTAAGGTTTTAAGGCTGACATTTGGCAACTCAAACCTTCAGCTCCATCCATAGATTTTCTATGGGATTAAGGTCTGGAGACTGGCCAGGCCATTCCAGAGCTTCTTCTTGAGCCACTTCTTTGCTGCTTTTGCTGTTGGTTTTGTGTTTGTGACCCATTTTCTATGCCCTGGCTAAGGGAAGGTGTTTTCACGTAAGATTTGACAGTACATGGCAACGTCCATGATTTTAATTCAATTTTATTTTATTTAACAACAGACATTGTCTCAAAGCAGCTTTACAGAAAATGCTGTAAAAAGTAAAAAATGTAAGTTTGTCCCTACTGACTTTTTTTGATGCGGTGAATGTTACCACTTCCATGTTTGATTGTGGGGGTGATGTTCTTGGGGTCATAGGCAGCATTCCTCCATCTACAAAAATTAAAGAGTTGAGTTGATGCCACTTTTACCCAGTTTTCCCCTGAATTATTCAGATGTTTATTGGTGAACTTCAGACGGGGTAAATTTGCCTTCTCGAGCCGGGGATCTTGCTTGCACTGGAGTAATTCAGTCCTTCACAGCGCAGTGTGTTACCGATTGTTTACTCGGTAAATGTGGTCCCAGCTGCCTTGAGATAATTGACAAGATTCTTAGCTGATTTCTCACCATTGTCATGATTATTGAAACTCCACGAGGTGAGATCTTGCGTGGAGCCCCAGACTGAGCGAGACTTACAGTTATTTTGTGTTTCTTCCATTTGCGAATAATCACGCCAACTGTTGTCACCTTCTCACCAAACTGCTTGGCGATGGTCTTTTAGCCGATTCCATCCTTGTGTACAACCTGAATTCCAGAGACGTTTCAACACTATAACATAATTTAGAAAATATGAAAATTAAAAGACTTTCAAATCACACAAGCCAATAATTTATTCACAATATTTTATTTACAATTTCTTTTACTTTACTTCAAATAAATATATAATATGTAACCTAGTTTGATAGTTTGGCCTTCAAAACATACAGTATTTGCTGTTTTATTTACATCTGTTCAATCTTGAGCCCCAACTATCTTGTCAGTGCAGTGTTTTATATACCATGTATCTGTATGCATCCAGATGGAGTTCCTCTGGGTTCTTTGGTTCTGTCCAACCTTCCAGAAACATGTTTACAGCTGGATTTGCTTAATTACATCCTCATTGGTTGTATCGGATGTCTCTGACTCTAAGCAGAAATAAGCAGTAAATGAATTAAAAGGTTTTAATGAGTGCATGCAGTTATTAGAGCGATGGTGGCAAAGGGAAAATGTTATTGCATTACAAATCCAGTGTCCGATATTTGACCCTGTCCAGTTATAGTAGCTATCTATAGCCAAATCCTTTTTTATGGTTGGCCAAAATATCTCACCAAATAATCGGTTTACTTGTGAATTTTGGACCTACATATTTAGCATCTAAAGTGTTTTTTTTTTAACTTTTGATACAAATATGGCCGATATGGCAAACAGCCCCTTTTATTCCAACAATAAGCACTTTTTAAACCTGGTAAGTAGAGGATTTCTGTAAAATCATCTCTGAGAGTAAAGTTGGCTACAAGGCCAATGACAGGTTTCTAATTAAGGGTCTATTCTATTACAAATTTAATAGTAGTAACGTTTAGAGGAACGTCCACAGTGGACACGTAACATGAATTGGTTTTAAAAGTAATGTAATCTTTGATATAGTCAAAGACGTCAAGACCTTCAGCGCCGAGGTAAAGGGGATTTTATTTTCCCGACATGGTTAAACAGGACTTCTCAGTGTCTTGTTAACACGGCCAGTTATTATCTTTAGGCTTTTTTTGTAAGGTGTCTGTTATACTATAAATGATATAGTATAGATGATACATTTTTCTCTGTATAATAATGAATTTATAATGTACATATTATTAATTCATAAGATTACACTAGTTTATCTATCCATACTTTCTGTACAACGCACACAATGCACAGATTTTGCACAATGTATCATTACACCTAACATACATGATGTATACTGTAAATACATGCACATACTTCTGTATGCACACACTGACATAGTCTTATTCATTACTGTTCTACACAGTTCTACAAATTCACACTTCTGGTAGACATCTATCTGTCTGTCTGTCTGTGTCTATCTATCTGTCTGTCTGTCTGTCTGTCTGTCTGTCTGTGTCTATCTATCTATCTGTCTGTCTGTTATCTATCTATCTATCTGATCTGTCTGTCTGTCTGTCTATCTATCTATCTATCTATCTGTCTGTCTGTCTGTCTGTCTGTCTGTCTGTCTATCTATCTTTCTGTCTGTCTGTCTGTCTGTGTCTATCTATCTATCTTTCTGTCTGTCTGTCTGTCTGTCTAGTATGTATCTATCTATCTGTCTGTCTGTCTGTCTGTCTGTCTATCTATCTATCTGTCTATCTGTCTATCTATCTGTCTATCTATCTGTCTGTGTCTGTCTGTCTGTCTGTCTGTCTATCTATCTGTTTCTGTCTGTCGTCTGTCTGTGTCTATCTGTCTATCTGTCTGTCTGTCTGTCTGTCTGTCTGTGTCTATCTATCTATCTATCTGTCTGTCTATCTATCTCTATCTGTCTGTCTGTCTGTCTATCTATATATTTCTGTCTGTCTGTCTAGTATGTATCTATCTATCTTTCTGTCTGTCTGTCTGTCTGTCTATCTATCTAGCCTGTCTATCTATCTATCTATCTATCTATCTATCTATCTATCTATCTATCTTTCTGTCTTGTCTGTCTGTCTGTCTGTCGGTCTATCTATCTATCTTTCTGTCTGTCTGTCTGTCTAGTATGTATCTATCTATCTTTCTGTCTGTCTGTCTGTCTGTCTGTCTATCTATCTAGCCTGTCTATCTGTCTATCTATCTGTCTGTCTATCTGTCTGTCTGTCTGTCTATCTATCTATCTATCTATCTATCTATCTATCTATCTATCTATCTATCTATCTATCTATCTATCTGTCTGTGTTTTGCAGATTAGTCACAACACAAAATTAGTGTTACTGTACAAGAATCAAGAATATGACATTAATTATAAAAAGCTATTAAGCTTTGGTTAATAACTACAGCACAGGATTACAGCATACTGCAGTGGCGTAACTGTAACACAATACACCACCGCATCATTGATTGATTTAGGTTTTTAATTACAGCACATAACATTGTGCTGTTTCTTTTTTTTACTTTGTGTATGGCATTGTGCGTTGTGTTTAAGGCTCCAGTAAACCGTCTGTAAGGGTGATGTTAATACGGTAACTGAATTGTGTGTAATTCGGGCTGAAAATAACCTTATTCTACATCAACTTTTTGATGGAGAGGTTTTCTTACTCAATCCGGGTAGTAAACTTTCAAAAGTTTTTCTTCTTCCTTTTTTTTTTCTTCTTCTTTTTTTCCTTAAAAAACTTGGTATTTAGTGGCGCAATGCCGAATCCTTAATAAACTTACCGTAGAATGAAGATTAACGATTTCTTAACTTTTAGTTAAGGAATAAATATACTTCTTCTGCATGCCGTAATTAACTGTCTAACGGTCTTCAGCTCATTGTGCCACACGTTCAGGTGCTGCCTTTGGAAGGAACAAGAAGCTCAGTGTGATTTGTCAAAAGTTTAAGGAATCTAAACACATAATTCCAAATCTACAGTGCAGGATGTACTCTGCATTACTACATTAAAAAAGAAATAACTAAAGCTCACCTTAGAAAGGAAGTTAGCAGAGCTGTTTCAATAAGAAAGTCTTTAACAAGCACTGCAGTCGTTCTATGGCAGAGAACGAAATGATGGTTTACGCTTAGCGAAGTGTCCTGTAGGAATCACATTGAAGTTGACATCAAGGACAACATCAGTTTATACCAGTTGTGCACTCATTATTACTGATAATAAGGTTGGCCCAAGTTTTTATTCTGCAGCAGTTCAGTAATGACTAGCTTGGAAATCAGCTTCCTGGGAAAATCTCCTTGACAGGCTGATTGAGATGCGGTTTAGGATGTCTTATCTAGACTCTAATCAGCTGGGACACAAGCCGGGGGACATGCCAAGAATAACAGCACATTAGTGGGCAACACTAAGACGATTCTTTATGCAATTCGCAGCATTGGAGTTAATGAAATTTCAGCAGCTTTAAAATTAACACTCGAAACAGGAAGGAACAGTGTAGTTGTTTTATATACTGTATGTTTTTGTGGCTTTTAGGTAACAACAAACAATATATAAATACAAACCTATTGAACTAAATTTAAATCATTGTTTATTTATAAAGCGTTTAATTATTTATGGGAATTTATTGTACTTGTTTTAATTTTTTATTACTGTTACATTTAACACTAGAAAAGTGCAATACATACTTAGGCCCAATCCCATTTCTACCCCTCAGCCCTACCTCTATCCCCTCACGTTCACATGCAGAGGTAGGGGAACTTCGATTCTTTGGTTGAAGGTGCAGGGGTAGGGGTCAAGATACACTAGCTACAGTGGCAACATGGATGCACAAGCGACCATGGAGATTCAAAAATATTTTCTGGCATTAATAAAGAATTTATCGACTAACAATCATCTGTTTTGTTACATCCCATGCTGTGTTCATATTTCACTGTCACGTTCTTCAAATAAACATTTTTTTTTTTAATTGCTAAAGTTGCACTGCTGCATGATAGTCTCACAACATATTTTCATACCTGCTAACGGTAACGATGACCCGCCAGAATAACCTGTCAGAGATAAAATTCTTGTGGCAGGAAATGAGCTTTTTACTGCATATATGATGACGTGTACTGGTGTCCTATTTCTTAGGGCAATATTTTTATCTTTACCCCTTGTCACCCTTGTTTCATCGGCAGAGAAAGCGTAGGCGGAGGGGTATAAAATAGAATTAGTCTTAAAACTGTTGGCCGTCTGAGATTTATTTGCAATAGCTTTATTTGTCTATTATACTATGTATGCACTTGCAGGTGTTGGGAATTAATTAAAAGGGTTCCTTATCAATGAATCCAGAGCTCAGACGATTGGAAAGCTTCTCCAATATTTCTATACACCTTTCTGTCAAAAATACTTGTAAAAAATGTGACCATAAAAAACAATATATGTATGTATATATATATATAAGTATATGTATATAAAACCAAGATAAAGTATTGCAGAACGTTTTACAATGTAAAAGAACATTGAATTAATAAAGTGATTAAAAGCAATCAGAAACAGGGACACTGGGATTGTTGCAAAAAATTTTTATATAATTCGTCTTACGCAGCCACAATAATAGTAATACTGTGCTGTAAAATAAAATACCAAAAACGTTGCTTCATTGATACATGCTATAGGAGTACACGATTAGCTTGTTTATGTATTCAACTCGAACCTTTGTAAGTTCCCTGCAGTAATAGACCACATGCTTTCAAACTAATTCTCTTAATGCCACTCTTAGTGTCCTTGAATTATATAATCTGTATAATCTTTTACTGATGAGTGTCGTTGTTTGAAGCCTGGGGGCCTTCAACCCTATTAATTTTTCACAATATTTACTTAGCCTCTCATGTGTTCAAGCTGGGAATACTGAGCTCATGTCCTAGTCGATTTCTGTTTATTGATGTGTATCACCCCTTGTGTCTGTTTTTGGCAGATATGGATTGTTTCAGAAGCAGTTGATGCTCCTTGAGGAGGCCGAAGGGGGTTTTGATCAGTTCACACGCAGCTATAAGACCTTCGGGGCCCACCGCCTGCCGGACAACAGCCTTGTCTTTAAAGAATGGGCTCCAGCTGCTGAGGCTCTGTTCCTCACCGGAGACTTCAGTAAGTATGAGTAGATTTGTTTTTCTTTCACGTGAAGGTTGGCTAATTGAAATGTACGTAAAGTTGTGAAGCATTCGGTCGATTGTGTCATACGGTCAATGTTACTGTCTGGGTTAAAAGATCTTCAGTTTAATGCTCCCAGTTTCCAGGTCCTTTGTCCTGCTGTTCAAAAAGCCCAGATAAGTACTTATATACTCTGTTGAGTGCAGTAAAAATAAAGTAATTATCATTGACACTGAGGGAATCATAGAAGTGAAAAAACCTTGATTAATATGTTCTTTAAGTGATGGTTTCCTTGCCGTGTAAATGAATACATCAGAAATTGAAAAAAACATTAATAAATATATAAATATAATGACTAGGCACTATCATCTGAATTCCAAAGAAATTCTTTAAACAAGAATGAAAGGCGTTTGTGTGCAGTTAGAGATAAAGGAAGAAAAAGTTACATCTCTTAAGTGATCGCAATGTGAATATACAGTAATTATATTTCTGAATGACACTGAAGCTTATTCTTCTTTTCCAAGGGCACTTCAGGGCAGTGGGGTTTTTTCTTTCTATTTAAAAGTAACTGAATTTTCTTTCACTCGAGTTTAAATCTATGACACTAATGTAATTTGTTTTCTTATCTGGGAATATAATTATTATTTTTCTTTTTTTAGTATATCTTTATTGAAGAACTGCAGAACATTAGCCAACACAATCTATTTTAATCTATTTTAACTCCTATTTTTACATATTTTATAATATCAGTTTTATATTCAAAGAATTTGGCAGATGTCCTTATCCAGAGCGATATACATTTATCCTTAATACGTTTATTAAGGGCCTTGCTCAAGGGCTCAACATGGTGGTAACTTGGTGGTGCTGGGTATCAAACCCATAATATTCAGGTTAGCAGTTCAACACCTTAATCACTGCGCTTGCACTTTATACTGCGAAGCAATATTTACAATAAGTTATATTGAAGGGCAGCATGGTGGCTTAGTGGTTAGCACTGTTGCCTCACAGCAAGAAGAACCCGGGCAGGGGTCTTTTATGTGTGCATGTTCTCTCCGTGCCTGGGTGGGATTGTTCCGGTTACTTCAGTTTCCCAACATTTATGTTAGATTGATTGGTGATTCTAAAGTGCCCATAGAAGTGAGTAAGAGTGTGTGTGTGTGTTTAGACCTGTGTTGACCTGTCCAGATCCATGATCCCAAGCAGATCCATGTGACCCCAAATTAGGGAATAAGTGGATATAGAAGATGAATGATTGAATAAAGTTTAAAAAAAAAAAACGTAATATGTGATATGTAATAATGTATGCAAAAAAAAATACTAAAGCAGAATGTAATTTTGTTTGTTTGATAATAGTGTGGACTGGTGTGCACATGAGTATTAACCACATATCTTACAATTTGACAGAAAAAATAAATCTGCATCCACTATCCGAAGTACTGAGATGGTGTAGTGGTTTTCTTAAACCATTATAAGTTTCAGACTGGTGTTCAATGTTACTTTTATATTAAAATTCAATAAAGTATTTAAGACTAAAATTCGAACTTTTTATTTCCTTAAATTAAAACAGATGACTGGAATAAATTCTCTCACCCATATAAGAAGATGGACTTTGGCAAATGGGAGCTGCACATACCACCTAAAGAGGACAATTCACCAGCTGTTGCTCACAATTCCAAACTAAAGGTAATACTTTTTATAACAATTTTATAGTATGTTTATCTGCGATATTACAGTAAAATAGTTGCCTGTGCTTTAGTTACAAAACAGGTCTTTACTTACTAATACTGAAAATGACAATAAAATGATATTAAAACATCACATTAACAGGTTGGGATCAATCCGGTGTCATTATATGATGTGGCTGATATGGTGTATTAAAACATAAATAATATTATCATGGTATTTGTGTGTGCTTGCAGTAAAAAATATTAAAATACTATTTTTTAATGTCTGTTCTGTGGGATGTGGTACCGCAGCGGACAAGGTGTTGGACTGATACCTGGAAGATCAGGGTTTTATTCCCAGCACCACCCTGTGCAAGTCCCTTAAACCTTAATTGCTTAGTTGTATGAACGAGATATATGTAAGTCACTCTTGGTGTGGACTACCAACCCCAAGACTGTGGGTTTGATTACCAGCTTTACCAAGCCACCACTGTTGGGCCCCTGAACAAGGCCTTCAACCCTCATTAGCTCAGTTGTATATAAAAGAGATTTATGTAAGTCACTCTGGATAAGAGCATCTGCCGAATAATGGAAATGGATTACTAAAGTGAAAGGTGAGGAATAGCGGCGACACAGGCTAATCGGCAATTAAGCTTAATTTCTGTAATTCCTTGTTTTTGGTGTGTTTTTACCAAATCGACCTGCAGCCATGTGCTCCTTGTTTTTACATAACAGAATTGCTGCAGGGCTGCTGTCCATTCAGCACCCTGAAGTGAATGCATGAGGAGCATTAATAAGCCGCCGAGTGGGCTGTGTCGAATTTGACTGTTGTAAATATTCAATTTTTGCAATAATGTAAATAATTAATATTAGTAATACAAGCTCTTTAAAAATCCAGCTGAGGTTGTATGTTGTGTTCAAAATCTGTTAATGCTCAGAAATTCTAGCAGAAATTTTGTGTTGTATTTTACGGAAGTGGTGGCTCATGGTTAAAGTGTTGGACTACCAACCCAAAGACTGTGGGTTCGATTGCCAGCTTTACCAAGCCACCACTGTTGGACCCTTGAGCAAGATCCTTAACCCCTAATTGGTCAGTTGTATAAAAGAGATAAATGTAAGTCGCTCTGGATAAGGATGTCTGCCAAATGCTGTAAATGTAATGAAAGGTGTATTGGACACCAGCACCAAACACTATATTAAACATATAGCCTGGCACTTGCTTTTTCCTCAAGATGGCCACTGGGCTTGGGATGAACGGAAAGGTTCCTGTATCTTAATAAGGAAACTTTATGCAATCAATTGTATGTATTTGGTGTTGTTAGCACAGTCACACTATTTTCTGTCTGTCTGTCTTGCAATGCATTTCTTCGTTCATCCAGTGGTTTGGCAATAATTGTAAAAAGTACAATTGGTGAGCAGGGTACTTGCCATGTTCTCTAGAGAGATGCTGCTAATGACCGAGACACAGCGTGATGCAGCTCTGTGGGTCACCTGCAGGGGCCAATGGGCTAGTCATTACCTCTCCATGGTATTTGAAAGAAGGCGGCATCAAATGATCCATTCTCAGAGAGCGAAAGAGAAAAAGACAGCGCCTTGGGGTATGTTCATGCTGGGAGAAATGCTCCAGCATCGATCTGTGGTCTCATGCTGTCTATGCCGTGACACTGCATCACCACAGGCAGATAAGAGAAGAGACTTAGCGTACGTTAGATTGGAACCGAAGACTACAC
Organism: Bagarius yarrelli; assembly: GCA_005784505.1. Classification (NCBI taxonomy): domain Eukaryota; kingdom Metazoa; phylum Chordata; class Actinopteri; order Siluriformes; family Sisoridae; genus Bagarius; species Bagarius yarrelli. The sequence continues at coordinate 1,856,888 of VCAZ01000058.1, read as the reverse complement.
AGTCAAACAAATATCTTCACTTTTTTTCCTGTTAGGAGAATGTGCTTAATACTGGGCCTTAAATAAGGACTATGATAACAGTTTTCTTCTTTTTGTAAGTGTGTGTATGTGCATGCCTGTTGCAGCCTGGGTTTCTAAGTGTGTGTGTGTGTGTGTGCGCATGCATACATAGTGGGGCCTGGCTTTATAGGAGTGAGTATGTGTGTGGGTGTGCGTGCAAAAATTGGAGCCTAGGTTTGTAGGTTTGTAGGTGTGTGTGTTGTGTAGACAGATGGTTTATATATATATAGGTGTGTGTAGGTGTAGACAGATGGTGTGTGTATAATATATATGCAGAACATGCATGTGTCGTCTACTATAATTGCATTTTTTTCACATTTAAAATTAACTTTCAAGTTGCAGAACATTTGATAACTTCCTTCCCTCCGGAGATGAAAAAATGCGTCTGGCTATAAATAACTTTCAAACAAATGATGCGCCAAGGATCAAATGACTCTTATCTTTCCCAGACAAAATGCTTCATTTTTCTTGCATTGCCAAACAGCTTTAGAGGCGTGGGTCAGATTGCATGTTAAAATCATTTAAAAAAAAAAAAAAAAGATTGTATCTCTTAAAGTAAATGTGATCAGACTAAGTATTAGACCAAAATCTTTTCAGTCTAAAATTAATCTTTTTTTTTTTTTTTTTTTTTTTTTTATATCCACCAACTTTAATTCCTTTTTTTTCCAAGCTGTAAAAGCCGAATTCCTATTTCTTTTTAAAAAATCTGGAAGTTTATAAAGTTGTTGTTCAGGTACGGAAAACAACTGGAATAGAGAATGGATTAAATGTCATGAAAGTAATAGCGAGGTGCTTCAAAAAACATAAAAATGGGGGTTTTTTTTGCCACTGAGGCTGTTTATCTCATTGTATTTTTATCTGGAAAGAAAAACCAAAAGGTTAAAATGATTTTATATCCTTTCGAATCAATAAATAGATTTTCTGATTGATAATGTATAATCTGCGATGAATCGTTTCCGTTCTGATGGGATAGCACAAAAAACTAAATCTGAAGCGATAACGGTTTGACGAGTTCATTCGTTCATCCTTAAGAAACTATTTTTTTTTCTGTCAGTATCACAGTTGGGCCAGAATCGGTCTCAGAAACATTAAAGGAGAGATGGATTAGAATCTGTATATATCAGGCAATATCACAGCATCATAGATACACATAGTAGTCACCCTTTCTGTAATAAAAAAATAAAAATATTCCCTAAAACTTTTGAAAAGCCAAAACAATTTTTTGGTAATATTTCATCAAAGTACAGTGTTTGTGTTACAATATTTTACTAATTTGTGATGATGGATAGATACATACTCTACTAGATACTTTTCACTTCCATCCATCCAGTGCTTTTTTACCTAATTAATAAATCCGTGAATTGGTTTACATTCCTGCATTTGGATAACTAGTGTTTTACCTGCTTTCCAGCTGTAGTTGCCCTTATCGTAACTTGAACCCCATTATTTCCCATCATGCTCTGTAGGTGGTGGTTCACACTGAGAAAGGGGAGCGACTGTACCGTATTTCACCCTGGGCAACGTATGTTACCAAAGCTGACAAGTTAGTTGTGTATGACTGGGTGTTTTGGGATCCTCCTCATCCGTATGTGGTAAGTGCTCTTCTGCCATAAATGTACTGCACTACAAGGTTCTGCAACAGCTTCTTCCCCCCCTAGCTTCCAGAGCCCTAATTACCCTGGTGCCACACATCACCTGACTCGCACCTGCTTAACTCTGTGACTCTGTTAACATTAAATTGCACACATCTGCACATGGGCAACTACTTATATTTGGCCACAAATTTAACACATCTACCTCATGTTACACGTTATAGCTGTTATGTGTTTTGGCTAATGATAATGTACATTTGATGTTTACCCAATATCTATGCACTATATAAGGGTAATTCTGTGGTTTGTGGGGTCTCACTGGTGATACATTGACAATCAAAGTTGATGCAAATGTACACGTTTTCCTACCATTTACTTTACTTACAGTTTTATAAATTAAAGGTGTCGACATAAAGTATGTAACTGGTTCTAGTTTTCGCCTGACCATCAGATTGATATGTGGTTCCTCTCCAGAATGAAGAATGTTATTATATATCATTACATTATTCCTTTACTGAAACTAAGAGATTCCACAAGCCCCTGATCTCCATTAAGACATGTCGTGATATGATTGGATAGCTTCTAAAAACTTGTGTGTTCTGCACTCAAGCCCTGATCTTAACACCACTGAACACGTTTTGGGATAAACTGGAACACCGACTGCACCACAGACTTCTTTACCTGATGTTAGTGTCTGATCTCGCTAATATAATTGTAGCCGAATGAAACCAAATCCCACATTTAAGATACAAATTATAGTGGAAAATTTTAATAGAATAATGGACCTCAATCTAAGAGCAAAATGGAGAGTAAATCTGGAATAAGACGTTTAAAAACACATTCGATACATATGATGGTCAGGTGATCACAAACATTTGGCAATATAGAGGAAGTGGTGGGTCATGGTTAAGGTGTTGGACTGCCAACCTGAAGATTGTGGGTTCAATTCCCAGCTTCACCAAGCCACCACTGTTGGGCCCCTGAGCAAGGCCCTTAACCCTCAGTTGTATAAATGAGATAAATGTAAGTCGCTCTGGATAAGGACGTCTGCCAAGTAATGTAAATGTAGTGTATTTAGTGTAACAATGTTTTTTTTTTATGTTCTGTTTAGATAATATTAATGTTTTCTTGTAATTCAGCATAAACATCCACGGCCACATAAACCCCGCAGTTTAAGGATATACGAGTCACACGTGGGCATTGCATCCCCCGAGGGCAAAGTGGCATCTTACAGCAACTTCACACACAACGTGCTGCCTCGAATAAAAGATCTTGGTAAGACATTTTCTCGTAAACCTCCTTGTTTGGTGTGTGAGTTTGAGCATACATTAGTGCTGCACAGTATATTCAAATTAACACAATATCGCAAATGTGAATATCGCAATGGTTTGCGATGAATGAGCAAGTTAATACTTTGAATATTAACGAATGGTCAAAGTTTCAGGTTGATGCGGATAGAAAAATATCTGGCACACAGATGTTAGTTGGAATATGCGTCAACAACAAGCCGCAAATCTTTTATAGCTACAAGCCGCAAATCTTTTATAGCTAGCTAATTTTGATAAACCTGGTGTGCCCGCAGCTGCTGCCGACAATTTAGTGCCAAAACGTAGATGCATCTAAAAAATATAGCAGTATTTTGGTTTTGAAAGAAATGACCACATGCAGACTGAAGATCTATGTAGAACATGTTAATCTCGCAACAAATTTCTACAGTCACCTCAAAACTAAGTGCAAATTGTATAAGCTGTGCTCAACAGAAACATCTTTGAAAGAAAGTAAAAGGTTATATCTTAATCTTAACGTATCTTAACGTGTATCGAATATTTAGCGCATATTGAATTTATATTCAATATCGTGCAGCCCTACATGATATTACTTTAACAAGCCTAACGTCCAGGCCCATTTAAAACATCCCGCTAATAATATACGAGCAACTGCTGTTTAGTTGCCCTTTTTTGTTCAGTGTGTTTTGTCCACGCTGTGCTTTCTCCAATCTTCTTTTCTATGCTAGGGGGTTATTTTCTATCTGTTCATGTCCCTTTTTTCATCACAAGGGTCCTGAATGGCAGCGGTGCTTAACCCAATCACCCTGACATGCCGAGGATGATGTTGTCTGCATTATAATTCTGGACCTAACTATTTAGTCAGGTCTCTAGGTGCCTCTTCTGCAGACCCCTCTGCAGGTCAAAAAGGCTCTTACAGGCTCCTGCTGGCATGTAAAGTGGTAATCAATGTCTCTTCGGTGTAGTTATGCTTGTTGTGTGTCGATTCTGCTAGTGTATGCAGATTTTTAGAAAGCATGTTTGTGGTTGGACAGATAAAGTGACTTTAGGTTCATACTTATTTTAGTTGCAGAGTGTAGCTTTTTCCTGACTTTGTTTTTCAGTTAACATCAAACGTTCCAGTGTTACATCGACATGTCCTTATATGTAAGGCCTGAAATAATCTGTCTAAAAAAGAAAGGCTTATTAAAGCTGGTTAGAACCAACATGATGGCTGTGTCGCAAAATTGAAATGTGTCCTCCCTGAATTTGCCTGCTTTGTTAGATAATAATGATATGCAAATTCAATTACATTTTGGCAGTCGCCAAATTTTCCATGATTGAATCCCCTACGCCAGCAGCCAGCAGCCGCTATGTTGCAGTTTTACAGCAGCCCTGCATACTCTGCAATGTGACACATGCTCATGAATCCAGCACATTTTTCTTTATAATATTGAATGGTAGAAAGTGCAAGGTCAAACATGTCATCATAAAGTAATATTATTCTTTGATATATTTCGCTGGAGTGTGTGTAAACCTTGCCAGATAGGTAAAATATACAACCTACTAACACATACATCTGTATATACTGTAATAATCCTATTAAATGTATTAAGTTGTACACAGGAGCAATTAGATAAATCATTATTAAGTAATTTAAGAGTATTAAAGAATTTAATCATGAATGTAGAACTGGAGTGACGTATGAATTTTTATATACAGATATATACAGCTTCCAAGCTAAAAGTGATTTCGCCCTATTAAAAAAGAAAATGCGTTAATATGAACATTTAACACTTGCCACAACTTCGGAGGCACTTTGGAGGTCATTCGTTTAATCATGAGCTGTTGTGGGCTTATTTCTGCCGAATGTCACTTAACGTGACATTCGGAAAGAAAAGAAAAAAAATGAAAAAATACTGAAATTTTTATCAATCATCTGGGATTCTGACTTCGTTTTTTTTACTGAAAGATTTTTAAATGAGTCCCAGTCTGATGAAATACTTCTGTTTTAGTTAGATTCGTTTTCACAAAGGATGGTAGTTACCTAAATATGATGCTGTTTAATTAGGTTTATACAAACAAGTACATTTCAGAGCCACTTTAAAATCGGTTGGATTTTTTGCTTTATTTTAAAACCACACTAGACTAAACATATACAGTCATGTGAAAAAATTAGGACATCCTATAAAAGGGTGTGTTTTTAACATATTTTTAACATATGGACATTTCATATCAATTTAAAGCAATAGTGAGAGATTTAAATAATATAACTAAACAGGTCAAACTGAAGAAAAGGTGGTCCAAGCAAGTTCACCCTGAGAGCAGACAGCAAGATGCTAAAAGAAGTCACCAAAAACCCTAAAGTGTCATCCCGGGACCTACAGCAGGCTCTTGCTAATGTTAATGTGAAAGTGCATGACTCTACAATCAGAAAGAGACTACACAAGTTTAACCTTTATGGGAGGTGTCCAAGGAGAAACACGAAGAACACAAAGGCCAGACTGAAGTTTGCCGAAGAAAATGTAGACAAAGGCCAGGACTTCTGGAATAATGTTCTTTGGACAGATGAGATTAAAATTGAATTATTTGGACACTGCAACAGTGGACATGTTACAGCATTACAGGAAAAGAACCTCGTACCAACTGTAAAACACGGAAGTGGAAGTGTCCTGATTTGGGGATGCTTTGCTGCAGCAGGACCTGGCCAGTTTACCATAGCCATAAATTCTATCCAGAGGGTGCTTAAGGAACATTTGAGACCATCTGTAAAAACTTAAAGCTGAACTGGACCCTGCAACATGAAAATGACCCAAAAAATACCAGTAAATCCACCAAGGACTGGCTGAAAACTAAGAAATGGAAAGTCCTGGAATGGCCGAGTCAAAGCCTAGATCTGAATTCCATTGAGATGCTGGTACCAGAGACTGGTAGATGGCTACAAGAAGCGTTATTTCAGACAAAGCGGGTAACCCCAGCTATAAAGGGGTTGGGTGTCCTAACTATTTCCTCAGTTATACACATTTTTTACATCTTTTGTTTGTTAATTTTTGTTGTTAACCTGCAATTAAGTTACTTTCTTTACCATAGAAAAAATTAAAACAAGATTAGCTATGGATACCTTAACATTTCTTAATAAAGTATTTAAAAGGGTGTCCTAATTCTTTCACAAAAAAAAGACAACTTTCTGTCTTTGCTTGTTGACTGTTTGTTTAGTCTGTGTTAATTGTTTGAATTAAGTCTATTGTAAATACTGTACTGCTGAGTCTCCAGAGTTAACTTTTTGCTCGTCTCAGAAAAAGATTATAAGCATGCCGGCTCTTGCCAGCAGCACAGAAACGTGTTTAAGAGGGGAAAAAAAAAAATAAGAGAAAGAATGAGTTAGCGCATGCATATGTATATCCGTGAGCCAAGTGAGGCTTCCTCAAAGGTTGCAGCACTGTCATCATTTCAAAGACCAAAAAAAAAAAAAAAAAACTTTTTCTAAAGCAGCACAAAGAAACTAAGTTAAATAAATAAATAAATAAACTACCCTGTGCTGGAAAAACAGCAGTACGAGACTCGTCAAACCTGCCTCTTGAGTCTTTTACCGTAAACTTTCAAAGACCTGTCAGTAAGGAAGCAATGTGACTAGAGAATAGAGTTCTGTTTCTGTAGTAAACCAGGTCACAAGGGCTTCTCCTGACCCCAGAAGTCTTCCCCTTACTGGGTCCCAGTAGCCACGGCCTGTCTATAACTTCCCCAGATATAGACAGAGTTTACCGTCCTCAGAGTATTGCTTGGACTTGTAAAGAAAAAAAGTGCATGGATGTTCAATGTTTTTTTTTTTATCCGCAGCAAATCAATAGTCTTCAAATTAACATTTGTCTTTTTTATGTATAGAAATGTTTCCAACTGTTTTATCTTTTTTAATGTAAAATAAATCAAGTCCATTCTGTATTTTTCTTTTTTCAGGCTACAACTGTATTCAGCTCATGGCTATCATGGAACATGCCTATTATGCTAGCTTCGGTTACCAAGTCACAAGTTTCTTCGCAGCATCCAGGTAAACGTTGTGTACTTTAGTGTGTAGCGGCAACTCATTTTATAGCTACAAACAAGCCGGTAACGGTTTCCGATGAGCTTCCGAAGTACATTTCGAATTTGACATACCATTTTTTTTTCTTGTATGAAATAGTAAAAATCACGGTAAAAGTCTGCCATTGTGAAACAGGCTAAAGTGCTTAGTAATTTTATATTTGCTTCCTAACAACGGTGCATTTTCTCTGGAAAGCATTGTAGCATCCGATTCCGGGTTGTACCATTCTAACTTCTAAAATCAGGCCAATCTAATCAAAAGATATGGTGAATTATTAAAAACGTTTACTACAAGATTATTACATAACATTTTTGTCTCATACACCCGACATATAGCGCATGCTGTTTGATGCTCATCATTTTATTTATTTATTCATGCATTTATTCATTCATTTATTTATTTATTTATTCATTCATTCATACATCATCACTTTTTCAGGGATAATTTAGGGAATCCGGTGTATAATTTTTGAAATGTGGAAATCAAAGTCAGGGATGCACCTTGAATGGTGCACAATGCACTCTGCACAGACACATTCATGAAATGTAGTGTTTCCATTCCACCTACCAGTATACTTTTGGGAAATCATGTAGCTGAGCAAAACAGAGACACATAGAAATAAACAATTCTCAAGACGAATTCCTATTAAAACTACTCTAACCAAAAAAAAAAATGTATGCTTACTATAAGAAAACTTGGGACTGAGATGGATAGGATGTTTGACAGTTATAGTGCAGCTGTAGGAATGCTCTTTTGCTTCTTAGTACTATTACTAGTATTAACATTGACAGTCTCACTCCTTCTAGTTTTTAATGATACTCAGCCTAACAGCAGCTAAGAAGCTTCAAATAGCATTTTTGACTGCCTGATGTTTTTTTCCACTCTTCAGTTCTAGACACACACATGCTTGTCCCCACCGCATTAAGTAGTACTCATATGTTATGTACCCTATATAGTGTACACTATTTAATTTTATTACTATTAAGGCTGCGCAATATATTGTTGCAGTATCAACATTGCAATGTCTGCATCTCCAATAGTCACAGTACAGGATGTGTGATGTCAAGCGGGGGATTACATTTGACTGCACCACAGTTCAGAACACGAGTAAAGTTTAAAAATTCATCCATCCATCCATCCATCCATCCATCCATTATCTACACCCGCTTATTCCTAATCAGGTTCACAGAGATCTGCTGGAGTTTATCTGTCATAAGACGGAAGGCAGGGGTACACACTGGACAGGTCGCCAGTTTATCGCACATACAGACAAACAATCACACACACACACACTTATTACTATGGGCAGTTACCAATCAACCACCAATCAACCTAACATACATGTTTCAGACTGGGGGAGTAAACCAACACAAGCACAAGAAGAACATATGCAAACTCCACACAGAAAGACTCCTGCAGGGTATACATGGAACATGGAGGCAACAGTGCTTCATATTAAGCCCTTGTGCTGCCCATTTCAAAGCTTTTGTACTTATTGTATTTAATTTATACACTGAAGACTGTACAGTGAGTTTCTGTATCTAAATCTTCAGAAAAGTATAAATCTGTTTATTTGGATATTTGTTCTATTGTATTTATCTATGCTTATAATTTATTATAATTAATTTAATTAATAATTCATCCAGATGCCCTCCCTCACAAAATCACCCCATTCATTCGAAACAATTCATTCTTTTTAAATAGAGTTGATTGTCTTTTCATATTTCATTATGTATTGCAGAAAAACGGAATATTTCCAATACTGTGCAGCTCTTAATACTATTATAATACTATAGAAATATTTCATAGTAGTATTTTTTTTACATCTCCCAGGTAAGAAAAAATATCTTGGTATGTTAGGCTGTCATTGGATGACAATGGGAACAATTGGAACAATAAAGCTAACTAACCAGTATTTTAGGCTTTTAAGGAATCTGAGTATTTGCACTCATGTTGATCTCTGTTGTCCGAAAGCTAGAAGTGTTAAAACAATAGAGCCCTTGTGTAATTTTTTATGCTGTGTTCCATTGCCCAAATTAGCTCTGCATAATTTGTCATGTACCGCTAACAGCATCTAGTAACACATAAATTCCAATTACCATGTTTCTCCCTCATTGAGTCTCATCACGCTTCTCTTTATTTTTTTAAATATTCATAGTCGATGATCATGAGTAAATTTCTTCTATAAACGGAGTCTTAGGTCCGACGTCTGTGCCTCTAAATGGTCCTTGGAGACAGGATTCGTTAATCTCCCTGTAAATACATTTGGCGGTAATCCCAGAGAGTGGTGCATGTCTTAGATAAAGGAAGATCAAGCAGGGATGCTTCATTTATACCCACGAATTCGCCAGTCATCTTAGCTAGAGGAGAAGCTTAAAGCCAGAGTGTAATATATACAGAGTAATTTCACCCATGATTGATCTCTCATGGCCATTTAAAAAGTGTGGCGGCTGGATGCTGGAAAACGAGGGCAATGTCACTGTGCGTGGCTTTTTGCGGTGGAGGGGAGCGATGCGATGATAGCCCGAAGGACGGTAAAGCCTTCAAGGAGCAATTACACAAGTGGGATGCATAAGGAAGTGTCAAGTGCACTCCATCTTGTATGCTGCTCTGCAAAGAGCATCGCACTTGAATAAAAAGTACGACCTCCACTCTGTCATTGTAACGGCTAACTGTCACTTATGGATTTGCTTGTGGATTTGTTTTGGCGGTCCATATGTTAAGGAGACACTTAAAAAAAATGGAATTTACACAGTTAAGTCAAATATGACATGTATCATGTTCCTAACATGTATTTTATGCTTTAGTAGCGATACAGCCGCTGTCATTTGGCTTTACTTGGAAATATATATTCATACTTATTACCCCACCCTATTACCTTAAAGTCTCATGACAGTTTCCCCCTAGATGAGTATTCTAACGTCAATCTGTACTTTCTTGTCCTCTAGCCGATACGGCACTCCCGACGAGCTGAAGGAGCTCATCGATGTGGCTCACTCTATGGACATCATAGTGCTTTTAGACGTAGTCCACAGCCATGCGTCCAAAAATACAGAGGACGGCCTTAACCGCTTCGATGGCTCTGATTCATGCTTTTTCCACGCCGGACAACGGGGAGATCATCCTCTTTGGGACAGCAAACTCTTCAACTACTCTAGGTAACATTTTTTTTACAGTAGTCATTTGGATCAGGGCTTTGAAAAAAATTCTGACATGAGATGTTTTGTGTACTTACTGACACACTTGTGTGTGATGCGTTGTAACTGTACTTTGTTTAGGGAAACATTAGATTTACATTTACAACATTTAGCAGACGCTTTTCTCCAGAGCGACTTACATTTATTTCATTTATACAACTTGGCAATTAGGGGTTAAGGGCCTTGCTCAGGGGCCCAACAGTGATAACATGCTGGTGCTGGCAATCAAACCCCGATCTTCTAATTATCAGTCCAACACCTTTTCCCTTGCGCTACCACTTCCCACATATGCTGTACGTACACATATAGATGTGTGCGCTTAATTAACCAGGTCATGTGTATGTGTGTGTAATTAATAATGCTTTAATGAATTATGCTGGCATAATTATTTCTCCTTATGAGCATTTTTGCTTGCTTATGATCGCACATTTATTTCTGCTTATCTACGATTTTTTAAAGAATTTGTTTATAAAGTCAATTCTTTTTAATTTTTTTTTTTAATTTAAGAGTCTATTGTCTTGGAAGGCGCGCTGATGTGATGCTAAAAACCTGAGCACCAGCGTGGCTTGTGCTTTTTTTTTTTCTTTTTTTTATCCGTTTCTAATTCTTTGATATTACATAATTCTGTAATTCATTTCCACATGAATAAAAGTGTAAAGGTTAATTATTGGCTATTTTCAATCAGAAGGTATCTCAAAGAAATGTGTACTCCTTTTATATAGAGCGCTTTGTATTAACAGGAGCTTTGAACACCTGAAGGTGTTATGTTTCAACAGAATATCTTAGATGATATTATTCGACAGGCTTTGATTTTAATTACTGAGTAATTAAGTGCGTACCCATGTGCATTATTTTTATGGAACAGCTTGAAATAGATATATTTTAATATTATTAATTATTCAATGATAATATTTTGCCTATTTATTTCAGCCTGTTCGATTATTTGACTCAGGATTCATGCATCCTACACAGATTAGTTGGGCCCAAATTCCCTTGCTGCTAACAACAATATGGACAAATACAAACTGAAAATTACACCATTCAGTTTTTCTTCGTAGTTGTTAGCTAGTAACTGTAGCAACAAGTAACAAGTAGTAGTGACTAAATATAAAGCTGCTAAAAGGTACTGATTTATCTTATTCATCGAAGTTGTGGAATACAGCGGATTCTTCGAAATCGTAAAGCCTAGTAAAACAGCCGGATCCCAGGGACTCGGTGTGGGTCATCTATGAGTATTCGGTGGATTCTAAGGATTCATTGAGGTGCCCCAGGGCCAAAGCAGGCAGAATCCTTACTGACTCAAGTAACCTAAAGGCTTCGAATCCGTTTAATGAGTGACTCAGAAAGATTCAAATCTGTAAATAGTTTCAGGTTTCTCATCTATAATCACTACATGTAATGAGTGTTAACAGTTAAGGCCATGCAAATGTAGTTATTGTTAATTTTTTTTTCATCTTTTCATCCAGATTGCTTTCATCCAGTGCAATAACAAACATGTCTCTGAAGTTGTGCTCGTTTCATTTTCACTTCTTGTCCTTTGAGACTGAACAACTCATAAAAGTTGTTTTGCTGTCAGTGCAGATCCCACATCTAATTATGATGTGGACTCAAACAAAGCCTGAGTGCATTTTTAAGTGTTGCCATTAAAGGTGATTGTGTGTGTCTGTGTGTGTGTGTGTGTGTGTGTGTATGTGTGTATGTTTGAGAGATCCTTCGACTGTTTCAAACTGGATAATTGGATACCTGGTGATTAGTTTTTGTATTTTTGCTTAATTTAATGGTTGCTGATTATAAACGAAAGAAAAAAAATCTCTTTAGTTAACATAAAACATCGGTACGTTACTGTCGAACCTTCCAGGCACGGGACCGGTGTAAATTAGAGACACAGACTTAATGACTTATTTGCAAGAAAGGTTTCTCACATTGGGACGAATAAAGGTTTATCTCTTCTTATCTTACTGGATTTTTTTTATTTAAGTGGTAGAATGAAGGCCACATGTAAAAGTGACACGGTAGGTAAACCAGGTATTCCAATGAAACAACAACGCCTGTCTGATTTGTGTTGCACATTATTATTTGCACATGAAGATTTTCTATGCGAGGGAATTGATTTTTATGCATGTTATGTGGTATCGCAGTGAATTACAGCACGTAGTTTCGAAATGCAGAATGTCTTTAGAGCAAAGTAGCTTCATGTTACTAACTCAAACATGCCTAATATGTTTATTTAAAACTATCACATTTTCACCATATTCAGGTAGTGTGGGAAGTGGTGGCTCATAGTTAAGGTGTTGGACTACCAACCCGAAGATTGTAGGCTCGATTCCCAGCTCCACCACTGCTGGGCCCCTGAGCAAGGTCCTTAACCCTCAGTTGTATAAATAATATTAATGTAAGTGGCTCTGGATAAGGACGTCTACCAAATGCTGTAAATGTAACAGTAAAGGTTAACTTTGTTACAATACACTATATGGACAAAAGTTTCAGGACACCTGTCCATCGTATTCATGTCTTTTTTTGAACATCCTTTTCCTGATTACGTCTTATTCCCACTTTTGTAACATTTACCGCATTTAGCAGACGCTCTTGTCCAGAGCGACGTACAACACTGCTTTGAGTCACATCTTTCAACAACTCAGTACATTAAATCGCAAATCAAAGTGTAACAACCCACAAAACTGTTGAAAGGGCAGCATTACTTTTTTTTTGTTAAATGTCAAATGTTAGGTATTTAAGAAAGAGGTGGGTCTTTAAGGTGGGACTGTCTCTTGAAGACAGTCAGTGACTCTACTGCTCTGACATTGATGGAAAGTTCATTCCACCATCTTGGTGCCAGAACAGTGAAAGGTCTCTATGCAGACCTACCTTGTGTCCTATGGGATGTGGGACTAGACTTGTGGTACTGAGGCAGCGTGGCACCATTCTGGAAACTCATTTTACTGGATTTTGGAATGTGGCTTAGCAGATTTCATCATATTATATTAGTAAGATCAGGTACTGATGTTGATTGAACACCAGTTTGTCCCACAGATGTTCAGTGGTGTTAAGAATCTGTGCAGGACACTTATTAAGTTTGCTCTTGATTTCTTATTAAAATCGTGTTTCTATGGGGAAGTGGTGCGTCATGGTTAAGGTGTTGGACTACCAGCCTGAAGATTGTGGGTTTAATTCCCAGCTTCACCAAGCCACCACCACTGTGGGCCCCTGAGCAAGACCCTTAACCCCTAATTGCTCAGCTTTATAAATGTCGCTCTGGATGAATAAATAAATAAATATTCAACTTCATTGTGCAGGGTACATTTACAGAGCCAATGAAATGCTTTTTTCGCATATCCCATCTTAGTCAGAGCGCAGGGTCAGCTATGATACAGCGCCTCTGGAGCAGGAGGGGTTAAGGGTCTTGGTCAAGGACCCAACGGTGGTTGACTTGCCGGAGGTGGGGCTTGAACCCAGGTGTTTCTGGTCTTCAGATTAACAACGCAGCACAAATGCTGTAAATGAAAATCATCCATCAGTGTAGAAATTTGTTGATTATATATTTCAGTTATTCCCCAGCTATAAGATGAAAACAAGGATTTTATAAGATTTTTTTTTTTAAATATTAATTAATGGTTCTTAGTCTGCTTAAAAGGGTTGACGTGGAATCCGTTTATAGTAACGAAACAAACTCTGGGTCAAATCTTTAAAGCTTTCCTTAAAGAAGTTAAGTGTCACTAGGATACGCTTTACCTCATTGTGCCTAGTTGAAACATCGTCAATGTCTCTTGATTCCGGAAGCTCGACGCATTTACGTAGTGTTCGGTTAATTTATCACTTGACTGATGCACTGCCTGTTGACTGATACCGGGTTAGACAGCTTAGCATCGTGACAATCAAACTTTGCCAAAGCTTCCGTATGTTCTGCGCATGGTTACTAATAGGTTTATGTTCACTCTTCCTACATTGGCATTACACTGTAGGATGTGTGCCAGTGCTGTCGTTTGTATAATTTATTAATCCTTAATCATTTCATTATTTTAGTAGATTACACAAAGTGATTTCCTGGTCATAATTAAAATTGTGTTGTGTTTTGCTGTGTATTTTGACCTTTTTTAGAAAGTGTATGCTTGTGTGTGCAAAACATTCTTTTCCTCTAAGTGTTCTTTGGAGCTGCATGGAGCAGCTCACAGCCAATCGATTCAGTAGCACCTCTGATTTTTCTAGTTTTATGTGATAGAATTTTCTAGAGAAGGCTTTCTCTCTTCAATAAGGTAGATTTTCTTTTCACCCCCATAACACCATTAGAAAGTGAAAAAAAACCCTCACTTTTAAAGGCTTTTCAAACATGCCCATATATCCAGCATTTTTAACATCTGTGGGTCACATCAGACATCAGCACCGGTCCTGTCTCCTCTAACAATGCTAATAAATAGATGCCGTGCAACAGAAATCTGCCTGAGGCTCAGTGTCATTATAGGTACCATAAATATTGTGCATATCCGTCTTTAGCATTCACTGAACTTAATGGCCGTTGCGCTGCACCTGGTCCTGTTCATTACCACGAGGTCCCATCGTCGGGAAGGAACGACTTTGACCTCGTCAAGTCAATCAAATGTTGTTTGGAACCCGAGTTTAATAAACAGGTGCCAGTGGCTGCAGTGCCAAAACATTACTCTGTGTTTAGTGTCAGACAGCACAAGGATCAGTTAATAAGAGAGCCTAGCTGGAATTTTATTAATTATTGAGCCTGCGCTGTTATCAGAGGGACTCATTAGACAGGCTGCAGACATATGCCATGACTGCCAGTGATCTGAAGAGTCATTTGTAAAACCCCAAAGGACGGTCCTGGTGTTATCTCTACTTTCTAGCAGATATTTCTATATTGATGGTTAGCTTTTGATTTAAGGTCAAACTCCGTTGTTATGTTTCTTTCTGAGGAAATGAATTGTGACCAGAAGTCGGAAGCCGGGAGCGAGCGAGTTATGTGGTGCCACTTAATCAGGAGTCTTGGATATTGATTATGAGACAGTTGGCAGCAGTCCCATTAGCGGAAAAGCGAGAAGAGATCAACTGACATTTTCGTAGCCATCTTATAAATTTGCCATAAATGCCTGTTGCTGTTTGCCGACACGAGTGGCTGGAAAGAGAATTAGAATTCAATGTGCCATAGTTATCAGGAAACAATTTCCCCGTGGTGAAACGCTAATAAATTCACTTCTACTGATACCAGCGGGGAAGCAAAAGCTTTATTTAGAACTTGGATAATAAAGAGTTTTAAATGAAAAAAGGTTGTGCTTGGAAATGATGCTGTAGTAATGCACAATATAAACTTACTGTTAAAATGATTAACCCATTATTTATTCCTAACTGGGGTTGCAAAGAGCGGCAACATTTTCAGTAAAGGTATGGAAGCTTTCCATGGGAATTTCATTTCAGAAATAAAGAAATAAAGTTAATGGAATGGAAATAAATTAAATAGAACCTAAACAGGAATTGATGGGAATTTATTTGGGTAGTTTATGTAAATTGTAAATGCAAACCAAACATTTTGTCCTAAACTAACACACAAGCAATAATACATGGTCCGTGTGCGTGTGTGTGTGTGTGTGTGTGTGTGTGTGGGCGGGTGTGTCTGTGTATAGACAAGGCTCTTTTTCAGACAGTTTCCTTGAATTATTCCGCCCAAATGTTTGCTGTAAATACATTATTTTGTGTGCCGGGTTTTTAAGAAATATTGAGTGTATTTTATGGAGTAATGCACAGTGCACGTGGAGGTGTGGTCTTGATAGCCCTGCAGTGCTGTATGCATGTGATCGAGGAAAAGGCAGGATAGAAATTTGAACTGAAATTACATTCGGCTGCGGCGTTAGCACGCCAGCACAAACTGTTGTGCGATTCCAGCTCAGGGCTTTTCTGGTCCCACCTCCTCTCCCTTGTTTCACCGCTGTCCTTTCCTCGGAATAAAGGCTATAAAAGCCCCAAAAATTAAACCAAGATATAACCAATATTAACAGATAACTGTTTTTTCAACTACATTTAAGTTCTCTGTTATACAGTAGCTCTCAATTGTACAAATTCCCAATTAATTCCTATTAATTCCCTCATATTCCTGTTATTTCCTGGAATTTTGTATCCATAGTCATAACTACAGTAAGTAGACGTGTGTAAAATTACATTGTGCATTTTAAACCCCCAACCTAATTTCTATTTGTCTTTCATTTATTTTTATATTATCAAATTAGTTTAAAATGTAAAAATGGCTGCATATTACAGCAAGAATGGCGAGTTTGACAACAAATCTATAAATAACGGATGTTCCATTTGTTAAAAAAATAGCTGCACTGGCCTTAAAACAGGTTTTTGTTTTAGTGTTTATAAATTTAACTGATTAAATGACTTCTAAAATCAACATAAACTCGATTAGGATCGAGTTTGTTTCTATTTAAAGGTTCTTAAATTGAATTAAAACAAAACGAACGATTGGCCAAAAGCCTCTGAAACGATTGTCAAGTGAAACATATCTTTTAATGTAGCAGTCAACAGTTGCAAGTAGGCTTAATTAACACCGGCGCCGCCGTCAACACCGACCATGTCACTTGATTTTTCTACCTAATTGCTCACGTGATGAATGAAATTCAACTCCTGCTGCTGATCTATGATGTTATGAGACCCGCACTGCATTGCTCAGCTCAGTTTTTATTTCTACTGAACGCAGCTTCGCAATGCATCACATACCAATTCATCAGAATTTATTTATTATGCAAAATATTTGTCAAAAAAAAGTTCTATTTTAATGGGGGGTTTTTCACAGCAATTGACGCCAAATTGCACTAATTTGTAAGTAAAAGTATAGATAAGATAATTAAAAGTAAGAAACTGCTTTGAAATTTCCTCTCTTGTAAAATGTAATATTTTAAATGTCTTTTCTAAATAAAAAAAAAACATGAAATATTTAAATGACATGTAATATGCAAGTAAATTAACAAGTAAAATGCATTGAGGTGTGCATGCATGAATAAATAAACTGTGCATTAGATATTTATGATTTACTGTCTAAATTTGTTTATGTTTATTTTTGGATCAGACTAAATTCACTAATGCTGTCCCTGGACTGTCATAAACTATTTTAATCTAGTCTAATTTCATGTTGTGATTCAGTATTAATCCAAGAATCATTATCAATAAATTCTTCCAGAATCAATGTCTTTCCAGTCTCAGCCAATAAGATATTTTTTCAGAATTTAATCAAGTTTTTTAGTTTGTTTGTGGACAAAAAAAAAGGGAAAGATTGAAAAATGGATTGAGGCGGGTTTGGTTGGCACATACTGGTGATATCAGATTGTTATGATTAATTGATTAAAATGTTGATTCAGGATCAGCAAGCGTTGTTAACCCAGGATCACATCCTACCTGGAAAAATCACCTCCACCGATGTACCTTTTACACTATATATAAATGTTATATATGTAAGTTTGGCAGATATCTTTGTTCAGAATATTTTTCTTATTTATAACACTATGATTTAAAAATGCGGGGTTTTGCATAATAGCTCTAAACTGTCATTCTGCTGTTACTGGGATTAAATTTGAAGTCCAGCATTTTTATTTCTACCCACTACGTTTACAGCTTTTAGCAGTTGCCCTTATCCAGAGCGTCTTATTTCTTTTTTTTATACAGTTGAGCAATTAAGGGCCTTAATCAAGGGCCCAACAGTGGGAACTCGGTGGTGCTGGGAGTCGAACCCTGATCTCACCCTGCAGATAAACATTCTAACTGCCCTTTTTTGCATGCAAAATCTCACCAACGTTCAATAGTTTTGATTGAATAAAAATCGGAAAGATAGTAATGCAGGCTTGCTGTCCTGGCACTCTGGAGGGTCATTTTTACTTCCAAAAAAGCATATAAACTAAATCTAAAATCCCTTTAAGATCCCAACCGGCTTTTTCTTCAAAATACCATGTGGCTTTGAAACATAGTCAATGGCTGATAGATGGGTTCTGCTCTGGCTAAAGTTAAACCAATATTGAAAGTCAATGCAGCAAATAGGTCATTGCAGCATTCCTCAGGCTGATGGGTTAGCACATGAACTTAACCCTGGGAGCGTTAAAAAAAAAAAAAAACGTAAAGCATTTACAACACCACCCATTTGAATCTGTAAATACACGTAAAATCCGTCCTTTTCATGTTGAGGTAACCTGCCCAAAGGTACGAGCTGATGTGCTTCTCGTGATCGGCTTTCTCGAAGCAGTGCAAGAACACCATGTATAAAAGCAGGTAAATTAGAACCCTAGACTCATATTGTTTTTATCATCTTGGCCAGCATGGTGATCTGCACCCTGTCTGACCAGTGAAGCGAATTCTACCTCGAATGTCTGATTTCAGCCAGATGTTTCTCTCTCTCACTCGGGTTTATTTGCATGTTTCGCTATTTCATTTGCATTTTGTGTACTTAAATCTCATTTACTTTTACTGGTGCTAGTTTTGTTTACAAAAAAATAAGGAGCCGGCGTGACTGCACCATGATCCTGCTCGGGGTACTTAACTAATACTATTGGATCATGTGACACCATTGTAAAAGATTTCCAATAGTAAGTCTGGAAAAGCTTCAAGCTGTGTCTCTTTATGCATTATAATATGCCCAAGACACAATTATCATTTAAAGAAAAACATTTATTCTATTAACACGCATTGCACAACCCCCCCACCTCCACCCTGTGTCTCTCTGTGTGACTTAATAAACTTTCTATTGAGATAAATGTCTGAAATCAGCAGGAGACACATCTGGGTGTCAACAGAGAATGTTAATTTTGACAGTTTTGCACTACATCCAAAAATCTCTTTATGATACAAAAATGACACCGGGATGGCACATGTCACATCGTTTTGCCCGAGCATGATTCATCCCTTAAGCAATAAACATTAATCCGCCATGCCTGTCTCTTATTGAATGAGCGAGAAAGCCGTTTTGCTAGCACTCTAGGAGCGGCGTGTGAGAAGCGTGAAATGAGACGCCTCAGTCATCGTTTCCCACAAGGCCCGGCTGTTCGCTATCCCTCAGCCTGTCAAGTGCCGCCGTTTTGCCGTTACGCCTCTTGTGAAATGACCTGTCAAGGTGGTAAATTTATTTGTTCTTATCTACTGGTTGACTGTAATGTTGAGGTTCTAGGGATTTCAATCAGTTCTTACACAGACTCAGGCTGGGTTAGCCAGGGTGGAGTCACTACTTCAGGGACACAAGATGCAAATAAGGCCCTGCTGCTGCTGCTGCTCTGGATAACAAAGCCTGAGTTTACATTTATTTATTGTCATCTTTCCTGGCGAACTATGAGAAGTGTTCAGTATACTGGAAATGTGTAATAGGAAGCATAAAATACACAAGTTATAAAGGGTTGTGACTATTTTTATTATTGGGAAAAAAGCTACAACTGCAGATTCCCTTTATTTACAGTATATGGACAGAGAAAGAAAGCTAAAATTAAAAAGAGTGGCATGGTGGTCCCGCAGGAATCATTGCTACCTAAAGCTCCAGGCTTCCTGGTCTGAATCTACACACACATATGGAAGAGGGTTAAATCTGAAATCGGAATAGAAATAATCACATGTGGGCAAAAAAAATCAGATTTAGGCCACATTTACCTGCCGTGTGAATGTAGCCTTATATTTTCAATATGTCCAAATGGCATTCCTCAGTAATTTTTGTTTTCCTACCATCTCAAAAATGTGCCACTAAATGAATTAGCTAGGATAAATTACCCTTTGTAAAGGCTCTAGATTAACAATATGAGTAAGTGTGAGTAAGTAAGTGAATGAATGAATGAATGAAAAATGTGAATCATTTGTGGTCTTTTTGTCTGCTGTCGATGTTCCTCATATATTTATAATACACTTTGATACATATTCCATCATTCCTTTAATAATAATAAAATCAGTGCATTGTTTCCTCATTTCCTGTTTACTCTGCTGCTCTGAGTGGCCCTTGACGCTCTTTGCACCCACTGATTGAAACCTATTATTAAATCTAATTTCTGACCCAGCCAGATTTATCCTGACCCAACCTCCATCATTAAGACCTGCTCACCTATTATTCTGTGCACCATTTCCTACCTCATCAGTAAGTTCCTTGAACCCGGTTCTGCACCTCTACTCCTAAAATTGGTGTGGAGACAGCAATTTTTAAGGTTCTTGAAAACTTCTAACCTCTCATTTGGGAAAAATAAAGAGTAGTGGCTACACGGCTACAGAATTACCTTGCCTCTAACAACCTCTTTGAGCCTTTGCAATCGGATTTCTGTCACCTACATAGCACCGAGGCTACATCTGTCACTAATGATCCGCTCCCAAGAGATTCTGGGGCTCATAGTATCCTCATTCTGTTGGACTTTACAGCAGCCTTTGACACAGAAAAATCATAAACTTGTTAAAAACAGTATTTCTTTGACATATGAAGGTTGACAATAGTGAAAGACCAACCTGTATATATATTTTTTGCAAAGTGCTTGTTAGAGAAATGCTTTCATCTGTGAAAATACACAAATCATTAGGTGATGTCCAATAATGCAGTGTGATTATCAGCATTTTGCTTATTATAATACACTATATTAACAAAGGGTCTGAGGTACCTGACCATCATAACCATATATGGTGTTTGAATATTCTGTTTCAGATTTATTCTTAATCTTAATTCTATAATAATACTTTTGTTGATGTTTTTCACTAGATTGCAAAGTGGGAATTTTTCCATACACCCAAAATAATATTAGTACATTCCGGTTCGATTAGAACATCTGATTTGTTCTAACAGTGTTTAGTGCGGTTGAACTCAGGACTGTCAAGGTCTTCTACGTCGCTCAAAACGTACCATGTCTTTATGGAGTGAAAAAAAAAGGTTGTGGTATGGAACAGTGTTTGGGCCTCTTAGTTTCAGTGAAGGAATAATGTAATACCCAAAACATACTGAGACGTTCTAAACAACTGTGTGCTTGAGACATTGTGGCAACAGTTTGGAGGAAAAAACACATAGGAGTGAAACTGAAGAACTGGTCAGATTTCAGCTTTGAAGATTTTAAAGCCGTTGGCCAATAAACAGTTAAGCGTAGAAAGTGTATTGGGTGCTTTGTAGGACTTAAGTGTCGGAGGCTGACACAGCCCAGAGGATTATCATCAACAGAGCATATAGGGGAACAGAAGAAAAAAAATATCTTTCAGATTGTGGCTGGTCCCAAAGTTCGAACAGAAAGGCCGCTGCTACTTTTTGCATCTATTGTACATCTGTCTTTTTGTATACTTTGATTAAACATTGTGTACTTCTCCATGTACAGTATGTGAAGTTTCTCCTCCAAGCCAAGACAGAAATTATACCATATTTGTGTTCTTTTTATCTGCAACTGCATTTTATAGGATTTTTTAGCAAGGTGGGCTAAAACATGTTAGAATTAGTTTTACATAAAAGCTGTGAGGTGTCACTAATTGGTTTTCTTGAACTACTGAGTGTTTTTCTTTTATCTTGTGGTGCTGTTCAGTTTTAATTACACAAAAATTAATTATCTGTCTTCCTATTGATGCAGGAAAAAGCTAAGATTCAGCCAAACATTTAAAAAAATTCAGATGAATTAAAAATGGAGGTATTTAATGGCAATCAATTTTTGGAGGTACCATAATGCCACTGAATGTTTTTCCAGCCTTAAAGAGGGTCACTTGCTCTCCATAGAAAGCTGCTCTATTGATTAATAGCCATGCTTTAGGCTGTAATGCAGCGGTGTGGTTTAAAGCGCCTCCGCTGCTCACCGTAGCAATTCCCTCACTCTCTTGAGAACACGGTGTGCGCCAGCTCTTTGTGTGGTGTCAGACAGAGGCTAATCTATTCATCACACACCGGCCGGTGGCCGCTTCAGCTCCACGCTTATCGGATCACTTCAGGCCTCCTGCTGGGGGAATGGAAACTTGCTGTTCACACCTTCCTTTTTATAAAAGCAAATCAGGGATATCTACATCAGCAGTTTTTTAGCAAATGGCAATCTCTCCCAGCACCTCTCTACCTCACAAAGCAGGACCAATTGTGGAAAGAACAACTACACAGAGAGTGTGTGTGTGTATGCAAATGATTGGATTGAAGGATTTGTGCTTTCCCAGTATCCTTGTATCCATATATTTGATTTAACATACATGAATATACCTGACTAGCTCAGCAAGTCAGAAAACGCTGAGTTCGCTGTGTGCTAAGGCGACGACGCATCACATGATGCTAGATGATAATTCGAAGCCCCTGATCTTCTATTAATGTTATCGGATCTCCGACAGTAGCTTCCCAGACTTGCAGGTGGTGTGGTGAGTGTC
This sequence comes from Bagarius yarrelli, assembly GCA_005784505.1. NCBI lineage: Eukaryota > Metazoa > Chordata > Actinopteri > Siluriformes > Sisoridae > Bagarius > Bagarius yarrelli. The sequence continues at coordinate 1,834,384 of VCAZ01000058.1, read as the reverse complement.
AAATAATTGAAAAGATGTTGCATTGTAGTATTTTATCACATTCTGTCCCTGGAACCTTTGTCGATATTTAAAAAATATTTATTTATTTATTTTTTATGAGATCACACACCACTGAACACATTTCAAAAGAAGTAGGAACAGACTTCTTATTTTTCGAGCTATTTCATAGCTGCCATCCTTTAAAATGAACAGTCAAGGACAGCACTTAGACTGGAATGGTCACAATTTACAGACCAAATACATTAAGGACCCTTTAATTTCCTGTGCTTATATGGATGAGACCCTTTTAACCTATTTTATGTGCATCATGCATAACAGTCAAGAACCCTAGCCATCACATTTTAGCAGTGTTTCCATGGCAACATGCCCATTGGCCATTACTTAGGGATTACTCGTGGAGAGTGAAGGTGTAAAGGATTCTCAAAATGTCCTACAGACAGGATCCAACCAACTAGCACAGGACCTAGAATTTTCTCTTCTCAGTTATTATTCTGTGTTTGGAACAAAATGCACATGCAGCAAAAGAACACGGTTTTCCAGCGAGAACATCCAAGTATGCTTAGTATGTCAAAGCAAAGTAACAAGGTAGCAAGTACAGAATCACAAGGCATATAAGCAAAGAGAGGTTTTCCCCAAAAGCAGGACATTTTGTCATTTTCTACAGTCTGGAGAAGGATACAAAAGATTTTAAAAAAAGGTTAAGGTTCCAATTCATGGTTCTTTCCGTTATTTTCGCCATTCCAGTCATTCAAAAATCTTAGTGGCACTGCACCAGACAGGTCCTTATGGTCGAGTTTTTCTTCAGTAAAAGGTGTGTGAGTGCTCACTTAGACTTAATTAACTCTTGGGTTAGAAAAAACCTGATTTGATGGTCTATATCGGAAATAAAACCAATCGCCAGTCCAGGGATGTAACGATTATAGATACTGTCGGTGCGATTATAGTCTCAGGAATAATCAAGGTCTTAAGTTTATCCCGATTATTAGGCATTTATTAATTCACATAAATATTAATTAAAATCACATAAACACTCTTTATATTTTAAAGTGTTCTTTATTCCTGCCTTTTAAAATAAACATAACTCAGGAACCAAAAAATACAAAACTAATAATATGAGATAATAATAAAACCAAACAAAAGTCCATTTCTTCCTTTGAAATACAAAAAAAAAAAGATTTCGAGTTAAACTTTAAGTTCTAATTCAACACTGATAATAAATCACAATGAAAATAAAAAATAGTTTTTGTATTTGTAATTACGTATGTTACATATTAGCTACATATTTCCCTTGTAAATAAAGCAAATAAAGGCCTCTGGACTGCTGTATGAAAGGCTCTTTTGATCAATTGTATTACAAAAAAATTTTTTTTACAATTGTTTTGATCCCAAAGAGAAACGTAGTGAAATAAATCATACAGCGAGTAAATGCATTAGTTCTGAGCTCGCGCTGCGCTGTCTTTAGTCAGAGCTAATAATGGTCCATGCAGCGGGGTTCAAACAAGTCACGCTGTTCCACTCTCAGTGTCATATTTGGCACGCTAGCCGGACTTTGGACAGCCCTACATTAAGTAATTTGCCACGTATTTGAACTCGGATATTATTTATTACCTTTACTTGAGCATGCAAAGGTGTGTAGTGATCCTGCAGGTACGCTTCTTTAGCAGCAATATTTTTATAGCATGTTTTATGTGTCTCATCTGTCTTTCTGTCTTTTATCTTTAGTCACACCCTGGTCATCCTTTACGAACCCAAACTGCCAACATCAGCCATATTTTGGAGGGAAACGGAGTTTAGGACCAGGTGTCAAAGTTAATCCAGTGTGCATGAGTAATAGCCCCCGTGTCGCTAAGCTTGTCACTTTAAGCTGAAGCGCCGTTGGAGAAATCTGTTAATCGCTGCTTCCCTACACCAGTCATCATCTTGATTATTTGTCTTCTAGGGTGAAGCATAGTGGTAGTAGCATTGTCTTGTAAGGGTGTTTTAGCAGGCATGAGGCTTGTTTGTTTAGCAGGCATGAGGCTTGTTTGTATTAATAGTTTATGATGTGAGATTGCAGTGAAGGCGCACCATGATTGCCCTGGAATCCATATCCAAAACAAGCAAGAGGGATTTTCAGACCGGTGTACAGTATAAAAAAAACTGAAGTGTTTCTGAAAGCACTTTATGAGGTGTATATATTACTCTCGACATCTGCCTAAGGTGTACATACAGCATCAGCCCTATTGACTGCATTTCCAGAAACTATAGTGTCCGCATTCGCTACTTAAACTGTAAGCTCTCTCTGACATGCCCAAATCTATCCTTTTCACTGGGTCTCAAAAGGAAAAATGTTGCATGACTTTCAGTGCCAATCATTTGAAAAGTCGATTTTGCAACTGCTCATACAAAAACATAAACAACAAGAAATCTCTGGTTTAGAATTTTTTAGCCACTTCTATTTCTCCTAAATAAGAAGCCTTCTAACTAAAAGTTTGTGTGTGCGCCTGTCTGTCTTTCAGCTGGGAGGTGCTGCGTTTTCTCCTGTCAAACCTGCGCTGGTGGATGGAGGAGTACCGTTTTGATGGGTTTCGATTCGATGGTGTGACCTCCATGCTGTACCATCACCATGGTGTCGGTACGTCAGTAAAAAAATATTTGCTTCAATTTGTATCAAGAGAAATTTTATATTTCTACCAGTCATGTTAAAGTTTTTTTTGGGAAAAAGTTATATATTAGTAACGATCTCTGACAGGCCCAGTTCTTGCTAGCTGTGGATGGGTGCGCAATTGGTTTATACTTTACTGTTCTCGATTAAAAGATAGATAGATAGATAGATAGATAGATAGATAGATAGATAGATAGATAGATAGATAGATAGATTTATTTATTTAAAAAAAATATATATATATATATATATATATATATATATATATATATTAATACATGTTTTTTTACTTTTTGAGGGGTCATGCAGGAGCAAGGGTAGCGGGTACTATGTTAACCATCGGACTTGTGTGATCGTGTCAGCGTCTGCTTCTCCGTGACTGGACCCGCCAAAAACATAGGAAAATACTGAGACTTTCCGCTGTCATTGTGTCATTTTACAGTCCCTCCACATTCATCTTAACATAGAGCCCATATATTTCTTTTAATCAATGCACAAAATTTCAATTTAAGAGTAACGTAGCCTTTACCTAAATTTTGATTGGGTGAGCAGGACACACAGCCCACCCTAACCCTAACCCATGCCTAGAACCGGCCCTGATCCCTGAGCAATACTCTAAAACAGGGAATGAACTAGAGGAGTAATTATCTATTTGCTTTTGGGTTATTTGTGTTTTCGGTGCTGTTTTTCCCTTAAATCTCTAACACAGTAGCATAAATATATGTTATTGATGCCTATAACTAATAGGTATGTAAGTTATACTGTACTGAATATACTTGTCACTCGATTTGTGTTTCATTTTGCATTGATTTACACTCAGGTTCAGGATTTTCAGGCTCATATTCTGAGTACTTTGGGCTTCAAGTTGATGAGGAATCACTAGTTTACCTCATGCTTTCCAACCATATTCTACACACCCTGTATGAGGACTGCATAACCATAGCTGAGGTACTGTGGGATTTATTTTTTTTTGCTGTTTTTCTCATGTAATATGTAACTAAACAAATCTAAGACATTCCGAACAATCTGACGGTGTCCTTCTTAAAGTTTTAAAATAATATTTATAAAATATATTTGTGTCCATGTAAGTATTTAGATGTGTACAATAGTTTATGTAAAGCAATGAGGGTTTTCCTTTTTAGTACTCCCCTTAGAAAACATAAATCCCAACAATGCTCCTCTACTCGGTTCACTACTCTTCTTTTTAGCAGAGCCACACTGCTTTTTTTCTGTCCATAAAGAAAGAATTCACCGACAAAGTCAAGCAAGCAGAGCATGTTAAATTAGTGCTCAGTGGAAAGTCACTTCTTCTTCCTTTTTATTAAAATATAAAATCGTTATGTTAATTAAGTTATTATAAATTATAAATAAACTTGTATTACTTTAGAAAATAATAACAAGCCTTTTTAATGGACTTTAATGATAATAATAAGTACCATTTACTGTATGCAAATTGGTTGATTTATGTTTTGTCAGTCTAATACTCAAGATAAGCGTGCAGTTTTAATTTACTGTTAATCAGAGTATATTATAGAGTTATTACATCATCAATAAACAAGTGATTTTAAGCAGTTAATGTCAGAAGCTCTCCCCTATAAACCATTCACTATGAATTAAAGGGCGGAAGGTATTAATAGAAAAACAGGGGTACACACTGTTGCTGGATGTCAGAATTCAATGTGTGTGTGTGTATATATATATATATATATATATATATATATATATATATATATATATACACATATGTGTATATATGTGTGTGTGTGTGTATATATATATATATATATATATATATAATATATATATATATATATATATATAATATATACATATAACACATGAATTCTGAGCATCCGCAACAGTGTGTATATATAAAATGTGTGTATGTCTATGTACATGCACATGTATTTATGTGTGTATATATATATATATATATCTATATATATATATATAGATATATATATATATTATACCTTGTTGAAATGGTAATAAAGATTGCTATTGATTAAAAAAGATTACAGTTAAAAGGCTGCATACATTTTTAACATTTTGGCTGTGAAGAAAAGGTAAAAAAAGGTCGATATTGTGTACGCAATGCTCAGAATAAGAGCACAAATGTCTGCCAATGCTAATAGATGAGGTAGATGAATTACATTTGTTTGAAGCTCAGAAATCAGATATTTTTTTTAGAAACATTAAAAAAATCAGGTGCGTATCTGGGTAAATCAGAAAGTTTACCCACAGTGCACTCACTGTCCCAGCTGGGCACTAAAAAATTCTAACCTGGAAAATTAAAAGTAAGGTTATGACCAAATTAGGATGAGTAAACAATGGTAACAAAAAATAATCATCTAGTATTAATTCCTGTTATGTATTTATACGCTCGGCTTTATTTAAGACTGCTGGGAATACGCTACTGAAGCCAGATTTTCTGGAAAGGTGCTTAAGATGCCAATCAGTGCTTTTGAATGCACAGACTTTTTGAAAGTACTAGAGATAAAGAATATCATCAGGAGTGTGTTGGTATCGGGACTGAGGGATTAGAAAAGTAAAAAAGGCTGACAGCCCCGATATTGCAGCAGGAGGATTGAGAATTCATACAAGGTTAAGAAATAGTAAAGGCAAGCAATAGCTTTGATGAGACTGTTCTCGAATACACTGATTAAAATTTTAGAAACAGGTTGAAAATGGTTTACATTTATGGATTTTTTTATATTAGACCGAGAAAGGGCTGAAAACGAGAGACATCGTTTCTCGTAATTTTCTGAACAGTGGCAAAATCGATGATTTGCTAATCCCGTCCTTTTAATAATACATGGAATATAATGAGTTGTAAAAAGAAAGCAGGGATCTGGTGGAGTGGTAGCAGTAGAAAAAGCATTAGGTAATGCCCAATGAGGCAAAGTGATATCGAACAAAAGCCATAGGACACCTGACCATCCTAGAATAACTCATACGACCTTGACACTTCTGGTAGGACTTTTAACTCGATTGTGGAGCATAAGTGTGGAAATACATTCATTCAGCCACATGATGATTAGTAAGGTCAGCCATTGTTGGTTTAGGGGCGACTGCTGGTGTTCCTGTTTCTTTTTAAAGATGGTCCGGCCATAACACGGTGTCTCATTAGAGTTTAGTGGCTTTGTGCAAAAGGGCATTTTCATGATGGAACAGGGTTTGGGCAAAGGGGCATTTTCATGATGGAACAGGGTTTGGGCAAAGGTGCATTTGTATGATGGAACAGAGCTTGGGCGAATGGGCATTCTTTTAATGGAAAAGGGTCTGGGCAAAGAGTCATTTTCATGCTGAAACAGTGTTTGGGCAAAGGGGTATTTTTTATACTGGAACAGTGTCTGGGCTCCAACTTACAGGGAAATTTTAATCTAACAGCATAGGATGTGGAGGCATTTTAGACAACAGTGTTGTTGTAACATTTTTGTTACAATTAATTAGACATTGATTATAGAACATGAGCTAAGTTGTTTTTCCCACACGTTCTAAAGGCGAGTTAGTGCTTAGAATAAGTAAATAACTGCTCCAGTTTGTATTTTTGGTTATATTTTCGTAAACGTACTCGGTTCTGTTACCCGAAATATAACTAAATGATACATTTATCCCACATCAATGCTAATCGCCACTTTTTATTCCTTATCATTTATCACTGGGAGTGGGAAGTGGCAGCGCAGTGGTTAAGGTGCCTGCTTGAAAGATCTGTGTTTGATTCCCAGCACCACCAAGTTACCACTGTTGGGGCCCTAAGCAACGCCCTTAACTCCAATTGCTCAGATGTTTTAATAAGATAGATAAGGGCGTCTGCTAAATGTCGTGAATGTAATCAAGATGAAACAGTTACTAAAAAATGAGAGAATGTTGTAAATGGATCACACATTACTACTCCAGCATCTAGTGGGCTTTTATGTTAATGAATGTGGATGTTTTAGCCTGCAAGCTTGTATGTGACTGCTGGTCCAGCATGAAAGTAAAAACTGCGCATTCCCGTGTCTTGGTGTCTGTGTACACCATTGTCCAGGTAGGCCAATTACAGATCATTTAAAGTAACAAAAACAAACAAAAATAGGACATCCAGGAGAAACCATGGGATGCCTCATTTATGGACAACGACCCTCTTCCCCTGCTATGTTAGCCAAGCCACTTAGCCATTAACCAACCAGTCAAGTGAGCCGCAGGGAAACAACAGGGAGCACAAATTAACAACACGCAGCTATTTGTAGCTTAATGCATGAGTGCAAAAAAATGCTAGTCGGTGTAAAAATCACCGGTGTTCAGTTATTATGGAATAAAAATGAGATGACGATTAGAACAAAGAAAAGCTACAAACAAGTCTATCATTTTCTATGTAGCAGAACTATTTTTACAAACAGAAAATAACTCTATGGCAGGACATGTCTTTATTGTTCCTCTGTTTTTAAGGATGTGTCTGGTATGCCCATGCTCTGTCGGCCCGTGCAGGAGGGAGGATGTGGATTCGACTATAGGCTGGCCATGGCTATTCCTGACAAGTGGATCCAGGTAAGGAGGAAGTTCAACTGATTGTAACATTAGATACACTGTGTAGGCGTTGACAAAGCATTGGGACACCCGATCATCACATCCATATCTGTTATTCGAACATCTGATTCCAGATTCAGTCACATTCTTACTCCTATAATAACCTCCACATTTCTGAAAAGGATTTTCACTAGATTTTGGAATGTGGCTTTAAAGTTTTTGCTCATTAAGCCACAAAAGCATTATATGTGGCTTAATGAGTAAGAAGGTCTCGGATGCAGTTAGTTTCTTTCTTTCTTTCTTTCCGTATGTCTCTCTGTTTTCCATCCATTCATTCATTTATTTATTCAATGGCATTTATTTTTTTGAAAAAAAAATATTTCTTGCTTTTTGTTTTTCTTTTTTTTCTTCCTTTTTTTCTTTTCATTTCTTTCTTTTTGTATGTCTGTCTGTTTTCCATTTATTCATTTATTTATTCATTTATTCAATGACATTTTTAAACTTTTTCTTTCTCTCTTTCAAACATTCATTGATTCATTTATTCAATCAAGGGCATTTTTAAATCTTTCTTTCTTCCTGTCTGTTATTCTACCTGTTTGTCTGTCTTTCTTTCTTCCATTCATTCATTCATTCATTTATTTGTTCATTCATCCATTCCATTATATTTGGGGTTTTTTTTCTTTCTTTCTTTCTTTCTTTCTTTCTTTCTTTTTTTCTTTCTTTTTCATGCATTAATGTATTCATTTATTTAATTAATTTTTTTTTTTATTTCTATCGGTCTGTCTGCCTCCCTTCCTTTCTTTCTTATATTTATTCATTTATTAAATGACATGTATGTTTCAAAAAATTTCTTTCTTTCTTTCTTTTTTTCTTTCTTTCTTTCTTTCTTTCTGAATGTATTACCCAGATTTTGGTTAAAACTGGCAGGTCCATGAGCACCTAATTAAAATGCCAATATTTTACATCCGGTTCCTGATATTCCTGCGAAAAACCATTGAATTTACTCAAATACAAAATAATGAGTTTTCTGTGTGTTAGTTTACAGACAGTAATAGGCGGATATTATTTCTTCTTCTTCTTTCATGCATGGGTAATTGAAAAAAAAAAAAAAAAAAAAATGAAAAACCGAATCAATTACCAGCCGTGTCACGTTTCTTGTGCCATTTTCTTCTTCTCTACAAGAATCTACTTGAGTGCACATGTAATTAAAAAAACCCCAAACTGTCCAAAACAAACTTTAAAAGATTTGGATGCAATTACTGTCAAATTATGATCGTCCATTCCAAATGTCAAGGAGGCATACTGTATGTTTACAAGTCCCTTTCTTTCATTCAGATCTGTACTTCTGTTGATACATGTGCTTGTGGTGTACATTTCTGGCAGCTTTAAATTGACTGTTTGTATATCATTAATGATCCAAAGTGAGGCTGTAGATTCTTACCTAAAAGCACGTATTACTCCACAAGCACTGCTCGACTGGTCCATTTTCTCTGTTCTGGCGCCAAGATGGTTGACTGATTCTTCTGTTGATATCAGAACAGCCGAGTTCTACCTCTTTATTAAATACCGAGTATTTGATAGTTAATAAGGGAAGTGGTGTTAATAAGGGAAGTGGTGGCTCATGGTTAAGGTGTTGGACTACTATCAACCCGAAGATTGTGGGTTCGATTCCAGCTCCACCAAGCCACCACTGCTGGGCCCTTGAGCAAGCCCCCCCCCCCCCCCCCCCCCCCCCCCCCCCCCCCACCACCCCCCCCCCCCCCCCCCCCCCCCCCCCCCCCCCCCCCCCCCCCCCCCCACCCCCCCCCCCCCCCATTGCTCAGTTGTATGAATGAGATAAATGTAAGTCACTCACTCGTTTGCCAAATGCTGTAAATGTAATAAAAAATGAACAAGTGGAAAAACTTGTTCCACAAACATTAACAAGTGTGTTAAAAATGTAAAACCACTGTTTTTTTGTGACATATAGTATTATTTTAACACTTACGGATGATATTAACTTATCCTTAGCAGTGGTTAAGGTGTTGGAATGCTAATAGGGTTCGATTCCCAGCACCACCGACTTGTCACTGCTGGACCCCTAAGCAAAGGCCCTTAACCCCCAATTGTTCGGTTGTAAAAAAGAGATAAATGTAAGTTGCTCTGGATAAACGTAACTGTAATACGTTCAGACAGGACAGTAAAATTGTTCTATCTTGACTTTCTTGACTGGAAAATAAAAGAATGTGTTAGTTAAAGTGAACAGTGGGTCAACCTAGTCCTTTTCTCTTTTACCTTCTCTTCGTCAGTATTAAAGGCCAGAGTTTCTTTCTGCTTAAAGTCTCTGCTAGAAACACGTCCATGCATTAGTAAGCAAACCTACAGGAAACTTTAAACAGAATCAAGCAGCAGGTTTACACTTTTTTATTCCGCATGACCCTCTTCCTTAGTTGTGCTCTGGTAACCCATCTCCTTACCGCTTCCTCGGTGCACCAGCCCCATTCGCTTCTCTGACTCGCTTCAAAAACCAGGTCTCTCCCTGATTTTTACCCTCACTCTTCTTTTTCTTTTTTTCTACATTGGCTTCTTCATACAAAGTTGTCCAGCATGCAATATTTATTTAAGACATTTCATCCTACACCGCTATTGATTCAATTCTCTTTCAGTGCCTACAAGACATTGTGGATCGGTTCACGTAGTTACACACCTTTCTGTGTGTAGGCGCTCTTGTGAGCCTTGACATCATTCGGCAATGTTTACATTATAGAAGCCCAGTAAACTTAGATAGTAAACTAGCCCATGTCTCAATAGAAAAAAAAATTGAGCCATTCCCCGCAGTTGAGTATTGAATGTGTGAATGTGGGAACTGTTGGGTTTTAGCGTTTTGAGAGCAATAATTTATAAGAGATATTGGGTTTGTCTATGGGCCGTCTAGAATGATTGACAGGTCCAGCAGAGCACAGATCTTTACTGGTAAATTTACGGGGCCAGATTGAATTTTTGATGTCGCACACTTATTATTATTAAAGTCGACGGTTTACGTTAACGTGTTATGGGAAAGAAAACCGAAGAAAAACCTGTGTAAACTAATATGAACATGGAAAGAAAAATGTGTGGAACTCGGACAAGGACAGTAATCTTGACCGCATTAATCTACTAATCCAATTATTAGCAAAAAAAATATATTTAATAAAGGGCAGTTAGTAAAAAACATAGTAAAAAATACCAAAATTCACTAGAGTACACACACACACACAGTTACCCACACTCCTATAACCTTTCCTGACTAATCAGACCTCTGTCCCTGCCAGAGTGATGCTTGTTCCTCTATCCTGCGCGAAATAAAGATGTTCTATTAGAAAAATCCATTCAGGCATGCAGCACAAGTTTGGCCAGATTGTATCTGATTACCATTTCGAAATTCTATTGCTTCTAATGGATAACGTTACAAAAGCCCTCTAATTTAGCACCCGCCCTTTCCTTCAGCTCTGGTAGATTGAAACGTAATAGAAATAATTATCTGGAGACTGGAATGGGGTGTATCACCAAGGACGGGAAGAAGGGAGACGGTGTCTCTGGGTCCTGCAGAGAGCAGCTCTGTGTATAAGTCACCTTTTGTCTACAGCACTGTCTCCGTCAAATCTATTCTAATATTATTATAAATTACAGTATGTCTCTGGTTTACGTCAATAGGATAGGATTCCCACACAACAGGAAGTGTAATTCAATCTTTGTGTTATGTTAATTGGTGAATTTGAGGGTGGTGTAGAACAGCAGGAGATGAAGACGGAGACACTTTTCCTATTCAGCCTCTCATCTGATAGTCACCAGGGGTCCTGATTCTCGAGCTGAAACACTTTGGACTTTGTCCCATTTTTGTTTTCAAACTAATTGCTCTCTGTAGGCTTGCGCTTGAATGAAGTGCAACGGGATGGGGTTTTTTGTGTGTTTGTTTTTTTCCTTCCTTTTTTTAATGTTTCAAGCCATTAGCTAGCAAAGCTTAAACATGCTAAGGTTAAAGTGGAACTGAAAGGGAAAATCTGGCATGTGGTTTTTTTATTAGGAGTCGGGAAAATATGGACGTTGAAATTCAGTTTAGTCTTTTTTTAACAGTGGGTAATGTCACAAAGCAGCGTTACAGGAATGGAAAAACATAAAGCTTTTTTAACTTATTTTGAACTAGCAAGAGAGAAAAACTGACTATAAACGAGAAACAATAATGTGTTTTATATGCGAAAGTCCATGTTCCCCAGGGGGAAGTAGCGCAGTGGTTAAGGTGTTGGAATGCTAATTGGAAGATCGGGGGTTCGATTCCCAGCACCACCAAATTGTCACCCCTGAGCAAAGCCCTTAATTCCCAATTTCTCAGTTGTCACTCTGGGTAAAGGCGTCTGCTAAATGTTGTGAATGTAAATGTAAATGTACACTATAGGGCAATAAATTTGTCATTCCCTCATTGTCCAGTTGTTCAGAATGTCTTTGTATGTAGTAGATTTACATTATTTCTTTAGTCAAACTAAGAATGACAATGCCCCTGTGCACAAAGAATTTAAATGTCCTGCTTAGAGCCCTGACTACCGAACACCTTTGGGGTAAACTGGAACACCGACTGCTGAAACTTCTTGCACAACTCGAATTCAACCTGATCTCACTAATACTGTTGTGGCTGACTTGACAAATCCGCATAGTCACACTTATAAATCTAAAGGAAAGCAGTTCCAGATCTGTGGAGATTAATACGGAAGTAAAAGGTGAGACTGGATCTGAAATGTAGGATTAAAAAAAAACACAAATGGATGTGATGGTCAGGTCTTTATACTTTTATTTGAGTGTTTTAATGGCTACAAATGCTTCTCTTTAGGATTCAGCGCTTGTTTTTTTCTTTGCAAAATTGCTCTCAAGAGTGAACCTTTTTTTCATCTGATGTTAGTTTTATGGGTGTAAGTATCAGATCATGAAAGGCTTCTGTTGTGGTTGGGGTGCTGGAGTTAGGATGATTCTAAGGGTCCATGCATTTTGGAGGTCACCCGAGGTCTTTTTTGTTAGTAGTTGGTAGGGGGCTCATAATTGCTAGCAGTGCCCCTGCTTGTGTATATGTTTGTCCCTCGAAACCGCCCCTAAGCTTTAGTTATGCAGTAGATTTTTTTTTCTTAGACTGTTGCACTTTACTTGCTATTTATCTCTTTCTCATTCCACTATTGATTGCGCTTCTATAGGGTAATAAAAAAGGTCTCCCTGTGTGTCCCTCTCTTGTCCATATTCCCTGGTCACAATTAACAGGACTGTTAGGCTGACAGGGTGTGTAGATCTTTCTACTAATCCTGCTCATTTTGAAGTCAGAAAAAGTTTATCCCTATTGTAAAATGTAGAGACAGCAGTTTGGGTAAAATGCTTTACAAATTCAAACAAACACACTGTGTTCCTAACAAACCATATTCCCCAAACTCATACACTCAAGCTACCTCTGAATGCTAGTCCAAACTGTGGAGCTTCCTGAACGTGATTGACAGTAAAAAGAGACACTTCATTTTCCTAATAAGAAATTGTTTTCCGCTCGTACAAACATGCCTGCGGCAGCCATGGAGGCCCAACTGATTCATTAGAGCTGATATATTATTAACTTCTAAAAGTCAGACGCGCTTACGCTAGGCCTCAAATCCAGTTGTATTTATCATGTACACAAAAGTCCAACAGCGCTCTCCTGAGATGTTTACCATTTTTACAAAGTTTCCGATTTCGCAGTGCAGTGTTGATGTTTATTAGCATCTTACCAGCTGTGGAAGTTTGTTTTGCTAAGCAACGTGTGCTAAATGCTGTTTGCTTTAGTTGTATAAAATATATAACTATATACAACTTTCCCACAGTCCAGTCCCAGTGTTTTTTTTTTTAAGTTAATTTGATATAAAGGACTTAATAGCTAGGTGAACTGTTAGATATACACATTTGCTAGTTTATACGCAGAATAAAGATTGAATATATGGTGTATATCCGTGTCGTCTGTCTGAAAAAAGCGTTTATTGTGTAGTGTCTGGTTTTGTTCTGGCGTTTAGGCAGAACTGATCATTTTAAACTAGACTGTGTCATAACTAATTAACTTCAGTGAGCGTCAAAGATGAATAGTTGACAGATATAATAACTAGATTCATGTACATTTTATTTCTCTTAGCGTTTTGCTGTTGCATAAAAATGAGTCTAAACATACAGATGGTAGAATTCTAAGCTCATAACTGGATTCCAGTCCTACAGATGTCTGTTGTTCCTGGGAGTCTTGTTTAGAGTAGTCGCAAAGCCAACTTTCACCAGTTCAGCAGTGTGGAATTTACGCTGTGGGATCTTCAGCATGGGCCAGATGTAAAATGCGCGACTTACAGTGTTACACTGCAGAGGTAGAAATAATAGAATTCCACGCAGACAAGTAGACAAATACTCGGGAGTTGTTTTTTTGGAGCAAAATGCATCGAGTAGCAGTTTGCAGTCCGCATTTAGATGGTTCGTTGCTGTTCAATATGAAAGCAGTGTTCATTTATCATTTGCAGAGAAGATTTTATTACTTTCCACCATTTCCTCTACTCCACTGTAATCCTGACCTTGAGGCACATTATCGCTCAGCGGAGCTGCAGTAAGGCTGCCGAGCAGGAGACCACAGCAGGGAGATGAAAGCTAGCGCGACTGAAATCAAAGACAGCCAGATGTCTGTGTGTATTAGACCCAAGAAACAGCGCATGGAAAGAATAGAAAGTAACAATGAGAAGCGTACATCCATGAAGCAGTGTGGGACTTAAGACTCCAATCAGAATATAAAATATTGTTTTGCTATCTTGCCTGAAAGAAAACTGGGGTGTCTGTTCTCACTTTTACACCTTTTTCCTTTCACAGATCTTGAAGGAACTTAAGGATGAAAACTGGAACATGGGAAACATTGTGTTCACTCTGATCAACAGACGCTACGGCGAAAAATGCATCGCGTATGCCGAGAGCCACGACCAGGTAGGGCCTCCGTAACCCTCGTTCCCTAGACTGGGCCTAGAGGATTAAATGTAATCAATGTGTTATTTGAGATGAAAATTGATGTCACCATAGGTTGAGGGACTCTAGGGGAGAAGGGCTAAATTAAAAACCTTCATGTCTGCTTTATTTGTGTACTTACATGCTCCACAGCTTGAAAAAATGAACTTTGCTTTCTTTTATTCATCATTACCTTTATCATCATCATCTTTATCATCATCATCATTTAGCTTTATTGGCTTTTTAACCATATATTGCAGATGCAGTACACAGTAACATAAAACAACGTTTCTTTTCGGACCATGGTGCTACACAAAACAACCAAGACCCACACATAGCAATGTGGACGAAAGATACAGGACATTTAACCCTATAGTGCCAGTCTAGGACATTATACATGTGAAATGTCTAAAACGGGCTAATATTTCTGACATAAAAAAAAAATATGAAATAAAAGGAAATGATGATAGGAATACACTCTGTATGAAAACTTCAGAAATAAGCATCCCAGTTAAAATCAGCCCAGTTTCAGGTAATATGAACATAGTATTTAAATTATTTTGCTTTTATTTAACGCAGTTGTAGCGTATTGGGGCAAATGTGTAATATTCTCTTCTATGTTCTATGTATTAGTCTGTATTGTAATTTTCGAAAGTGTTCTTCGCAGCTGTGTTTCACTTTTGTTTATTTGCAAAAGCCTGATCGTACTGATTGCTACTGCTCAATATGCATTACCTCAGCAAATGTGAGCTAAAACTTGCATTAGTGAAGCACTCATCAAATTTCCAACTTATTTTATGCCTCTGATTCGCAGTTATTTTGCTCAAAGTTTGACCTTTTTTTTTGCTATGTTTTCCAGCCTACCACATGCCAGAGCTAGCGAGAAAGTGAAGGTTTTCTATTCCCTCTGTAGTTCATAAAAAAGTCTGCCGTGTCTTTTCAAGCCGCCAGTCTCACTGTGTCTCTGAGGAGGGCACTATTTTCTCAGCTGGCTACAGGAGTACATGACCACCTGAGCTTAGTGTAGGAACACAGACGCTCCCAAAGGCTCAGAGCCAATCAGAGTCGTGCTTTACGCTGCCTGTAACCTTTTGTATGCTAAGAGCTTACAGTCTCGGAGCAGGTCTCTGCTTTGTATTCGGGGTGCTGCTCAGGGATCCGCTGCCCTTTGTTTTAGATTATTATCTTCGGGCATATTGAGGATTATTTTCCGTTAGCCAGTGCTGATCACTGTTAGCGTTTCTGTCTGATGCATCTGATAAAACGGACTCAGATCATCCTTATTAACGTGTCAAGCTTAGTGGCACAAAATAAATTGTGTTAGGGCTTTTGGAAATGTAAATAAAACAGCCAGGGTATTTCTAATGCCTTTCATTTGCTCATCTTTTGGGATAAAAGCAACGTGGGGATTGAAGGATAATGAAAGTGAATAATCATAACATATCGTCAAGCAGTTTAAGTTTTTTCTGTAACTAATAATTTGTCCAGGATTTCGTTAAGCCATCGAATTAATTTTCCCATAGTCTTAATTAACGATTTGTAGAAGGTAACTGAAATAAAAGTTTGGAAAATGACCTAAATGCAACATCCCTTCTTCAAGGTCATAAACTCAGTTACAGACGAAATAGGCTAGCAAGATCAAATTCTTAATTAGCAAGCTAGAAATATATATGTGCTAAAACCACAACTGTTTCCAAAAGCGTTAATTTACTTCTTTCAATGCAATATGGATGAATACTTACTCGATCACTGGCAGATTCGTGTTCAAAAATCCTTAGAATATAAGAGGGCATTAACAGACTGCCCTGCCTTATGTTGGACAAAGTGTAATGTGTTCCATAGCAGTTACATAGGAAGAATAAAAACACATTAATAAGTAAAGGGAAGTGGTAGCGCAGTGGTTAAGTGTTAGGCTGCTAATTGGAAGATTGGAGTTTGATTCCAATCTTGGTGGTGATTCCACCACCAAGCTGCCACTGCTGGGTCCCTGAACTAAAACCTTAACCCCCAATTGCTCGATTGTATATTACGCATAAATGGAAGTAGCTCTGGATAAGGAGGTCTGCCAAATGCTGTAAATGTAGATGTAAGTACAATACATCTACTAGGCTGGAGAAGTAGTAGCGCAATGGTTAGGGTGTTAGGTTGCTAATTGGAAGATCGGAGATCGATTTCGAGCACCACCAAGCTGCCACTGCTTGGCCCCTAAACAAAGTCCTTAACCCAATTGTTCGATTGTATATAAGGGATAAATGTAAGTAGCTCTGGATAAGGAGGTCTGCAAATGTAGATGTAAGTACAATAAGAAAACACACGATGGTCCAGAAACATAAATTTGAATAAGCACGTTATAAATGTCCCTTCCTGCTGAAGACAATTCTTATTTTATTAAATCAAAACGTTTTATGGAGCGTGGTATTAACATGACTTTAAATGTCAAGATACAGTAACTTCTTCATACATTTTCCCACCTGCAGTAAGACATTGACTGATTTCCTTAGCTAAGCCAGGGCTATAACTTTTTTCCACATAGCATGACATTCCACTTGTCATGTGTTTACACCTCCACATGATCTAATCCTTTTTATCAGATTTTATCCAGCCCTACCCGACTGCTTGGCTTGACAGCAGGTTCAATGCAAACTTTTTATTCTAGAATTCAGGCCTACCTTCAGTGACGGGTGACGCCGATAAGCCGGTTTTATAATCGCTTTATAATCATACAGGTAATGTGTTCACTTCTCATCATCCTGTGCTTTTTGACAGGCTCTGGTAGGAGACAAGACCCTGGCCTTCTGGCTCATGGATAAAGACATGTACACCAACATGAGTACCTTAATTCCTATGAACTCTGTCATTGACCGTGGCCTTCAGCTGCATAAGATGATCCGGCTTCTGACGCATGGCCTGGGAGGAGAGGGCTACCTGAACTTCATGGGTGAGACACCTTCAGGAAATTTTCTACTCGTCAGTCATTCGATTTTAAGACTACTGTTATTCAACTATATGAATATAATATCTCTCTATCACTATCGTTTTTTAGTGGTGTCTCTGAATTCTATCAATTTGGTAGCCCTGAGCACACAGTCGTACATTTACGTTTAGAGCATTTGACAGATGCCCTGATGCCCGGCAACTTACATTTATCTTGCTTCTACAGCTAAGCATTTGATGGTTAATAGCCCTGCAATAGCAACTTGTAGTTCCTGGAATTTGATCATGTGATCTTCTGAACAGCAATCCAAAACCATTACCACTGAGCTACCACATGCCCTCTAGCCATTACCTTATTGAGAATTGGAGTCCACTAGTAGCTGTTCCACTTTGCAGTTAGCTCATTACACAGCATTTTACATGGAAGAGTTGGAAATGTCTTTGTGTGTAAGATCAGACCATTTCTTTCTACCTGAAGTTCAGTCCATGTCATTTCCATGCCAACAGAGAGTCAATCTTTGCTGCATACCAAGCATACAAACTCCTACTTATTTTTAGTTCGTCTCATCTTTACATTTCATCGTTTCTCTTCTGTGCATCAAATTCCAGCATGTAAAGAAATTACTCTCAGTATTTTAAATGGGTTTTTTTTAGATAATATTTTATGCTACTGTATGTGGTGTTTAAAGTTTGCATGATAATGACCACCAAGCACATTGTTATAATACAGAAACCACAGCTGAACATAGGAATTAGACGTATTCTATACGTTCTTGCATGGTGTTCTAGCCCCACCTACTGATCATGTGAAAAGCCCATCGGTCATTGATGAGCCCTGCAGTATCAGTCGGCTAAAGAACACCATGATGAATTTTTATAACGTAGAATTATTATGCTGTACGAATCATAATGTGAGAATAGTTACATGTAGGAAAATGCTAGTTTATTCCAATGAGCTAGTTTACTTGTTTAGTATTTTTGCCACTAGTCTAGTCACTTCTCCTCAAAGCGTATGAAGATTCATACCCTTAAATGAAGAGTTTTCTAAATAAAACATTTTTAAGTTAGTGGTACTAATTTTAACAGCTTATAGAATCCTTAGAACAACAGTGGACAACTGGTTGTTTACTTTAAATTAAAGGGGTGCTAATGGCGACATTTTATCAGCAAGTAATATCTAGTTTATTAAATTGTAAGCCCCAAATTGATTACTGATCATATTATAATCAATCTCAGATAGACACCAAGAGTCTAACAACGTTACTCTCAGACCCACAGCGTGGTTAGGTTTAATTCTATAGCTTAGTATAGAATGTACACTGTTTAGCCCGAGGTTCGCGGACTTCTTACAAGCAAAGCCAAGTGTTTCTTTGACAAACTGTTGCCACAAGCTGGAGGCAGATAATTGTCTGGAATATACTTTAGCATTATGATTTCCCTATTATTTAAACAATACGGCCCAGACACTGCACCAGCACGACAATGCCCTTGTGCACGAAGCCCTCGACGTTTGCATGTTATGGTTAGTGCTGAAGAATTTAAATGCCCTGCATAGAGCCCTGACCTCAACCTCACTAAACACCTTTAGAATAAATTGGAACATCGACTGCACCCCAGACATTCTTACTCATCATTATTGCCCGAACTCAGTAATACAGTAGTGTAGCTGAATGAGCAAATCCCGAAAGCCATGCTTCAAAATCGATGAAAGTGTGGATTAAGTATATATATATTTTGATCTTTGTATTATTTAACCTTCAGTTTTAAAAATATGTATTAAGCAAAGAACCTCATGGCAGGAATTCTAAAGTAAAGGTTATATTACATGCAAATCAATACCTTAACCTGATATTTAAAAAATCAGGCATCCTTATTGATCATTTATAAACTAGGTTCTACCTGCTTATGGTGGCTCAAATGGTTAAGGCGCTGCGTTGCTGATCTGAAGACCTGGGTTCGAGCCCCACCACCACCAGCTGTTGATCTGAAGACCAGAAACACCTGGGTTCAAGCCCACCACCAGCAAGAGTCCTTGAGCAAGACTCTTAACCCTTCCTGCTCTAGGGGTGCTGTATCATAGCTGACCCTGCGTTCTGACCCCCAACTTACTAAGATTGGATATGCGAAAAAAGAATTTCACTGTGCTGTAAAAAAGTACATGTGACGAAATAAAAAAGGCATTTATACATCTCAAACTATGCTAGGTTCCTGCCCTGCAACAAGACAAGCTCCGTTTGAACAAAAATAAATAAAGGATGAAATACAGTGTGCATAACTCCTAATTAGGGTTATATACAAAGCTTGAGCACAGTCAGCAGACTGAGCAAAGTCTAAAATGTTTGGTTACTAGACGGACAAATATTTGGATTTATTTACTACGAACTAATTAAATACAATGATCAAGAACCTTTTTTTTTAAATCCAGTAAAAAAAAATTTTTTAGCATTGTCTTCTTGCTAAAATGTGAAATGGGTTGCAGTTCCTTTCCGGCTTCAAGAAATATACTGTAGGTTTGGGAGAGGACGCGCCTTATGGTGATAATTTTAGAATTTTACAGCCTGCATTTGAGACGCTATGCCAATCAAATGGGGACCGATATTGTGCCTACGCTTACATCAGCAACCTTTCCATCAAACTGGTATGATCTCCAGCTCCAGCAGGATGACGTTTTACAGTTGCGCCACTCAGGAGTCCTCATCCTACCATTCAGACACGTTTTAGTCGAGACAGCACTGTCTCTGCTGTGCTCATTACCAGCGCTCTTCTATCGATTGCTAATTTTTTGATAAAAAAAGTAAACTTTATTGATTCCCGAGCTACTACATAGAAAAAGCCCATAATGCTTCTTTAATGTGCACAATGGAGCAAGTTTACAACAGATAAAGCCTCAGAGAGAGAAAAGGAGACGGAGGGAAAAACGAAAGTAAATACAGGACACCATGTCATGTCAATGGATCAATGTGTGTAGAGTCATTTAACCAGTGCAGTGCAAGAACAAATAATTTAAGCAAGCAAATCAATTTAAGCCACTCTCTCTATGCCAAAACCCGTCTCTTCACTCTTTGGCAAATAAAAGAGCCTTATGAGCTAAACGCTCCACTTCGAAGAAGCAGCCATATTTGTACACAGAAAAGGATAAGCACTGTAACAGAAGTGTGAGCTAAAACACACTCCCTCACACACAGGAAGAAGTTTAGTGGTTCCAGCTTTAAAACGGGATCTTACGGGATAATTTTCAGATCACCTGGGCTGTCAAAGCAACTGACTGTGCTTGCAAGTATGACAAGGAGATTCTTCATTTTCTCATCAGCCTTAATAAACTGCTGGAGTTTATTGCAGTGGAAATGGTTGGTTGGTTGGTTGGTTGGTTGGTTGGTTAAACGGTAGGTAGGTTGGATGGATGGTTGGTTGATATGTTGGTTGGTTGGTATGTTGATAAGTTGGTTGTTATGTTGCTGGTTGGTTAGTATGTCGGTTGGTTGGTTAATATGTTAATTAGTTAGTTGGTATGTTGGTTAGTTGGTATGTTGGTTGGTTGGTTGATATGTTGGTTGGTTGGTTGGTTGGTATGTTGATAAGTTGGTTGTTATGTTGCTGGTTGGTTAGTATGTCGGTTGGTTGGTTAATATGTTAATTAGTTAGTTGGTATGTTGGTTAGTTGGTATGTTGGTTGGTTGGTTGATATGTTGGTTGGTCGGTATGTGTGTTGGTTAGTTGTTAATCTGTCAATATTCTATTTTAACCTGTGTATAGTATTAAACATTATATTATTTTTAGTAGCATTTTTAATTAAAATACAAACATTTTTTACTTGATTAAGGTGCAAAAAGACATCATTTTTGCTTCCTGAAAATAAAATAGTCTTTTAAGGCACTTTTTCCTTCAATGGGTTCCCAGGCTGCCACAGATGCACAAGTCAGTAATGAAACTGTCACCAGATTCTTATCTACCAACCAATCAAACAATCATGTGGCAGCAGCACAATGCAAAACGGTTGAAGAGCTTTAGGTTATGGGCTGTGTGATTGTTGTAGAAACTGGTGATTTACTATGTTTTTTACCCCATAGTCTCTAGGGGTTTAAATGAGAAGTTGGGCTGCGAAGGTTTTTCCCCTCCAGCTATATGCAAACTATATCTTTATCGAGTTTAAGCGCTTCCTGCAGATGGACAGGTTTGGGCCGTCGAGGTCCTGTAAACAAAAACTATACAACTACGACGCCCAGAAACATTGTGGATATCTTTTTGCTGTGGTAGAGGTTTAAAAATGACACTTTTTAGTTATTTTATATATTTTCCTGGACTTTTAGCCTTGTGAAGATGTTGTGGTTGGGTTTCTAAGTTACATAACTACTTCAAATTATTTTTCAACAACTTGCATTAAAATGCAGGATTTGTTATAGTAAAAACTTTACCATCAGCAGTGGTTTTTGTGCAGTTTTTAAGGAAGCTTTAGCCCCTCTCTGTCGTCTTAGCCCCACCACCACCACCACCAAAATGTATTAAAAGTATTAATTTTTACTTTCAAAAATAAAAATAACTTAGAAATGCAATATATGTTGATTTAAAAAAATTAGATTCATTAGAACTGCAACTGCTTGTTCTGCATGTGAGACAATGTCAGGGAAAATCACTTTTATAAAATGTTTTACAAGTCTTTTTTTATTTCTTCAGCCTGCATTCCATGTGTACATTTTTAACTTAAATTTGCCATCTTAAATCAGCCATCTATATACAGAGCCCAGCACATAAAGAGGCAATTAGTTCTAATATGTAATAAGTTTGAATTCTCCATGCTATAGTTAATCATTATTATTTGTGTCTCGAATATGCAGTGTATATATTGTGTGCATTTAGCTAGCTAACAGTAATGCTAATGCTAAGCCCCTCTAAGGATAAAATCGTACAACGGCTCCCATATATCTCAGCGAAATGAAAAAACTTCCAAAAAGTCAGCTGCTGTTGCTTTGTGTGTAATATTCGAGCTCAGATAACTGAAAATTTTCAGAAGCAAAATTGGTCTTTTTCTCTGGTCCATATTGACTGAGACTCTAAAGTTTGAGAGTTCTGGGGAAGCTGGGGAAGACTTACATAACTATACAGAGAATATATATTTTTTATTTAGTTCTTAAATAATGTGGGGTTTTTATACATACACATATATATATTTATTGCCCTTATTTGTCTTTTTGTGCAGCAGGTTACTTCAACTTTCATGGAAGCTCTAACTAGCTAATGTCGCATTAGTCCAACAGATTGTCCCTTACAGAAAAAAAATATAAAAACAAAAATTCTATTTTAGGAATACCAAGCAGTTAAGGCGGATGTCGGCAATTCCAAAGCCTTAGCATACACACACACACACGCACACACACACACACAGATAAGGCAACAGATCCAGAATACCATGCCTACAGCCACACCGGTACCGCCTCATATCTCTCTCTACCCAACGCTCACCTGATTGCACAGCATGTGGTGGATCTTAAATTAGTTCTAATGAATAATCATCTTTGCAAAATGAGTGTGCAGATTTGATGCTGGTGGTGGTGGTGGGGGGAGGGGGGGAGGTGCATCTTTGTCCCCTGAGCTAATAACGTTTGAAAAGTGATTTCCATTTTAGTCAGTGGAAATTGATAATTTCTCTTTTGTTGTTGTTCTTTCTGCCAATTAGACTATTGAAGCCAACTGAATTTCAGAACTCACTGCAGTAAAAGTCACTTTCAAGTGTCCTTCAAAGCCGGCAGCAATTCAGGGATCTGTGAATAACGCAAAATGTGTTCCAGCTTTTCTTTTCAATCACAGAAATGTACTGACAGAGTAGCAGAGATAAATACTACATTGTGCTCTCTGTTGCTTTTATTACTAAAGAACAAAGGCACACCGTAGATGGAGTTGCACTGGTTATGTTCTAATCTATCTGCCATATAAAATTATTTACATTTTGAAATAAACCGTTTTATAGTTTTCATTGTAAAGACGAAGACAAAGCAAGACAAAAATCAGACATTCTGCTTTTAAACTGAATCTCAGTTAACATTTAGGGTAATTAATAGCTAGGGTTACTTCTGCTTTATTTATAAAAATGTGTAAAGAATACAGACGTTGGTTTTTAATGCCCTACGTGATATAAACATTTATAGGTATATGATTAAATATACATATGAGGCTGGAACGCTGAATGAGGACGCAGGACATTCATTGTCTTGTATCAGCCTTGTTTTTATGTCCGTGATGTTTTTAAGCACCATGAATTACTGACCAAAAGCCATTTTTATAGATAACAGTGAGCTAATACCAGCTAATATTCAGACCTCTGGTTAGTATTAAAATAATTGGTATTAAACCTTTGTCCTCAGTTGTCCCCCATCACCAAGCAGACTCTAACCTCTAATTATGCTTCCTGCTTTAAGTAAAGACTGCATTGATTTTTTTTTTGTGGCATTTAAGAAAAACTTAACGGACTGGATTGTAGATTAAATTGAAATTAATTCTAAATAGTTTATTTTGCATGTGTGTGTTATGAGATGGGCAATGATATTAAAAGGCAGAATATTTGGCTTGGGTTTTGGGTATAGAAGATTCTAGCTTTAATCTCATGTCAGTCAATCCGGCTGATGTTTGGTTTAGTTTCGGTTTAAACAACAAACAATAAAATAGACTAAAAAGACTAGTTTTCCAGCTACACTTTGCAAAGTTTGATCCTTCCTGTCAGAGTGAAAATGTTGGCAACTGTCAGCCTTAAAAATGCTGTAAATTTCGGGTTTGGTTTACGGTTTCGGTTTAAACAACAGAAAAACAAACAGAAAAATAAAAGAGAAACTAAAAAAAAAAAAAAAAAAAAAAACAAAAAAAAAAAAAAAAAAAAAAAAAAAAAAAAAAAAAAAAAAAAAAAAAAAAAAAAAAAAAAAAAAAAAAAAAAGATAAAAAAAACAAAAAAAAAAAAAAAAGACTAGTTTTCCAGCTACACTTTGCAAAGTCTTGCCTTCATTCCTGACTTCAGAGGTGAAAATGCTGGCACTGTCAGCCTGCCATAAATAAATGCTGTAAATGCTTCACACAGCGTGGTCTTTGTTCGTCCCGTGAGATTCCTATATGACTGCACACTCACGTCTGGTTGAAAGTAAAAACTTCCTGCTCCTGCTTTTTTTATTGTTGTCTTGTGCAGGATCCCTGTCCCAGCGCGCATCTCCAGTCTCAATTCGAGTCCCTGCAAACCGTTCTGGCAGGCATTAAAAAAGTTTCCAAAAAATTGAAAGAAAGAGCAAAGAGAATAGAGAAATTTTTATGTCTGTCTAAATTTGTATCTGACTTCTGAATCATGCTTTTCAAATTCCAATTTAAATATCGTCACATACATATTCACACAGAGTACAACATGCAGTGCAATGCTTTCTATGACTGTCCGACATGGAAAATAAATATATAAAAATAAGTATAACGCAAAAGTATAAACTATAAAGAGTATATAAATTATAAATAGTCTAAAATATAGTTAAAAGTATAATAAAATATAACTATAAAGTCTAAAATATATAGTATAAATATAACTGTAATGTATAAAATAAATATAGTATGAAATATAAATATAAACTATAGTAAAAATAAGTCTATAAAGTCTAAAATAAATATAAGTTATAAAAATATAATGTAATGTATATAAAATAAATAGTATGAAATATAACTATAAAGTATAAAATATATAGTATAAATAACTGTAATGTATAAAATAAGTATAGAAAATATATAAAGTCTAAAATATATAACTGTAATGTATAAAATATAGTATGAAATATAACTATAATCTAAAATATATAGTATAAAATAACTAACTGTATGTAAATAAAATAAATATAATGTCTAAAAATAATGAATATATAAAATAACTGTAATGTATAAATAAATAGTATGAAATATAACTATAAAGTATAAAATCCAACTGTAAAGTATAAAATATATAGTATGAAATATAACTATGAAACATAAAATATGTAGTATGAAATATAACTAATATAATAAATAAAAATAAAATATATAATATGAAATATAACTATAAAGTCTAAAATATATAGTATAAAAATATAACATTGTGCAGAGAGAAGATGAAACAGAGAGAAAGAATCTGAGAGAAAGTCCCGGTATTAGGTGTTCTGTGTTTCCTGATTTAGACACCGAATGGCCTGCTGGAAAAGCTTCTTCTAATTCTCTCTGTGTTTGCCTTCAAGGAGCAGAAGCGCTTTCCTGAACGCAACAGAGAAAAGGGTCCATTGTTGAGTGGGCTGAGGGCCTTCACAATCTGGTGTTTCTGGTTGGGCACTGCTTGCTGTAGGACAGGAAGCTCGGTGTTCAGCTGACTGCACCATCTCTTGGAGGGCTTGCCTGTCCTGCATGGTGCTGTTCCCAAACCAGGAAGTGATGCTACCCGTCAGGGCACTTAGATGATGCTGGTGTAAAAAGTCTTTAGCACCTGAGAGGGTAGTTTAAAGTCGCTTAAGCGCCTCAGGTGGTATAGACGCTGCCAGGCCTTCTTTACTATTGTGTTGATGTGACAGGACCAAGACAGGTCCTGCGTGATTTGAACACCTAGGTACCGGATTTGTATTCCGTTACATTATGTGCATAATGATGGACCGTAATAATCCAGGTCAAATATTTATTTTTTAAATAAAAATAATCTGCAGCTCCATCCAGAAAAAAAGCTGTTACTGCCAAAAACTGTTATCCGTTATTAGCATAAACGTTCTTTCTTCTCAATTTGTACACAGGAGAAATTAAGTTTTTGAACAAAAGTTCCCCAAAAAGTTTTTTTTTTTCCCAGGATACATCATGTAATCAGATGAAGGAAACATAAAATGAAGATTGTAGTTGTCTAAGCAGGCTTTGTGTTCTGCTTCAGGAAGTTGGCACACAACAACATAGTGGGAAGTCTCTCATCCTCTGAGGTTTTGTGAGTGTCTGCTGTGGCTGGTGTTGTTCATTTTGCCTGCTTATCTCTTCTTCATTTCCATATATTTAGGGATTTCAAATCATGTCGCTATCCTGGGATTATGAATTGTCTATCGTGCAGTCAAAGCTGCTCGTTTATCTTTCTTTCCTTCTTGCGCCATGACTCGCTTTCTTATTCTCTCCATCTCTGTTCCGTTTTGTTTTTTTTCCTCTCCCTGTTGCTTATTCGCGTTTGCTCAGTCGCATTCTCAGTCGCTGGTGACAGATTTTTCAGCTTGCTACTTCCTAAACATGCGTAATGCACAGTTGGCTTATTGTTTGATGCTTCTTTAACAGCTCGCTAATGTATTACATTAGAAAGCTCTGTCATTCCCCTGTCCGTTCTGCTTCGTCTGGTCACTCGCTTTTATTTCTTTTTTCCTTGTCCTGCCGATCTCCATTGCTCTGAATAAACGACACACTTCATCACCATTGTTTTGCTCCCATTCTCTCGCTCGTCAGAGCTCCTTCTCACCCCCTCTGAATTCAATAACCCGACTGTTGTTTTATGATGTTGTCTTGTCAGCTGATGACGGATTCATTATCTCATCACGCCGCTCGACAAGCCCGTCGCCTCGTACTTTCTCATTCGCTTTTATTCCTCTGTTCACGTTCCCAGTGAAAATATATTCTATCCTCCTCTGCAGCTCTTCCCTTATGATCTCCTCACTTCTCTCGCACTCTCGTCATCCTCTCCAAGGCCAGCGCTAGACACTTCTATAAGCCACAGCGGTACTAGCAGTGTCATCCAGCTAATACAAATTACCAGCGTAAAAGCGTAATGAATACTATCAGATGGCAAGTGAAATAATCAGAAATTAACAGAAAATAATAGAAGCGCCAAATTGCCAAAAATGCTGTAACTTGAAACGACATAAATTTGCGTTTAGCTTGCTGTAGTGAAGATGTAACTCCAGCATCATATTTTTTTTTTTGCAGTAGGAGAGTGAAATTTGTTTTTTATTGTCTTTCTAAACCTACATTTCCTCTCCTTCAAGGTCACCTTCATAATCTTTTATCACTGTTTCATGCTTTTCTTTATATATATATATATATATATATTATATATAGATATATATATATATATATATATATATATATATATCTATATATATATGGTGCCTCTATATTGTGCTTCTGACCTGCCTTGTCAATAATTTATTTTTTCAAAAATGTACCTGCTCTTGTCCATGTTTCATTTTTCAAGAATATTTTTTTAAATAAAAACCTGATCCCATAATTTCACACAGATTCCGATGATACTTGGGTCTTTGTCCTTTGGTTTCAGTAGCTGTTTTTTACAGCTGTTCTATGGTTCGGTAAATAACGGTGCATTGGTGGGCTTAGTCAGTTCGATTAGAAAGTTTATATTTACAGGTATTCATTTGTGTGTGTGTTCTATAGTAGCATCTTCCTGAATTATGATATATAATATACGGTCCCTGAGTTCTAATTGCTAATAGGGTGACTTTACCTGAGCATTTTTGTTATGTTCAGCGTTTTGTAGAAGATGTAAAGCTGTGACTTTATAATAAGGCTCTGCTTTAATTTGCATTTCAGCTTTTAAGCGTCTTTTTTTTACCCCAATAAAGCCGTGCTTATTATACTACCCTAATAAAACAGACTCTAGAATATGCATATGGGGAATATGGGGAAGTAGATCCAGGGAATCTGTCTATGTGAAACTCTTTATATTGGTAGACTTGCTCAATAAGGAAAACATTAAATGTGTGCATGTACTTTCACTGTTGATATAATATTATATTCAGACTTTGACATTTCCTTATGGTTCTAGGTAATGAATTTGGTCATCCAGAGTGGCTGGACTTTCCGCGTGTTGGAAATAATGAAAGCTACCATTACGCCCGGCGCCAGTTTAACCTATTGGACACCGATCATCTGCGCTACCGCCAACTTTACATCTTCGACCGGGACATGAACCGCACAGAGGACAAGTATGGCTGGCTCGCCGCACCACCGGTAGGAGCCCTGTTCCCCTTTATACCGGTCACATTGTTTGTATCTTTTTCCTACTACTTATTGTAGTATAACACAAAAACACAGTACATTAAACAGCACAACAATATATTCTGTTTATGTTTACCAATATATCTGCAACATATTCCAATATGTTTTGTAGTCACACGAAAAAATGCAATCATTTTTCTCAGAGTTTATACATCCCAGGTGTTTCTGGATCTCTCCTGCTATTTTCCATTTGCTCGCTTTCTCACCATATCATTTTTTTTTCCTTTTCACTGCATCACACTCAGTCATTGACACCGAGTGCACATGATACTTCATTCACTTCCCTCAACGAAATCAATTTCATGGCCCAAACAAACCAGGCGGCCTTTTAGTCGTTTTATTTATTCCGCTTTCCCATTCCTAACCCGCATTAAAACTCGGTAGCTTTTTAGAAGCGAAACCCAGCACTGCATACAGACGACCACATTAAGTCATCAGCATGGCAAGACACACCAACTCAGGTCTCATCCCATGTTGCACTTTGGTGACTCGTTTTAGAGCGGTGCAGAGATGTAAAAAAGAGCAGGGAAAAAAACTTGCCTTTCAGCTTTCAGCATCTCACTTTCTCAGTCTTCAGTAATGGGATCATCCAAACAGAGAGCATGGCACTGAATCGACAAAATGTAAAAGCAAGACCATGGAATTGATTCAGGGATAGGTTTTTTTTATTTTCGGAGTCCCTTTATGATCCATGGTGCAGATTACAGTGTCTTCACCTCATCAGGAGGATGTGACCTTCGGGGCCTGTGTGGAGTGTAGATTATAACTACTGCTGCTCAATGCATCCGCAAGAAAATATGCCTTTTTTAAGGTTTGTAAGGAAGACAAGGAGGACAGCTACAAATATTAATGCTCTTCCACTTCCCCAATGATCATCATCGTCACCTTCTGTGTCCTGCCTAACATCAGCTATTAATATTAACAATGATATCCACCTCTTTCTAACTAAATAAAACCTCCACTCCATCTTTTCTACCTCTGTAGCTTCCTGTACCCCATCACCCCTCCAGACTCTGACTCCTTTTTTCGCTACTGCTGGAATTAGACACAATGTTCTCTCTAAACACTTCTCTTCTATAGACCTTCTCTGCCCTCTATCTTCCACACCCAGGAAGCTTCCCTGCTCCGTTCGTTGACTGTTGGCTGTGTTGCACAGCAGACAGAGAAAATAGGAGGAAGGAAATTGATACAGATGTTGTCTCATACTGAACTGCCCTGTCCAAATTTCAATATGATCTGACTTCTGCTAAGGCCACTTACACAAGCTCCTGCTCAAGATCCTCAAAAGCCTCACTACTTCTTCCAGTACCATCTTCCTTGGCGGTTGATGATTTTGCCTTATTTTATTAGAAAGATTTTCAAAATTCTGCCAAAAGTTTTGGCCCATCCTCGATACAAGACAATCCAAATTATTCTTTCATTTGTTCAAGACACTCCATGCCACAAAATTAGCCAAATTGCTATCATTCCTTATACTTCTCAACAGAACATTTTAAAATTTGAAGTACAGTATTGCAAAGGTTTGCAAGTGACGGGAAAGGTGATCCATATCTGTTCCTTAGAATGTTCTGTTGGTGTCCCACAAGGCTTAGTGCTCTGTCATCTTGTGTTTGTTTTCCTTGTTGAATCAATTGGTGACATCACTCTGTTTTGGGTTTGCATATACTGCTGTGTGGATGACATTTGACTCATCACCTAAAACTTAACATAAGCAAAACTGCTGAATACCCAAGAATATGCTGAGGATCTTGCCATCTTCTGGGCATTTCGCAAACTGTCTGCAGGCAACCTGGATGTAACTATGGACAATCAACTGTTTATTCTATCATATTGTGTATTTGATGTGCTGATATAACATTTTTTTGTCTTCACAACAACAGAAGCATATCTGGCTATAGTGGCCACTCAGCTGCGCATGTTCAGTCTCTTATAGGCAAATTTGTCTCTGTTGGTCATCAAATGTCTTTAACCCAACTAAAATCCAGCTGCAGGATTTTCATGTTCTCCTTTACCAGTCCATTGCCACACTCCCTCGACTGGCTTCCTCTCGCTGTCTGAATCTGATTTAAAACACTGATGCTTGCCTACAAAACCTAAAATCGATCAGCACCCTCTCACCTTAAAGCACTTATCACACCCTGCAGATGCTTCCTTTTTTCTTGAATCATCCAGGTGAAATGAAATTTCCCGTAGATATCTGAACAGCGGAGTTATATACAATGTGACTTTATTCTTCAAATGCATGTGTTTTCATGCTCTATTAACTTCTGCTCCATGCTTTTAAAACTGATAGTATTCTTAATCTGTGAGTGTGAGAATGTTCTTTTTAATGGTGACTTTAAAGCATCTCTGTAAGTTGCACTGAAAAAGAGCATCTGTATTTAAGAGGGTTTGGTTAAAAATTCTTTACTTTCTTTAAGTGTAATCTATATTATGGATACAATTTTGGGTTTGTAAGTGTCCTGCAGGTGATTTGAACATTAAATACTCCTAACTTTCCACATGTATGAAAAGGGTCACTATCTCTAACACAAAATCCTATAAAGAACATTGAAGTGGTCTTATAGACATATTCCAAACAATTCTGCAGCTAAATTTCATAAGACTAATGAGTATATATATCTATATATATATATATATATATATATATATATATATATATATATAGAATAGCAGGCAGACCCGGAGAAAGATGAATGTCATAGTGGAGGGTCTGAACGTATTAATGAATGTGAATTCGGAATTGATCAGCTAATATTGTTCCGCATGGTTTTAGGGACTCCCTTTTAAAAGATTTAATCTGATAATGAAAGGGTCGAGAAGGTTAAGTGATTAATTCTGCTTCATCTCGAAAAATAAGGGATGTTTCCTCCTGAATCAAACGTGTACATTAAAATCTAAGCTGTCCAAAGTGACATTTAAAGCTTGAGTGAACAGTCATTTCAGTTATGTTGTGCCAAGTCTAATAAAAATCTGATCTGATTTAAGTGCTGACCGTTTAGTTTTGATGCAGCCTTATAATTAGGATATTGTGTATGATATGATTATATGATTATGAAACCTCTTGCCTCGATGCAGGAGCGAACAGTTGGTAAAGTTAGTCAGCCAATGCTGATGCTCTAAACTAGGTCAGGGTTTTAGTGTCTCTAAACTAAATTACTAGTACATTTTCTGTTCCAACTACAACATTTCGCCTTTTTAGTTGATGAAAAGTATTTAAAATCTTCATTTTAGAATTATGAAAAGTACTATTGGGCTTTTTTTTGGTGGACCAGGATGCTTACCTGAAGTTGTATAAAGAAGAGCATTTATCAAGGACCCGTTTGCTGGACACTTTGGTGATGACATACAAAAGGCCAGAGCACTGTTGTTGTTAGGTTTTTTTTCATGCTTCGATGGAATCACACACACACACACACACACACACACACATACACACTCCTACCGTGACTTTAAACAGACCAGCTGGACTGTGACTCAGCTTCTCTCCTCTCACTCCTTTCTTTCCGTTCCCCACATTTCAGGCTTCACACACTGGAATAACCTTTAGTTTCGTTGGATTTGAGAAACACTCAATTTGTTTCAACGTTTCTTCACTTCACACAGCCTGGTAATTTTCTTTTTTTTTTTTTTACAAAAGCACTGGAAAGCAAAGTAAACTTTTCTTTTTTTTTTCTTTTTTTTTCAGAGAAGCAGACACTGATCGATGACTACAACAGTAGAAGTGTTTAGTATTGGTATTTCTAGGGTTACAGAATGATCCACTGTTAATCCACTGAATCATTGAACATCATATTCGTTCTTTTTTATCTGCTTTTTTAAAGTAAATAAAATCCCAATGTTTTTTATTTTGTCTATTTTAACAGTACGAAATCCCACTGGGACCAAAATATAACAAATAAAAGGACATCATTTTTTTAGTTTCCTGGTGTTATATAGCATTAAATAACAATAAAGCCACGAAAAAATATTGGTTATTTCAGCCTACCCTACAAAAAATCCCATATCTTTAAATTGTAAGTTTACTAAAATTTAAAAAGTTTGTAAAATTTAATAAGAGACAGGGTTTTAGACATCTTTAAGCAGACTGAGGGGTTTTTTTGTAATGCTTTCACCAGTGTGTGTGTGTGTGTGTGTGTGTGAAACGGGCTTCTTAAACCACATGATCACTGCAGAAAGCCAGCCGAGGCTAGAAAGTTAAATAAAAATAAAAATGAAATAAAAACATTCCTACGTCTTCTTGGTAAAATGCTGTATATATTTATGGTTTCCAAAAGCTGAGGTGTCGAATTCTGTTACAGTGAGAAAAACGGTATCAAATCCAAAAAGGTTTTTTCAATTCTATTTTAGCTGAAATTACATCCCACGTTAAGCTAATAAACTGCAAGCTTTTTAGTTAATGAGCTGCTTTAGTGTTGATAGATGCTACTATGGTGTTTTAGTACTGCACAATTACTTTGTAAGTGCTGTGCTTTCTACTTGGCCTGATTTATGATTAGATTTTCTCTCTTCCGCAGGCATATGTCAGCACAAAGCATGAGGGGGACAAGGTGATCGTGTTCGAAAGAGCCAATGTCATTTTCATCTTCAACTTCCACCCCACTAACAGCTACAGCGACTACAGAGTGGCAGTGGGACCGGCGGGAAAGTATCCTTAATCAGCTTTCAGTGTAGCCATTTTCCCAGTAAGCAAAACACAACGTTTGTTTATCTAGGGACTCCATTCCAGGTACTATACATTTACAACATTTACGGCATACAACAATGAGTAAGAGGTTAAAGTGTTTGCCTACTTATCAGAAGGTGTCTCAGCTGGGACCATCAGCAACTTGTTTTTGATCGCTAGATTGACACATTCTACCGACAGCAGATTACTTCCTGTTGCGATCAGTTTTTTCCTCTGATGAAATTATGCCAGTGTGATAAGATTTCACACATTTACCTGCTGTGTGACCTCTGATACGACAATCATCTAACCAAAAACCAGTAAGGGCACCGGACCCGATTAGCACAACAACTTTAAACCACCTCTGGAAAATGTGGAAACGAGTCCAATGGGACAGTACAGAATGAGGGGAAACTTATTGAGTTATGGAGGAAAAGCAAGTGTTTGTTTGTTGTGTCGTCGCTGCTGTTGGTTTGCCACGAACCGTTTAGCGAAAAAAAAAACAAAAAAAAACGCTGGTCGTGTCAGGGGTTGATGCTGTAGTGGTTTTATTCAGAACTCCTTTGGGAAATAGTGTCCCTTTTTCAAAGTAGCCACAATTACCTTTTTTTAAGAATGTCTAAAATAAAGTGTTTTTTTTCCACATGGATGCTTTCAAGATTTCATTTAAAATGTAACCCTTCAAAATAAAAAAAATAAAAAAAACTATTTCCATCTCCTAAATTGCAGATGTCCAAAAATCCTCCATGGGAATTGGGAAAAAAAACTTCTCAAAGCCTTTTCAAAGTTCTGCTGAAGAATGTTGTAGATTTGGATTTAGCATGAATGGCAGACACTTTTAGTGCTTCTGCTTTCTGTCGACGCTTAAAGGAGATGCTGGTGCTAGAAATGACATGGAAGAAATGCAAACAGCACCGAGGCCACATTCAATAGCTGTAATTACGACAGCAAGGGCAACACTCATGTACACCGTTGCTGAAAACTTCACAGTGCCTCGCAGTAATGTTGCATTTGCTCGCATGTGTGCAAGGTAACACGCGACACTGCGGGCTTGGTGACACAGTGTGTAAAGGCGAGCGAGAACAGAGGATCCAATTAGAGCAAAAGACAGATGAAAGAGCCACTCTGACTCAGAGGAGGTAAACAAGGCTGGGCCAACAAGTGCAAAGTGCTTTTTCATTAAATCCCAACCTACACACAAGCACACCAAGTTATATTTGTGAGTGCCAAGCAGAGTCATGTAGTTTTGAGTCTGGATTGATTTAAAAAGTGCACGTGTAGGCGGAAAGGCCCATCGGTGTTGCCACAAAAAAAGGAAGTGGTGCTAGATAGATGGCATCTGCTGATATTGGTCCATTACAGATAGAGGAGTGGAGCACACACACACACACACACACACATACACACATTTACACAATACAGAAATCAGGGTCATGCCTCGGTTTGGACCTTGGTATATGTGTTGTCACTGACAGCTTTGACTTTTGTGTGTTATGAAGCATAATTTAGTAAATAGAAAATCAAAATAAACGATAATCAAAATAATCAGTGAACATTTCATTATTTTTTTAAAATCAGATTTAAGATTTAAAGACTTAAGCCACTGTAATAGCTTCAGACTTAATGCTCATGAACTGTTGGCTAGTGGTTCAGGAAGTGGTAGCACAATGGTTAAGGTGTTGGACTGCTAATTGGAAGATCTGGGTTCGATTTCCAGCACCACTAAGTTGCCACTATTGGGTCCCTGAGCAAGGCCCTTAACATCCAATTACATAGTTGTAAAAATGAAATAAGTCGCTCTGAATAAGGGCGTCTGCCAAATGCTGGAAATGTAAATGTAATAAATATGACCCTCTCAACTGGAAAAGCTTTTCTAATTTCGAAAATCATTCAATTTTTAATTGGATGGATTTCTAGAAATAATGGGTTTCACATTTTTAAACTTTTCTAAGGATTAGTTATGCAAAATTTTCCAAAAAATGTGAATTTCACAGCATAGACTCATTAATTTGCATGGCTTTCTTATATGTAGGGTGTATGGTCGCACACGGGTATGTTTTTATCTGAACAGCTACGTTCACGCTAAGCGTAACGCACTAAGATGCCATTTGGATCAATAAAACCTGCTATGGGGTCCAGATTTTCTGCTGTTAGTATGTAAGGTCCTGGCTGTGCAAGACGAGTTACAGTAAATCTTAACAAACCCTAACATTGAGCCTTGAGTCTTACGCCTCGGCTCTCCTGATTTTAAAACATTGATGTATATGACCGGAAACATGACGGCTACATTAAAAAAGTTTGAATGACAAACCGTTAAAGTACCACCCTAGAGCAAAGCTTCTGTTGTAGCCTGGTAGACCAGCATGTTCATAACAGCTCGAAAACTTTTCAATTCCACTACACAACCTTATGTAGCTTCTATCAGAATAAAAACACTGTCAAACTTCCTTTATAGACATTTCAATAAATAAAATAGTTCGAAATAAAAAGTATGAGGTTTTCCTCCTGAGATAAGTTCACCAATATAAAAAGTCACCATTAAAATTCTGTCAACATCAGCGTTTGACAGCCACTCAAAATCCTCTTCTTTATTTTGTATTCCTCTCTTTTTTCCCTTTTTTTAGAGTTTTTTTTTTACCTTCTCAATGGGCACATTCTTGAGGTCTACCATCCATCCAGCTGATCGGAGACTCATAATTCTCAGTTGAGTTTCGTCATGAAAGCGCTACCTGTCAAGGCGGTTGTGCTTTTGATAAGACGACAGGCTGCTGCATGAGTATTGGGTCATTCCTCTTTTATTATCTGTCAGGCACATTTACCTGTATGTCGTGCCAAATAATTTAGCCATATCAGCAGCCAAGCCTGTGAGCGAACATGTCTTACATAGGGAAAACAGATGTCTGACTGTTTTATGGACAATGGGATACATTTAATTAATGTCAATATTGTGTGTGGGTGTGTATAAAAACAGCTGAAAGCAAACTGATAAGCCTGTACCAAATAACACTTTATTTGAAGGTTATCTACGCTGGGCTTTATAACACTTTGAGACATTGGCAGACATTTTTTAAATTCTCAGGGACGTAGTTCTTTGCAGGTGGAAACATTCAAATTTTTAGTAGTTGTCTAGTTTTTATAACATTTTAATAAAGAATATAAATTTCAGGTTATAATAATTGTTTGTATTTACTAGAAGCATATTCAGGAAGCGTTGAGGCGTTTAAGAAGTGATTACTGTGTATATACACTGTATGGCTAAGGGTTGATTCCTGCCACTACCCAAAGGAGAACAAATTGCATTAACATTTACATATACAACATTTGGTAGACGTCCTTATCCAGAGCGACTTACATTTATCTCTTTTATACAACTGAGCAATTAGGGGCTAAGGGCTTTGCTCAGAAGCCCAACAGTGGCAACTTGGTTGTGCTTGGAATCGAACCCTGATCTTCCAATTAGCAGTCCAACACCTTAACCACTGTACTACCACTTCCCCCTCTCCCTGTGATTAATTTTTTCATTCAGGTACTTGGTTTTCTCTACCAGCCCAAAGACATTTATTGTGGGTTTATCCGTTCTCTAAATTGTCTTATTGTGGCCTGCAGTGGTTCCCTGCTTAGGTAGACTCCAGGTTGCCTATGATTTTCCTATGATATCCTACAGTTGGATGGATGGGTGACCAGCGTTTCATTGCTGAAAGCCAGTTCAGTATTTAACTGTTAAATGATAAGCAATTAGAACTAAGAGAATTGCGCATATTTTACATCCTTTAGATGCTTTGAAACGGAAATTTACTGATTTTTCCTTGAATCCCCAGACACCATTTTCAGTCTTCAGGAATTCAGGATGTCAGCGACTAAATACTTGTCATTAGAGGCACCTGCCGAAATTTCTAGCACAATCTGCAGTCACTGTTATCAGTGACCTTTTCTTTTAATTCTTCAGAATCAGGTTTCTTAGAAACTTCTTTATTATTTTTCTTCCAGACTAAATAGACTATTTGTGCAGTCATTCTATTATTCAGCAAGGTTCTATTAATTACAGTAATTCACAGGTGGCTGGCTCTGGCTGTACAGCCCGGCATCTGTATTCTCAAACATAATTGCTAAAAGCATTGACTTGCCTGAACAATACTGAAGCAGCACAGATATGTTTACCTGGAAAACACTGAAAAGGTTTCTTTTATGGTCATACTCAAGCTAGTGACCTTTCCTTGCATATTGTTGGGTGCTCTGGACCTTGATGCCTTCATGCAAATAAGATTGATGCCTGAATCTTTTCTTTTCTTTGCTTTTTTCCCCTTTAATTCTTTATATTTCCCAATGCTATGTTGTTGTCTTGTCTCCTTGGAGTTGCTTCTAGGTCTCAGCAGGCGTTTTAGGAAGAATTCGCAGAGAGCAAAGCTGCTCTGCAAGCCGACGTTTTCCTTCTTGTTGCTTCGCCGTCTGTCTGGTTTTGCCGTTGTTGCAACATCAAATGCTCTTAACAGCCTTTACATATACTATTAACAGCATGAAGAAGGTTGACAATTTGACAATGTCAAATGTTGACAATTTGTTTGGATATGGTTTGTAAGATTGGTGTAATAAACAGCAGAACTATTACAGCTCCGCATCACGTTTTTAGATTGTAGTTACAGAAGCTCAACATTCAGGATTTTTCAAGATGATCATTTTTGCATTTCGGGCACATATCCTTATCCAGCGCAACCTACGTTTATATTATTTATACATATGAGCAATTAAGGGCCCAGCAGTTGCACCTTGGCGAAGCTACGGATCGAAGCCACGATCTTCTGATCAGCAGTCCAACAGCTTAACCGCTTACAATTTTTTATCATAAAAAGTTTTTGGGTAAAATGCAAAAGGCAGCCATATTTTTTTTAACAACGTTTTAGCAGCGTACTACAAAATTATCAAACCCCAGTCATGCCATTATTCTGCAACCAAAAAGGCATCATTAAAATAATAACCGATAAAGGATTCCCAATCAGGACTTTTAGAGACAAAAGAAACCTCAGCAATTATTTTTTCTTAAACCCCAACAGAAATGTTGAGAAAAGTTGCATATAATGTGTGTCTTTGAAAATATCCAAGTCAAACTCCTAAGGGTTTTCCGGGTAAAATTCTTGATTTCACAGCAGCTTTTCCAAAAAACAAATAGTATTGTTGCTGTAAAATTGTGGGAAATTGCACCACAATGTAGAACGTAGTGTGAAACAGTCTACCTCCACTTTCGTGAAGAACATCAGGGAATTGTGGAAGGTTTCGTCGAGAAATGGGAGACATTAGCATCGCCCATCGTTGCATCTTTTTCAAAATAAAAAAACAAGAAAATACTTTTGGTGACATACTGAGCATGTTTTGTGCGGGACCTAACAACAGTTAGTCAGATTTGCAAAAGAAAAGTCACTGTGATTGGATAAAATTGGATAAAATGGATAAGATTGCTCAGAATTCCCAGGAATTAGTTGCATTATTGGTTGCGGTCGCGACACGGAATATCCGGTAGGGATGAACAGGATTGCTATTTTTGTGACTTACGAAACTTTAGTTCATTCGGCATTTGTACAGTATGTGGATTTGATGTAATACATGGATTTTTCAGCATTAGAAAGTGTGAGTTGATATTCATTTGCAAAGGAACAAATTAAAGGAAGTATAAAGTTAATAATAATCTGCAAAAAGTTACTGTAGCATATTAAAATGTTGCCACTCTCACTCGCAGGTCTCTCTCTCTCTCTTTCTCACCCTCTCTTTTTCTCTCCCTGTCATCCTCTTTCTTTCTCTTTCCTACACATCCTCTCTCTTTCCCCTTCTCTCCCTTTCTCTCTTTGACAATATGCCAAAAATATCCAATGAAAGTGTGTTTACTCTTTTAGGGAAATAATTCAGAGCAAACAGAGGCTTGATGGGATCAGGAGGAATAGGAGAGGAAGGGCACATCGAAACCACGCACATCGCCGCACTTCGCTTTTAATCATCGCTATCAAAGCCTACAAGCAGACAGTAAAAGGCAAGCGTTCTCCGGCTCTGGAGCAGAGTGGGAGACAGGGTCTTTAAGGATCACACTACGACCCTGTACGCTTGCCTATAGGGAAAGAGGGGGTGATTATTCAAGCTGCTGTCTGTGTGTGTTATAACTAAAAGATAAAGCAAGAAAGAGAGCGAGGCAGACTCATTCAAGCAGAGACACTTATTTTATATTCCTCTGTGTGTTCCGGGAGTGGAGATGTTTACCCTCATCTATCCAAATCAAGCTGATGAAAGAACCTTCTTTTTTTGGTCCATTTTCTTTTGTGTTAAACACTCGTGTTTTTACGTTGGATAAATCACAGATTTATGCTAATGTGCTTTTCTGCTACAAAAGTCTTTCTATTACATATAGTCTGATATGGAGGATATTGTATGGATGTGTATGAAGTATTTGCGTAATTTAAAAGAAGTCCCGGTGTCTGCGTTTCGTTATCATTGGAGATAAGTGTGTTCTGTTAAGATTAACAGCGTATTATTGTAGATCAGAGGCTCTGCAGTGGCTCAGTGACATGCCATTTGTTTTATTACCATTAAAAGAGAGAAAATATTTACATGTACGGCATTTGGCAGACATCCTCATGCAGAGAGGCTTAAATTTATCTCTTTTATGCAACTGAGCAATTGGGGGTTAAGGGCCTTGCTCAGGAGCCCAGCAGTGGTTACTTGGTGTTGCTGGGAATTGAACCCCGATCTTCCAATGAGCAGTCCAACACCCTAACCACTGTGCCAACACTACCACTTCTCCCGGATTGTTGCAAGTGCAGGATTAATAAATACTTTGTTTGTATAGGAAAATGGTTAACTAACTGGTTGTATAGGCCATCATGCAAGAAATCAGCAAAAGCATTCATCTTTTAGACTCCAGATTCATTTGACAGTATTAAAGAAATAAATAGCAGGTAATACAGAATATAAGCAATAGCAAGTTTATTTTGAAGCGCGTTCTGGTGGTAATTAATTTAATAATTTAATAAAAGTCCAAAATAATTTTAAATGCCTGGGTGTATTTGTGTCTCCCAGCTAGAATTCTCAGGTTAGGCTAGAAATTCACTACAAACCTGACCAGTATAGAGCGCTTACTCACAAGGAATACATGAATAAATAAAAGAATGAATAATTCAGAACAGTCCATGTTGTTTATCGTGTTGCTAGAACTTTACCAATGTGGATTATGTCGAAGAACCATCACTTCTTTAACCAAAAAGTCTCTTGAGATTTAATCTTATTTTTTGACGAAGACCTCCCTAGGAAGGCAGCCCCTACAAAGTAAAAAAAAAACTTAACAAAAAACACCAAATAACAAAAAAAAAAACACAAATACAAACATGGCAAAGCAATTTTATTTATATAGCACATTTTATATATAGTGGTTATTTAAAGTGATTTACACTTGAATGTGATTCATGTGATTTAATGATCAATGAATCACATTAAAGTGTAAATCTTTACACTTTAACAATGAGCACATTCAGTAAATGCAGAACTGAGCGTGGTTTTTTTTTGAGTCAGCAAGTCATTTTATTGACTTAATTATGTGAAATTTATCATAAATTACCAAATAATGCATTTTAACATATTACTGAAAAACAACATGCTATAACCTGTTATAAAACATCATAGATTTTATTATATATCTTTATATCCATTGAATTATTTTGGATTGATGTCTGTGTACAGTGTGCGTCATCATTTTTTCTTAAATATTTTGGAACTGATATAAATAAATTGTAAACTTTAAATCTTTTTCCATTTACCAGAATAAAGGATTCTATTTCTCTCTCTCTCTCTCTCTCTCTCTCTCCATCCAGTCCTTACTGTTTTACTTCTGAAGCTCATATCATTTTTGCTTTTTTTACACTCCAAGCATCATGTCCTTCTTTTCTTCTTTATTCTTTTTTTACCTCTCTTTCCCTGTGCCTGAGCCTTTTCTTTTCCATTCTGGGCATGAGTCTAAGCAATTACTGTTTTTAATATTTAATTTAGTCAGTATAGCACAGACAGTGAGCGAGATAGTGTGTTTGAGTTTAGTGTTGTTTGAAACAGTTTTTGATGCAATACATTATTAATATATTGAAATGGGTAAATAATTCTGCCTGGAATTGGCTGGCTGGTGGCTCATCGGGTTTGAAGCGCGTGTTTATGTGGAGCGACTGTGTCATCGCCTCCCAAGAGCTCCAAGCAATCAGAACGTCTGATGTGCAGCACAGCTCTGCATTCTAAAGAAGAAACGAGGACTTCTCCTGGGAGATGGCAATTAGTGCACATCTGAAACGCTTGTTTATTTATTTATTTTTATTATTATGTTGGGTGTGACTCATTTTCTTGCTAAGCTTTATTACAAACGATACGGAATTTTATGCGTATATGTAAAGACATTCCTTCAGTGAAAGATTTGTCTAGATTCTGTGTAAGTTTCTTAACTGAGCTCTACTCCAGATACACCATCAAGCTGGACTCTGATGAGGTTCAGTATGGAGGCCATGGCAGACTCGACCACAACACGGAGTTCTTCACTGAGCCCATTCCTTATAATGACCGTCCAAACTCCATGCTGGTACACACACACGCACGCACACACACACACACCGTCTGTCTGGGTTCATATCTATGTAGCTCTACACACATTTATTTTAGAGAGATTACATTAGATGGAGTCTAAATGTAACATTGAAACGGTACAGTTTTATGCCTCAGTTTGCTGGGATTCTTTATTTCCTGCACCCGACTAATTATAGCTATCTGAGGAAACAAAGCCATAGTGAGTTTTAATTTTAGCTTCTGTGCTCATGGTGGCTCATTTCGTATGCAAACTGGCTAAAACTATACAACTCGGGAAAAGTTTTTCACCCCAAGCTAAAAGCATTAGCATAAAAGCTTTGAAAAAGCATTTACGTCTTATAATCCCTGTATGTCTTATTATAACAGCAGTAAAAAATTAAAAGCTCTTTGTCTGTGTGTGTATATATCTATATATATATATATATATACACACACAGATACAGTAACAAATAAAACTGGAAAAAAGACTTCTGAAAAAATCTGTACAATTTCTTAAAATGACAAAAATGACACACAGGTTTATCACAAATGATTAGAACATTGTTACTCAGCTTTTTGAAGGAGGCCCCTATTTAACCCTCAGACATTTAGTTTGGTGTGCTCTTGACTGTTGAAGCGATAGTGAACACCATGGTGAGATGGAAAGAGCTGCCTGAGGCCTTCAGAAAGAAGATTGTAGCAGATTATGAGTCTGGAAAGGGATTTTTTTTTAATAAGATATTTAAATATTTTAAATTCAGTCATTCCACTGTCCACAAAATACTCTACAAGTGAAGGACATTCAGAACAACTGACAACATGACCAGGTCTGGCGATCCAGGCAAGTTCAGCCTGAGAGCAAGATGCTAACAGAAGTCACCAAAAACCCTAAAGTGTCTTCACGGGACCTACAGCAGGCTTTTGCTAATGTTGATGTGAAAGTGCATGACTCTACAATCAGAAAGAGACTACACAAGTTTAACTGTCATGGGGGGTGTGCAAGGAGGAAACCTTTCTAAGAAAAACACGAAGGCCAGACTTCTGAAATAATGTTCTTTGGACAGATAAGTCTAAAATTAAATTATTCTGACACTGCAACAGAGGACATGTTTGGCGTAACCAAATACAAGAATCAATAAAGAACCTCATACCAATGTGAAACATGGAGGTGTCCTGGTTTGGGTATGGTTTGCTGCAGCAGGACCTGGCCAGCTCACCATCACCCTAAATTCTACCGTGTATCAGAGGGTGAGACCATCTGTAAAAAACTTAAAGCTGAACTGGACCCTGCAACATGACAATGACCCAAAACGTACCAGTAAATCCACCAAGGACTGGCTGAAAACTAAGAAATGGAGAGTCCGGAAATGGCCGAGTCAAAGCCCAGATCTGAATTCCATTGAGATGCTGAACTTAAAATGAGCTCTACATGCAAGAAGCCCCTCAAGCATCTTACAGCTGAAAGAGTTCTGCATTGAGGAGTGGACCAAACTTTTTAAAATATATATATATATATATATATATATATATATATATATATATATATATATATATATATATATATATATATATATATATATGGATAGTTATATATAGTTATATATAACTATCCAGTTAGATGGATTTATTATATATATATATATATATATATATATATATATATATATATATATATATATA
The DNA here is from genome assembly GCA_005784505.1 of Bagarius yarrelli. Taxonomy (NCBI): domain Eukaryota; kingdom Metazoa; phylum Chordata; class Actinopteri; order Siluriformes; family Sisoridae; genus Bagarius; species Bagarius yarrelli. Next base: position 1,791,383 of record VCAZ01000058.1, on the reverse strand, counting down.
TATATATATATATATATATATATATATATATATATGGATAGTTAGATGGATTTTCTCTCTCTCTCTCTGTCTCTCTCTATGCCTTCTTACTTTTCTCGCTCACTTTCTCTCTCTCTATCGCTCTTCCTCCCCACCCTCTTCTTTCTCTTCTTCTATCTCTCCCCCTCTGTCTCTGTCTCTCTCTCTGTCTCTGCCTTCTCACACCCCCCCTCTTTCTCTGTCCCTATCTCTCTTTGCCTCACTCTGCATGGCTCTGTGCCTCTTTCTCTGCTTCTCCCTGTCTATTTCTGTTTTTGCCTGACTTTATTTCTCTCTTTCTGCCCCTCTCCCTTTGTTGGTTCTTTTCCCATTCACACTATCTCCCCGTCCTGTTTTTTGCTCTCTGCAACCTGATTGAAATTAAGCTCATAGCATGAAATTTAAACCCTTTTCTTTCCAGTCGGTGACTATTAAAGTAACACAGACACACACGCTCTTCACAAGCGCACCTTCTGTTTCTTATTCTTTGTTTTTTGTCGTCTTTTAGCTCAGAAATATATGTGGAAACGCTTTAAATGTAGCTATAAAATGAATACAATCGTTCCTCTTTGCTGAGTTAAGAGAGTCAGGTTTTCATTGATGCTTTAGTTTTTACAGGTTTTGTTTTGCACTTCATTAAAGAGTCAGTCATGCTGGAAAGTGAGAGAATGGGTGCTATGTGTGGTTATAGTTTTATAATAATTGGTGCACTTCCTTGTGGTGCTAAATGGGAAATCCTGGGTGAGTTTCCCAAAACTTTTCTCAAATCCTTCAAAACGTTTAGTCACCAACATGATGTAGCACCTAAAAAATAGATGTATTGATATATAACTACACAGTGCATATAGTATTCCACTGTGTGTGTTGGTCTATCTTTATATCCATCGCTAGAATTCTATGGAGCGAGATTAGTTATAATAGTATGATTCCAAATCACATGCACGAAAAAAAAAATCACAAAAAAAAACATTTCACATGCACAAAATATGTGTTGTACATTTGTGAATTGTATTCTGGGTTTTAAAAGCTATTTGATGAATATGTTTTTATTTTGTGCATCTGAAAGTTTTTTTGTGAATATACCGATATTCTGTACACATACTGTATATTTTTTCCTGCACATAAATTCGGTTTCATGCACGTGAATCGGGATACGCATGTGTGCATCGTGGCTTTTGTGTGAACTAATCTCGCTCCAAAGAATTAGACCACTGCAGAAGATGCTATCTGTTTAAGCTGCAGAAGATACTATCTGTCTAAAAGTTCTGTAGGACAGCCATGCATCAGGTAAATAACTAAAGCTTTAAAATAACACTTTTTACCCTAATAAGAAGCTTTAAGAAATCATTTGGCTAGCAAAATTATTGTGATTCTGTTACCTAATTCATGAGAGTGTCACTTTAGCTACGATCACAAATAATCCTAAGCGGTCCCGAAGTCCCGCTCCGTCAGTATTTCATCACCTTTACTCCTGGCCACAGGGATAGAAAAAGCTATAGTAAAATCTCCTTTGAGCATTAAGAACATAGGAACGCACGCATGTTCTGTGTTTTTTAGTTTCTGTTCAATTTGTCGTGTTGTGATAGGTTGATTAGTGTTTTATTGTCGTGTTTGCGCCCTATACACACCCACGATGGAAACAGATTTCCTGTCTGAGACAAATAAATATATTATCCATTTATTTCTTGCTGACTTTTCACTATTTTTATGAATCCCTCAACACATCTATAAATATAAGCAAAAAAATTTTAGTTTGAATACCTTTCCACATGCATGGGGATTCAGATGCGTGTGTGTGTGGTTTTTTGGGGGTTTTTTGGGGTTGGTTTTTTTTTAGGCGTACATGACATGCAAATTATACACGGACCTAATTACACCCAAGTCTTGGAGATTGTACTCGGATCTGAGTGGTTAAGATGGTTCTTTACCCAAGAGACGCATCAAAATCTAAAGCAAGTCATTGCACCAACGATGTTACTGTTAAAGTTTAATTCGATTTGGACAATAAGCTGAAAAATTTTAGCCTAATAAGACGATTGACAAAACTTGTGGAGATACTAATTTTTATACTACAGGAAGTAGATCAAAATGACAGACCAGACGCTGTTCAGCAGCCAAGAAAACACTAAAAAAAATGAAGCTTGGTAATGTATACAAGCATAAATAGTAGTCATGGATACACTTTGGTTATCTCGTGCACAAACTTCATCAACAGAGTAGAGTGAATCTTATGTAAGTGCAGGTGTACCTCTGTTACAGAGAACGGCGTCCAGTAGAAGGATTTTAATGCAGACAATCTGAGTACAAGTGCACAGAGTTGAGATATAGAATGTTTTCAGTTCTCCAGAGATGGAACAAGTTAGAAGAGGACTGTATTTTTGTCATATATACATTATATTGCCAAATATTCGTGGGCACCTGATTGTCACAAACATGTGATTTAAAACATCTAATTTCAGGTTTCCTCCCTATTTTGCTGTTAGCCTAAGCTCCACTCCTCTTTTTTTTTATAATGTGAAATAAATAAAAAAAATACTTCAATCAGAAAAAAGCTCCTCTCTTCTAGTACAGCTTGAGTGTGAGATACTGTATGTGTTTATTTATCTACAATAGTGTTAGGCACTAACGTCAGATAAGAAGCTCTGTGTTGCAGATGATGATCCAGATCATCCCAAAGATGTTCAGTGGTGTCAAGGTCAGGGCTCTGTGTAGAACATTCTAGTTTTTTTACATTATGTCTTAATGAAACTCATGTACTTTGTGCACAGGGACATTGTCATGCTGGAACATTAGCTACGCTTCCATGTACACGTTTTGATTCAGTCGGAATAAAATCAATCAGATCAATCCGAATGCAGTGTTTATATGAACACTGTAGAAAATAATCAGATTGATATGCACCGGACTTACAATCGGATTAGATTTCTCTAATATTCACATGCATTCTTACCAAGTCAAAGCTATTTTTTTTTTTTTTTTCAGCTACTTCATCAAAAAGTCCCTTTCAGAGAACAGCTTGCTCTGTTTACCGATGGTTTTGTTCTGTCTAGCCGCTTGGTGAAGGACATTGCATTTTGCAAGTTTGGAATCTCTCTTTTTTTCTACTTTTGATGTAACCATTGCTGGCGTAGATAGCACGTTTGGAAGAAACTTCTTCAAATATCGCAATTAACTTTCTTAAAGTTGGACCATATAGTGATCGTTTGTTTGTAAAACTTTGCGCATTCTATAGAAAATAGTTTTATGGCCCATTCTTTGTTTGTTTGACTGTCAACATCCTCCTCTTTTCCATCCCATTCTATTTGATCTCAGTTGAATGATAGTGGAAGTTTCTCCCACCTGCTGTTTTGGTGAATAAAATTGATACTGATAGGAGAAAATAGGGGCAGGCAGAAAAAGTATATGATTACTATTCAGAAATAGTAGGTAGAATGTGCTCTGTGGGCTGGAGCCATATCCTGCTTTTGATACTTGCCAGACAAGTGATCCATAAAGACAAGTGATCCATTTCTATTGGCTCCTATACATGATGTTAACATGCCGAGCTGCAGGTGTGGGTTACGCTAGTGTAGATCAAACTGCCTTTCAGTTGTTGCTCTTCTCCTTATGGTCTTTTCTCCTTTGACCTGTTAAACCATTTTTTAATATAATCGATTTTTCTGTCTCCCCCCCCAACTGTGGTTATCAGTGGTCTACCCGATGCTTTGCTATCAGTCACTCCACCAGATGCACAACTACAGGCCAGGAAAGACAGGCATTGGCTTTAGTTTTAAGCACTAAATTTGAATTAATAGTTTTAATTATTGATAAAATTTATTATTATATTTAATCCACAGATTGTGTCCAGGGATTGTTGACAAAAATGCGACTTAGACAATGAACTTAAAATAAAGTTTTTAGTAATCCTTAGTAACTTCTTGACAAAATCACAGTTTTGTAAATTGATTAAATCATGATTAATTTATATTTGTTTTTATTTTAGAACATACACTCTGACAGCAGAACTGGTTGATTTGTTGCTATAGTAATATGTCAATTTTTTTTTTTTGTACGTATACAGATTACATAACATCTTTAACACTGACATTCTAAAATATAGATACAAAGCACCCTTCTTTTCTTTCTGGAGGTCTGGAGGTCATGAACATCTACTATGTATTACTAGCAGTATGTATTAGATGACCAGGGCTAATATTATGCACAGAGTAATTGCAGTCATATTATTTCTAGTTGAAACTGATAGTCCCTCACTAGACACCAACGTTCAGTATGTATTGATCTACAGTCTAAGCTCGATATACTTCACCTTCAAATGCCTTTACGATTAATGTGCTGCGGGATCTTCATTTCACTCTCATTTCTATTTTAGTTTACCCACAAAATGCTGTAAAAACATTGTAGCTATTAGCTCCGGGTTTCCTAGTAGCGAGTGGTGTATGGGGTAACTACACTGCTGCACGTGCACTGGGGAGGTTTTCTATTTCAAAGACTTATGTTTGTTATGGAAGTGATTCCTAACAGGGACTTTAATATGCTAATGTCCTCAAAACATATTTTCATTTTCCCCTACTAAGATTAAAGCTCTTTAGTTGTGTGATTATGTAAGAAAGATCTAGAAAGAACAGCTAAACATTTCCCTTCTGAAAGTGAATTAATTTGGCAAGAAATTGCTCAGTAAGTGTTGGAGCGCTTCCTTGCATTTGCTTGAAGCGCGTTGGGTCAGGGCTCTTTCTGCTCAAACCGCAGTCAGGCTTTTATCTTAACAGCAATTCTCAAGTGTATTAGGATAGCTTTCATCAGTTAACACCCCCACCACCACCACCAACCCCCCGACTGGCCAGGAATTATGTATTCTCTTTCTACTTTTTTTCCCCCCAACTTTTCATTAATTCAAACACCACAATCTTACAGCAAGCAGTTTCAGATAAATGCAAAGTATTCTTTAACAAGCCCGACTAATACAAATCCCAGGAGTGAACCGCAGGAACGAGACACAAGCAGCATGGAATTCCTGTCAGACACTGAATCTCCCATCGACGTGTCTCTGGCATGCTTCAGTATGATAGGAATTAATCATTCTGTCTCTGTTGACAGGTACTGACAAGATGTCCCTTTTATATTTGCACAATTTTTCTCCATGATTTATTTAACGGCCACAAGCTTCGAAGTCGGTGCGAGCCTGTGTAGAACTTTTTGTCCCTTTTTTGCGTTCTTTTTGATTTAATGGGCCCATCAGCATTCCTACCCCTTTCTCACTGAGTGACAATAGACTCTCATTTACCATCTGTAGGCGTTGCGGAGGCTCATGCATCGTATGCTTAAACTGACAGGATCTAGCTGAATGAACAATGCACAGCAAAGCAGAGAACACACTCTTTTTAAAAGCTCACACACTGACTCTCTGAATTGCCTGTGTCTTATCCAAGGTAAAATGTAGTTGATGGCGGCATTTTGGCAAATAAATAGATCATGAATTTATAGCACAGTGCTGTTGGATTCGTGGTTCTGATTGGTCAGTTTCTTTGTCTAGGTGCCCCTTCTAACGTGATCATTTTCTTTATTTACATTATCCATGGGAATGTTAAAAAGGTGACCTCCAGCGGCGTTTTAATGAATTTTGATGCCAAAGTAATCAAGTTTTTTAAACATTATAAAAGCAGGTTAGGGGTGACACAGATGGTAAGGTGTTTATAACATTGGCTAATTTTATACAAAATGGTAAGCTAAAATCTCAAATGTTGTGGCAAATATCAGTTTTAGAACTTCCGGCAGCCACATATGCTATGTTTCCATCACCGTGTTTTAATGCGTTTCTAAAATATCGCATCAGAAACTAGTAAAGGAAACGTCAGATTTCGAGTAAAAAATTTACTTTATTTACTAAATTTTTTTTTTACACTTTCTTGAGGTGGTTTTGGACTTGTTTTTAAAAATGTGAATAAAGGTAGATGGTAACGCATTTGTGAATAAATTATAAAGTAGCGCATATTAAACCCATGTGACCGATAGTCATCATCAGTCACTTGAACAACTTGATGAAATTTTTGTGAACTTTCTTCATGTTGGAACAGAACCCTGGTTTTAGTGAGTTACCAACATGGAGACGGCTCGGTGTAGAGATTCCCTGGCCTGACAGTGCAGCATAATCCATAGCAAGGGAAACATTCATCAACATTTGTATGACACCACACAGTAATAACATTAGGGATGCATGTTGTTCTTTGTTTGTCAATTAATTTGCTATTTGTCACCATTGTTTTGTTCCGCCCTGGAAAATAAATGTTGTTGACATTGTATAGTTCCTGCACAGTGGTAGCTTTTGTCTTACCAGGTGCAACAATTCTCTCTCTCTCTCTCTCTCTCTCTCTTTCTGTCTTTCTCTCCCTCTTTCTCTCTCTCTCTCTTTGAACAGCAGTGCTCCAACTCCCCTTCTCCCTGCTGAATTGGTTTAATTAGTCACCACTGTCTGTTGTCAGTGTTGCAGTGCTGGCTCGTTCAGCTCCCGTGGCGCTTCGCCCGTGCCAGAATTCTGAGCCCGGCGAACGCTCTCAAAAGCATCAGGGGAAACCAGAAGGCTTTTCAGTGAAGGAGAGAAGCACTGAAACGTGCCACTGGCCTCTGTGGAGTCAGCGTCCTGTGTTTGCCAGCGTTTGCTCTTGGTTAACTTGGGTTTCTTAAAAAGGGAAATCTCACGTATAGGCAGGATGTGATAGGTGACACTGTGTTAGCGTGACATGATTTTGACTCCAGTCGAGGTTGCTTCACCGAGCTTCATGGCTCCGTGTTTTAGAATGTTAAGTGGATTCTGGCAAGAAAGGTGCATGAGATTCACTTGGAATAGCATTATAGGAGAATTACAGGGTGTCAAGCCCCAACTGTCTCATCCAGCCAAGGCAGAGCCTATATTTGGCCTGAACTTCGGATGTCATTGTGGTAAATACAGCGTGGAAGAGGTAAAAAGCTGCCCACATTCCATCTCTCTCATCAATGATATAGGAAAAACAGGAAATCAGTTGGACAGGTTGTAGAGCTTGAGTTGGATAATTACTGTTCTTTTTGCAATTACATGATGTGTATGTTAATGATGATTGGCCTCTAAACGTCCTAGCAGGGTATACAGTAATTGTGGTAAAATCTGCAGCATAGGTAACAGGATACTATTAAAGCCTAGACACATTTTATTATTGTCAGAAAAGCTAAAACAGCTTCTCTCATGCACTGCAAGCAGCAATTTTCCATGTCCAACTGTTCATATGTAGAACAGGGAAATTTAATTCACAGGTCTAATAAATGTAAAATGAAATGAAAATGGGGTAGGAGGTTGCCCGGGGCCCAATCTTTTGGTAGGGCTGCTGAAAGCATAAATGTCATTATTAATAAAAGAACATGGAGAAATATATCTCCATCCTCCATAGGGGGCCCCCTTCTCACATTATGCTTTGTGTTTTACTGATGCCGCTATTGTCAAACTGGCACAGCGTTTATTTGTGCATTTGCTAATTTGAACATGAAGAGGACTAGTGTCAGCCTCAGACGTCACACCCACGGACAGCTGTAAACTTACATATACAGTAATCGTGGTAAAATCTGCAGCATAGGTAACAGGCTACTATTATAGCCTAGACACATTTTATTCAAATGAATACCAATTGATTATGAACATACACACATTGTCAGAAAAGCTGAAACAGCTGTTCTCATGCAACGCAAGCAGCAATTTTCCACGTCTGACCATTCATATGTAGAACAGGGACAATTTTATCCACAGGTACAATAAATGTAAAATGAAATGGCACCAGGGACGAAAAGAAAGACAGACTTCAACTGTTCCAACAACCTACAAGGCTTTTTTACTCATTTCGTCGTCTTCTGTGTTCGAAAGAGAAGTTGTATAAAGCAGTACCAACAATCTCCAAATCGCTGGAGGCTCGTGATGTTTTTCTGTCCAGCAGCTGGCAGTTGTTTCCCAAAATACAAAACAATAGTACTGATTGATTACAAAAAAACATCCAAAGCAACTCGCATGATGTTTCTTTTTTGTTGTTCAAAAAACTGATCTTTTTATAGATCACTTTTACACCATGGTGTGTGTGTGTGTGTGTGTGTGTGTGTGTGTGTGTACTGTTGTATGTTATAATATTCAGTGAATGCAAATGTACCGAAGAAACGAATCCTGGTGCAGCACATGGGTGTAGGAAATAATCACCGACAGACTGATATGATTTGACCTGACATGAAGTGTAATTACTCTTTCCACCCCCAAAGCTTTGAACCGCCATTGCTGCTTTCAGTTTTGCACTCAGGTCTCCATCACTGAACATTTACAAAGTATCGGCAGATAAGAATTTGTGTTAAAATTGCAATTAACTTAAAAATCACCCCGATGCCCATACTGACAATTATTAAAAAATATAAAACGTTGTAGAAAACACATAATAGTAATAACAATTTTACTCTCTGGTGTCACTCAAATGAGGATGGGTTTAAGGTTTCCTCCTATTCAGAGGCATAGCAATGGGGCGGGCATTTAAGCATGGAAAGGACTAGTGTCAGCCTCAGACGTCACACCCACGGACATCTGTAATCTTTAGGAGTTTCAAAGTCGTCCTCTGATCAAAGTCTTAAAAATAAATATAAGTATTTTTATGGGTACTTTAAATGTTTTTGTCACTATTTTCTCTTTTCTCTTTTTAGTTTTTTTTCTAGTCTGTTTATTGAAAGCATGTTAAATACAGAAACCCGCACCATATCAGAGATAATGTTGAAGGTTTAAGCCTCAGCCACTGTTGGGTGCTTAAGCAGGACCCTCGCTAGTCCAGGGGTCTGGTATCATGGCTGTCCCTGCACTCTTTTATTTCCTAACATGCTCAGATATTGAAAGAAAATAACTTCACTATATTATAAGCATTCAGAGCAAAGTCAAGGCAGCTTAGGTAGAAATAAGGGTGTATGTACTATTATTTGGTGGTTTAGGGTAACTATTCTTTAAATGGGGGAAAAAGACTGTTGTCACTTTGGGATAGAACCTTGTGTGCACTTGCGACAGTCACTACACTACAGAGCCATTGTGCTGGATCGTATGATAGTGACCGCAGACCATTAGTAGGTATTATTTTTTGTGCCTTAATGTGTGCTCACACTCGTCGTGTTGTTTGATTTGATTAAAATGAACTCTGGTGCGGCTGCTCGTTGAGTTTATTTGATTAAACGCTTCCAAAGATAGGGTTTGGTCCGCTTCCAAACGAACCGTAGTGCAGTTCGATTGATATGTAAATGCAACACTGCCCAAATATATCTAATCTGACCAAAATCAGGATGTGACTTCACAAGGTGCCACGCAAATGCAATACAGAATGTGATTCTATGATTTCATCGAACAGAATGCTCAAGTGTCGATACCTGGTTCATCTTATGAAAACGCCTATGTTTGCTTTTAGTCAGAAACACTGGAAACACTGTCTCTGTGCAGCAGATCTTCGTTCTGCTTACAACAGAGGAAATCTGGGTGCTTTTTTGAACATTTAAAAAGCTCTTCTCAGCTGGTAAAACTAAAAGCATATATATATATATATATATATATAGATATATATATATATATATATATATATATATATATATATATATAATACAATATATATATATATATACAATAAGCGTGCTTAATTCAGTTTACAGCATAGTTTCGGATGGTGAGTTCCGTCACAAAATATATGTCACAAAAGCCAGGATCAGGTTGTGAACGTATCGCTCTGCCTTTAGGTTCAGGTTTGCTGTCCAAAACTCAAGTATGAAACCTAAGTGGACCAGGATCATAACCATAAATAAGAACATGTTCCTTTATGGTCCGGACCGAATAAACCCAATGAAATGAACTACAAGTGTGAACACATCTTTAGATTATGTCTTCCAATTCAAGGCTCCTAGTGGTTCTTAGAACCAGACTAAAGTAAAGAGATGATAAAGTATTCGTCAAAGTCTTATCGTAGTCGTCATTAAATCATTTGTATTTGATCCGGTTTATTGTTGATCAGCTGTACTGGATTTGTTTTGCTTTATGTCTTGCTGTTTTTGTCTCAATTCTGTTCATCGTTATTTTTTACAGCACACTGGTCAGCGGTAGTTGTGTTTAGTTGTGCTTTATAAATAAATTGAAATTAAATTGAAATTTCAGCAGTTCCTCAGGTCCATAAAAACTGTATCAGTGTATTAAAATAATTTGCGGCACATTTTACCCGAACTGCTGCTGCAGAAGTCAGATTCCTAAATTTAACAGTTTATCCCGAATCGCCCGGTCCTGTAGCGATACAGAAGCATGTGTTAGACTGCACTATTTTGTCCCAAAGGTGGTTCAATTCTTTCCTTTGAGTCTCACTCTGTTTTCTTTTACAGGTTTACATTCCCTGCAGGACGGCTGTTGTTCTAGCCAATGAAGAAATCGATTACTGCTACTGAAACACCCTGATTCAAGAAAAGATTGATACTCAGCAAACGTGCCTGACTAATGGTTTCCATCTAAGATTTGTTCGAGTTCAGAGCCATGCTTGTTTTTTGTGGTTTTTTTACTTTCCAACTCACAACACTTTTTAAACAAGGCCTGGTTTGTTGTTCAGCATAACAACTTAAAAATATATTTGCTGTAATTAGGGGAGAAATAATAGATTGTGGTGCATCCCATGGTTGCTGTTACAGTGTGATTCATAAATAGCAAGTTTTTTTCAACTGTGTGCAAACACCATCTGGACATGGTACATTGTACCTGTTTAATATAACTATTAATCACTGTCTTAAAAAAAAGTGTGCGTTTGCATGTTGCACTAGACTTCATGACATTAATATTAATTAACCCTTTATGACACCTGATAGGACACTATATAAATGTTTATAAAGGCTTATTCTAATCAAAAAGTTGTCAGGATTTTTTTTTTTAATTTAGTTTTTAGTTACACATAAAACCCAGTACGACACAAACACATTTTTGTTGAAATAATTTTGGATTATAATTTTATTATCCACATACAAAATTATGTCCCACGTTTTACATTTACATTTCTGGCATTTGGAAGACGTCCTTATCCAGAGCGACTTACATTTATCTCTTTTTTACAACTGAGCAATTGGGGGTTAAGGGCCTGGCTGAGGGGCCCAGCAGTGGTTTGACAACATAAATGAGTGCATCACTACGTATAATGTTCCTGACCATCATAAACACGTTAACATTATATTGTTTTAATAACATTAAAGTAATGTGCACTGTTTATAACCCTATTAGATCAGATTAAATTAAATTAGCTTAGATTAGAGTTTGCGTAATTTAAATGCTTCATTATTATCCTTTCATAGAACTGTGAACTTGCACACAGTAATGATGATGATGATGATGATGATGATGATGATGTAGCCTCCGAATAAAACTAACTAAAGCACAACAAAATGATTTCATCTCAAATGAGCGTCATCACTTTAGCCAGCTGGTACAATAAGAATAAGTCTTTATAAGTGTTTATATTTTGCAGTAGTTTACAATAGACTGGTGTCCTGTTTGGGGTATTTTCCTCCTTTTGTGGTCAGGGATCCCAGTTGAGGCTCCGAAGCTAATAGAACAGCAACACTGAGCAGGATTAAAAAGTTATTGAAGATGACTGAATGAATGTAATGTTTGTTAGTTGTCAAACATTGTCTACATGATGTTATTTTGTGTGCTGATTTAAGAAAAGTGTTAGCAGATACACGGCTTTTGGGGTGACATTAGACATTTTTTTTTTATTTTTTATCTGAGCTCAGGAAAATGTACAATTTTGAGTAATTGGTTTGCGATATTTTTAGTAATTGAATTTTGGTGGTGCCTTGAATTTTTTTTCCAATTACTCGATCTAATGGGTGGTAGGATGATGAGTGGGAGGAACTAAACCAAACGGAATCTTCAGAAAGACTAAATATCTAAAGGCAGAGAAAAAAATCAGTGTATTGACTGAATCAGATAAAAGAAATCTTGTTTTAATACATTGTAGTATATTTATATCACTTATAGAAGCAATCCTGCTTTATAAAACACCAGCTGTATATTCACTCGATCTGTTTATACGGATTACACGCCTGTGAATGAAATGACCCCAGACACTGTGCTAATGGAGTCCCAGTCAAACTCGAGTAAGGTGGACTATTTGAATACGGTCCTGTATAAGGTGTAAGTTAATATGTGTATTATAACTGGTCTTGTCTGTTTCCTCTTTCTGTGTTCTGTAAGGAGAAAATTGGTAGCGCAAAGTTCCATTATAATTGTGGTTTATTATGAACTTTGTTGCCTTCTTTTTCTCTTCAACAACAGTGTTTGTCTTTAGTATCGAGTAGCTACTTGAAGATAATGCTGGCCTGCCTTTAATTAAACCCTCTATAGAGAAAGCAGAATGAACCCGTGGTGTGAACACACTAGGGGTTATTATCTAGATCTGCTTAAGAGATTTAGATTCCTTTTGCCTTCTGTGTTTAAAGAGACATCCTTTAATCTGTTTCGTGTCCCATTCAAGTTGCGTTGTCCTGTAAAAATCTGAGATGCTCGTCTTGGAAATAATTTAGCTCTAGAGGTCTTTCTGTCCTCTGAGGTTAATTGAGAAATTGTGTGTTTGTGTGCTTTTTTTTTGATATATGACAATGTGAAATCTGTTTTGGGACAAAAGAAAAGTGTTGTTGCTGTTTTCACACTGAAAAGTTTAGACAAAAGTAAAAAATAAAAGGCTTCTTGTTATTTGTGTGACTTCATTGATTGTGTTACATTTACATTTCCGGCATTCGGAAGACGTCCTTATCCAAAGCGACTTACATTTATCTCTTTTATACAGCTGAGCAATTGGGGGTTGAGGGCCTTGCTCGGGGGCCCGGCGGTGGTGGCTTGGTGGAGCTGGGAATCAAGCCGACAATCTTCGGGTTGATGGTCCAACACCTTAACCATGAGCCACCACTCCCCCCCCCCTTTACGTTGTGCAGTAAATTCTGTCTTAACTATACGTAAAACTGATCCAAAGTTACATTGTAAACTAACCAGAAAGGTTCTGAGTGTCTGCTGGTTCTCACAAGTTTTGGAAGAACAAAAATGATTTCTTAATCTTTTATTTGATTTGTTGCAGTTTTTTTAGAACTGGCATCTGCTATTTATTTGGTTCTAAGATCTTTAGAAATATAGGGTCCCCACATTGCAAACTTTAGCTTGTTCCCGAATATGCTTGGAGCTGTGACTGTGTGGAGTTTTTTGTTGTTGTTGCTTTTTTCTTTGTACTAAAAGCAATTTTAAAGCAAAAAATGTTATGTAGGCATTTCTGTGGTAAATGTAATGTTAAATGTAATTTAAATTTAGATTTTCCCATTAGGATTCTTGGTGTTTTTTATTTTTGTAGGAAAGATAACATACATACACTGACATACAGATGATTGAAAAAATGAACAAAATGTTTAAAAAATAGGCGTCTCTATTTTCCAGTATAAGGAGTTTTTTTTTACTCTGGCATGTTTTTGGGTGCCCTTGTCATCTGGAAGAAAACAGTCACTGCAAATCAATGCAAACTACCGATCACCTTTATCCAATGATGAAACCTCATCATCCTGAGAAAAGTGGTCTTTCGCTGGATGTCTTTGCTCCCCACACAGCACGAGGCCACTGAATGAGTTGATGAGGATAAAAATGATGTAAATCATATGCTATGACCTTCACAGTCGATGGCTCTCAACCACACTGCACACCCTGGGAGACAGTTAGACTCTATGCCTCGCTCTCATCAACAAAATTCAGGAAATAACTTTTTTAGAAAAATGGTGTTCATTCCTGTAATACATCTCCAGAGACGTGTCGAATCTGTGTTAAGTCACACTGAGACTGTTCTGACTCCTGGTGGCCTAAAAACTTATTTAGACTACCTTTGAGTCACCCTGAACAAGTTTCTTTAGCTGTTTTTTTTCTATAATACAATATTATAAGACTTGCTGACTGTCTCCTTTAGGAGGTATTCCCGCTTGACGGCCAGTGTTTTTGGATCCACCTTCACCCAGACCAGGAAACGGCACATAATAAAAGGTGAGGGAATTACTGACAGACGGCACTTACTGAAAAATGCTGTTCGTGCTGATAATATTAAGTACCACTGATAACTATTTATATATGATGAATATCGATAGATAACGATATTTGTTTTCCTGGTACTCGCCATACAAATACCTGGACTGAAATGTGGGATTTCTATGGCTCTCAGGTTATCTTTTGCCATTTTCTCTGGTCTTGCAACGCTGCTAAGTGCTCACCTACTGCTAGTGGCAAATTCTCCTGAAAGATGATGTCAGTGTTGATAAGGTGATATTATTATTAACAATATAATAATTTGTTGTTTCCGATTGAAAATGAAGTTTAGCTGCTACAGATAAATATTAATAGGTACTGATTGTAAGGTTTTGGTTTATGCTTTTGTTTCATGTTTTATGTTGATTCTTTGTGTTTATGTTTCATCTTTACATTTCATGTTTATGTTTTGAGTTCTTGTTCATCGTTTATGTCTGCATTTACTTTCTGTTTTGTCCTTCTCTTGTGATCCTTGTTCCCTGTGTCCTCCTGTCAGGTGATCCCCTTGTTTAGGTGTCATGTTCCTATTGGTTAGCCTTCTGTATTTATAGCCCTTGTGTTTCCCATTGTCCTTGTCGCGGATTTCGGTTGGGTCCCTGTAGCCTGTATCTGTTTTTTTTAGGGGTCGGGGGCTGCTGAGGCGGTTTGGTAGGGTGAATCTGAATCTGTCAGGCTAAGTCAAGTTAATTGTATGCTAGTCAAGTTCATGTTTATTGTTTTGGATATATTTGTGCTAATGTTCAAGCTAAGCTAAGTCAAGTCCAGTCAAGTCTAGAAAAGTCAAGTTCATGTTACATGTTTCGCTAAATGTTTATATAGAGTGTTTACGTTGTAAATATACTGCACCGTTGGGTATTTAACACTATTCGCTTCAGTGGACTTCCTTACACTGATATTTTTTTTTCTCCAGTACTCGCCAATACCTGCCCTTTTTTTAAATGTGAGATTATTTGTATGGCTGTCAGGTTATCTTTCACCATTTTCGCTCGCCTTGCAACGATGCCGAGTGCTACCGTTAATGCTAGCGGCAAATTCCCCATGCTCACGATTTGTGTTTTAATTCCAGATGTTTTATCAGATCACTCGTGTTTTTGTCCTCGATTTTGTACCTCTTGATATTTTCACAGAACAAAGTTTGCAGTCTGCCATGCGGTGGTTTCATTATTAATTGTGAAATATTTCCACACTGCTGATTCAGTAGCTACTGCTGTATTCTTTGTGCACTGAAAGTTCTGTCGATGATGTTACAAGTGGAGTCTGAGTGTTTCTACGAATACCAGTACATGAGCTTAGAATCAGTGCATCCCCACCAATATGATGCAAAACTCGAAAAATACTAAATACTATAATAAATATAAGTAGTATATGTATGTAGTGTAATATGTAGATGAATACGAATAATCAGGTACATCTTAACTGTAGAGCTGTTAGTGCAGTATTAATGATGTAATTATGCTGATATACAGGAATAATTTAAAGGTTCAGCAAGCACTAAATAAAATCCATCACTTACGATTAAAGGAAGGGGAAAAATGTAGTAGGCAAGAGGGCTGACTGTGCTTTAAAGAAAACATATCTTTAAAATGTATTTCATTTAATTAGGCTGTTAATTAATTGCAAAATAAAAAAAATCATGCACATACTGTTTCCTAATGCTCTGCAAAAAAAATAAAAAAAATACTCTGCAAACTTTCTACTCAGGTAGTAACGTCACTGCTGTATTTTTTTTTTTTTTTGTAATGAAATGGTACGCTTTTTTTCCGTGCAGCGTTTTGTGCTTGCAGTAATTTTGTTTAATCACTGAACTGTGCAACAGATCCTAAACATTTAAACCACTTCACCATATGTTCAGTTTTGATCTCCTTTTTTTCTTCCACAAGCAAAAAAGAGAGTTAGCATTTGCATTCCGTCTGCATCTCTCTAATGGCTCTCCACAAGCGCTTCCAATCCCTGTTTCTCTTTATGTAACACCAAAAGCATCTTTTATAATATCTCCCTTTTCAGCTCTCCAAAAGCTTAAGAGAGCCACTCTGCATAAATATCTGCCTCATGAACGAGCCGCATTGTCAGCCTGAAGGATGTACCTCATGCTTAATCACACTTTTTATGGCGTCCAGGGGCATGTTCATTAGTGTTCCGAAAGGAAAGGTATTAACAGAAAGAGTGGAGGCTCTAAGAGAGCTGGACCTATTTTTTACAGCTGGGCTCTTTTAGTGCTAATCAAGTTTGCTCCTTGTCATTAATCATCGCTGAGAGTGTAAGGAAAGGTATGAATATCAAGACTGAACGAGGCACTCCAACACCTCCACATGGGCGCATGTGGGAGACAGGAGCATCTTCATGTTTCCTTATTTAATTCTTCCTCCACGTTCTACATTTACATTTCTGGCATTTACCTCAATTATACAACTGAGTAATCGGTTGCTTAGGGGCCCAGCGGTGGTAACTTGGTGGTACTAGGAATCGAACAAACAATCCTCCAGGTAGCATTCCAACACCTTAACCACAATTTTTCTTCTTATGATGTTTGCGTAATAACAGTTGTACTAACAGTAATCACTGATCACTGAGGGACAGGTGGCTAAGTAGTTAAGGTGTTGGACGGATACCTGGAAGATCAGAGTTTGATTCCCAGCACCACCAAGCTGTCACTGCTGGGCCATTCTAAGAAAACTAAGAAAAAAAAAAACAGATTTCTGGGGGCCCCCTCTAGTGGCGCCCCTGCTTGTATGGCACAAACTTTTTTTGTAGCTTTTTTTTTTCAGGTTTCTTGTTTTTCGGGGAAGAAAAAAAAATTTTTGTTTTTGCAGTCTTTAATCATTTCCTGGCAAAAAAAAAAAAAATCGATTTGTTTTACTAGTTGTTTTTTCCCTCTGCCATCATTCACCTATCCTTAATTTCATTACTTAACAGAAAAAGTTTCCAAACCCCAGAAACCTGCAGAATAAACTTTAGTCTGTCTCTAAATGCATCATTTTGTAAGACATGTGTGTTCTCGACCCCATTGATTTCCACATTCAAACTAGTGGTAAGGACAATACATGCCCCAGGTGTTGTGGTATTGCCTGGGTGTTGCATTTTCAGTGCTGGTTTTGTCTGAAGGGTCTTTCTAGGACACACCGATCTCAGTTTGTCCTCATTTTCATGAAGAGTGTAGCAAAGTTCACAAAACACAAAAGAAGTAAATGCTGTGATATCATGCTGCCCTCTATGGGTAGCTCAGTAGACTGATATTTCTCTTTATTATGCACTGAAAGTCCTGCAAGTAATTCATTTAACCATTTAAGTCCATTATTGTAATTATGTGTCTAGAGGAAAAGCACTAAAGCCAACCGGTTCTACCTCAGTTCACTGGAAACTCACTGCTCCAGATGTCTGATCCTCTCATGTCTGTGTAGTTCATCTTGGTTCTCGAGATTCCTTCTAGCTTATTAATATCAAGCTAATGATGTAAACCTTGTGGATGTTCTTCCTATTTAAAATGAAGAGGTCAGGTAGCTTTTATTATCATTTCCACCATATATACAAGTAAGTGCTGCAGAACATAGTGAAATGAAACACATACTAAAGGAGTAAATTTACACACTGCGAGACATACTATAGTGCAAACGAGAGTACAATACATAGCAATAATATGCTGATATGAGAATATATATAAGTGCCATGTTTAATGACTAGTATTACTCGTATCTACTAACTAACTAAGTGTGACTGTCAAAGGGGTCCAATGATCCTTTAACTGCATTTCTAAAGCATTCAAACGACATTAGCTTAGGTTTGGGGTGGGTTTTTACGATAAAGTGTCTGTTGGGGTGCTCATTTGGAGAGTATAAATGATTTAGACTTTCTCAGGAATTCTAAAAACACTACACTGTCCATGCTTAAGCCAGTAAAGCCAAATACTACTACTATTGGAGTCAAATGAATTAAAAGCTACAGAACATAATAAATGAAAAAGAAAAAATGGATTAGCAAAAGACAGGCAGAGAAAATAGCATGACATTTTTAAATAAACTTTGGTTACACCTAAAGATGTGGAGAAAAGAGAGCTGAGCACAGAGAAAGAAAAAATGCACTGAGGTGTAAGCTAAAAAAAATGAGAATATTTAAGCGTAAAGGATGAGCTGCTGAAGGATGAGGGGGAGGAATATTTGGAACAGATGAAGTATGTCTCAAGAAGAAGTGGGACGGTAAGAAAAAAGGAATGGAGGAATTCAGAGAGAGAACTCTACAGGAAAAAAGAAAATCCAAAAGTTGGACTGCCAAAAGCAGTTAAAGAAGAAGAGGGTAAGAAAGAGAGAGAGAGAGAGAGAGAGAGAGAGAGACAGAGATGATGATGATCTTGATCAGGACAATAAAGAAAAGAAATGAAGGCTAAGAGATATAAATACCTTTGAATAAAGATCAAATTACAGACTTTAAATCTTACAGCTCTTGATAAGTAAAATGAAGAATAAGAGAAGATTAAGAAAACTAAATCCAAGTAACACACAGAAGACGGCCCTATGACGGCCCTACGTCTTCTGCCTGTGTAGGAAGAGAAAAAAATAGAAAAAGGCTTAAAGTAGGAAGATAAAGAATTTAGAGGAATGAAATTAGAGGAAAACAGGAAGACTTGCCGAAAACGACGAAAACCGAGAGACAGAGGCAAACTTACAAAAATGAAGAAAGTGTGTTGGAAAAGACAGGGCTGCATATGCACAGAGATGGAAATCAGGAAAAGAGAAACAGAACAAAACAATAAATAAAAAAACTTAGAGGTGATAGAGAATTCCAAAAATGTTCCCCTTCTTTGTAATTAAAAAAAAGAACTGAAATAAAGGAAACTCTTTACGGGGTAAAGCCACCAATCGTTTATAACAACTGGAGCGAGAAGAATGCAAAGAACACATACTACTACTAATAATAAAAATAATCTTAAAAAGGAATAGCAAGAGGACAAAAAATAACTTATCCAAATACCTCCTAGAATCAGTAAAAAGCAGAGAGATTGATGAAGGAAAAAAAGAGAGTGGGGGGAATTGGAGGAAACAGCAGGACTATCGTGTGCTTAAACTGTTCAGAGGCAATGAATGAATCGAACAATCGAAGTCAGAATGTGATCGAGTGGCTTGCTGTCTGAAAGAAATAAAAACAAAGAGCAGAGTCGGATTATGTCGTATTATTCAAGCATAAAGACAGACAGGCAGGCAGGCAGGCAGGCAGATAGATAGATAGATAGATAGATAGATAGATAGATAGATAGATAGATAGATAGATAGATAGATAGATAGATAGCTAGATAGATAGACAGGCAGGCAGGCAGGCAGACAGACAGAAAGACAGAATGAATTACCCAATTACTTTCTGGCTTGAAACTGTTTGCAGATGTGCTAGCTCAATATTCCAGTCTACATGGAGAATTGTATTCCGATTACAACTAGTTTAAAAGTCTAATCTGAAATGAAAATGCTCCATGTAAACACCTCAACAGGATAAAATTGCCCAACCTAATTAAAATTTCAGTCGGGTTGAGAGAGGCTGGGTAAACCTTTTCCCAACCTGATATACGACTCATTCCAGTTACTTTGAGTCTACGTCCTTCCCTGCTTGCCTGGGCTTGATGTAATTTCCAGAAAAATTATGTCAATTTTCTGAGAAATGAGCGGAAATGAGTTTTACTCTTCGGTGTGGGACGGGCAGAAAGTCAGTGGCTTATAGTTAAGCACTGCTGTAGAAAAACGCATGCTCCATCTTTTCACAAAGCACATGCTACATCGTTTTCAGCAACAGAACATACTCTCGCACTCATGTGCTGAAGTGGAACATAGAGCCCATAACTAGTGCTGCGACTCATTTTTTACAAGGTTCAAAAACACGGGAAATGATAATAAAATTCACGCCGTGACAGACAAGCTGTGCACATGTCACAAATTATTCTGACTGACAGCATCAGCATACATAAACAAATGTTTGGAATAGATCATGTTTTATTTAAACACCCAAACCGATAATTACCCCAAAAAAAGTTCACATGTAAATAATATGTCCCCATGTGTATATAAATAATAATAATAGAAAATAACTATCAAGTATTTCTAACCATGTAGCACACAGAGGTCTGCAGCATTCTTTTCTTTATTGGCCCTCTTCCGGCACCATGTGAGACCATGATGACCCTGTCGAATCTGGACTATCACCTGCTGTCTGTAAACCAGGAATCACAATTCTGTCCTCATACAGCAACAGTCTTATACTTTCAGAGAGGTGAGCGAGAGCAGCATGGAACTCACACACTGAGTGTCTTAATTGAGATCTCTGACTGGGTCATCCATGGTGAATGTACTTCCACCTGAAGTTCTGATTCTTGTTGTGTGGCTTCTCTTATGACATTTAACCTGGCTTCACTTACAGGCTTAGTAGACAGTTCTGCTTGTGCAAACACTGTCGGCCTACCCCCCCCCCCCCCCTCCACACACACACACACACACACACACACACACACACACACACACACACACACACACACACACACAGGACTCACAGGAAACCTCTCACTGTGTATATATCTGCAAATAGTATTTGTTTTATTTGCTTTACACTCCTGCTGTAAAGTGCCCTTTACTGTATCTGGCAATAAAGCTTTTCTGATTCTGATTCTGTTACCTTACATTCAGTATCAGATGGCATCATAAGATGCTTATGCTGGTGCTGTGATCAACATCAACATGTGCTTGACCTTGGTAAATGCCTGTGTCTGTTCCACACCCCAGGGGCACCTGGCATCACCCTTGAGCAACCTAATCATTGTATGAGGAACGAAGAATTCTTTCCAGATAAATTATCATTAGGGGCAGCCCAGTGGCTGAGTGGTCAGCACTGTTGCCTCACAGCAGGAAGGCCCAGGTTCGATTCCTGGGCAGGGGTCTTTCTGTGTGGAGTTTGCATGTTCTTCCCATGCTTGTGTGGGTTTCAAGGTTCTCCAGTGGGTTTCCTCCCACAATCCAAAAACATGTATGTTAGGCTGATTGGTGATTTTAAATTGCTTATAGGAGGGAGTGTGAGTGTGTGTGTGGCCCTGTGATGACCTGGCAACCTGTCCAGGGTGTACCCCTCCTGTCTTTTGCCCCTTTAGAGACAGCTGGGATCCAATTTAGGGAATAAGCAAGTATAGAGGATGAATGAATTATCATAGTTTAGTTCGATTTGTGGGACGGGGGAGCTCAGTTTTAGCAAAGGATTGAATCTTAGATTTTTCAAAGTGACGCTTGACTTTATTCAATTTAGAAGCAGATTATATTGACTTTAAAACTGCATGACTTTGATATCCTGCGAAGGTAATGCCGAAGTTAGACCGCCGGAAACAGAAACAGAAAACTGGTGTTATAAAAGTGATGAGTTTCCTGGAGCTTGCATCTATTCGTATCCACTAAAATCCAGTAGACGCATCTACCGTGAAGAACATGGCAGAAAAGGCAGAATAAATCTCTTAACTGCTTTACAGCTTAAGTTTATTTCTTATGATCAATGCAAATTGTGACCTTGCCATTTTTCTTTATCACAGGCAAGGCAAGGCAAGGCAAGTTTATTTATTTAGCACATATCATACACAGTGGTAATTCAAAGTGCTTTACATAAGTAAACATAAAATTATATATAAAATTAATAATAACAATTAAGAATATAAAATGATTATAGCCAGTTCGGACATAACAAGGGCACCAAAGGAGTACACCAGTCCGTTGCCCCTGTGACCTCTTTGATAATGCCTGACATTAGCATAAGTAGCAGCTCTTCATCCACTTTTGGCATTGAGGGAAACAGGATGGGACATGGCATAGAGAGGCTGTGTGTTTTGACGTCCTGTCTGAGCTTAATTTTGATTGACTTGTAATCCAGCAGTCCTAAAACCTTTTTCTCAGTGCTAATAGAATCAACACTGCTTTCGAGTTTTAAATACACACAGTTTTATGGCTTAGGAGGTTGTTTGTGTATGGGACTAACAACACAAGTCATCCTCATTAGCATCCTTAAAAACTGACCCCGGGAACCAAGTTATATATCTCATCTATAGGGCTACCACTAGTCTCTTTGTTTTACAGGTGACCTAAAAATATCCCGTTTTTTACACCTGTGGTGTTGTTTTCCTTGAGCTGGACAGACAGGTTTGTGCAAATCTCGAACAGGTCACTATTTTCATTATAATAATTAGTGTCAGGATTTCTGTACTTGCCCGACTGATTCTAAATTGTTTCATGTGTTTATACGTATCGCTTATTTTACTTCACATGCACTTTGAATATCAGTGCCTTGAGTTTTAATCAGATCTGGCTGACGAGCTTTCTCTTATATAAAACCTGACCTTATCTTTAGCTTCTCAAAAGAAATATGCTATTCCGGTCACCATACGATTGCGAATTTACTCATCTTTAGTATCCACAAAATCGCAAAACTCTGTCAGCTGGTATAAACTTCTGATTTGCTTTGACATTTTTACCACTTTGGCCAACTTGCTGCTTGTGTGAAATTGAAATCTTTAGATGTATATCATTTCTACATTTTCTTTCCGTCCTTTTTCACACATCAAAGGAGAGCATGGAAAGCTTTCACTCCTGACAACATGTCATGATACACAGATCAGACAACTTAGTGAACTCACAGTCCTAAATTTATTTTAACATGCATACTCATTAACACTATCTGTCTTTCCCATCAGCGACTTCACACATCTTCAGCCATAGGCATCAGATGTGCAGCTGGTGGTACATGGGCTGTGGTGCCTTGGAGGTTAGTGTGGTTGCTCTGCCTTGAGTTGGGGGTTTAATTGCTGTGCAGGTTTTGTATGGTTTGTCTGTATTCCTTCCAAATGCCAAAGAGATGCATTATAAACTGCAATCTGAAGACTGCACCATGGCCTATTCACTCACATGGCAGAGAGCAGAGTAAAAATAGTACTAAATCCAACCACTAGTGGGCCCCAGAGACATGTTCACTAACCCCTGCCAGGATGCTCCACACAATCAATAAATGTGACTTTCCACCTCCCAATTTTAAATGTTGCACAAGCCAACAAAAATAATTTTTGTCACTTAGAGGAATGAAAATACAGAAGCAAAATTAAAAAGTCTTAAAAATTCATTAATATGGTAAAAAAAAAGTCAAAATGATGACTTTAAAAATCTGAATTATGACCTGAAGGCACATCCCAGTGCCTTGTCAATGAACAAAATAATTACGATCCATTTTATGGTTTGATATTAAAACTGTATTGTATTGTTTTTAGATCAACTCAGACTGACGTATATGCACATCACAACAAGATGGATAAAACCTGATTAATATTAATATTTCTGTAATCCTTTTCTGACTCTTATGCCGTTTTTGGAATAGTCTGTTAAAACAATGAGCTAGCAAGTCATAATTTTTGACCTTTTAATCCAATAATTTAGACTTTTTAAGTCATAATTATGACTTTTTAGGTCATGATATCGTTTTTTTATGTCAAAAGTGTGATTTTATTTCTAATACTCATGACTTTTAAAATCATAATTTTGACTATTATCTCATAATTAGGATGTTACTAGGTCTTTTTTTGGGTTGGCCTTTCTTTAATAGGGGTGGGTCGTTCTGTTACAGAAAAAAACATGGTTCTGTTTTTATTATGCCCTCTTATGCTAGATTAAGGTATTATTGGTTAGTTTATGTTAGATTAACATTATTTTATGACTGTGCAGACAAATGAGCGTTGATTTCCAAGAGATATAGAGTTTATTAAAAGATCAAAAAGGACAGATGAGACAAACAGCCATTTCATTGCATTAAACAAATGTATGAATTGTTCATCTTCCTGATTCTGAACCAACTTTTCTTTATTCTTTAACTGGTCATTTGTCATTTTTTTGAGATTTCTTACAAGCTGGAGTGCAGAAGCGGCTGCTCCATCATAAGGGAATATTATTTTCATTATTTTCATGTCTTATACAGATATGTATAAGACATGACTAAACTATATATTTAAACATTTACATTTCAAAATATGTCTCTGGTATTGTTCAGAGTGTAGATCTGTATGAGGGGCAAGTTTTGTGACCCTGTGATGAAGTGAGCAAATATTTTATAATTAAGTTTAAAATGTCGGTAACTTGCTTTGTAAATGTGATATTATCTCATTGTTAAAATGTTGATATCCTTCAGCTTCTTATTGTCAGCAATATCAGCATGAATAAGAATAGTAACCATAAAAATGTTGCTCAGAAGTCGTCGCCTCCCTAGAGAAAAAAGCTTTCCACTATGTTTACAATAAGAATTGCAATAAATTCATCATTAATAAACCACAAATAAAGTAAACAAATTAAACCTGTTTGGCCCTATCAAGGCACACCTTTTTATGCCCCTCTCACATTTTTATTGATAGCAAATCAATATTGCTTATAAAGTTTGGACCATTGCGATGTCAATCTTTTTATTGGACAGCACTGGTATTATGGCCTTAATCTCTAAATCCTATTGATATAAATCGCTGAATTTTTTTGAATCGATGACTTAATTGCTGATAATCATGAGTGCTGCTAGCAATTTTGAGCCTTATAGAATAATTTCTATAACATTACTACTACTACTCCTGTACTGTATTACTATTATTACTACTACTAGTACTGTTGCTACTAATAAAACCAATCTCAAAGAGCCCAAAAGGTGCATAGGCCCTTAGTATCATCCTTCTTTTACAGCTTTTTAGTGGGGTCACTTAGAGGGGTGGTTTTAGATCCTTTTTAGGAATGCTTTAACTGCCCTATTTGTCTTTTTAGCCCCCCAGAAAACTATCAAACTAACAAAATTTATTGAAGGTGAAACATTTGCATATTTTAAAATAAAGATTGAAATAACTAAAAATGTGATACATGTCATTAAAAATATATAAAATTTTATTTTATAATTATCCTATTCTGCACATGCGTGACAACCCTTTCCTTATCAGTGCAATGACTATTGCTGCGTATCGGGCAGGCGCGAGACAACGTCAAGAAAATCACATTTATTTAAGATATTAAGATATATTCCATTAGTTTTTCCATTGGTTTAGCCTGCATAAATGTATTTAATGTGTACAGTGTTTACGGAAATTTTCCATCTTAAATATCTAGCTACATCCCAAACAGTTTATTTTAACTACAAGGTAAGTTAAAATGTCTGTGTTCTGGTTATTCTGTTAGATTGGATGATTGTTTAAGAGATAGGATCACAGAGTTAAGGATCTAAAAAAAACCTTGTGGGGAAGTGGTGGCTTGGTAGCTAAGGTGTTGAACTGATACCAGAAAGACCTGGGTTCGATTTCCAGCCCCAGTAAGCCACCACTGTGGGCCCCTGGGCGAGGCCCTCAACTCAATTAATTTTGTGTCGAGAAATCATTAAAAATCAGGTAAATTGTGGTTGTTTTAACTTAGAGCAGTAAAAAAATACCGGCACGAGGATTGAGCCATTACTTTTTGCCGCGCTGCGATTCTACCGGAAGTAGGAAGTAATATAGGGCTAAAGGATGGGGAAAAAACCGTTTCTTCGGCGTGCTTTAGGACCTTGGCGGTGTGTCTCGTCCTGCGTTTGTAAAAAGGGTGTGTTTTAGAAACAGTTGTAGCGGAAGTGACTTCCTTTTTTGCGTTGTAAGGGCTGTTCTCAGTTCACCCACTAAAGCGCACGCGGCTTTTAGCGTCTCCTTTAGTATCAGTGCAAACAAGAATCAATTGAATTCCACGGGGTCTCCAAAAAAATTAGCGAGGTAAGATTTAAACGTCCCTCGGTTAAAATTATTTATACGGTTCCTTTAGTGGTAAATCGGTGTAGTTTTTTGTGTTCTAAGTATTTTCTTCGAACTGATCTAAAATACCGCGCTGTTGGTGTCTTTTTAAGCGACTCGCGCGCGCATGGCTGGTGACCATTTTAGGAGCTGATGCAACATGCGCTTCGTCATTTTACCGTCTGTGGCTACACACACACACACACACATCCTGTTACACCCCGTTTCAGTTACACGATTATTCAATCGGATGGTAACTTAAATAAACGGCTCTGTTTTTTCTTGAATGACTATGTATATAACGCACGCGACGCGCTTTTTTGTTCTCAGCATGCTTTCAATGATACTGCAGAGCGCGTGCATCGTGTTACATTATCATTACAGTAAACCATCTGATAATATTTGCCAAGTGGAGAATAAATCGCAAATAAAATAACACACGCTGATGAAACGAATAGTTCGTGTGGTTGTATTCTTGGTACACTGTGTGTGTGAGAGAGAGAGAGAGAGCGGTGAACAAGGGGTAACTTAATAACCCCAGACCAATATAGGCTATCTAGCTTTTAATTAGCCTTAAATTACCCATCAGTGTGTTTATTTTGGTAGAATAGAGTTGTTAGTGATGCCCTGGATTTAAGTGTATAATGTTACTGTAGGAAAATGATCACCCTCATTTGCATGAGTCATCCTGTCCCAGTCTTGTGCTTGTCCAATCAGATGTTCTCTGAAATTGTCATACCCTGTTGTGCATTTACATGTCTGGCATTTGGCAGACGTTCGTATCCAGATTGACTGGCATTTATCTTATTTATAGGACAAAGTAATTAATTTTAAATTTGTGTATCACTTTTAACAGTGGACATTGTCTCAAAGCAGCGATACACAAAATGCAGTGAAAACAGTGAAAGTCTAAGTTTGTCCCTAATGAGCGACTGTGTCAAGGAAATACTCTTTGAGATGAAGTAGGGAAGAAACTTTAAAGGGGAACCAGACTTGGGATGAAACCCATCCTCCTCTGGGTGTCACTGAATGTCAGTTTATTACAGTTTATGGTAATGGTGATCAAATGTAATGTAAAGTGTAGCCTTGAACATGGAGTCCAAATCCATCCCCTAATTCGAGGAAAGGGGCAGAAAACTGCTCACTGGTACCTCAGTCTACCTTTTCTCAAATTTGAGGAGTTTTGAGGATGGATTGGGACTCAATCTGCTCTCACGAGTGAGTAATAGAGAAAGAATAGTCGCACAGAAGGTCACGCAGATTCTGGGGCACGAGACCATTAGGTGCTTTATAGGACAGCAGTTATATTTTATAATCAGTACGAGATTTGATGGGAATGCAGTGTGGACATGGGTGATAGTGATATTTTCTAGATCCAGATTTTGCTGCATTCTGGATTAATTTAAGGACCTTGCTTACTGGCCCAGTGGCGGTAACTTGGTGGTGCTGGGAATCAAACCCACAATCTTCTGGGTAGCAGTCCAACACTTTATACACAATGTTTCTTCGTTTATCTTCTGCTTTATAACTGTTGTACTAACTGTACTACACCTAAATGCTGGCGAACTAATCTTCATTCTACTTTACTTACTTTCTCTGTACTCTATGTAGAGCTGTGCGATATGGACAAAATAATCATATTGCAATTTGTAATAATCATTGCAGTTTTTGGGGGGTTTTTTTTTTGTGTTCAGTGCATAACAAATAATTTCACAATGAAACAACTTAATAAACGAAAAAAAAAAAAATAACACAAAATAAATTAAGATTAACTAACCTAAATTCCAGTCAAAACAATAAATAGGCTTCAGACTTGTTTTCCAGTGAACACACACATTTCACAATGAAATAACACACTGTACGCTACCGCATTAACTGTTGGATGAACACAACCTTAAAAACACACAACATAAATTAAGGCTAACTAACCTCTTGTATCGCTGAGGTGAAAAAAAAACAAATAAATGTGTTGGAGCAAAAATTGTAGCTAATTTATTATTAATCGCACTCGTCTCAATAACGGGGACATTGAACATGTGTAAGAGAAGAAAGAAAACAGAATCCCATTGCTTAGTATACATATTTATGGTAAAATATTAATATATATTCAACTTTATTGTCATTGTGCAAGGTATGTGTACAGAGCCAATGAAATGCAGTGTTTTTTGCATTAGTAAGTTGGGGGTCAGGGCGCAGGGTCAGCTATGATACAGTGCCACTGGAGCAGAAAGGGTTAAGGGTCTCGCTCAAGGACCCAACAGTGGCTGGCTTGACGGTGGTGGGGCTTGAACCCAGGTGTTTCTGGTCAACAGCAGCACCATTTGAGCCACCACTGGTTGCACTGATAGCAATTTCCGTGGATGATTCCCTGTTTAAGCGTTTTTTTCCTAACTTATTAGTTTTCTTCTGGTACACGCCGTGCACTGACACCTGCAGCCTCTTTATTTAATTTGTTACTCATGCATTGTTACAGGATAACGTTTGGAGAAACTCTTTCATATTTATGACCTTGTGATTGCTGCAGTATTGTACTCTTTCCACCCAGAGAGCAAACTTTTATTACTCCACAGTTATTACTCCAGTTTAGCCACTATTTACAATTGGAAACTTTATTGGTTTGTCTGTGGATGTGGCTAAACATCTAAAGTAGCGCAGTTCATCTCATTTTGTTCACCTGATGTAGACCTACAGTTAATCCCCCCCCCACACACACACACACACTCCACGATCGACCCTGAACTTTAGACAAGCATTTGAAAGAACGTTCTAGTTCCAGTCCTAAAATTTGTATCTGCTAAGCACACCTGTGTATTTCATTCTTAAGTAAATAATCCAGATTACTCAACTTTTGCAATTTTGTTAACTGTGCCAGGAAGTGGATTATCCGTAGTCTACCTACCAGTATATCTTGTATCTATAAGTATATAAGGATATATAGTATCAGGAAGTTAAATAAATGAACACACATTGTGCATGCTTGCTTACCCCAGATGTGTGTTGCCACCCTGTATACACACAGTAATGAGATTGATTATACAAACACTTTGCTTGGTCTTGGTAAAGAGGTGATTGTGGAGCATAAAATGTGTGATCCTGGAGCAACCGTTTAAAAGTAAAATAAAACGCAGAAGCCGACTAGACTTCTACTTGGTCTTTGTTCTTTAAACGATTTATCTCCCCTTTAACCTATAGGACTTTTTTTTTTTTACCTGGAAAGTTTTTGTGCATGACATTTGTCAGTTAGGTTATGGGTGTCCTCACTATTATTGCAACAGTGTGACTGCGACCGGTCATGTGTTTCTCAATGCGCATTATTAGCAACCTGACACATTGTTTACACACAGTGACTTTCTCTGGGGGGGGTGTACGATGTATAATCCTGGTGGCACGGTGAAACTTTTAGCACGTTAACGTCACATCCGTGATGAGAAATTTGTGTTAAATCCACCTTCTGGCTTTAAGTTAAGCAAACATCTGCTTTAGTTTTTCATGACTCAGGTAGCCAGAGACTGTGGGTTCTGTTCATCAAAATATTGCAGAGGAGGACAAATATTTGCAATGTCTTCCTTAGCATATGTGATGATCTCAAAAAGAAAAATCTGACAATTCTGTTAAAAAGATGAATTTAAGAGTATATCATTTATTTGCCCTTCATATTATCCACATGTCTAGTGAGCAGTTATCAAATTGGTGTCCTCCCCCTGTCTCCTCTCCATGTGACTAACATTACTAGCATGTGTCTCATTCCTGTCGAGCCTCTTTGCTGTGATTGGTGGACTGTAGGGCTGCGCCCCAACCCTGCCCACTCTTTTTGTTTGTTTGTTTTTATGGCCTCACTTAAGTAGCCTCGTTACCATGCGTATGTATCATTGATTAATGGACAGCTGGATTCACAGGCTATTCTCGTCACTCCTGGAAGATAAATGACGGGACCAAATTTTCCACAAACACCTGTTTTTTCCTACCGCTTTCCATAGATCTCGTTAGGTAGGCGGCCATTAAAAAAAAACGCACTTTCAGTTGATGACCTCGCCCATCGTTCCATGCGTGTCTACTGAGAAAAAGCAATTTATCTGTGGTTTAAAAAAAAAAATACGACGGAATGAGAATTGGTTAGGTGGCTGTATAACGTCATCAAAGAAAAGAACAACAATTATTGTTGAAGGTGTGACTGACTGGAGAGGGTTCTTTCAAAATACCAAGCAATTTCAGTCCTGAACACTGTTTCCGTTTCCTAACCTCACTCTTTATTTTATCAGCAAGGGCGTTACAGTTTATTTCAGTGCCTTTTTTTAAAGTACTTTCATTCTATTGCTTAATTGCCGAGATCACAGAAGCCTAAATAAGGAGCACGGTATTAGTGTTGAATTGTGAATGACTCATTTAAGAATGTTAAGTCTTGGGTGTTAAACTCGGTGGTGAAAACCACCAGTAAGTAATGGGATCGCTGAACTTTATACGTTAAGTAATTCGGATGTTTTTGGCGCAGCCTCTTATTTACAGCGGAAACACCAGCATTTAAAGTGGTTCTGTGGGTAACAGTGAAGAGTGTCAGCGAGCAGAAAATGTTAGTGATGTGTTTTTTTTTCCCTTAATTGTTGGGAACGAGGACACTTGGTGAGGTAGGGCTTACTTAATGGTTTAAACAATTACCAGTGGTTGATCTAACTGAAAAGTTCCATGAATTGAGAGTTCCATGTTCTAAACAGAATGTTCTGAACAAAACGTTTGATGTGTGTAGCATGTGATGTCATGAAGCAGACCCGGGCATTACTGAGACTATTAAAAAAAAGCAATAGAGGCAATAACAGTCAGCTGCTGGAGTCACCTGGCCATGTGACCCCACTACTGTTCTATTTCTGGGCTTGAATGAGTTGGTGCTCACGAGCGTAACATGAAGAACACACCTCCCCTGCTTATAATAAGCTGTCTCCATTTATTTCTTTGCTCATTTACTGATTTTAGTCGAGTATTTCTTTAACCTGCTCCGTGTTGCTGTCGTTGTTGGTAAGTCGTAAGTTTGGCTTATGTTTTTTTATAGGCCAAGCGTTTGAGTTTTTTTGTCATTGTTACTGATTAAGGATCGAGTATTTGTTTAAGGATAGTTTAAAGAAATGAAGTGATCTACACTTTGTTTCCCTTTACATTTTTTAAAGGTGTGGTGTCAATGTCAGTCGCTCGCTAACGTAAGCCTGATCCTGTTTCACCGCACCACCGGAGCCTGACCATGCAGGCGTGTCCGTCTGTATGGAGCGTGAAAAATGACATGTATTTCAATTGAATTGTAAAAAAATTAAGACAAGTTGACAAGTGTCATTCGATAAATCTGAATATTTGGTGACTTTTAAAGTAAATTTTAATATTTAACTAACTTGTAATGTAAATTTAACAATTATTTTAAAATTAATACATTTTTTTTTTCCTGGTTTTGTTGTTTTTAGGGCTGTAAATATCCAGTTTTTAAAAACGCATTCGAGTTTTTACGATGAAGAAATTCAGAACATTAAATTCAATGTTAAACTCCTACAGAGGTCATTCACAGGGAGGAGAAGAACATTTTTCTGAAATGCAGAAATTCACACAAATTCTGAACCACTTCCCTTACTTCATAGGCGGACTTTCTTCAGGGCGAAAAACTCTAAAGTATATAACCGACTTCGAGCATACCTCATGTAAAGATCATAGCACTGTGTCTATAAGATGTGTTTTGAGATGAAGACTTGAACATTGTAAAGAACGCTGTAGCTAAAGTGGCGGACTGGTCCAGTGGTAGTGCTTCTGTCCAGCATATCTGACGTTAAGGGATTCGAATCCAACCTTGCATTTGTAAAAATATTCCGCAGAATGAATAGTGTTTTATTTGTTATATCTCAGGTGAGTATGCATGCTTTTTACAAATAATTTGGTGTGTATTATGGGCTGCCGTGCCCCGTATAAAAGGCTGTGATCATTTCAGGGTCAGGACGACACTACCTTTTTCAGTGTGTGTATGTGCTTGTTGCCATTACATTATTTGTGTGTAAATTTCCTCAGAGAGAAATGCGCTTGGCACGATTATTGGTGGTGTTATGCTAAAAACGCCTATTAAAGGCACAAAATTGTGTCCTTGCGCTTGATATACAATCACTGATTGTATATCCTAATTAGACTTTTTTAGCTGATGGCAGACTGGAAATAAATGCATTAGACTGTTGATAAAGTCAGGGCTGCTTCTTGTTACAACTGGTGAGTGTTTGGTTTTATATACAAACGTGATTTTATTAATTTTTGAATCACTTATTAATCAACTATTAATAAATGATTACTGGTTTGTTAGACTAAAATTAAAATGAAATTAAATCATTTGAAGACTTGGGACTGATGTTTGCCATTATAGTTAGAATAGAGCTAGTGGAATATATATCAAGCATTTTAAACTTTCTATTTTCCTGTGTGCACAAACTAAAATTATACGGAAATTATGATATAAAAATATGAACTGATTATCGGGAACCGTGTCAGACTCTGCCACGAGAACGATTATTAATTAATTATCGATTATCGGTAAATATAATTTTTTACAATGTGCATCTCTAATGTATGTGTTAAGTATGTAAATGAAGCATATAATAATAAAAGTAGACAAATGATTTGGAACATCATGAATGTTTAATTAACTCCCGGAGACTTGGCATAACTTTAGTGTGTGTTGCACTGTGACATGTAAAGTTTTGTTTTGTTGACCAGTTGTCTTGTAACTCAACACAAAAACCGTCTCCTCTTGACATTTCTTAAATGAATTGTGTTCTGAATAGCAAAAGTAACCCCTGGTTAATTTAGAGTAAATGTCATGTTACGTAAAAAGTATTTTCTCTTTATCAGTCATAAATTGTCTGTTTGGTTTTTTTTGTTTGTTTGTTTTTTGCCAGGTCGAAGACCCCTGCATTGGAGACCTTCGGTGTGTTTATATAAAAGTTCATCATGGTTCTCTCTGTGCTCCAAGCCTTTGCAAAGAAGCTGCTGCGTGTGAAAGCGTTAGATTGCAGCACTGAGGAGTCACGCCTGTCACGATGTCTCAACACGTTTGATTTGGTGGCACTTGGTGTAGGTAGCACCCTCGGGGCTGGTGTTTATGTGCTGGCAGGTGCTGTAGCACGGGATAATGCTGGTCCTGCCATCGTACTCTCCTTCCTGATCGCTGCGCTGGCCTCAGTCATGGCTGGTCTGTGTTATGCTGAATTCGGAGCGCGGGTTCCCAGGACAGGCTCTGCGTATCTGTACAGCTATGTGACGGTGGGAGAGCTGTGGGCCTTCATTACCGGCTGGAACCTCATCCTGTCGTACATTATAGGTAAATTATCGTGGGTTTATCCGTTTGATGAGGTCTTTGTGAGCCTGAAAGTGAAAAACAAGTATGTTTATTTGGGAAACGTGCTCATGGCCATGTTCTAATGGACAAAGCTACTTCTCAGGGTCAGATACACAGCCCGAAAAACAGAAGCGCGATAAGTGGAAACAAGTTGAAAATAAGAGAGGCTGAAGATACAATGATAAATGCAAAAACGACGAAAATCGGTAGTGAGACAGAAAGCCGAAATGTCTAAATTTATTTAGATTACCAGTTAGTACAGATGTGTATACAAAAATGTATAATCTAAAGTTGAAGCTAAATGGACTATAGACATTCCACAGAAATACATTATACTGGAATTAAGGACAATTTACCAGATTTCATCTCTTTTACACTTTTTTAAAATGCTACCCTAGTGTATTTGATGCTAACAAAAAGAAAAGAGATTCAATAGGAAAAAACTCTGAAAGGTCAGTTTAAAGTACATCAGCCACTGCCTGTTCGGCTCTTAGGAACCATCCAGCTTCCTTACAGAGAAATCATCACCATCGTTATTCTGACAGCATGCTGGAGTTGGTCAGATCTTTCTGCATAATTATATGCACAGTCTCTCTAGACTTAACTTCAAATCCTTTTTGGTTTTGTGATTGCTCCTGGGAATCAACATACTTTTTGACTTCTCTCTCTCTCTCTCTCTCTCTCTCTCTCTCTCTCAGGGACCTCAAGTGTTGCTCGAGCCTGGAGCGCTACATTCGATGAGCTTATAGGCAAACAAATCGAGATGTTTTGCAGGAAACACATGAGCATAAATGCACCAGGAATTCTAGCCGAGTATCCAGATATATTTGCTGTGATCATCATCCTCATTTTAACTGGTAAGGTTTAAGGGTTTTACTAAGCCACTCATTGAATAAATGATAATTACAAGGGGCAAACGTACTTTATTTGTAAACACGGAACTTTTATTACTATAATGAATATCCCGCATGAAAAATGAAATTTAAATTCCTGTTGCTGATGTCGCTTCTGTTACTTCCTGGCAGCGTAACAACTCATTCGTTTTTCATTAGTTTTCCTGCAATGATGAGACGAACTAAATTTTCTGATTTCCGCTATTTTATTCTTTCACGTGCAGATAAACTTTATTACAACATCTAGCTGGACTCACTTTAATTGAATGTTTACATTCAAGTTCAAGGAGCTTTATTGTCATTTCAACCATATATAGCAGATGCAGTACACAGTGAGATGAAACGGTTCTCCAGGACCCCCTGGTGCTACACAAAACACAGAATTTCACAAGACAACAAAGAGCCACTGAACAGGATAGACATAAAGTGCATGTGTGCAACCTGGTGCAGACAGTGCAGAAACAGACAGTACGAACATTACAAAGACAGTGCAAAAAAGACAATAAAGAACAGAACAACGCTGGACAGAAGATTTAAACTACACAGCAATGGCGCATGTCACACACGAGCCTACTTCCGTGAACTACACTACCCATAATGCGTTTTACCCTGGTCTTAAAGCGATAATTCATTTAACTAAAGGATTTAAACGTACTTTAAATTATTTAATTAAATAAAAAATAAATAAAAAGTGACAGTGGGTGGGTTGGTACCACGGTGGGCAAGTGACATAAGCGGTGTTGCAGTCTAACACTGATGACATCGTCAACACTGCCTATCACTGAGTGTAATTGTTGCAATCTTTCTATTAACACAGTGCAAATAGTATTATTTCATTAAATACACACAGAGTTTGGCTTGCAAATCTGCAGTAAGTATTATATTGTTTTCAGCATTGCTGGCGTTCGGAGTGAAGGAGTCTGCTATGGTGAATAAAGTGTTCACTTGTGTCAACGTGCTGGTGCTGCTGTTCGTGGTCATTGCGGGGCTGATCAAGGGATCCCTAAAAAACTGGGACCTTAATCCAGCAGAGATTCTTAACAGAAGCTCAAGTGGAAAGTGAGTTTTGGCGGTAGGTGGGCAGTCATGAGTGTTCGTCGTATCATCATGTGGGGTTAATATGGTGTTTATTTGATCTCTTTAGTGAAACGGGCCCTTTGCCTACACCGGAAAGTCTGGGAGAGGGAGGGTTTCTGCCTTTTGGTGTTACCGGAGTTCTCTCAGGCGCTGCCACCTGTTTTTATGCTTTTGTCGGTTTTGACTGTATCGCTACTACAGGTGAGAAACAAAATTTTATCTTGTAATATAAGCCTTATATATGCGAAATCGCTAAAGATCCATGCCACCAAACCTCGAAGTACCAAAATAGACACTAGTTCAAGTCTTTAATGTGCCTGCTCGTTTCTTTTGGTAGGCGAGGAGGTGAAGAACCCACAGAGAGCCATCCCTATTGGCATTGTGTCCTCGCTGCTCATCTGCTTCATGGCCTATTTCTGCGTGTCTGCAGCTCTTACCGTGATGATGCCCTATTACTTGTTAGATAAAAACAGCCCGCTGCCTGTGGCCTTTAAGTATGTGGGCTGGGACGGAGCTACGTATGCCGTAGCAGTCGGATCGCTCTGTGCTCTCTCCACCAGGTAAACCTAGCTTTTGTCTAGGGGTTTTAATGAATTTAGTTATATATATACACAAGAAGCTTCGCTGTACCTATTGGTCTTTGGTAAAGAAGTGTGTGTTGGTAGTGCAGTGGTTACATTTACAGCATTTGGCAGACACCCTTATCCGGAGCAACTTACATTTATCTCTTATACAACTGAGCAATATGGGGTAAATGGTCTTGCTTAGGGCCCCAGCAGTGGCCCTCTGTCTTTCTGTTATTAGTCCAACACCTTTACCACTAAGCCACCACTTCCCACCACTTTACCACTTGGTTAAGGTAACTGCTGATCCAACAACCAGAAGATTGTTGGGTCAATTCCCAACACCAACAAGCTGCCACTTCTGCCCTACTGGGCAAGGCCCTTAACCCTTAACTGCTTAGATGGATTTTTTTTTTAAGAGGTAAAATGTATATCGTTCGGAATAAAAGTGTGTGCCAGTTGCCAGAAATGTAAATGTAAATAAAACTAGCTCTTTACAGTAGCAAAAAAAAACCCTCAAATGAACCGGTTTTCTGCAACATCAGACAATGTGCCTGAACTGATAACACAATAACAGCTTTAATTTCTTGTCTCTTTTATTGAACACACAAAATATTATTCCCAGCACTGGAGAAAACAGCAAGTACACCCTTGCAGGTAATAGCTGGTCAAACCTCCTTTGGCAAAACTTTTAATCAAGCAATTTTGGTAGCTCTGGATCAGGAACTGGACAGGACACAGCCTTCAGGAAAAAAAGTTTGAACCATTTTTCTCACACATTTGTAGGATGTCTGTTGTAAATCGCTCACTTAAGGTCATTCCACAGCGTTTCTATCCAGCTCAACTCTTGATTGTGCGTCTTTAGTTCCTATTTGCAAGGCATGGTTCATATTACAAACAACAGTCTTAACATATTTGTCATTAAAGAAGCTCTAAATCAAACCTTCACCCTCCGTCCTTCCCTTTAAACATCCATTGTCTTTACCCGCTTATTCCTAATCAGGGTCACTGGGAAGTGCTGGAAAGGCAAAGGTACACCCTGAACATCACAGGGCCACTTACAAACAACCCCACACACTCGTACACACTTCTATAAGCAATTTAGGATCACCAATCAATCTAACATACTTTTAATTTTGGACTGTGGGAGGAAACCCGGAGTACCAGAAGTAAACCAACACAGACACAGGGAAAAACATGCAAACTCCACACAGAAAGACCCCTGCATGGGATACGAACCTGGAACCTTCCTACTGTGAGGCAACAGTGCTAAGCACTAAGCCATGCCTTCCCACCTTTAAACTCATTTTGTTAATTGGATTACAGGTAGGAAAGCTACTGGCACAAATTCGCTAATTAGTTTACTTCTACCGTCGAATGTTTTATGGGTGTGTTGATTAAAGACACAAGAAATTAGAATCGCTGCTCTATTATCAGCTTAAGCACATTGGTGTGACTTCCAAAGATTAGATTACATGTTATGGCAAATTACTGCAGAAAACCAGTTCAATCAAAAGGGGATTACACAAGTTTTACTAATTGTTGATAAGCTATTAGTTTCAAAACAACTTTACTTGGGTTGCTGATTTGACTTTCTTTCCGTGTTGATATTTACGTAATTATAAAAAGGAAGCCGTGTCAAAACAGCTTAAAGGGACCTGACAAGCTAAAGGCAGAGGTTTGCAAAGGACCGCTTTTTTTAACTACCTTTTGGTCTACCTGTTTGTTCCGGCTTAATAAAAACCCCTTACACAAGCCTGCTAATGTAAATTGTTAGCAAATATTCGTAGGCATGTTCTTGTGGTCATACTAATGTTCCCCACAGTGATTTTTCATATTAGTCATAGTTTCAGAGTGTGTGATTTTTTTTGTTGTTTTGTTTTGTGTTTTCTTCAAAGAAAATAAAACTGTGTTGTTACTTATTTGCATGCCTGTTTGTTTACTAGTTTACTAGGCTCCATGTTTCCAATGCCCAGAGTTATATGGGCCATGGCAGAGGACGGACTGCTCTTTAAGTTCTTGGCAAAGATTAGCGAGAAATCCAAAACGCCTGTAATCGCCACTTTAACCTCGGGTATTGTAGCAGGTGAGAAATTTAACTCCTAATTGACTGGTTTTCCTTACAGATCTTTGATACCCATCCTTCAGCATGCACTTACACCCGTCTTTCACCCGTTCCAACAAAGCGGTCACGTGCAAAAAAACACAAAAAAAACCTCTGCAAAAGCAGTCTTTTGTCTAGCAAACGCAGAACTGCCTCTGTAAATGTAGTCTAATATGTTGTCTTGACCAAAGACACGACACGGACACGGAGCACTTATTTTGGCACAGGTTTCAGTTTGTATGCTGGTCTATCACAGATAAATGAATACTTTCCCTTCCTTATTCTCTGTCTTTTTCATTGGCTCATTTCATCCATCCTGCACCTCAGTTTGCTAGGCTCTATGTTTCCCCTGCCTCGCATTATCTTTTCCATGGCGTGCGATGGCCTGCTCTTCTCCTCCCTGTCTCGCCTCAGTGAGCGGAAGACGCCCATTGTCTCCACCGTGATGGCAGGGTTGTTGTCTGGTAAGCTTGAACGAGATAAGGACCAACCTGAATGTTAATGTATGCAGGGTTTACCTTGCTAAAACTTTACTAATCCACTCTTGTGTGACAAGAAGCAGCATCTAACTGCTGGCGAGTAATTACTGCTTTGAGTGGGGGAAAAAACAGACCCAGTCTAAGCTTTTTACTTGGGCAAAATTTGGATCTCTCAATGCAAATGTCTCTTAAAACAAGATTTTGGAAATTCCCATGCGGAGTTGCTTGTAACACAGATCTTAACTGTCTATGGACAATCAGAACTAGTTCCTTGATGTGGCTACGTTGTTTGGCTTTATGTAGAAAGCCACCGCAATCCTTAAACGTGAAGGGTCTATATGATGTTTCCCAATGTAATGGTAAATGTATTAGTGTATTTTAAATCAAAACTTTTTCATTAGATAATTTTTCGCTGTGTACTAATTATTAGTATTTTTCTGCCTTTTGCAAACATAATCTTATTCAGACCGTTCGGCATCCACATAAAACCACAACAAACAAATGTTACTAAACATGCAACTTAAAAGGAAGATACTGAACAGAAACCGTTCCACAACACACACACACACACACACACACAGTAAATGGGTGGCGTGTCTTCAGTCATTTGACTAAGAGCAGTAACATAAGATTTGCATAATTTTCCTACTTCCCAAATCATTTAAGGAGGCATGTGTCCTGTGAGTTAGAACAGCCCATCAGGATTTGAATTTTAACATACAGGTTCCAGAGTGACTACCAGTTAGGACTGTGCGATTTAGGGGAAATATCTAATTGCGATTTTTCTGGCAGATATTTTGCGATTGTGATTTAGTCTTCTTAATAGTCTGGAATGTTATGTTGAATGTTGGTGGTAAATCTAAAAAATAATTAGGCTACCTTAAAAATAAAATTTTAAATATATTTTACTTTTCTGTTGTTTGTAAGATTTGTTCAGTCAAGCATTACCGAACGTTTATATTCCTGTGTTCCCGGACGTTTTTCCATGTTTATTCACCCGGCTTAATTCTTTCTGCCTGCACTGACCCTGTGCCTGACTTTGGTACTGTTCAGAGGACCGGTTTAAAATTACCGGGAGGGGGACGTAGTTTGGGGACCCCTGGCATACAGTATAACAGTACTGACCTGTCTGAGATTTGCTGTTTTCCTTTTTATTTATTTATTTTTACTACAAAATTGAACGTTGAGCATATTTATTTTCTTTTGTAGCTGTGATGGCTTTCCTGTTTGACCTGAAGGATTTGGTGGATCTCATGTCCATTGGGACCCTGCTGGCGTATACACTAGTGGCTGCGTGTGTCTTGGTTTTGAGGTATTTCATGCGATTTTGTGATTGTAAAAAAAAACTCATGCAAAATCAGAGCAACTCTAATTCAGATATTTATTTATCTAACTACCACCTATCGGTGTTGAGATTCGTTGCATGATGTAATCACAGTGCACATTTAGTCATGGCGCTTCTTGAGTTACCCGTTAAAAATGATTACATCTATTTTAGAAATTGTGTCCTTACTGGAGTGTAAAAGAAGTCGTCTGTGTGTGCAGTTCTATCAGTGATTTAAAAACCTCATAATAAAATTGAGAATCTTTGTCTGTACCAGTTCTAAAAATACTCAACGTTCTTAAAGAACTGAATAATAAATTTGAGAAAACAAAGATTTCATAATTTTTTTTTATTTTTAATTACTATGCACCAATTTTTTTAATTGTATTTATTTTTTATAATATTTCCCTGTCTTACGTTCAGGTACCAGCCGGAGCAGCCCAGTGTGAATGTGCAGTATCAGATCGCCAGGTCTCAGGATGATACCGAACCTGATTCCATTAGTGAGAGCAGCTCAAATTACCTGGCTAAAGCTCAAGACGACTGCACTCTCAAAAACCTCCTTTACCCTAAAAACACGGAACCCTCTCGCCTGTCTGGCTTCACCGTCAATGTCTGCACCAGTGTAATAGGTTAGTGCAGCCTGTACAAAATGCAAAAATAGATGCATGTGTGTTGTGGAACTTAATTATTTCAAAATGACGATTTTGACCTTTGAATTCCCTGTTTAATTCAGCGTGCTGGCAAATTTTGTTTAGATAATTGCATGAAATGAAATCCAGGTTAATTGACTGGTTATTACAGCCCGAATTCCAGAAAAGTTACAAGCTAATAATATATTCACTGTAGAACATAGATAACCTAACAAATGCTTGAACACTTTTATTTACTAAATGAGCTCGTTTCAAATTTGATGCCGGCTACGGGTTAAAAAAAATTTGCGGGTGGGTCAACGAAGGACTAAAAAAGCAATAAATTATGGAGAAGATTCAGATGGAAGAACGTTGAACAACTAATTCAGGGTTGTAACGAATTGTTAGTATTCCTGTTGGGGATTTTATACTTGTACTGGTATTATAGTTAATGCATGTTAGTTTATTTCAGTATTAAAAAGTCTTTATAATTAACCGATGAACTAAAAATTCAAGTTTTTGCTCAAGTCAATGAGTCAAGTTTAAGACATCAGACAGAAGAAAATAAGCTTGAGTTTAATATTAAATAAAACCTCACTGATATTGTGAGGATAACGGTGTCAGCTTTACGACAGG
This sequence comes from Bagarius yarrelli, assembly GCA_005784505.1. Classification (NCBI taxonomy): domain Eukaryota; kingdom Metazoa; phylum Chordata; class Actinopteri; order Siluriformes; family Sisoridae; genus Bagarius; species Bagarius yarrelli. The sequence continues at coordinate 1,750,438 of VCAZ01000058.1, read as the reverse complement.
CTGCATTACATCACGGCTATTTTTCTAGAGCACACACTCCTGTTTGATGCTGTAATCCAATAAATTATCTGCATTCTGAGCATGCATATAATATCTAGACACATTACTAATTGATACTTGTCTCTGTGGCTCTCCGCAGGTGTGTTGGTGTGTGTTTTCTGTATCGTAGCAGTACAAGGTGCGTTTCAGGTCTGGTCTCTGGTTATCTTGGGAATCTTAGCTTCAGTATGTCTTCTCTTCACTCTGGTTATATGGCGGCAACCTGAAAGCAAAACCAAGCTGTCTTTTAAGGTAAGACATGGTGAATATCTTGGACATGAAAAATGTAGAAATGTATTCATATTTTCTAATAAGCCGCTACTGGAAAAATAATTTCCTTTGGGATAATAAAAAATATCTTATCTTAGAAATGAGCTGAAACTTTTTCTATAAAATAGTAACTAGTAATGTTGATGACTGTAGTAAGTCATGTGTTTTCTCCTTCAGGTTCCTCTGCTTCCTTTTCTGCCCGTGCTCAGTATGTTCATTAATGTCTACCTGATGATGCAGCTGGACAAAGGCACCTGGCTGCGGTTTGCTATCTGGATGGCAGTTGGTAAATCTTTCTTCTTAACTAGCTTCCTAAACATAAAACTCATAGTTGTCTGTGTATAAAGTGCATGTTATGGGATTTAACCTCGAAAGCCTTAGATCAGCAGCCCATAATCACTCGGCTACCACTCAAAACATCCATAATCTGCTTCTTTGCAAGCATTTGTAAAATAATTTCGAAAATTTTGTGTACCAGAAGCCGAAGACTCACTTGGTGGTATTTACTAAAAGAGGCGAAGAGAAAGCAGTTTGTGAATGGGGTAGAAATGAGTGTAAAAAATAGTTTTAAATAATGCTAGCCAACATTTTTATTCAGAAAACATATTAATAGATATATTTCATGAAGATTCCGTCTGGGACAATCTTAAAATGTCACGTATTAAGTTGTCCTAATTACTTTTGCTATTGTTTATAGGAATGTTTTTGCATATTTGTATCACTTGTTTATATATACCTATTTTTAACAAAAATAATGAATTGGGATATTGTTGTATACAAATAAATTAAAGTTTTTTTCTCCATGAATAAAGCTTTTCATAAAGCAATCTGCCCCGTAACACCCACGTCCTCAGTTGGCTGAATTTCTCTTTTTTTTTCCTTTTTTACCCAGGCTTCATTATCTACTTTGGCTACGGGATCCGAAACAGCTCGGAGGCTGCGTTGGCCAGTAGTAGCACAGAAGAGGACAACTCTTTTGGTACAGGCAAACCAGTATGTAAAGAAAAAGGACCTCCCACCCCAGAGAAAGAGGCATTTCTCACCCATTGTGTTGATGCGAATGAGGAGGACAGTGACTCTTAAGGATCTTCTAATGACTGCTGGTTTTCATTTTATAGAGAAATGAAAGGGACGGTTTAGCTGCTCGGCAGCCGAATAAAGACGTCTGATGTTGCGATGCCAGTTTTGGAGCATTTGCAGAATCAAAGCTTTTTGGTCATGTTCATGAATTTTACTGTTATCAGTGCTGCGAACATGAGCGGTTCCAGCCCGGGATGTATGAATTAGTCATAATTCGAGTGCAGAAATACAGGGTGCCTGTTTTTTTTTTAAATTACATTTGCCAAATTGTTAAAGAAGTGATGAAGTGTTTTGAATCATGTAGACATTGCTGATGAAGGGGTCGTATGCAGTGGTGTGAGTTTGCACTACGGAGAAGTTACTTTGGTTATTATACAACCACTTTTGTATTTCTTCAATACACCTCTGCAAATCAGTCCCTTCTGTACAAATCCATCAGTTGTTTTAATGAAGAGAATTGTCATGAACAGAAAGGAGAAATTGGGAGAAGGTGGAAAAATGTGCATTATGTGCAACTCTATAAGGGGGTTATGGATATTGTTCTGTAATATCCAAAAGGCTTGGTATTGTGGAAGAATTGCAGTGACTTGCTTTAAGTCGTTTTTCCTTTCTTTTCTTTTTTTCATTTGAGAATGTGTGCATTTTTGTTTGTATTATGACGTGAGCCTTGGTTTGGGGATTCATCTATTATTTCTGTTACATTTTACATTTTCTTACTTTTTTTTAGCATTTGGCAGATTCCCTTATCCAGACCGAGTTACTTTATTTCCTCATTTTTCTCCATTTGGGTAGTTGAAGGTGAAGGTGCCCAGCAGTGGCAGTTACTTCCTGTTTGGGCTCTCGGTGATGTGTTTTATTATACGGAACAGTGCAGAGTGGGTGTGGTAGAGGACCCAATCTTATGTTCCTTCATTGGATCTAAAATTGTTAGCGGTGCCATTGGCTGTGTATATATATTGTATATATTTTGCCCTAATAAATTATTTACCACTTTGTAAATGTCTCCTTTTTAATGAAATATTTAAGGTATTTTTATAGTGTCAATTAGCTTGTAAATATTACTTTAACTTTCAAACTAAACTCCATTGAGCCACATGATTTTACATTAAGCCTTGTTCATGTTTAATTTAATGTTGTGTAGCTTAAAATTTCAGGGTTGCAAATTGTTAAAAATGCTGTTAAGCCCTTCGACATGAATCCATGCACATATAACCTGGTAAATTTGTGCGCTGTAGACGTCGGTATTTGTATAATAATTTGTTTTATTTGCAGGTGAATCTTATGCACGCTGGAATAGTTATTACATTTGCCTTGCACACCTGAGGTTGTTTTGATTTCCATCTCTGCCCCTCTGTGTTTATTACCCTGCTTTGTGGATTTTTTAAATATAGGCCTACTCATAGTTCTTTTCTGGCTGAGTGGCTTCTCCAAGTTGTTTTTTGTTGGCACGCGGTCTCAAACTAATTTTTTTTTTCGTTCCCGGTTTACTCTTTATCCTTAAAAACCAAAGATGTTTAGGAATTTGTATAAATGTGTGTTCATGTTACCATGTGATAAACTTCCTTATTGAATTCTTTTATTAATAATCAAATTGCATCAGGAAGTCGTAGCACAGTGGTTGAGGTTTTTAGCTGTAATTGGAAGATCCGGGTTTGATTTTCAGCCATCACCAGGTTACCAATGTTGGGCCCCTGAGCAGGGCCCCTAACCCCCCAATTGCTCAGTTGTGTAAAAGAGATAAAGGTAAGTTGCTCTGGATAAGATCGTCTGCCAAATGCGGTTAATGTAAATATGATGATGTAATTTTAGCTAATTTAACACAACCCTGAACAGAATAAAGCATTAACTAAAACAGGAAGTTCACTTCACTGACATTAGGTATGTTTGGTATGTTGATTTGACACACGACTTTATCTGATTCCGCCACAGGCAAATGTTTGGTGAAAATGAGTTGCAAATAAAAGAGGAATTGTGTAATTTTATTTGTCCAGATTTATATACTGTGCCATAAAAAAGTATTCATACCCCTTAAACTTTCTTGAATTTTTTTTTGTATTTTATTGAGATTGTATGTGATGAACCGACACAAAGTAGCACAGAATTGTGAAGTGGAATTAAAATATATGGTTTTCCAAATTTTAAGCAAATAAAAATCTGGAAGTGTGGTGTGCATTTTGTATTCCCCCCCCCCCCCCCCCCCCCCCCCCCCCCCCCCCCCCCCCCCCGCGCTTCAATACTTTGGAGAACCGCCTTTCACTGCAACTACAGCTGCAAGTATTTTGGGATATGTTTCTACCAGCTTTGCACATCTAGAGATTTTGCCTATTCTTGGGATGGGGAGCATTTGAAAACGGCAATTCCCCTCACACACCACACACACACACACACAAGTAATATATAAAAGCATGTATACCATATTATTTTTCTAGCATCATTTGTATGGTCAGGATCAGGGGTGGATTATGGTGGATAGGGGCCCCTGGGCTGTTCTTTTGCTTTACTGAAAAAACAAGACTGTGCGTTAATCAATTAAAATATAACATTATTACATCCATGTGAATTTGCCTCCTCTATCATTATGGATCAGTGGAACGTTCCGTTAGTTATGCTTTTGGCTCAATGGACACAGGCAGGTACATACAGTTGGTTTTTTAATGTCTTTATTAGTCACATATACTTTACAGCACAAAAAAAAATTGCTTTACAGCAAAAAATTTGTTTCTTTGCATATCCCATTAAAAGTTGGGGTCAGAGCGCAGGTTCAGCAGCAAGAAGGGTTAAGGGTCTTGCACAGAGCCCAACAGTGGCTGACTGGCAGTGGTAGAGCTTAAGCCAAGGTTATCAACAACTCAGCTCCTTAACCATTCGAGCCACCACTGCCCCGGTGGAAGTATATAATAAATCGATAAATATAAGACTAATAAGAATGTGGACAAAAACTTCAACAGGTTTCTTCTTTTTCCACACAAACTCCACAATACAGGCAGGGCTGCTCTAACAGCAGTCTCTGGTCCACCCGACTCAGGGGTGTGTGCTGGTGATCCAACCTGTACACACTAATAGTCAATACTGTATATTAAAGAGGTCTGATTTCCTTTAAGGGCAAATCTTAATCTGTACATGATGATGTTCTGTACTGCCTGCATACAGTAGCTCCCCCAATATTGCAGTGTGGCCTTATTGAATCCTATAGATTTTTTGTGGAAAATGTCACTTATTTACAAACAGTAAGATGTGATATGCAGTTTTATTGAAATGTATAAAAAAAATAATTAATTTTAGTCACTTCCTTCAAAATAAGGTTTACAAATGGTAAATATAGGAACTGTCCGGACCCCAAGCCTGAAATTACTTTTGGCCCCCAAATCCCTCAATCTGCCCCTGACTGAAGCGTCCTCATTTTAGACCTGCTAAAAAAAGGGGGGTTGACTAATTCTAACAGAAGCCATGGCGGGGCGCTGTTTTACCGCATTTTACTGAACTCAACCAGCGGTATCCATCCGTTGCGCATTATCCTGCCATTTTTGTGCCATCTTTCTGTTACCTCCCTCAACTACCCCCCTCCCCCTTCCTACCTCTCTGTGCTGAAGATGCGGTGTGTGTGAACCTTCTCTCCATCTCTTCATACATATATATAGACTGATCGTGCAACATTTGGTCCCTAAAGCTGAACCAGTGTCTCGCAAAGGTAAGAACATTGTGTTCACCTCATGATGCTGTGCGCTTTGTGTAGACCTGTGTGTGTACCTGTCACCTGTTCCTGTCTCATTTAACGGATTTTACTGCAACCCAAAAGATCTATAAATACACTGCTACTGCTGCATTACCCGCCAACCCCCTATGTGTGGATATGTTTATGTACAAAACCTGCATAAACGTGTTGGGTCAGTGGGCATGGATCTAGAAGGTGCTGGTTAAACACTGTAGCATGCAGGATATAGCTGTCTGTCTCTAATGTAGTGTGACATCTATCAGTTGTGTGTTTGTGCGCACTGGTGCACTTCTTTATGTTTATACATAGAAAAAAGAAAAATGAGTTTTAATGTATTATAGTCTTATTTTTACGTGGTTAATTTTATATATATATACTGCGTTAATTGTATGAGAATAATGCAGTGGGTTGTACTGTTAAAACTGGAGTTACGAATAGTCTCAACCTTCGTTATTACATTCAGCTTTTTAAAAAATCTTTCTCGCGCAGTTAGGAACACTCTGTTCTGTCTGGTGGTGTAAGAATGTTGTTAGTTTAATGTGCAACAAAAGTCACACTGCCACGAAATAAATCGACATACAGAGTTTTATTGCTGGTGGGTGGGGTGGGGTGGGGGGGTTATTTTATAAATATTTAATTAAGAATTTGTTCAAATAAACATTTTTAAGGTTTCCAAATGATTTACTTTTATTTAATAGGTTTTCCCAATGGCTCTGATGCTCGGAATGCAGTAAATGATATACCCTAGGATATACATATGACTATCCAAAAATAAAATGACTTGATAACCTTCATGTGTACTGTTTCGCTAATTTTCCATGGCTTAAATGACTCGTTTTCTGCTAGGACTCTCTGGTAAATGATTGGCTATAAAACAGAATGCTTTAGAATTTTATGTCTTCTTAAGTGTTCTTTCTAGTCTAAATATTTCATGAGCAGCAGTTCAGAAAGCTGAGGGTCTTACTACAGGAGCTGCTTCACCTTTATTTGCCATACTGAGACCTTAAAGAGAGGTGACGAGCAAATGTGGAATCAATATATGAAATATTGATGTACAGCATGGACACACCCAGGACATATGGGACACGGGTTTATACGCTTGAGGTGTGACAGATACAATATTTTAATATGTAGAAATGAAACCTGTGTAAGTTCGATGGTCTGATTAGAGAAACAGGTGCATCAGACATGGTGACGAGGTGGCAGCGTTTTTCTTTACACAGCGGAAAATAATCAGTCAATCTGAAGAGAAAGTACAAACACGATTGGGTTAGAACAAAAAAAAACTTTAGGACATTGAGGCGTTATAAAGATACCACAGCACTTGTATAAATTTGTTTTTAGGGTAATGGACTGCAGTAACCAGTTAATAACCTTGGCTAGATGTGGTCAAATTGTAGTCGTTTAAAATTTTGGACAGATTCTGTATAATGATAGCAATTACACGGTAATTAGAAGCCTCTGAATGCTTACACCTTAAATCTTTAACTGATATTTGACGCTGTTATTTCCTGTTGGACCGGCTTTAAAATTGACGCCTCAATAATAAGTGGTTTTCTGAAGACTAAATAATAGTTTAGTACCAATTCTGTAATTTGTTTTTTTCATTGTGTGTGACAAAATTTATTAAAAATAAGTTTCACTGTTGTATTTTATCATTTTATTACTAACCAAAAGTTCAAGTAATCTCTAATCACTCCCATACAAAAAAAAAAAAAAAAATATATATAAAAATATATTAAATATATATAAAATCTAAAAAAAACTAAAATCTTATGCGCATATACTATATATCTATCTATATATATATATATATATATATATTATATATATATAATATAGTATATAGTATACTTTAGAATTTCCTAAAGTATTTAGTTTGTAATAGTCTGTAATTTTTATACTTAGTTAATGTATACACCACGCTGCACAAAGATCTGTAGTGAACTTATAACCCTATTTTAAGAATCACTATAGTTTGGGAAACAGGTTTCAGCAAAGTGGTTACACAATGCAGCGAAGATTTAAAAAAAAGAATGGTTTGGTCATTTTTAGGAAATTTTTATGAATTGCCTTGATACACCTTTTGCTCTGATCTATGCAGTGAAGGTTCTCACACATAAAATATAGTTGTAGAAAATGGGGTGGAAGTGGGTAGCGCAATGGCAAATGGGAATTTATTTCCCAGCACCACCAGGCTACCATGGTCCCCTGAACAAGGCCCTTAAACCCTAATTACTCAGTTGTATACCAGAGTATAATGTAAGTCGCTCTGTGTTTTGCCATATATATATATATATATATATATATATATATAAACTGCTACAATACTCTTTACTTTAACTTTAGAAGTCTGATTCTGCATGTGATACTATCATCAATTTAGCTGTCTGAGGATCTTTTAAAGTTGTGTTAGCATTTCTGGGCTGTGTTGAACTAAAAGTTTGATTAAAATAGATTTCATTGTCATTATTTTATTGCCCTACTTAATTCATCTTTTTTTTATTAAGTCGATTGAACTGTATCCAAAGTTTTATACCATTTAGCCACTGGGATTTTTGTTGGCAATGAAAAAGTCATTTTAATCCAGACATTAATGTCTCAAAAGTAGGTCATACCATACCATACTATAGTAATTTACTTTTACTATACTAATTGTTTACTATAGTTTACTCCCGCATGCAGTACTCTTCATTAACTATATTTAATCTGAACTTCTGTACAACCTAATGTGGCATCAGTGTAATGCATAAAACCAATAAGCTTTTTCCACATAATTCTGAGTAAACTTTACTCAGTTTACATGAAAGTCCAAGACGTTTCTACAATCCTTAATACTCAAAGTACTGCCTGTGAGGCATAACTGACCCTCTGCTGTCAAAGGGGCAAAGATTGTATTCTCCTCAGTTTGAGGTGCTGTCATGTGTTTGTCTGATTGTTTAGGTAATGTTCCTTTTGTGTTTTGGTTCCAAGTACGGTGATTTTAAGAACTGTTTTTAGGATTCGATGACTAACTTTTCTCCTTTTATTGGCATGTAAGTTTTTTGGGTTTATTTACATATAAATTTATTTTGTCACTGCACCCTAATTTTAGGTTTATTCACCTTCATTTATGCATCATTACAATGAAATAATAAGATAATACTATTTATCAGCTGTTTGAACGTAGGCATTAAAGTTACAACACTCCAAAAATACCAACATAAACATCTCCAAACAAAGTCTAAACCTAACTGCAGACATTGTTAGCAGCCAGTGTTTTAATTATTCTAGACATAGAATTGTTCTAGACATAAAATATCTAAAATATTCGAAATAGTTTTGAACCAATTTTTATTTAAAATTGGTATGAACCAATTTAACTTTTTGTAGGTCAGGTTTATTTTAAGTAAATAGAAGAAGGTTGGCTGAAGAAACCAAAACAGTTTAGCTACAGATTTCGTAACAATGGTTACATAATTAAGATAGTCGAGCCATTTCCATTATATACTTTATTTCACCCCTTTTATTGCACAAGAAGACAAACGTTAAACATTTTGATCCTTAATCCAAACCATGTACATCTTGATTTCTGCTGCTGACAAGAATAAGAACTGTCATGTGTAACTGACAAGACTGCTAGTCATACTCATTCACCGTTAGTTGAATATTTCTGACCTTCTGATTCTAGCTGTTAAAATTATTTTGTTACTGTGCTGTAAAAATGGTTTTTACTCTCAATACACAAAATCTCTCTCTCTCTCTCTCTCTCTCTCTCTCTCTCTCTCTCTTCGTAATGCCACTCCGTGTTATATTGCGTATTAATTGTATTAATGGTTTGTATAATTGCGATAGTGGTGGTATTAAAAGGTGTATCAGTCGGATAAGTCCCCACTAAAGGCCCAGGTACTAAATGCACGGCCCGCCACTGGATAGGAATAACGGTGTTAATTTTTTCACTAATGAACCTTTACTGTTACTGACCAAAAAAATGCGGCATTACTATAATTAAGCTCACTAAAGTGATTAAAGAGTTTTTTTTCTCTAGTGTGTGTGGTGAGGTGGATCACAGAACTAATAATGAATAGTATGTGTGTGTGTTAGGAGTGGGAGATAACTATATAATTGATGATGACTGGCTTAGGTAAAGTACATTTCCATTTAAGTATTACGGGTGCAGGTGCCTGGTGCACGGGCAACAGTGATTCCAGAAATTGCATACTTCTCAGGTATGTACTACATATAATTCAGTTCGTACTTCCCAACCATTAAAAAGTGTGTTCTATATAGTGAGATTAAGGGGAGTATGAATGAAATTTGAAGTACTACAGGAGCAATAGCAAATCCAACGAGAAGGGAACTTATGCAAACTGGAAGATTAGACACCACGTTTTTCTCATTGAGGTAAAATAAAGAACTTATGACCAGAAAGAAAGAGTCTCTTCACGCCAATGGCAAGTAATTCAAATCTAATAAAACACCTCACATCCTCACATGACGCCACAACATTAAAATAATGTAGATTAGTGTACGTTGTTTTATAATAATAATTTATTTTGTTTAGTGTCCATTTCATTTATTTAACATAATTAATATTACGACATATTTTGACATATTTAAACATTGAAATATTTACACAATAGTTACTTTTATAATGACGTAACTCAGTTACTATTCATTTAGTTTAAATGACCCTGACACTACAATCACTATAACCCTTGACAGACACTGTATTCTGTGTTCAGTTAACAGAACACATTTTTACAGATTTTTAATAGTACAGAAAACATCTAAAAAATAGTTACAATAACTAAAATGCGTTATTTTCTAAAACGTTAACATTAGTTCACATTTTAGTTTCATTTTTCCAGCATTTTTTTTTACGTTTTCCTGTGTAGGAAACCTTAGTTCCTTTAACCATAAAATCATAAAAAAATGTCATATACCCACTTTCATATGTCAAAGTATAAATATTTTTAAAGCTGATATACCGTTTGCATCGGCGTGTCCTTAGAAGATATGTGAACCATCCCGTGAACATTTGTGTGTCTTTACCTTAGGCAGCGATTAACCTTCTGGCATAGTGTTAGAGACGTGTGTTGCCGGGTAAAAACCGAGCCAAATCTTTCCTTTTATCATTCGCTGCATAGCTACTGTAATTCTGTAATTTTCTTAAATAACAGTGTTTAACGTCTATAATGATTTACATGAAATGATGCAGCGTTAAGAACAGCATTAACAGATGACACATACAGGAAAAAGGAATTCTGTGGCAGAGTCCTGTTTCTGCAATGTAGAGACAATAGCAGACGAATTTTCAGGCTGAGCTTAATGAACTGTTTTTTCCCCTGAGCAAATCAGTATTTACTCACTTACAGTACAGTATAATTAATAACAGTACACGCTGTTGTTGTGGGGTAAAATGCGCATGAAAAATTCAGAATGCTAAATTCTTTTTGAGATTTTGATGATTCGCAATGATCCGATGAATGTGATTATTCAATATAAAGAGACAACATATATGTTTCCCAGGGTAGAGTAAAAATGTAGGTGTAGGTCATGGTAAACTATAAATGTCAAAAACCTGATGTCTGGATTCTATAATGTCTCTCAACCAAAACGTCTCCTGATCTCCTCATTTAATCTGGTGTCACATTTAGACTAATAAATAGATAGATCAATTTTTACAGCAATGTTTCTCATAACTGTTATAATTTAAGTTTAAAGAGTTAGTACACTGTTCTAAAACCCACATCCATTTTGTTGCATTAAAATAAGCCCATTTCATCATTTCAGTAGGATCCTCCGGCATTTGGAGTCGTTTCTATCTTAAAAGAAAAAAAAAGTGAACAAAAATGTAACAAAGCGAGTAGTAGCTTAGCAGATTGAAAGAACATGGGATCAACACCCAATGCCCGCCGTTGGGCTTATGTATGACAGTTTCTGGTTTGTTTTTATAAATGCTTATAAGACTGTATGTATATCTATAGAGTATATCCTGCCTTTAAGGCTGTTACATTAGGCAATGCTTATATATTGAGCGTTCATTTTTGCTATGAAAGAAAAACACTGTATGTAAAGTCATAACGTAAGCATTGGGGCACATTAACTGAACATTTTCAACATCTCAGGGGGTAAATATACAATTAAAGTTTTGTAAAAATAGAATCATTTTTATGGCATTGTAAATCTTATTAAAGCTATTTAAAGTCTGCCTTTATAATACCCTTCCTTCTGACACCAGATCTGCACACTCGTTTGACCTTGTAAATGTTACTTGAAAACAAAATTATTTTAATGTTTATTAAAATTAAAGAACATTAAAATTGTTCATTAAAAATTTTTAGCATTTTTAGCATCTTTGTATTATGGTGTTGATGTATTGTCCCTTGGTCTACTTTGTAGTGGAAATAGCTCTGTACTGTAAATAAAGTAAACTTAAGACTTAAGACCCCAGAGTTAGATTATGATTGTTTTTTCTTTTTTTCCAGAAAGTTGGAAATGACTGCTTTTGGTGTCTGCCGAATTGAAGCAATTACTCTCGCTTCATAAAAGAGCAAGAATATGTAATTGGATTGAACTTGCATATCAAACAAGTCTTAAGTGAGAAATGACACTAAAACCAGTCTTACGATCACAAGAACCTAGAGACACAGTTTGTTGTTGAAACATGAGTGTGAATGAAAAGCTTGATGGCCCTGTTGGAAACAGCTTTGAGGTTGATCATGTGGAAATCAGTAACAACAACAGGTGTCCAGAGCATTCATGGGATGGAGATGCTAATGCAAATGAGATTCAGTGTAAAGATGGTAGAGCTTTGGAGGACACTGGTACTCAGTCTTCTTTTGTCTCTCACACTGAGAAACAGGACAAAATCATCATCTGGGGCACAGACTCTCAGTATGATGATCCTGAACTGGCAGAGTTTGAGATGTTGGAATGCCAGGAACTAGAAGCCTACCTTGTCAAATCAGAGGACAGTTATGTTAAGGATGATTGTCCCACACTAGAGACCTTTACCAAAACTAATACTCAAACGGAGGATATTCAAATTTATGCTCAAAAAGACACAACAATCAATATGAAAATGCAAGAAAAAGCTTCCCACCAGTCCATCAGCAAAGATATGGAGACATGCATGTCTAAGGCTGAGTTTAGTTCTGATAATGATGTATTTGTGTCCTGTTACTCCACAATGTCCAGTATTGCCTCACAGTCATGTCTGACTGTCTCAGATAAAAGCAAAAGTTCTCCGCACACTGAAAGAACTCATGTAGATCTCAATCTAAATACTACTGTTTTACCTAAAGAACCTTTTCTGGAAGCACAAGAAAACCAAGCAGCTCAAACCCGATGTAAAGAACCCTCAGGCCAATCAAATAATGAAGTAAATGAATGTAAACCAGCCATTGCAGGTGCTAATAAGGAGCACAACAAAATAAAAAATGCCAACAAGAACGATGCAGATCTGCCTGAGAAGCACCCGACCTTAATTGGAGAGGAATGTAAACTTAAAGACCCAAAAATGGTTTCATTTCAGCAAAGATCTTGTCAATCCTTTGGGTCAGATGACGAACATTCTTTTTCAGTGACCAGCAAAATTTCTCATGATACCAGTCATGAAATAAAATCGAAAAAACAGGAAAGTTTAGAATCGATTCCAAAAGACTTTAAGACAGACTCAACAGAAGCAACCAGTCAAAGTATAATAGAGGAACCCAGACAGTACCAGAAACAGCTATCTTTTGAAAGAAATCAGAATGCTAGCCCATCCCGCCTGGAAAGACGAATGCCAATGGGTACTTTATCCAACGCTTGTAACACTCTGCTTTCTAAAACCACCAGCTTCCCTACACAACAAGCTCTTTTTTCACCAGCCAAGACAGTCAGCACAAAAACCCCAAACCAAGAACCATCTGGTTCTCCACAGAGACCTGCTAGTGGTTTGAAGCCGCCAAGTAAAAGCTATTTCAGTAGTGGCATTCCAAAACCAATTCCTCCTCAATCTGATTTTATAAAGTCCTCCCCTCCTCAAAGGCCTAAAAATGTTCGCCCTAAAATCATCACTTATGTTCGTAAGAGCCCTCAGCTAAAGCCACATTCAGAAAGTCCATATGAAGCATCTACTCTGCCTTCAAGGATTTCACCCTATTCTAGTATGCCCACCACAAAAGTTGCAGGATCTAGAAGCTCGCCAGTGATAAGCTCCTCCAATACTCTTCATGACAAGTACCGACAAGAGCAAAAATCAGGATACTACTCACCAACTGGTTTGATGGTGTCTGGAATCAGACCACCAGGTCATACTGTACCTCATAAAATGGTGGGAAAGTCAGAAAGTTTCCATGGTGAACTCCCAGGCAAATGTATGCATGAGGTAAGATTTACTGTAAAACACTTCTTAATATTATTACATTTTTTTTTGGAATTGTATTGTAGTGTTTGAAAATTTATTTTTTTTCTAGGTGGGCAGAGGTGCACACCTTGGTGCATTTGAATTAGCCAGCTCCTATGGATCACCAAGGGCTTTAAAACCTCAGCTTGGCCTTGGAGCAGTTACACGACAACCTACAACAAAATCCAGGATGCTGATGACAGGCCAGAGGTCAACCTCACCTCTCAGCCACTCAGCTCCAATAGGGCAGACTACGCACTGCTACCAGGATTCCACTGGTTAGTTACTGGATGATTGATTAAAAACACATTAATTAAGACATCTCAATTAAGTTTAAGCCATTGACATGTGTCGAGGCTAATTTTCCAGAGTACAATAGCTATTTTTTTATTAATGGTATCCAGATTTGTATGAGGCAATAGGGTATTTACAAAGTTACCTGGGTTCAGGACGAATAAAAAATATATAGAGACCAATTATAGCGCACTTCAGTTTTTAATTCAACTTTGTAAAAAATGATTTAAAATATTTCTGTCAGATAATCAAAGTTTTATTTTTATGCACAGACAATCAAAGAGGGATAAAAATAATTATTCTAAGGCTTGTGTGTTTCCGTTCCAGACAAGATGCTTTGTACTGTTATTATTCCGTGAATATGCATGGGACCTTTGCTGACATTTATCTCTTTGAAGTTGAAAACCCATAACATGGGCAGTCAAATTCAAAGCTTCTAATGATACACATGTCTAGTGAGCATTATTTCCTTTTTTTTTTCTGTCTAGTCGTATAGCCAAAACTCGATTTTATTAAATTGAATAGAGCATTTTTAAATAATTCCCTCCATATAAAATAAGTGGCAACTATAAAACCACATCATTACCATGCAAAGATCTAAATTTAATTTTAGGGCTAGTTAAAATCCACAACTGTGCCCTTAATCAAGTCACTATTAGTCTTGGATTGGACTTTCAATTGGATAACTCTGCTGCTGTAAATCGAATTATTCCTGAGCTAAAGAACTACGCAGGCAGTAAAGACCAGTTTATATTTATTTATTTATTTATTATCAATGATTTACTGTACCTCAACATTTCTCCCCCATCGTGTTACCTGTGCTTCGATGGGAATCCAAAGTGAATTCTTTTCTTATATTTCATCAGGGGATCTAAAGAAGCCTATATTAGAAGTCACCCCCAAGTCATTATTCCCCAAATCTGGTCAGTCTGGTCTGCGCCCACCGGGCTTCTCCCACCTACCTACCGCTCGCCTGGCTGCTTTCGGCTTCGTCCGCAGTTCCAGCGTGTCCTCTGTGTCCAGTAACCAATCCAACGACAGTAATCATAGCAGCCCATGTCGCGCTCCTCAGTGTAAGTGTTCTTTTGACCCACTTTGAGCTTTCTTTACTGGGTGAGGAATTTGTTCTGTGTGGACGCACGGATGTCGCAATATTGAGATTAGGTTAGAAACTAGATCAAAGTCATTCTCATTAGTCTCCTGTAGAGACCCAGGCTATTTAACCTTAGGACAAAGTAACAAGGTTTGAATAAATGATTCAGAAATAGACGAGTTGTGTCTTATGTTCCACTATAGCAAAACTACAGCATATATGGGCCTTAAATTATTCTAATTTGCTGGGGTTTTTTTTTTTTTTTTCAATTCACTAAAGACAATGCGAGAGAAAACAATACATTTAAATGACTTACTGTCTCATGCAGAATTATTTTTGCAAAGGGGAAAAATCTGGTAAACAGATTTTAAGTAACCTCATTAAACACAGAAATAAACTATGGCTTGTAATTCCCATTGTGTAGATAATGAGCCATCATAGTAACAAACACACATGCTTTTGATTTTTTTATCAGTTCCAAACACAGTGTTTGTGCCAATTGTAATGAAGACAGGAAAAGTGGGAGAAAGGGGGAGAGGGTTAATAGTGCTGTTAATGAGGCAGGGAAAAAGTTTCAGAGAAAAGAGTTTGCAATTTCTAATCGATTTAATCCTTTCACATGAGTGATTTTAAAGGAAGGCAGAAAGGACCACAGTCAAGTGACGGATTACTTTTTCCTATTTAGTTTGTCTTCCCTCTAGTATAGGGCCTGTTTTTCCAGTGTAAGCCTGATCTGTGCCGTGTAATATGTGTAATAGGGTTTGATTTTACCCCTATTATCGTTCAGCTCGCTGTTGCTAGGGAAGGATGCCTATCATTAGTTTTTTGTGCTTTTCTGGGTGATTTTCTTTCTCAGTCCCTTCCACGTTTAAATTGCTTTAGATGCCGAACAGTTTTAGTGCACAAGCGAGAGTGGTGGCTCATGGTTAAGGTGTTGTACTGCCAACCCGAAGGGATAAGGGCATCTGCCAAATGCTGTTAATGTCATACAAACAAAAATAGTGACTGATACATGGTTTACTGTTGGTGTAACAGTGTAAATATATTCTCACTATAGTATTTACACTTGTGCATGTATTTATTCTCACACTTGTGTGTATGCCTGCTTTTGGATTGCCTAATAGTTGATGAATAGTTTTACTGCTTTATCATCGATCTCCTTAACCATTCTCTATTGTGCATGATGCCGCTGAGTTCTTTGTTTTATTCTGCTAGTTTTATCTTAAACAAGACACTTTACGTCATTTTTATTTTATACAAAACCAACCATTAAAATTAATTAAAATTCCTAATCCAGAGAATGCAGATTTGTTCCGGTTCCTGATAATGTAGATTTAGGTAAAAATTTATGAAATGGCCTTGATTAATATGTCTGAATTAAAAGTTATACCCACTGTAAGTTTTTTTTTTTTTTAGATAATTTGCAAAACGTCTTTGAAAACCAATTTATCAATGTGTGATTTTAACACTATCTTTAATCTCAGGCTGAAAAGCATTACTGGCATCGTTCAGTATCTTTAAGTAGTTTTAACTGCTTAGTGGATTCAAATAAGTTTTATATTCCCATTTTTTCTTAAATATATAAAATAAATATTTTTTCTATTGATCAACTATAATATTGTACTGATTTCTCAGCTCTCAAATAAAAGAAAGAAACACCCCTCATTCCTTTTACACGAAAAGTGTTCAGTGCGACAGCAATGTGCACAATGTATGCAAGTGTATCTTATTTTATTATAGTTATTATGCTATCTGGGTAAAAATTTGCCTCTCAGCCCCCAGCATATATAAATATCCTAGCTATATAAATATCAGAGTATCGACCAATGAAAACCCGTATATCAAATGAACACTCGGTGTAAGTAATTTTTAATGTCACTGCAGACTCCTACTACACTCCACCCCAACCTCTAGTGTACATATCCACCACAGACTGTGTATTGTATATTTCTGTCCAGGGACCTTGATTGCTTGTAGAAAGAATGCATTGTTGTCCTGTTACTAAGGAACATTGGAAACTGTGCTTAATTCTATCATCAGAAATGTTAAACACTATACAGCTTACATCTATATAAATTATACTAAAAATGAGACTGATGTGAGAATATTGGCAATACCAGCTAATAAACTATCAAAGGATTTTCAGGTTCTACTGAAGTCTCGTATGGGTCTTTCTTATTGAATGATAACACATAATTTCCCAAAATTAATTTTGGGAAAAATCGCTTTTTGAGTAATTACATACAGTACAAGAAAGAGATTAGGTAGAATAATTAGAATATTAAGATTTTAATGTTAATGTGTCTTCGTAAGATGTGAAGGGGCTGCTGTGTATTTCGTGTATTAGTGTGTTATAGGTTTTCTTGGCCTAAATTTTGTTGCCTCATTGTAGACAACTTTTTCTAAACCATGTTACTGCATTGGCTTTTCTCTGCTGCAGGACCGGTACTGAGTCAGTTGCTGCAGTATGAGAAAATGCTGAGTATAGCTTTATCTTTCTCTCTCTCTCTCTCTCTCTCTCTTTCATACTTAACTCTCTTTCATTCTTAGATTAGTTTAGTTTAAGTAATGTACAGATCGCAGATACAGAATTTGTGAGTAATTATTCATCATTAAGAATGAGAGGGGGTCAGAAAAGTCAAAAGTAAACAACAATAATTTTAAAGCAAGGTCGTACACCCAGGTGATGGAATGTATAGTGTATGTTTATAGTGTAATATAGTGTGATAGATAGATAGATAGATAGATAGATAGATAGATAGATAGATAGATAGATAGATAGATAGATAGATAGATAGACAGACAGAATGACAGATATACAGATAAATAGACAGATGATAAATAAACAGATAGACAAACAGACAGACAGAGACAGACAGATAGATAGATAGATAGATAGATAGATAGATAGATAGATAGATAGATAGATAGATAGATAGATAGATAGATAGATTTATCTTTTTTAGGATACAAAAATGTCTTGGTGTGTATATGTTCAGGGTGTGTACCTTACTGTCACTTTATGATACATACTTTGCAGCAAGGTCCTCAGTGTGGCCTTCACTCTAGATCAGTGATGAGAATAACAGTGTTATAAATAAATGGCAACATTTTTTTAGTAACAGTAATAAAATGAATTACGGTTTCTACCGTTACTGCCTTAAAATAATTGAGATTACTAAAGTGGTTTTAGAGGGTTTGTGTGTGGTAATGTGTGGGGGTGAAGTCGGACAAATAACTTATGATGATTGGTGTGTGTGTGTGTTGCGGGTGGGAAATAACCACATAACTAATGATGATTGGCTTAAGTAAAGAAAATTTCTATCCAAGTAGTGCAGGCACACACAATCTTACACTTATACTACTTAACTGTGTACTACATTCAAGTAAGTACAAACTTTCTTGAAAAAAGTTTAAACATGCAATTAGTGTCCATCCTTTACTCGTATAAATCAGACTAACCTCAGCATAGCTGTGAATAGATCTAGAGCCCTGCTTTGACTGTCAGAGACGTTCGAGTGTGTCTCTCATGCTATAGATGGGGAAACATTTGGCTCGTAGACAGCTGGAGGTTCACGTCGGTGCGCATTCTACCACTTTTATGGCCTACTAGCCACAGCTCATCTGCTTGTTATTTAGATGTATGCCTGTAGCATTTATGTCAGATGCTGGGGCTAGTAAGCACACATGGAAAGCCTAAATAAGAAATAAAACAACAGCTGTTGTTCCACACCCAAAATGATCGCTTGTCTATGATTTCTGGCATGGTCTAGTTCATGACACTGTAGTTAACTTTCAGCCAAGTGTCTGTGGTGATAACAGCAGCTATCGTTCGGGTATTCCACCGGGATGGATGTAAATACTTGCTATTGATATTATCAACCATTTACACACTGCTGTGTATGTGCTATCACTACACCGTGTCCTGGAGGAAGAATTTAATGATGTAGCAAGGACCTTTTTTTTTTCTTTTTGGAAAGTCGGATTCGAGATGTTCACATTGTTAGGATACTTTGTACCACTTCTTACGTTTGTTTTTCAAAGAGACACCACCCCAAAACAGGAATTCATCTCATGTGAGTGTGGATTATGTGTAAGAGCATAAACATTAATGTGTTGTACTATTTATATCAAAACGATTGACTTTTATTTAGCATAATTCGATCAAATATGTGGCCTTGTGCCACTAATATTATAACATAAGGCAAAATGCCAGATAGTCTTTTCTAAATATCATCATAGAACTACGGACTTAAAAGTTTTGATGATTTAAGTGCTGTTTTAGGTCAATGACTAAGTCTATATTCGCACAGATATTGCAGTCATCAGAGTAACTTACGTCCGAAATTTTTGTATGCATTTTTCAAAAAGATTCAAGATTTAAAGTTTATTTCAGGATATCAGTGTGGCTCAGTTCAATTCCTTGCTAGCAATACTGGAGCTACCTAATAAAACAAAAGACCACCAATTTCTATGAAACAATTGATGGCATAACTAAGGTGGCCAAACTAGTGGCATAACTAAGGTATAGGCACACACAGAAAACACACACACATACCAAACAGCAGGATCGGAAAGTGCTTGCCTGGCATTAAAACCAGCATACAATAGGCTACAGGTTTTTTGCTTGTATGGAGACTCTAAATTGGCAAAATACTTTTCAGAATGCTCGCTACGGAAGTAAAAAAAGCAAACCCACTCGAACCCAATTCGAATTTTATGACGAAATTTTTCGACACAAGCCTAGGTTGTATTTATTTTTTTAATGTGCGAAATTGTGATAAACTAAAAAAAAAAAATCACTTTTCTTAAGTAACACTCTATAAAATAGATGTTGTTATTTTGCTACTGCATGTTAGCAACTGCTTCAAAATTCCCGTTTACGACTAGAATACATTGTCTAAGTAGAAGTGGTAGTCAAGTAGTTAAGGTGTTGGCACGGTAATTGAAAGATCTGGGTCATTTTCCAGTGCCGCCAAGTTACCACTGTTGGGCCCCTGAGCAAGTCTCTTAACCCTCAGTGGCTTAGTTGTATAAATAAAATAACTGTAAGTCGCCCTGGATAAGGACACCTGCCAAATGCTACAAACGTAAATGTTTAGGAAAAGGCAGCTATCATCTATCTTAGAGAATTTGGCTAAAAAAAGTTTACAGATTAAAACTTTTGTGTGCTTTAAATAAGGAGTAAACCTTATTGGATTAATAAGCAGGTCTAATAGGATGTGGACACCTGTGGAAGAACGTGAGAATAAATAGTCTATAGAAGTAATCTGGAAAGTAGAGTTATTAATTCAAGTGTTATAACATTTCAGACTCTGGGTTTGTTCTCTGTAGGTCAAAGCAGTGAAAACGAGGAGACCATTGTGCCTCGTGCACCTTTCCCCGCCGGTAATAATGGTAGACGGTCCAGCTGTGGAAGTGTCCCAAGTACAAACCGTCGCTCTGTGGTGCCTCTAACACGGGGTTCACCTGTGGGTAAGTATCTTTATTGAGATTCTCTTTTAACAGTGTGTTTAAAAAAAAAAAAAGATTGTATTTATTCATGAATATCTTTTGTGATTCCTAAATTTCCCATATATTGTTTGTGTGTGTGTCAGTTTTCTGAAAGACTTCTGAAACATTCGCTTCCGTTACATGATTTGTTTACTTGTTTGATTTTTCGAATGGTGGTAGATCTCCATTTACATTTTTTTTACACATTATAGAGCAGTTTATATTATTTTATTTATCTAGAGCCCTGTTAAAGGCCTTGCTCAGGGGGAGGGGTACCTCAGTGGTGCTGGGAATCAAACCCACTATTTTCTGGTTATCAGTCCAACACCTTAACTACTGCGCTACCACCACTGAGCTAGATGACAAATAAACAAACACACCTAACTGGTCAAAAAAACAAATACATTTCCAAAGCCTGAGAGCAACTGCAATAAAACATTAATTCTTTATATTAATATTATTAATAAATGTATTATTATTAATTTTATTATTATTATTATTTACACATGGTGTGTGCAAACTTTTAGGCTTGCTATACCTTATAGGGTTAGCCATCTCTCTCTCTCTCTCTCTCTCTCTCTCTCTTTCTCTCTGAAGATTCAAGTTTTAATAGTTGCTTTATTAACATGACAAATATGCACATTTGTATTGCCAAAGCACAGGGTTTCAGAAGAGAAAAGATAAACACAGTATTTATAAAAATCAAATAAAAAATAGAAAAGAATAAACTTAAAAATGTATCTTTAATAATAATAAAGTGTATATATGCGTCTGTGTGTGTGTGTTTAATGAACTGGTCCCCACTGTTCCTCATCTGGTGACAGGTGTGTATATGGTGTGCAGCTCTCCATGTGTTCCCCCCAGTAGGTGGAGCAGTTTTCTGGGGACTGAAAGGGAGTTAAAAATATGGATAATTCGGTGGAATTTCTTAAAATATTGAATTCAAATGTTTTGGTATTTAGTGCATTCAGTAAAGAAGTGCCTCTACAATATATCTCTCTCTCGCTCTCTTTTTTCTCTTTCTCTCTATTTCTTTTTCTGCCGTCTCTCCTCCCTTTCGCTCTCTCTCTCTCTCTCTCTCTTTCTCATTCTCTCTTTCTGCCGTCCCTCCTCCCTTTCTCTCTCTCTCCCTTTATTTCTCTCTCTCTCTCTTTCTCATTCTCTCTTTCTGCCGTCCCTCTCCTCCCTTTCCCCCCGCCTCCTTTCTCTCTCTCTCCCTTTCTCTCTCTTTTTCTCATCGTCTCTCTTTTCTGCCGTCCCTCCTCCCTTTCTCATTCTCTCTATCTCTCTTTCTGCCGTCCCTCCCCCCTTTCTCTATCTCTTTGCTTTTTGCTGACTTGCTTAAACAGAGGATCATGCGGGCGGTTGAGATGGAGTGGTATGGTGCTGTCAGGACCATACCACTGTCACTATGGTAGCTTTCACACTTCACACCCTGTCACACACAGTGTATGGAACTGTGCCTCATTGGCCCTCGGTGTGATGTATTTTCCACTGGTCATTTTTCACAACCCAGTATTATGCTGATCCGGTTAGTGCACTGTAATCTAATTCCCCATCTGTAACAGCTGGGTGTAAGAACATATATTCAGTCTATGAAGCTGTTCCACTTGTGCAGGTGTCATTCCTTCCCTAGATAATGCCAAGAATGTTGACTGTGCAGACATGAGGACATGCAACTGCTCTTCCAGCTGCTGTGTATATGTCTAGGGTTATCATATGTCCTGCTTCTTAACATCAGTCTGTTATGGCATGTTACGTCATCCCTGCCACTCTACTCTGTATATACACACTGCCTGGGGTCTCTTTCTCTGTTAGAAGACGTTAAAAAAGTAACAACATCGATAACAATTATATCACTAATAACAATAAATATAATATCCTACAACAAAAACACAACTTACACAATAAACAGCATTATAAGCAAAAAGAACACCACTAATACAAGTACCATCACAATTAACAACAACACTACCACCACAATTAACAACAGCTTTAACAACAATACAAAATTAACACCACAATTAATGACAACTTTAACAACAATACTACCTTCAGCAACAAAAACAAGATAATTAACACTGCTACAACCAACAACACAAAAAACAATACTAGCAACAACAATAATGTCACCACCACAACCAACAACAACACAAGTAACACCACTAACAACAAAAACAATACCACTACAACTACCAAAAACAAATACAATACTAACAATAACAACAATGATTCCACCACCACAACCAACAACAACACAAATAACACCACCAAAGGCATAAACAATACTAGCAACAACAATAATGCCACCGCCACAACCAACAACAGCAACACAAGTAACACCACCAACAAAAACAACAATACTATCACCCCAAAAACAAAAACAACATGACCACCACCACAACCACCACCAACAAATACAATACTAACAACAACAACGATTCCACCACCACAACCAACAACAACACAAAGAACACCACCAAAATCAAAACAATACTAGCAACAACAATAATGCCACCGCCACAACCCCAAACAACAAAAACAATATAAATAACACCACGACAACAATAACAAAAATGTGTTAGGATTTTTAATGTGTGTATGATGGGGCAAATTAACCTGGGACTGCATTTTAGATGGAGTAAAAAAACTAATTTTTTTGTCTTGCTGTTTTGGTTTTTCTAACGGTCTGTCTTTTACATAAACACAATGTCATAGTTTAGCTGAAGACATTTCTTGGAACATTATTCCTAAAAAATTATTTATTATTAGAAAAATATGTTTTTATTTAATTCTAAAGCAGTGCATGCAAAGCATTATGGGTGAATACAGCATCATTTACACAGCCTCTGACAGGCATTATCAAGCCGAAGGACACACTGTCCTCTAAGGATTCAGACACAGCCAGTCAGCAGTTTAACAGGGAGGTGAAATTTGTACAGGGTTTCAGCACCATGGACTTGGAAATATCTCTATAAAGGGGTAAACTGATGATAGAGCCACCTGGTGGTGGAACAGAGTTAATTCACTTTTTTCATCGGATTTACTGCAGTGCTTAGAACAGAAAAATATTTGGGAAAGGAGCTCCACCTACTGGTCACAGTCTGGTCTAACTTTGTCTCTTCTCACCCTCCAACTCCTGTTGACTGAATGTCTGATGCATATGGCACAAAACTAGAAATGCTTTAAGGATCTTAAAGTCACTTTAATTGGTAGGATTTTCCAGAAGATGCAAACTTCAACGGCAACCATAGTAGATTTGCTTTGTCAAAAAAGTTGTGTTCTCAAAAATTAGTAGTTTGTTATTTATAATTTTAGATCATGGAGATCTGGTGGCCATTGTTATGGTGTCACTGTGATGCTGAACAAACTGTGATATGCTTTACATATCACTCAATCAGCCTCTTTGCTACTGTTGCCAGGGTTTCTCACCCTCACTAATGCTCCGCTGGCTAAATTAACAAACACACTCACAGCCACACTCCAAAATCTGGTTAAAAGCTTTCTATAAAAGTGGATGCTGTTATGCAAACCGTTTATTTAGTTTTTTCAAATTCTATAAAACGGAATAGTTTTAATTTGTGCGTGTCTATCTGTGTGTGTGTGTGTGTGTCATAATGTGGTATAATAAATGTTGTTGTTTTTTATTTGTTGTAAATCAGCTGCCAGAAAGGAGTTTCAGAGAGATGGACATGCTGCTGATCCTGTTCTGTCCTCTCCTAAGAGGTTTGCAATGGTCTCACCCAAGCCTCATTCCCCTGGTGAGTGTATTGTTTCTTTGTGTGGGTGTGTGTGGGTGTGTGTGTGTGCAGTCCCACACATATACCTTATATCTAATTAGCCTGGTACATGGGTTCTGGGGTAGTTATAGCAACATTACAGAAATAAAATTCAATTAGACGATAGGCTTATTCTTCCACTCCTTAATGCAATTACAAATAAATCAATAAATATAATAAATAAATTACAGATACAGGATAAATGTGATATCTTTCATCTTCCACTGTTTGATTGTGGATCTGTAGTGATCTGTATCAACAATTCGAAAGACTGAGGTAGCCACTTTGTCACATAGCTGGGCCACCCGTTTTAGAGGAGAAAGTGAGGAGAAAATGTATTCTCACACATACATATGGATTTTTTTTAACACATTAACATTCTCTTGCTGAAATGTATATTTCAGATAAGTGGAATTATTTTGGGGCATTTCTGCTTTTCTGATAAGCACCAAAAAAGACTGGAAATGAGGTAAAAGAGAGCAAAAGAGGGTGGGATCAGAAAAAGTCCCTGAGCCGGCATTTGAATTTGGGACCCCCAAAACAAAACAGTGCTATATGTCAATGCACTACGTACAAGGCTACCACGTTTGGTAGAGAATAAATGATGTATGTATCCTCGGATTTCTTCTCACTAACTCTTAGCCAAATTTTTTGTTACACCCTCATCTTTCTTTCCTACCCTCATCCAACCCCCACTAAATGAGACCTGGAGGCATTAATAATAAGAATTATGTGAGACCTTCCATTTTTGGGGTCTGGTGCATATGGACTTTTACGTTACATTTGTTTTTTTACCTTGTCCATAGTGCGACAGAAGTCATGTGTGGCGCGTCTCGGAGGCCGGGTGGAGGGATCACATGTGGAGCATGAACGTCTCCTTGCCATACAGAGGCTGAAAGAGCGCTGTGAGGAACAGGCTAAGCAGATCATCGCTCTGCAGGACCAACTCGGAAAAACCTCACTCTGCATGGACGTCTTAGCCATTACCACTCAGCACTTCTGCCACAAGGTAACACACACTCATGGCAACAAAATACACACTGCTATTCATTTAAACCTCTGTAACCTAATTCTGATGTGATGTTTATACGCTTTAAGATATCACAGACAAAATTACGGCAGGCAGGACAACACGTATCTTTACCTCTACGTTTGCTGATGCATACGGCACAAAAAATGCCTTTCAGATTTTTAAAGCTATTCTGATTGGTTGGTTTTTTACCAGATTTCCAGGAGATGTGTGTGTGTGTGTGTGTGTGTGTGTTGCAATTATTGCAGACAAAATCCTTCAGCACTACAGTGGGTACGTGTTATTTTTTGACTTTAGCTTATTTGGGGCTTTCAGAACCAAGTCAACAGAAAAAACAGGACCTTTTAGAGACTGGGGTGCCACTGTTAAAGCTACGGTTAGGGTTATAAGGTTAGGTTAGGGTTATAACGTTAGGTTAGGGTTAGGGTTATTAATATCAATATTTTTTGGTTGTCTGTTTTTGTATAGGCACTAAGTTTACATTTTGATGGCTCAAACATAAAGCTAAACAAAATAACCTGTGATTGGTGGCTTTACTTGTCAGTGAGACGCCCTCTTGGCCAGTAACGGCTGCTATGGAGTCTAGACCTTCTGTTATTAGGCTGACTGGTCTGACTGCACAAGACTAGTCATTGACCCTACTCTATGTAGTGATTTTGCCAAGTAGGAGGTGATCCTGGATTAACAGCCTATGTTAATCCTGGATCAACATTACAATCAACCAATCATAACCATCTGATGTCATCAGTGTGTGCCGACCAAACCATCACGCCTCTATCCATTTCTAAATCTTTCCCTCCTTGTAAACCAAAATGTAATATTATAAATCTATTTACTAAATAAAAAACATAAAACACTTAAATGACACATGATACATTACATACTGTACTGAACAATTGTATACAACATGTTCATGCAGTTTAGTTAATGTGTAAGCGGTTGTCACACCTTTATGACCAAAAATAAATGTGTGTGTGTGTGTGCAGTAAAATGTATTTATGTATGCGGGCATTTTATAATTATTTTAATAAAGTAATTTCATGTTGTGATCATGTTAGTCCGGGAATCGTCATTGTCTAAAAAAAGCTGTTTTTTAGTATTTACTCAGTTATTAAAAAAATTGAAAAATGGATTGAGCCGGGTTTGGTCGGCGCACACTGATGACATCAGATGGTTATGATTAGTTTGATTAGTAACAAGGGATGTTAATCCAGGATCACATCCTACTTGGCAAAATCACGTCCACAAAGGTGTGTGGATTAAATAAATTGCTAGATTTTTTTACAAGGTTTTGTATATGCAAAAAAAAAATTATTTTAAAACATTAGCATATAAAATGTGTAAAAGTTAATTAATTTGAGAACCTATGCTGACTAATCACTACAGTAACACCTGCTCCTGTGGCCAATTCCCACAGCTTATTAACCTAAAAATCCTTTTTTTAAACACAAGCTGTGAAATATATTCTTTCACTGCTAAATTGTGCTGTTGACTGTATTTTTAACCAAATTAATTACTACTAGTCACTGGTGGAACTGATTCTTTCAGTCATCTTGTGAAGTATAAAGATCTTTTAACCAGAGTAGAGCATTATGAACTGACGGTGGCTAATACGACTCTATGGTTCTATTGTAATAGCGGGGTCTGCAATGACGCTTTCCCATTGTTGCTTTGCTTGTGTCTCCCTGTGGACATTGTTGAATCCTACATCACAAGGCATTAAACCTTCCCTTTATCGATCTCGTCCTCCCATTTTTATCCCTCCCCCTTTTATCCACTTCCGCTTTTCTGTCCACGATCCAGACCCTGTGTGCATGTCAGTGTGTATGAGAAGCAGAGATGATAAGGGTGTGAGTGAAGAAGGGAGGGAGATACGGGGAGTGGGGTGGGGGAGAGGAAAGCGAAAAAGGAAGGGGGAGCGAGGGAGGGAGAAAGGGAGTTAGGGGTGAAGCTGAGATCTAGGTGTTTGCTGGTAACTATTGCCAAAGCTGTCGTGCTGTGATGCCAAGGATGAGGTAAGGCGATTTAAAGGGACGCTGACATTCTCCTCTTTTCTTTGCATGATATAGTCCCCTCCCCAAGGCTTCTCTGTCTCTGTCTCCTGTTCTCTCTCATTCTCTCTTTGCATTAGCATGGGCCAGAGCATCAGTGTATGTTCTTCCTCTATGTCGATCTCTCATATTTGCTGTCTGGATGCTCATTGGACACGGGTAATGCAGTTGTAGCTTAAGTCGCACTCTCAGGGAGGATGTCTGTGTGTGTTTGTG
Source organism: Bagarius yarrelli (assembly GCA_005784505.1). Taxonomy (NCBI): domain Eukaryota; kingdom Metazoa; phylum Chordata; class Actinopteri; order Siluriformes; family Sisoridae; genus Bagarius; species Bagarius yarrelli. The sequence continues at coordinate 1,723,007 of VCAZ01000058.1, read as the reverse complement.
TGTGTGTACATTTGTGCACTACTTACTGTGCACAACTGTACACTTACTGTCTGTGTAAATTGACTTGTGAAGTGTGTGTGTGTGTGTGTGTGTGTGTGTGTGTGTGTGTGTGTGCACTCTTATGTGTGTATGTGTCTATTTGTTGACTAACAGCTATGTTAAAAATCAGATCACGCCTCATGTCTGACGCCTGATGATATTTTCTCCTTATTCATCATTTTTATTCACTCAGAAAACTCATTTCCACTTTTTTGCTTTGAATTCCTTTCCTGCTTTGACTTTAAAGATTGAAAAATAATTCTGTTTTTTATATCACATGCTTATGTGCAGTGCAGATACAGCCGTGGATGTGTTGGGGTTTAATCCCTTTATAGGGCTTTGATTTATAAGGTCAGTAATAGGTGGGAACAGCGTCCTTGTCCCAGCCCTTGTCATGTCTAGGACTGATGGTCTCTATTAGGAAACGAGACCAGGGGAATCAGGATTTACATTCAGAAACATTTATTCTTTTAAGACCTGGACTAAACCTGTATATGTGTAGAAGATTTCTCTTAGCATATTTCTCATTATATATTAAGTAACGCTTGTTGGTTAGTGATCCATGCATTGCACTGCACTCGTTTAGTTTCGAGACGAAAATACTTGTAGTAATGTCTTATAAACTTACATTAGGATTGAATAAGTGATGAGTCAACATACATTAATACAGTCGAGGATTAGGTAGTAATATTTCCAAGTCAATATATATTGTAGATAAAAGCATCTTTGGTCCTTTTTATCCAAATGGGTTATTTATATACTTTGGAACACATGAATGTGTGTATTAATTGTATGGACAATGAGCTAATTAATAGCAGTGAGAATTGATTTTTCACTGATTTTGTCACAATACTACTCGCTTGGTGCACTTAGTGACCAGTAATATAGTCAGACACAGAAATATTGGCACATTCAACAAAAAAATAATCTTTTTAGGGATTGATTTATATTACTGGAATTATTAATAAATTTAAAATAAATATATCTGGTTATAATGTTTAGAATAAACTGAATTTCCTACTGGCCGCCAATATTTATTGACTGAGAGTGTAGTGTAGCGAGTGCACGGATATCGGTGAACGGCTATACCTTTCCTATTAGCCAGTACACTTTACTGGAGATCATGTCACATGATTATTTGTGCCTGTGTCACATTTTGGTCAATAAGCATGATTATTTACATCATGTCCTGCACTTTATTCATTGTCTAGCTTTTGTCTGCTGTTGCTGTGGTATGTTCTTGAGTCTATTTTTGTAGCCTTGAGAACCTGCTTCATGTTTTTTTGTTGTCTGTGTTAACAGTATGTGTATGATCGTTTTATTAAAACACAAATCTGCACTTGTCTCCTGGCCTCCAATACAATTAAAATTAAGCAACGAGAAAAGAAAGATAAATAAACTTGTGCAGTAGATTTGCAGCAATTTCAGATGAAGAAAAAATGTTATTTGCTATTATTTATTTATTACTTATTTATTATATATTAATTAGTTATTATTTCTTGTTATGTAATTATAATATAACAAACATAAAATTATTTCGTGACATTGTTTAAGAGATCTGCTGGAGTCTATTGAAATGCGAAATGCAGGAGGGGTACACCCTGGACAGGTCACCAGTCCATCACAGGGCCACACACACACTCCTATGGGCAATTTAGAATCACCAATCAACCTGTGGGAGAAACCCGGAGTACCCTGAGTAAACCTACGCAAGCACAGGGAGAACATGCAAACTCCACACAGAAAGGCCCCTGCCTGGAAATCGAACCCAGGCCTTCTTGCTGTGAGGCAACAGTGCTAACCACTAAGCCACTGGGCTGCCCTGTATATGTTTAATTACATTTAAAAACTTTTGCTTGGTTGTATTACAAGATATTTGTTGTGAAACGTCAATGTTCTGAACAGATTCAGTAAATAAATAAACTCAGAATTAATAATTTACTTGCAAATGATATCTACTTTGAGGATTATAGAGGAGACTATTTTGTATTTAAATGTGCTGATAATGTGTGTTGCAGAATGAAAATGCCTTGGTGAAGGAGAGGGAATTGTCCCTGGAGCTTTCCAGGATCAGGGATGAAGTGGGTAAGTGAAGATGAGGCTGCTTTGACACACTCTGTAAACTGAAACACATAAGAAAGAGCACAGCTAGAATGATCATCTTGTCAGCTACATGTTACAAATAAATAAAAAATAATGGAAGGAAAATACATTAGACAACATACATTTTACCTAATCGCTCTTTATACGTGTGTGTAGTGGTCAGCGTGGGCCGGTGGGAGCGCTTGCAGGGTGAGAAGTGTCAGTTGGAGCGCAGTTTTGAGCAGCAGCTGAGGAATCTGAAAGACGAGCAGGAGAAGGAGCTGCAGGATCTGCAGGAGAAGCTGAGAAAAGAGCATCAGAAGGAGACTGAGCTTCTGCAGCAAAAGCAGAGCAGGCAGCTAAAGCAGCTCAGCTCCCAGCACCAACAGCAGGTCAGACACTTTTTATCTACACATATCATGTTTGAGCCCCCGCATCTCTTATCGCATTACCTACTAATAACATTATATCTTTGGCAGGTGGAGGAGATGAACGAGAGCCATGAGGCGGCCATACTGGAGATGGAGGCCGCTCGTAGCGGCGCACTGGCCACTCTACAGGAGGAGCACGCAAGGACGGTCAAAAGTAAGTGATTTAAAAACTTTAGCAATGCAAGATCTTATAAAAGGTTCTAATTGTTTTATTCTGTCTAGTTAAAAAAAAAATTTCTTTATTTTTTCATTTTTCTTTAAAAATATTGCCTGGATAATCAAATACAACACAAAGATACATATAGTGCTTACGTTCTCTGTTTTAGTGAATTTAAGATATTTGTTAAGAAGATATATAAGGATTTATCTAACCTGCAGAAATTAATTATTCTCCAATTTGCATAACAGTTTTTTTAACTGAAAAATATTTCTTTTTAATATTATTGCATTTAAATAATATACACTATATGGACAAAAGGATTGAGACACCTGTTTATATTTATGGTATTCGACAGACGTTCTTATCCAGAGCGACTTACATTTATCTATTTTATACAAGCAAGCAATTAAGGGTTAAGGGCTTAGCTTAGGAGCCCAACAGTGGTAACTTGGTGGTGCTAGGAATCGAACCCTGATCTTCCAGGTAGCAGTCCAACACCTTAACCACTTCCCCTTTTCACGACCTGGCCATCACATCTATATGTGTTTTTGGACATCCTATTCCAGATTTAGTCTTACTTTCATCATCTACGTACCTTCTTTAACACTTTACAATAGATTTTGGCTGTGGACAGGGGTGGATTATGGTGGTCAGGGGCCCTAGCCTGCTTTTTTTGTGAAGCCTCCCTTAATAGTTGTTTTATATCCATGTGTGTATTTTGAACATCCTGTTTCAGATTTAAACACACGTTTACTCCTGTGCTAATTTCCACAATAGTGGAAATGAATTCACCTGCAGCACGCAGGGCCCCGAGGCTGCAGACTAGGCAAGCCTGTGCGTTAATCTGCGCCTGGCTGTGTAAATTCTGTCATCCAGCCACAATATCATTATTACACTTTTTAGGTGAGGAGGTCTGAGGTGAAGTTGTCATTGTTGTTTATTCCAAAGCTGTTCAGTGGTAGAGAGGTTGCGGTTCTTCCAAACCAATCATATTGCACCATGTCTTAATAGATATCAAGGAATTTGTACACAGAGGCATTGTCATAGTTAAAGATTTATAAATCTGATGCTACAAAATACAAAGACATTCTAAGGCAACTGTGTGCTTCTAATTTTATGGCAACACTTTGGGGGAGGACACGCTCTTGTATGTAAGCTGTAAAGGTGTCCAAAAAGGTGTCTGTATTGTTGAGTAAAATTGGATAATCTACAGTGATGTGCTGTTTTTTTTACCCGGCTCTGGTTGACTTTCATGGCTTCATAAGTAATAATTGGAATTGTTCTTTCAGACCTCAAAATGGCACATGAACAGCAGAGGAAATCTCTGGAAGAAGAATTTGAAAAACTCAGATTATCCCTGCAGGTAAAATAGAGCTGCATTTACTATACAAGCACATAGACTCTATAGACAGTGTTGGGTATAACTAGTTACATAAAACGGCGTTAGGTCATTTTATTACAAAATATAACAATATGACAGGAATTCGTTACAGTAATTAAAAAAAAGTAATTAAATCACAATTAATTAATGTTAACGATTACAAATAGGGTTACATCTGGATAGATTCTTGAAAAAAACTAGGATATGTTGAATAGTATGTCATTTGTTGTTGCTCTGCCTGTTTTTTGGTTGCGCAAAGCCTCCTGATAAAGCCGTTTATTAAAGTGGCGTTATTCTGCAGCTTTTGATTGGTTCTCTGGTTTGAATTCGCTGCGCATAACCTCTGCTAATTACATTGCCAGGTTAACACCGCCTGGTATAAATGTTTAAAAATAATTTAGTTAAAAATATCTGTTATAAAATTCAAAGTAATCAAATGTAATTAGTTACTTTAATTTTAATAAAGTCATTGAAATATTAAACAACTTATGTCTTGTTTATCTGTAACCTGTAAATTTCTACTCGAACATTGTCTATAGACAAAAGTATTTGGACACCTGATTATCATATCTGTTTGTGTTTTTTGTCTCACTCTTACTTTCATAATAACTCATAATTTCGTGGAATTGATGTCCACTAGATATTAAAGTTTAGCTTTGGAGATTTTTTTATTCAGCCACAGCAGTTTTTGTGGGTTCAGACACCAATGTTGTGTAAGTAGGTCTGGGGTGCAATCGTAGCCTTAGAGAGGTCTGTCTTAATGGAGCTCAAGGGCTTTGTGCACAGGGGCATTGCTATGCCGTGTTAGGTACTCTTATATCTATGAAATAAATAAAGTAATGCTGTAACATCTAAGAAATTGTTGGCTGGGTACTTCCAACATTGTGGTAACATTTGTGAGTTTACTAGTAAGGTATTCACGAACTTCCCTTTTCCTTCTGACATCCAATGTGATGAAAAATCTGTTTATGTGTGTTCTTTATGGTGATGTGTTCAGGATCAGGTGGACACACTGACGTTTCAGAACCGCAGCCTGAGCGACCGAGCCAAGCGCTTTGAGGAGGCACTGCGCAGAAGTACAGATGAACAGATTGTGGTACCACGTTTAGCTTTGCTTGCATTGTACTGTACGTGTGTGCAGTTCCATATTTCTAAGAATATATTAGTATATGTATGTTTGTGTTTATATGTACCCAGGAAGCTTTGGCACCCTATCAACACATTGAGGAAGACTTAAAGAGTCTTAAAGAGGTACTAGAGATGAAGAATCAACAGATCCATCGACAAGAAGTCAAGATATCCGAGTTGGAGAAACTGGTCAGTGTTTCTGCAGGAGGAAAATTCAGACATGTTTATATCAGACTCAGTGCTGTAACCATGGTAATAAATTAAATTTCCTCTCAAGTCATAAGCCACAGGTCAATTTAAAATGATTTGGATCAAATAAAGCTTATGAATTAGGTTTTGTGTAATGTAGTCTAATGTTGTAGAGGTACACTCTTTTAGCATCAAGCCAGTCCAGGTCCACTGTCGGGTTCTAGAATAAATGCTACCTAATGCTACAATTTACCATCCTGTCTACCAATACATTTAAATGTTTACAGTATTCACCTATTAACCTGATAATCTCATGTTACATAATCTACGGCGCATTTGTCTATTTTCCAGTTGGTTAAATCTCTCTTTACCCTCTCTGGAAATGTCCATTGTGGAAACAGAAATTGAAATAGATTACATTAAAATCGAATCTTAACTCCGCCCTGTGTTTGGGGGTTTGCATGTTTTTTCCTGTGTGTCAAGGCTTTCCTTTCCTCGTCTAAAGACATGCAATGGAGACTTAATTAAGTTCTCTAAATAGACTATAGTGTGTGTGTGTGTGTCCTGTAGTAACTTGTCATTCAGTCTATGGTGCCCCGGCCTTAGACTTCCAACTTGGCATGACCCTGTGGAAAATAGGCTGTACAAAAAATGGATAGATGCATGGGTGGATAGATGGATGGATGGATGGATGGATGGATGGTACATGCATGGAGGAATGCATGGATGGATAGATGCATGGATGGATGGGGTGATGGGTGGATGCATGGATGGATGGATGGATGGTAGATGCATGAATAGATGGATGGATGGATGGTTCTGTTCAAAAAAAAACTGTACAACTGTCTTGTTCTCAACAACAACAATCAATCAATCAAGACTGAATCAACAAGTTAACCTTTCCTACCCGTTTTCATGATTCTTATAAAAGCACACACACTTTACACAATATACTGCACAGTTCTAATGCTTTTTAAGTATATATTAGTCAGTCTGAAGAAAGTAATTTTTGTATGTGTGTCTTTGTACAGGCTCAGAAGAATGCCTTGCTAGAGGAGCGTGTTCAGGTACTACAGCAACAGAACGAGGACCTCAAAGCGAGAATAGACCTTAACCTAGCCATGTCCAGGTGTGGTACACATCTGTACACTATAAACTAATTGCCTTTATATACTGTACATATAAAATACATGCACATAAAAACTAGACATTTTGCACATTGTATCTATGAGCTTATAATAACACTGAATATTAATTTTTGTTATTTTTTTGTTATTTTTTAAAACCGAAAAAATATAACCTATCCTGTTACATGGAAAGTCCACAATACTGAAAAAAAAATACAACAATACAGCTTTATTTCTGACTGTTAAAAAGTTGGGAAGCGGTAGCGCAGTGGTTAAGGTGACTTAAAATTAGAAGATCGGGGTTTGAGTCCAAGCACAACCAAGTTACCACTGCTGGGCCCCTAAGCAAGACCCTTAACCCCCAATTGCTCAGTTGTATAAAGAAGATAAATGTAAGTCGCTCTGGATAAGAACGTCTGCCAAATGTGGTAAATGTGGTTAAAGTTGCTGACACTTGACAGAGATGCCTTCTAGAACCTTTAAATAAATGTCTTCTTCCAGAAAATGCCACCACTTCACTGATTATACACATCAGTTCATGTGGACTGCCTACTGTACGGGTCCCTGTGTGACTTGTTACTCGTGTACACTTGTGATGTACACTATATGGCCAAAAGTTTGTGGACACTGTTGAAACTGAGGGGGTTGTCCTCCAAAAAAAAGAGTCTTGAGTTAAGGTTTAAGTAGAGTCATGTAATCCTCTTTATTGCAATCCGACAACACAATCCACAAACTTTTTGAAGGCTGTCTTTCCACAACAAAATACTACTTTTACCTTGGTTCACTTAATAAGCTTCTCTGATTGATAAAAATTCTGGTACAGCTAAAATGTTTGTTTTGGTGTGTAGTATCCAACGCTTCCATGTTCTGGTTGAAGATTGCTTGGTAAGCTTTCTTGTGTTCCCAGGGTCTCAGCAGTGGCAACTTGGTGGTGCTGGGAATCAAACTCTGATCCTCCAATTAGCAATCCAACACCTTAACCACTCCACTACCACTTCCTAACAGATCACCTCACCATCAGATCTTAGCATACAAATGAATACAGTAGATCATCTTGGTGTGGTGTATCATTGCAATTTCCCTTTTGACTTTCAGCAAGCGTTTTTGCTCCATGAAAACTTGGTGTGTTATGGTTGGTGTGAAAGAGCGCTGACCTCAACCTCAGTCAACACCTTCACCCCCAGACCTCCTCACCCAACATAGTGTCTAACAATAGTGTGATCTGTGTGATCTGATCTCACTTAAAATAGTGAAAATAAATGAGCTCAATCTTCACTCCCAAATATAGTAAATCTGGAATAGGTTGTTCGAACTCACTAATGGTTGTAATGGTCAGATGTTCCAATATTTTTGGTCACATAATGTCAGAGATGCTTTTCAAGAAGATAGTCATGATTTTTTAAAGCAATAATGCAGCATGCTGTCATACATGAGGAGATAGTAGTGGAAATAGAATGATGCTATTAAATCAAATGAATAAAAGCCTTTGTCGTGTTAGTTACAATATTATCTGGGATGAAGTGTGTATTATTCTAATTTTTCCCGCATTTTTTTCAGGCAACTGTCAGAGGAGAATGCGAACTTGCACGAGTATGTGGAGAAGGAAAGTAATGAGAAAAAGCGACTGAGTCGAACAAACGAGGAGCTGCTTTGGCGTCTGCAGACGGGTGAATTGAGCCCACGCATGTCTCCCAACCAGTCACCACTCCATAGACCTTCTCCAAGCCCGGGCTCTCCCTCTCATCTTCCACCCTTTCCAAGATAAACCCAACCCAATCTTCCTTTCATCTTATTCCCCTTTCTGTTTTTTCATTGATTTCATTTCAGCTGTAGGATTTTAGCAGGCGTAAGTGTGAGCAGACACTTTCTGTAGTCATCCAGACGGTATCATTTGAGCTAAACGGGTGCTAATTACTAGCTCATCTCAGGAGGCTCGAAAATCTGAATTCAAACCACTAAACCTTCTGTCAATCTTCTGTCCTACATCTTTTAATTCTTAAAAAAAACCGATACCGATAATGCAGTAGTTTGTTTTAAACAACTTTTTAATGAACACCATCAACAGGATAAAAGCAGCCGGTTTTAAACTGCAGATTTTTCTATTCTACTTTTATCGTGCATAAGGTCTGACTACTGATGGCATGCTTTACAAACTGGCCGTTTTAATAAGCTTCTATGATGCCTGTATGTCAAGCTTTGCTTTGATTAGCTTTAGCAGCAAATAAAGGCTAAATAGGCTAAAAACTCACTTATGGATATGGATATTACCTGGTACCACCAGGAATGAGTCAAAACACTGATTCACACACTCATCCCGTCTTAGTGACACTTTAGGGTAAGCTATTACCTTTGTTTCTGCCAGGTGACAGGAAAACGAATAAAACCCTGATACAAATACATACACCATAATGCTTACAGCCCTGGTTATACAGTTTATAGCCCTAAACAAGAACATTTACAACTTTAACACCCTCATATAAAATATACCCCAAATCCTCCCTGTTATCCCCTAAAACGGTGAAGTGGTGGCTCATGGTTAAGGTGTTGGATTACCAATCCGAAGATTGTGGGTTCAATTCCCAGCTCCACCAAGCCACCACTGCTGGGCCCTTGAGCAAGGCCCTCAACCCCCAATTGATCAGTTGTATAAATGAGATAAATGTAAGTCGCTCTGGATAAGGGTGTCCACCAAATGCTGCAAATGTAAAACTCACATCTGTAGTTTAAGTTGGGTTAAAAGAATACACCGAATTATTTTACCTTAATAAGGAAATATAAACTAAATACAACTTAACAAGATTTGCTGTACCTATACAGCTGCACAAAGACGTCTTGTGTATCCCGACCTTCAATATGACACAAAAAGCTGTCAAAGTCACCTGTTTGTTTGGGGCGTTTAAGGCTGAGGCTTCATACTGTACAAGATATTCTCTGTTTCCACCACAAGGGGGCCCTCCGGAACTGCCTGATACATATTACTTTCATTAATCTATGTAAATGTGCAGTTTTTTCATATTTATTTTGGAAATTCTTAGTTTGGAAGCTCTAAACAGCCTCCTATAGTGATTTTAACAATAAACATCCAATAAGGCTTGCGCCTTAACCAACTACTTCATATGTTGCGCTCCAGGCGCAAACCAAAGAGTCCTGGAGTTGTAGAGCCACCTAGAGGAAGTTGTAGAACTTCACTTTTTGTCACACTGTACTGTTACCCAAAATAAATTAGTATTAATCCAACTACTTTATTAAATCAAGCACTAACTCTACAAAGAACCAGTGTATTTAGACCGTTCTTCCTTTTTGAATATACCGTATAACCCACATTGTTTCAGCGATAAGAAAAATAGCGACCGTAACTGTTCCTATATAACCAAAGTCGTTCCTCTTTTATTCTTTTAGATTCTGCTGCAGTTTATACTTTTCATAAGCTCATTGGGCAAAAAGATATTAAACACAGACTATAGATAACAAAATGCATTTACATTCTATTATTGAATCCACTTCACTATCAGGCTATTTTCAAGATCACTATCTTCTCAGTGGAAAAGAAATAACCTTCATCTTATTGACAGCCATGTTTAGAAAACTCCAAGTCAGCTGCCATACAGGAAAAACTACCACTGCTTTTCCTTTCATAGACTGTTTGTATGCTAAACAAACCTCCTTCTGCCCAAGTCTTCCATTCGAACACAGATGTTATAATTGTATGTCATAATTTATCTGCAAAGGCAACACTTACGTATGAGATTTCATCACATGCAGGAGACTGAAACTTGGCTGTACTGGAATGTTGCTAAGAACAAAACATAAAGCTATAGCAAGATAATATCATACTGCTAGTACCACAATATTAGCACATAAGCTAAAGCAAATAATGCTAACACTCCTAGCATGCTCAAAGGTTTTTCCTCAGTGATGTATTATCTGTCAAACTTGAGATGCTGATAGTATCATAAAACTAAATATCATTGTGTAAAAAACAGGAAGTAGATGTAGATGTTTTGCTAGCATGGTAAGCACCGTAGCATTTTAACAGTTCACTTTTTACATTTTCGCTGTTTAATCACAGAGAATTAAAAAATGTACAGATTCAAAGCAACGATCATTTTCTAAAGAGAAATTATCCAATTGCCACTTTTTATCATTCAAATATTAACTAGACATTTTGTATATTTTAATCAGATTTTTCTGCTACGTCAACACACACTTCACCTTACAAAACGCTTAAAATAACTAGCCATTGCAGCAGAAACCAATACAAACTAAATTGTCTGACTTATTTAAAAAAAAACTACCATTAAGTGATGTATAAATACGAAAGCAAAGTTGGAAATGAAAGTCAAATACTTGATACCTTTTTATATATATATTTTAGTTAATTTATTGTAATCATGAATGTTGTTATTTATTTGCAATTGTCAGTATATATATATATAAGTGTATATATGTTTTTGGTTTTTTTTTTTACGATCACTGTAAGTTTTCTCAGTATAATATTGTATTTAACTCCAGCAGACAATATCTCTGGTCAGTGTTTACTTATTTTACACTGTCTCATTGTCACGGTTGAGCTTTTTATTTTTGTATTGCATTTTGTATTGAATAGAATAATGTATCCCAGTTGGAATTAATCTCAGGTAAGAAGGTTCTTTTGAAGGTTCTTGAGTTCTATAGATGTACTGATAAAAGCAGTAGTGTCCATTTCTGGCCTATTATACAACTTAGACTTTTTAAAGGTATCAACTAAACATACTGGGGAAAAAATAAGAAAGATGGACATTTTCTTTAAAGGTTTTTTTTATAATAATTATTATTATTATTTTATTTAATAAGTTATTTGTTGAACAGTGCTCTATTCCCGGGTCTTAATTTATGTTGTCAAATATATATTTGTTTATATGTTTTACCTGAAAAAAGAGCATGATTTAAAGCTGTGATTTATTTGTCAAAAGCTGTAAGTATAGATTGGACTAAAGTTTGGAGCTCGAGTAAATTCAGAGAGATCTGTGTGTGTATACGTTGCACTTTAGATTTAAAGTTTAAGATCAGAAAGATCGGTCAGGCAAAAATGAGTGAAATTATTATTTACAGTTTACATGAATCATAAACTAATGAAGCTTTTATGATACTATAGCAAACATAAGCTATATATGATTCACTGAATTCAATCAATGTATTGGTTTATAAATTAATAAATAAATGAAAGAACTGTAGCCTTGGGTTTTTTTTTAGTTCAATTTAATTGATCTAACACCTTAAATTATATTAAGATTAAATGAATATACACCTGATCCACATGTGTTTCCAAAAAAAGCTTATTATAGATTTACTATCACTCTTTTAATAGGCCAAAACCTGTTTAATTTTTAAAATCAATCATAATCCAATCATAATTATGACACCGCACTTTTAGTTTTTTGTTGCTTGATATTTAAATGTTTTTTTTAGTCAAAGTATGTGCTTAGCAAAAATACAGCAACTCAACAAAAATGAAATGGAGACAAGAGACGATACCTTTCGATTCAATGGAATTATTTCATTATGTCAAATCTAGTGTTATAGTACATAATAATTTACTTCATTTTTACATGATATGCCTTCCTTTTCTATTTTGTTTCATAACTTATTTTTCTTATTTCAATCTGGCAGATTTGCTCTGTAAATTTAATTGAAGACTTAAACAACTGTTATTTTTTATTATAAAAAACATTTTAATATTAAGGAATAAAAAAATAATTAAATACAATTAGGTTGTATAGTATTCAAGTACTCAAGTAGTGGAATTAAATTACATTTTTAATTTACATTTTTATTATTTCAGGAATTTTATGAATTACGTTACGTACAAAAACTAAAACTTACTAATATCTAGAAAAACATATTAATGCCATTTTATTGGAAATGAAAAAATAATTATGCAAAAAGAAAAAAGAATGTTGATCATAATTATTTAATTTTTATTATTTAAAAATAATAATAACTTTGCTGACTGCAAAGTTAACATACAAATTCATTTACGGGTCACGAAGTGTTGCAGTAGGTCAATGGGCAGAGGGAAGATGATGGTGGAGTTTCTCTCAGCTGAGATGGTGTTGAGTGTTTGCAGGTAGCGGAGCTGCATCGCTGATGGTGACTCAGCAATAACCAGAGAAGCTTCCTTTAAAGCACGTGATGCGTTCATTTCCCCTTCGGCTGCAATCACCTTAAAAAAACCACACAACACACCTGTCATTGTATCAAGCTTTTAGCACAGGTTTATAGCCTTATAGCAGAAAGAGAATTTGGGAAGTGATAGCACAGTGGTTAAGGTGTTGGACTGCTAATTAGAATTAGGTTCAATTCCCAGCACCAGCAAGTTGCCACTGTTGGGCCCCTAAAAAGGCCCCTAAACCCCGAATTGCTCAGTTGTATAAAAGAGATAAATGTAAGTCGCTCTGAATAAGGCCGTCTGCCAAATGCTGTAAATGAAAATGTAAAATACTGTCAGATTATTCAAACGTTATGCACATTCAATTACACACTCATATTGTGTCCCAAGTGTGTTAAAACCAGTATTGTTTTGCCACCAAGCACTAAACCTACATTATTCATGTGTATCTGTCAGAGGAGAAGAGAGCAGAAACTTTAGCAGTACTGATTGTCCTCTCGAGCTTTTCCATAAACATTTACCCGCGTCTTTACTGAAGGCTGACTTTTGTTGGGAATCAAAAGTTATGGGAAGCGAAAAATGACTTTTAATAATATTTTTTAAAAATCACTGTTAATCACATGATTGGGACGGGACAGGAAAACATGTGAAAACAAAGAGTGGGAGAGACTGGGAACTGCAATAACACTATGATATTCAACTTGATGCACAGATATACAGTACATTTATTTTTAATGTTGAAGTCAATTCTAGTTACTCTGTCTTACTTTATGCTCTCTTCCTGTTTGCTTTAGTGTGGCTGGTTAAGTGAATGAAGTTTTCCACAACCGTAACAGCCGGTGGTGGTAATAAACCAAGTTGGTATGCCAATACCAATAATATAAAAATTATATTAGAGAAGCAATCGGAAATGAAAGGAAAATCATGATTAATCGTGTGATTCGGGCGGGACGGGATTTTCCACCAGTGATTTTGTTGGATTGGGAAGGTACAGGATTTTTATTTTGTGGGAGTGGGATGGCAGAATTTAAAAAATCCACTTTTGTGTCACTTTTTATGTAATGTCCACCATTACGATTAACAAACTGCAGATTACTCATGCATGAAAGAATGGAGGGACAGAAGAAGGAAAGATGGTGTTACTCACTGGTTAACAGCTTTGAGCTTTTTTGGCTAATAGGGAGGAAGTATTTTATTTCTGGCATTTGACATACAGAAAAATTATGCAGAGCGACTTACATTTATATCATTTGTATAACTGAGCAGTTGAAGGTTAAGGGCCTTGCTCAGGGGCCCAGCGGTAGCAACTTGGGGGTCAAGGGAATTGAACCCAGTACCATCCAACAGCTTAACCACTGAAATAAGAAGCTACCACTGCCCCAAGACATTTAGCCCTCATCTAAATCACATTTGTCAAATAAGGCAAAAGTATATTTGCTTGAAAATAATGCAAAATACTTTTTAAACATTTAATTATAGTATAAATCTGTAAACTAGTCTCAATGTTTAATTTATTTATATGGACTTCTTAGTGTATAAAAAAGTATTACGGCAATACTTAATCCTCTGCAAACAATATGTCACTGTGCCCTTAAACACCTTTATTAACTCCGGTCTGTTAATACTCACCTTAGCACGAGCCTCTCTGGTGGCTTCAGCCTCAGCTGCCATGGCTCTCTGTAGCTGAACAGGGAGTTTAACATCTTTAATCTCTACTCTCTCCACCTTGATACCCCATGGATGAGTGGCCTCGTCTAGGGCAAACTGCCAGGAAGATAAATAGCAAAAAAAGACATAGACATCCTGACTACTGTTCATTGGCTATTGAACCAAACAATTATCAAATATTTGTATTTAATCATACAATTTTGTTTTTCCAACTGCCACCGACCTGCTTAAGCGCCATATTCTATTTACAACAATAAAGCAAACTTTTTTATATGTTTGCTGATTTATTGCTGATGACGTTTTATTTATTACAAAATATTTAGAATACACACATCAGAAACAACAGTCTTTACCATAATCTCAGCATTGTGTGTGTGTGTGTGTGTGTGTGTGTGTGTGTGTGTGTGGAGGGGGAGTGGTTAAATCTCCACTCTTTACCTCTGGTATAGGTGGACGACAGCAATAGAAGACCATATTGAATTTCTCACTTATCAACTTCATAAATAGAATCTGAGACTACAGAGCGGCACAAGCTGACAGCAAATCTTTCCTGACATAAATGTCCACTAGGGGGAGTTGTTTAGGACCCAGAAGCTGTTTTAATTTAATAAAATTGGGTAACAAATCAAGAAACATAAACTTGACTTGACTTGACTAACTTTACTTGACTTAACTAAGCTAACTTGATTTGACTTGACGCTCACGAACATGAGTTGACCACAGTGGTACAGGAAACATCCACAATCCAAGACAAATTACAAAAAGAAACAAAGAAAACCAGTAAATAGTAAACAACCAGAGAAATATAATCAGAACAAACCAATGACACATGGCACAGGAGAATCACATGGCAGGACATAAACAATAAACACAAACATAAAACATAAAACATAAAACAAAAACCCCAGATTTCTGCAGACAGAACTGCAACTCATTGGATGTTTTTTTCCTATACTATTTTGTGTAAACTCTAAAACCTGTTGTGCATTAAAGGAATTTAGAAGTGAAATTCCATAATAAAAGCCATGACCATTATGTTTAATGTAAAGACTGACTGTTGCTGTAAATCTGTATCTACAGTATTTATTAAAAATGCATTAAATATCCATTAAATATTATTAAATGCACTGCGATGCTTTAACTATTGGATACCGTAATGGAAATTTTATAAAACTACACAGTGTTTATAATAAAGTGGCCAATGAGTCTGGGTGATTATACTGCCATAAAATCATGTTCTCCAAACCTGCATGCTGTGGGCGATCTCCTCTCTGTCTGATAGCACTTCTGACAGGTTTTTAGTGCCCAGAGTATTCCTCAGCGTGGTCTGCGCCAGCAAGCGAGTAGCCTCATCTGCATTTCTCACATTAGCCACCGACAAGATGGGGTCATTGACCCTGAAGTAGACCACACCATCTACAGACACTGTCACTGAATCCTTTGTCAGAATCTGCGTTCAGAAGAAAAAGCATGCTGTTTAGTAAGACTGATGCTGAGCTCGAAATCATATCTGAGACTTAAATAACAGCCCAATAATGATAGCACCTCCTGAGGTGGAATCTCAAACGTCTTAGATCTCAAGTCCACCTTGGTAAAAGTATCAACACACGGCAACACGAAAAACATTCCTGTAAAACAGTAGGGAGAAAATATATATATATATATATATATATATATATATATATATATATATATATATATTATAGATACGTTTTTCTAGAGATATAAAAACATCAGTTTGTATTCATTGCTAAAAGATTCATTAAGTAGTAAATTAGCCAAAAATGTTCCTACTGTATACCTGGTCCTTTTGGTTTCCTGTCAATGATGCGACCCAAACGGAATATCACAGCTCTTTCGTACTCCTGGACAAGCTGAATCAGCAGGTGGAAAAATTTCAAAAACGAATACAATTTTTTAAATTACAGTCATCAAGAAATCTTAGTGTAGTTTGCAAACTAATTTTACATTTCAGACATACCTTAATGCACATAAATATGGTAACAGGAAACAGTGTTATAGTGAAGACAACAGAGATGAAAATGAAAATCCAACCACAGCAACCCAAAGACCGAGGACTGTCATCTAATGAGAAAGGGGAAAACCAATAAATTCATTCATTCATCTTCTATACCCGCTTATTCCCTAATTCGGGGTCACAGGGATCTGCTGGAGTCTATTCCAGCCGTCTCTGAAAGGGCGAAAGGCAGGAAGGGTACAGCCTAGACAGTTTGCCAGTACATCACAGGGACACACACACTTACTCCTATGGGCGAAGTAGGATCACCAATCAACCTAACATACATGTTTTTGGACTGTGGGAGGAAACCGAAGTACCAAGAGTAAACCTATGCAAGCACGGGGAGAACATGCAAACTGCCCGCCAATCGAACCCGGGCTTTCCTGCTGTGAGGCAGGATGCTAAACGTAGCTAATTTTATTTCTTATGCTGTGAATTCATTTTTCGAAATCTGAGGAATAAAAGCCCGAGTTGTGCAACTTAATTGGTTAAAATCTTATACAACTGATAAGAAAACAGGAATGACTACATGTTACAATATAGTTTTTTTCTGCTTCGTAATGCCACGTGCAGCCACTGTCTTATTAAGCCTAGTATTACAGTTTATATCGATTTCTTTACCATATCATGGTAACATAATCCTCCATAAATGACCATTGAGTGATATGGCAATTACTTTAAATTGTACAGCCAGGTTTTATATGCTTTTACAGTATTTGTTTTTGTAAATCAGCATAGAACGTATTCCAGCACATACACAGTTGAAGTAAACCTACATACAGGATACTGACCAACATTTAATTTAATCATCATTAAATGTTCTTATCCATAGTAGCTGTAATAATTCTGCAATGGCAAACTATCCTGGGTTGGAGACAGGTTTGCTGGTTGTCCAGTACTAAAGGTTTGTGGATACGCATAACAGAAGTAATATGTATAAAATTACTTTTTTGGCAAGGATAATTTCTCCCCCTAAGCATGTCCTCTAATCTGCTAATTTTCCAATAAGGCTGTCAATACAGAAAATAATGTACATACTTCTAATTCTGTGTAATTCCATTTTAAGTAGTTCCTCAGCGTATTTTAAGATTCATTTACATTATATAATGTCAGAATTAAATTCTGCTTCTAAGGAAAACACTGCCATGCCAACAGATTTACACTGATACCACAGAAAGAACTTGACATTTATCTTTTATATATAGATACATGTTTTCATATATACATATATTTATACCTTCTATAATTGGAATTATGCTCTCTGATTTCCTGTTCATTGTTTCTCTGTCGATCTTGTTCGTGTTCATCATATCCATCTATCTGTTTTGTTTGCAGCAGGTTGCATGCTATGTAAGAGGATACGTCACTCTGGGCTTTTAATCCTCTCACCAAAGGGGCACGGTTTATATCATAGCTAGTAGAAACACACACCCTTTCCAGTTCATTACTCCTTCAAGGTAATAAAATGCTGTGTTTAGGGTCTGACCTTATCAGTCTCTGTTTCAGTGTGTTTGGTTACATTTAGTCCTTAGAGGTTTTTTTTATTATTATCTAGGATATTTTTATGATATTATTTTTTATATACTGAGCCAGCAACGAATAGGCGCATGCTCTAAAGTGTGTAGTCAAGGACGGCCATGTTTGTAGTCTGAGGGGAAATCGGATCTGTAGATCACATGGGTCTGTGACGTGCAGGTGCGGACACACTAAATGCTTTTATCAACAAGCATGCATCCATGTTTTTGTTATAAAATGTTATAAAAATCTTTTTTTGTGTGTGTGTGTGTGTTATTTAAAAAAGTTAAGCAAGTATATTCACTTAGTTGCTACTCCTAAAAAACACATGTAAAACCTTAAACATTGGTGGATATCACGAATGATTTACCCAAATTGGTAGATTTAACTCATGATTTAGGAGCTACAACTTAAACTACTTGTTATTTTAGTTTATATTATGCACTTTAATATATTTCATACAGACACCCACACTCTATTGAAAAAGAAGCACATAACAGTTTACCACAAAATGATTTAATGATAGGGTCTCTTGCATTAAAGTTCACTAAGAAAATAATATTCAATGTTTTTATCAACATAAAATATTTTTAAAAAATAAATAAATACAAGAAAAGGCAGCGTTCAAGTTATTTGGTAGTAAATAATCGTAACAGTTAAAAGCACCTTTGTTGTGCAAACAGTATAAAATTTTTAAATGAATTATAAACTTTTGTTTTACACTTCAAATGGTTTCATCATTGCCTTGCGGCTCAGTTCGTAAGCCAGAAACAGTGCACCATTAGCTGGGAATGTCCGGATCATAGTTGGGGTTAGACCTGAGTACAGAGGCCGCACTCCTGTAAAAAGAGAGGAAAAAACCCATAACCCGTTGTGCACAGGCACATTTTCTATTAAAATATATTTGCTTATATGAATTAATAAGCTATGGTTTAATTTGCAGTGTTTTAGTTTCCTTTTTTCCCCAAAGTTTAAAAAAAAACATTGCTAAAATATTAAAATCTAAAAAATAACAAATTGCTATAATTATGGGTAAAAACATCCCCCATGACAAAAGAGACTAAAAACTTACCCTCATTGCGTACAATGCCAAGAAATGTTTTTATAAATCCTTCCTGTTTTCCAGTCAGGGACAGTACTTGAATACGAGATTTCACACAGTCTATTGGGTAGACCACTAACCAGAGAAGTGCTCCTCCAAATCCACCACTTAACATCAGAGGCACGACGCCTGCCGAACAGATGTGTACATGAGTAAACCGCTGCTTTTCATAGTTCCTTAATTACTTTCTGATAAATTCACATTACTTCCTTGGAAATCTCTCTCACAGAGATCCCATCTGACCAGCAAATCAAGTGTTTTTGGACATTCTATCCCAGATTTAGTTTCAACCATTCTGAAACAGGTTTCACTTTGACTATCGCTGTCACCACCACGTGGTGTGACTCTCCCCTTAATATTCCCCTCTCTCAATGTCCGTTTCGTTGAGTTGCTCATGGCCCATACAAACGCTTTACTCGCAGGGACCCAGTGAGTTAAGGGAGGACACATGTCCACAGTTTTTGTCATAAGGAAGAAAATGTCCTAGTACCAATCAACAAAAGTCACTTTAGAAAAAGTTCTATATAACAATAAACTTGCATATTAGGGTTAGAAAAAAAAACTATCTGGACACTGAAAGAAGGTAACTAGATTAAGTCTCTATTGCTGTGTTTGGTGTTTCACTAAAACACTGCTTACATTCTGATTACCTATGTCCTCTTTGTTCCTGCCCATAGTGTGAGCAAAAGCAGAGCGGCTCAGCTCATAACCTCCAAAGAAGCAGAAATAACCAGGAATCTCACGAACTATAGTTGTGGACAGGCCTTGATAAAAACCGAGAGGACCATTGGTCTTTAACACATGCCTAACCACAGACCACACCGTGCTGAGGGAAAAAAGAACAGGAAGGAAATACATTTTTAATGCATCTTAGAACCTTATTGTGTATAAATATAATTCAAGAGCAATCACACCACACTGTGATGAAAAAAGCTTTTTTTTATATCCTGTGATTAATTACTGATGCACAGTTATAGTCAGTTACCTTTTCTGTCCACCAGCAATCTTGCCTGATGCCTCCATTTCATGCATTGCCTGCAGACGACACTTTACTAGTTCAGTTGGACACAAAGCCAGTGAGGAGAAGATGGAGGCCACAGAGCCAGAGCAAGCCTTCTGAATATCACTAAAACACAAAAACACAACACAACTACCATTTATTTAAGCCAAAAAATAATCTACATTACAAGGCAAAGCTTCATCATCACAAACTTGAATTTTTACAGGTTTAAACCAACTGAAAATAAGTCTACGCTTAAATTACGTAAATGTTTAGACACTTAAAGGAACTATAAGAACTAAGAACAGATCAGATAATAATTCTCTATGTAAAGCTTAGGTAGGCCGGCACCGTGGTGTAGTGGCTTAATGCGTCAGCTCTCACATGCTCAGTTGCGCTCCAGCGACCAGGATTTAATTCCTAGCCCGGGTCCCCCCTGGTCCCACCCCTCTCTCCCTCTCCCCTACCTCATCTCTGTTCATCCTATCAATAAAGGCAAAAACTGCCCCGTAAACAATAATAAAATAAACAGCTGGTAGTGTTCTCCACATTTAAAGACCTAAAATGTTTTAAACGTTTATTATTAAGACTCTTTCTGGGCATTTTCTGATAAAATATTTAAAATTCCTTTATATTTAGTTACTATTTTGAACAGACTACTCAGCTTATAAAAAGTAATGTGGTTTTTTGTTTTTCCCCGCAATCATGCCATTTTTATTTTAATGAGTGTGTGAACTGGGACTGCATCCTGTGTAGTTTTTAAGAATTATCTTCACAGAACATGTTATTTTAAATAAGGCAAATCAACTCAAATATATTCAAAAAGACCATGATAAAGAGTACGGGTCATGAGATGCAAGTTTGGTTTGCAAATAGAAACATAAAAAATCCTTTGAATTTAGCCTGGGGCGAAAAAAAAAAGCATTAAGCAATTTATTAAACCTTCCAAAAAAGTCATTTGGGGGTAAATTTCTCTATTCAGTGGTGCCTTGTATATAAACCCAACATATCACAAGGTCAGACGTCTAATATCATGCAGCTCAATGTCAAATGAAAAATATCTCACTAAATACTGTATATAAAAAATAACTGTCTATAACTCAAGTGTGTTTTTTTGTCATGATTAGCCCACCAAATGTCTAATCTAACCCAGAAAAAAAAACACAAAGCACAATGACTGAAACTTTGCCTAATTCGCATAATGAAAATTGTATTAAAAGCGAATGACAGACAATTTTAGTGACAAAACTTGCTTAAGCTTGAATGTCTATTATCAAACTAAATAACTTTAGAATTAAAGGATAAAGTATCATCAGTTTTGTTAAAAAAAGTGTTTTTCCACCGAGACCCGACCTTAACCCTAGTAAACACCTTTAGGATAAACTGGAATGCCGGTTAC
The DNA here is from genome assembly GCA_005784505.1 of Bagarius yarrelli. Taxonomy (NCBI): domain Eukaryota; kingdom Metazoa; phylum Chordata; class Actinopteri; order Siluriformes; family Sisoridae; genus Bagarius; species Bagarius yarrelli. Next base: position 1,701,618 of record VCAZ01000058.1, on the reverse strand, counting down.
ACCCCTGACATCCTCGACCAACATTAGTGCCTTATAATAACAATAATAATAATAATTATAATGTCTAACAGAGAAGATTTCTATAGCATTGTTAGAAGTGTGGAGGTTATTACTGGTAGAAATTAGGATAAAATCTGAAATTGGATATAAAAAAAATACATAGGGATGTAACGGTAAGGTGTCCGGATTGTATCTATTTAAGTGTCTGTTTTGGTTCAGGTGCAGTATTTGAACCGCAATATAATACTAACAATGACAGTTATGAATGCCAAGAATGCCCAGTTTTCCTGTAAGTAACGGTGGCGGACAAGGACGAGTCCGAAGAGGCGGTTTTATGGCGTTTATTAATAGTCCTTAAAAAAATGTAAAAGAAAAAAACCCCCAAATGTAAAATATTTTTTTTTAATGATATATAGTTTTTTTTATATATGCATGACTGTATTTATGTGTTGAATATGTAAACAACACCCACTTCTTCTCCAAGTGGCCAATTCACTAACAGATAACCTTCACAGCCAACACCTGAAAATGGGATGTCACTGACTTTGACCATAGAGCTGTTGCTGACCACATGGCTGGTTTGTGTATTTTAGAAACTGCTTATCTGGGATTTCCATACACAACAACCTCGGGAGTTTTTACAGAATGAGAAAGGTCAGCAAGGAACAATCATGCTGGTTTAATTCTAAGGAAGTTTACAGTAACTTACATAACCACTAGTTACACCTAAAACACCAAACATTCAGAAATCTCAGAGTTGTGTGGTTTAAGTGGGTATATCGGAGAAATATGTGGAATTTCATTTGTGGAAATTCAGGTGGACAGTTGTAGGACGCGTTTCACTGCATGTTCTGCTCTGTATAAATATATATGTGACAAATAACATTTTTAACAACTTTATATGGATTAATTAAGTGTGCAAATGCGAGAATATTTTAATGCAAGCTGCCATGGTTGAAACAGAGAAAACCCTCAGTTAAGGCTAGTTCTTACAGTGTCTTACATATACTATTTAAGTGATCCAAGAAGCTACACTATATCATTAAAAATGTGTAGTTACCTTATTATTTTCCCCAAACTGTTGCCACACAGTTTAAAAAAAACAATAATTGTCCAGGATATTTCTAAATTCACTGGAACAAAGAAGACCAACCAGTGTTTCCAGCATGACAACGCAACTATGCAAAAAGCCCCCAAGCTGCATGAAGACAGGGTGTGTTATAGTCAAGGTGAAAGATCTCCACAGAGACATGAAGTCCAACCCACCAAAGACATTTAGAAACAAAACACAGGCCTCCTCACCTGACATTAGTGTCTGATCTCATTAAGCACTTTGTAGCTGAATAAGCAAATCCCCACAATTGTTAAACAAAATGGTGTACTTTTGGCCAACAGTGTATGGTAACACTTTAGTTTATTAACATTAAACCTATATCCAGCATTTGCATACTCTAGACTTAAAGGCAAAAGCAATTGTATTTGTTTTCTTCCTCTTTAAACACTAAATCTTGCTTGTGACAGTTTCAGTAATTAGCAGATGAGCTAAACCAGGAATGCTAAATAGCAGAATGCTAAACTCACCAAAACTCTATCCAGTTTTACACATCTATGCGCCTATGAGAGGACTTAATAATAAAAATAAATAGGTGTAACTGTCTAACCTGAGCTCAGTTCCTCTGTTCAGGCCAATCACAAAGCGCACAACATCCTGGCAGAAGCCATAGCTCATGAAGAGAATCGCATTCTCAGCGATGTTCGCCATCAGAGCTGGGGCAGTTCCGTGATATAGACCACGCAACCCCACCTGCTTCGAGATGGACACAAAACAGTGCACAAAGCTACGGTACATCCCTGGAAACGTCTGCATCTTCACCTTGGCGGTATCGAAGGGCTGGCCACACAGCACACATGCTATACCACCTTAAACGAGATAAAAACAGCAGCAGTGACTAAAGGAAAAATTTACGAATATTTTAAGCAAAAAGCAGAAAGTTTTTGTCACGAGGAAAAGAAATTAGGTGCAATATTTCAAGAATGACAAATTTGTTCGTATAATGCGTTTGTTGACTTTGTTGGATTTCAAGAATTTGGTGAAGTTGTTTCTTTAGGTAGAGGATAATTCACATAGGCTGGTCATCTTAATAGCTATCGAGGTTTACATTTGCAGCATGACAGTATCATGGAAATAGGAAGCTGTCGAGTTTACGGCGGTCAAGAATCAGCTAAACTCATAATACGAAATTCACAGGACATACTTATTAACTTGTACACATTCATTAACTTGCAAAACTTTCTTAGATGAACCCCTGATGATTTTGTACAGACAGTGACTTTACATATTTGCACTCCTGAACACGACAAAATTAACTGTGACTGCTTACTTCACATATAATTGTATAACTGTTTTGGCAAATGCTACCCAATTCAAACCTTCTGCTTTTAGTCTAAAGGTCTGTGACTACTTTTCTGGGGACTAGAACAAAGTTCTCCTGATGAAAGAGGTCTCAGTATGATAAGAAAGCAATATATGAAAGCCAGTATAATATTGTTGAACTAGTTAGACGAGCTATTCACAGCAAACGAAACACATGCAAACTGATTTATTGCTATTTTAATGGTGCATTTAAACCCCTACTGTAAATTTGGGTGATTGGTAACGTGTGTTATTTGGGACGTTTGTGTGGGGTTAGTCTATCAGCACATAGAATTCAGTGGTCACAAACAAAAGGTGAAACTCATGTCAACGGTGAGGTCTTTAAAGAGCAAAAGATTCCATCGAGCAAGAATCCGGTGGTCACCGAGGGGTCCAGCACAGGATACCACAGCTTACCTTAAATCTATGGATCAATCTAAATCAACAGCTGTGTTGGGTTTTTTTTTTAAAAAAGAATAAAAAACGAAATAGATAAAAGTATATTCATTTTTATTACATCTTACAATGTTAGTAATTGTCAAAGTTGTGGGTCATATTAATGGCACCCCATACTGTAATGCATAAAATTGTCCAAATGACAATGGAATTAAACTGAGCCCAAACACCTCCACCACTTCGTCTGTGACATTCCTTCATTCATTTATATAACAATTTAACAATATTGCATTCTACATACCACACGCTCCGGCTGACAAATCAATAATGGCTTGAATGACCGGACTGGGTGCCATGATTTAACTTTCTTTGATTCAGCACCTGGGAAAAAAAACAGACCAGATATCCACACTCGATCAACAGTTAGCAGTCGAAATGTTTATTGATTACTATTGATCACTGATTACTATATTTAGGGTTGACAGTAAATAAAATCCAGGTTTCTATCTCCCACTGCTTTTTACTGCTCTACTTACTCAGCTGTACGTACCGTAATGTTTTTAATAAAATATATTTAGAATCCTTAAGATCAGAGCAGATGAAGGACAGGAGAAGATGGATCTTAACACTCCTGGAGCAGGATAAGCAACCAGACTTCTGAATGAAACAAGAACGAACTTGTAACAAGCTTGCAGTAAAATAGTTAAAGACACACCGGCCTGTTTAGGAATGTTAGTCTGAAGTTAAAGGGTTTAGTAAAGCATTTAATTTTCAGGTTCTTTTACACTTACCGTACTTCCTTCTTTTCAGGGTTTTAGGCTTTTACTACATCCGCAAACGTGTTTTAGCAAAAGAAAGGCATCAAGTGCGGCCTCTGTACTACAGACGGTGTGTGTGTGTGTGTGTGTGTGTGTGTGTGTGTGTTGCTTAATAAGGGCGTGTTCTGTAAGGACACTAAAAGTCACTCACACGTCGGCAAGTCTTTATTGTTCTCTAAACCCGGATATACACTACGCGATTTAATCCACCGGATCTCCGATCTCTCACACAGGCGCTCAGTGGTGATCAGGTCTAAACTCGATCCAGTGTGATGCGGAAGGACAAAAATCGATCTGCTAAGCGAGCTGTAAAAATACCGGCGTTGTTTTTGATCTGATCCATATTTTCGTTAGCGCTTCTTGTGTAAAAAAAAATTAAAAACCAACGCTAGTTTGGCGAGACAAGGTGCAGGAGGCGCAGCTCCATCTTTCCCCGGGTCACGTGACAACAGACGCGTTGTTTCCGTTTCTGTTAAGAACTTCAGGCATTTTTAACATGAAATTATATTAATTTTAGTGGGGAAAAATCTTACTGTGTACATCGTACATTCATTTGTGTTCATTTCATATAAATACAGCTGTGAATGTTTTTATTAACTCACACGGACCGCAGACCGGCAGTTAATAAACTGATTCCATAATTGTGGGTTGACTTGACAAACTAGAATTTTAATTAAATGACAATAAATTAAAATGATACAATTTTATAATCAGTAAATAAGAGCGAGTAGAACAATATGTAGAACAGCTAGATAGATAGATAGATAGATAGATAGATAGATAGATAGATGGATGGATAGATAGATAGGTAGGTATTTGGTTGGGTAGATAGATAGATAGATAGATAGATAGATAGATAGATAGATAGATAGATAGATAGATAGGTGGATGGATGGATGGGTAGGTAGGTATTTGGTTGGGTAGATAGATAGATAGATAGATAGATAGATAGGTCATTCAAATGTTAACATATCGATGTCTACTCTTGTTTTAACTTTTCTCTTAAAAAGAAAGTGACTTAATTGCAGGTAGACAACAAAAATTAACATTGTTTTGCTCATAGAAATAAAGGTTTCAACAAAAATGTGTTCTAACTGAGGAAAAAAAGTTAGGACATCTAACCCTATTATAGCTGGGGTTACCCACTTTGGCTGAAATAATGCTTCTTGTAGCCATCTACCAGTCTTTAACATCGGTCTGAGGAAGGCCCACTCCTATTGCAGAATGATTTTAGCACTTTCACGTCAACATTAGCAAGAGCCTGATGTAGGTCCTGTGAAGACACTTTAGGGTTTTTGGTGACTTCTTTTAGTATCTAGCGGCCTGCTCTCGAGGTGAACTTGTAGACTATTTTGTGGACAGTGAAATGACTGATTTCAAGATCAGATCTTTTGAAACCCCTTTCCAGACTCATAATCCGCTACAATCTTCTTTCTGAAGGCCTCAGGCAGCTCTTTCCATCTCACCATGGTGTTCACTATCACTTCAACAGTCAAGAGCACACCAAACTTAATGTCCGAGGGTTAAATAGGGGTCTCCTTCTAAAAGCTGAGTAACAATGTTCTAATCATGTGTGCCTGATGTGATCTCTTCTTTCAGGTTCCCTCTTAATGATCAAAGTAAAAGTTAAGGCTTCTTTGTATTCTGCTGACAGAACAATATGTTGCTGATATACATCGTGTAAAACTATTGCATTTTAACCTCTCTTTGCATTAATAAAAAATTTGAACTCTTAGAAACCCTATATTTATTTTATTTTTACAGCTGCATACTGTGTTTGTACTTTTACTTGTGTAATTACTAAATTACTTTAGCCATACTTGTTACTACTTAACCCCTGTAGAAGGATGTGAGATGTGATTTATAAGCATCTTGCTCAGCCTTCACTTATAGTTGATATGATACTTCTTTTACTATTTTTCAAACACGTTTGGTGGGGTTGGTGTGATGCTCAAGCTTTTAAGCTTCACTCCTGACTTAGCTGTGATGAGCAGGGGCACCGCTAGCAATTTAGGGCCCTATGACAGAATATAAGTTTGGGCCCCGTACCACACCTATTCCACACAAATACAGAGGAATAAATGTAGACAGTGAATAAATGTAAAGAAAAAAACACTTGGTATATTGATATATATTTAAAGCAATATATTTAATATTTAAATTTAAAGCTAATTAAAAAATAAATGTCTACACAGGTTACATCAATTAGATAAGAAATAAACAAACGCGAAACATACAATATATTTTATTTATTAGGATTATTTATAAATTTAATGAATTTTCTTTGGAACACGACTGATTTAAATTAATTATTATTATTATTATTATTATTATTATTATTATTATTATTATTATACCCAATAATAATAATAAGATCAATAATTATTAGACCAGTAACATCACCGTGTTGAAGAGACGCATGAGTAGCGAATTGGCATATTTAACATTCACCGCTAGATGGCGGTATAGTCACGTTCTTTGTATTTGTGCAGCCTACAAATAAAATTTATTTACCAAACACGCAAGTCGGAACCACAACACACACACACACACACACACACACACCACACACGCTTACACACACACACACACTGAAGAGTCTATAGAATACACTGCTGTTCATAGTTAAGCACAGTATGACAAAAATATATAAATATATTAAATGACTATAATAGTGTCATTTCAATGGCCACAAAATTAATTACATCACATACCTCAGGTTAAATCATGTGAAATGAGTAGTTAGGTTCTTTCTTTCTGTTTTAACCCTTTTGCCAACATTTCATCACAGGGTTATAATTTTTATATACGACAAAATCTTAATGTTTTTTTTTTGGGCCAGCTTTTGTAGAAGGACTGATTTTTATTGATGTTTATGCAAATTGTTTAGCTTTATATAAAATCAGGTAGGTTTATTTCTGGAACCCATTTTACTCAATTAATGCATGTGTGCCATGTTTTTATCAGTGACGTATTGAAGATAGAGTATATGCATATCTATCTATCTATCTATCTATCTATCTATCTATCTATCTATCTATCTATATATATATGTGTGTGTGTGTGTGTGTGTGTATATATATATAGGATATATATATATATATCTATATATATATGTGTGGTGTGTGTGTGTGTGTGTAGATAGATAGATAGATAGATAGATAGATAGATAGACAGATAGATAGACAGATAGATAGATAGTGGGGGGGGTAGTTTTAGATCTGTTCCTATATAGTCCCGACGTCGTACTAACCCACGGTGATGTTTTAGCTACCAGTGAAATCCACGTGTGTTTGAAAGCATTGCGATTGCGGGGTTTTTCGCTTTGGAGTCTGTATTGCAATGTGTTTACTAATACTGGGTGGAGAAAAACACTGGGTTTTTTTACAGTGTTTCGCTTTGATCGCGCTTCACTGATTGGCTGCTGATGGTTTTCAATCCTGCGTGGGCGGTATCATCTGTCCAATGATAGATGAGTTCCCGTAACGCCGCTTCCAGACCAGTGTTCGCTTTCTGTCTCCCCCATACACACACACACACACACACACACTCACACTCACGCACACTTACTTACACACGCATACAAACACACAGTGACAGGAGCACGCACGAGCGGAATACTACTTTGGCTGGATCGCAGAAACTTTGACCAGAACTTCATAACAAAGCTTTTAGATGTCAGGCGCTTTTCTCTTCTTTGCGTTTTAACTCGCTTTAACTTATTTACGATTTTACAGCGTTGTAAATGTAGAATAGCGGTGTTTTGTTGTTTTTTTATTTGTAACAAAACTTTTCTTTTTTTGCCTTTTTAATCGCTGTTAAAGCGCGCGAGTCACTCGTGCGCTGCCAACTCTATGTGACGTTGGGCGTTTGTCGGTACCAATGGCGGAAGCGGCCCAACAGCAACAGCAGCAGCTGGTCGACATTGACCCGGACTTTGAGCCCCTGTCACGGCCCCGATCGTGCACTTGGCCGCTGCCCCGGCCTGAGTTTACCAACCCTGCCGACTCGAGCACAAGCTCACCGGCCCCATCAGTCAAGCACGAACCAAGTGGCACCTCCGACTTTCTAACAAGCCTTAGTCTACTTGAAGAATCCGAGGATTATGCTGACGACAAGCCGCTTGATTTTCAGTGCCAAGAAAACTGCGGGCATCGACAGCAGCAGCAGCAGCAGCGGCCGCAGATCTCCGGCGCTCCGCTTCCTCCACAACAGCAGCAACAGGTGCCGTTACTTTCCTCCTCTTCCACAGCGGCGGCGCAGAGAAAGAGCGGCTCAGCACGGCGCAACGCCTGGGGCAACATGTCTTACGCTGACCTGATCACCAAAGCCATCGAGAGCTCACCCGAGAAGCGCCTCACTCTGTCACAGATCTACGACTGGATGGTGAAGAGCGTCCCTTACTTTAAGGACAAAGGCGACAGTAACAGCTCCGCCGGATGGAAGGTATTTATGACAACATTACACGGTACACGTGCAGGAGCAGAACAACACTAAGCAGCCCAGTTTATTGCATTTAACACTGGATCAGCTCCTAGTTACTGGAGAGATGTTTTTTTTTAAGATCACACAAGTGCGCAGAACAGATCCCTTGCTGCCAGTGATCCTTTACCAGTCATATGACAGGACTAGATTAAAAGTTAAGCAAGAAGTGTATGCTGACAAGGAGAATTCCTGATTCTGGATGAATATATGCACAGACATGCTGTGTGTGTATGTGTGCAAACTGTCTAAAGTCTTTTCTTCTTTCATGCACTGGTTAGTATGTTTGCCTCACCTTCAGGCTTCCAGGATCGATTCCCCTGTTTTCCTTGCCAGCATTTAGTGTTTGCATATTGTCCTCATGCATAGGTGGTTCTAAAATATAATATCATATTAAATATATATTCAACTTTATTGTCATTGTGCGAGGTACGTGTACAGCACCAATGAAATGCTGTGTTTTTCGCATATCCCATCTTGGGGGTCAGGGCGCAGGGTCAGCTATGATGCAGCACCCCTGGAGCAGGAAGGGTTACGGGTCTTGCTCAAGGACCCAGCAGTGGTTGGCTTGCCGGTGGTGAGGCTTGAACCCAGGTGTTTCTGGTCTTCACATCAGCAACTCAGCACCTTAACCATTTAAGCCACCACTGCCCCTTAAAACATGTGTTTTATGCTGATTGATATTGTGTGTAGTGTGTGAATAAGTGTAAAAGTGTGTGTGATTGTGCCATGTAATGGCTTGCCACCCTATCCATGTTGTCCACTGCCTTGTGATCCATGCAACTTATAGTGTACAGTACTAGGCTTTAGATCTATTTGTTAAGAGTGGAAGACCTCCATTCCTCCACGCCACCCTATTTTAACCCTTATGCGCCATCATTTCTAAAGACAATTGCAACACAAAAAAATATTGTAGTGAAAATCCATGAAAACTACCTCATGAGACAGGAGCTAAAGTTACGTTGTTAGTTGTAGTGCCATGTCACACTATATACCCAACGGCTTATGCGTCAGTTCGCCTACGATGCATGCCAGGTATGTTTGCATAAAAGACCACATGCAGGCAAACTTTGGTTCCACCCACTGATTGGAGTGCATTGTCCCAGCATTCCTTAGGCTTTGTGCTTTTGTCAGAGCGATCTTGCAAGCTTAGTGTTCTCTAACCTGCCTTAATAATGTGTATGAATCAGTGTTCCCTGCCAGGAAAGACTCTGCATACTTATGACGCATTGCTGCGTAATAACGCAGACAGTGTTTTGATTCAGGTTTCAAAAAGAAATTTGGCGGAACGGTATATGTTGACGTCTGCTCCTGCTACCGTGCTGAAGTTGGGAAAGTCATTTATTGAATAGATGTGTGTGCAGTCTGATGTAGGAAGTGGTGGCACAGTGATTAATTGTTGGACTGCTAATTTGAAGATCAGGGTTCGAATCCCAATCCTACCAATTTGCCACAACTGGCAAATGCCCTTAACCTTCAATCACTAAGTTGTATAAATGAGATACATGCAAGTCAGTTTGGATAAGGACGTCTGCCAAATGCCATGAATGTCATAATGTGCAATTTGTGAAATAAATAATGTAAATCTCAGTGAATGGTTATTGCATTACGGCTTTTCTGATACTTTTACAGTTTGCATTTAACCCTTATTCTTTTAAGTCTTTGGCTTCATTTGCATATGGTATTGTGTTTGAATGTCAGACACCGCTTATTTTTCCTAACAGTTTTCTTCTCGCTGTGCCTGCATAGATGAGCATTAGTGCCTGCATAGATGAGCATTAGCTTCTTATCGCCCTGCATTATGTAATTATGTGTGAGAGTGTAAATCTGGTTAGCTCAGGTGAGAGTGAAAATCACCAAACGTTTTTTTTTTTCAAGGCTACGAAGCAGAAGTGCAGAAAAGACACAGAGTAAGAGAGGACACTGGCATTTTTTTTTACCTTAGATAAAAGAGCATAGAAAGAGAGAGAGAGAGAGAGAGAGAGAGAGACATTGGCATTCATTTATTTTCTCATGTCCACAGGCAGTCAAACACTTTCCCTAATTCATTGGGCTTAAATTGTTGAGTGGAGAAGAATTCTGAAACGGCTCCAGCTGAACTCATGTCCAAAGTGTAAACTGATCCTTTTTATAAAGTATCTCACACTGCTTTAATGTCAAACCTCCCAGGAAGAAAAGCTTGTGGTTAGTTTGCTGTAATCTCATCTTATAGCATCAGACACAAGGCTGTGCTGTGCAAAAAAAAATGTGAAAAAGAAGCATTTTTTTATTGGGCTACACAAACATAAAGATAAATTCAATCATAATCTTTATTCGTCGTTCAGTGCAATTTAATTAAAGTGTTACAAGTGGCTCTACGACACTCTCAGTAAAGATTAGAAACAGCTTTTTGTTTTGTTTTGGCAGGATACCCAAAAATAATAAAAGTTTTATTGTGAATAGCAGCTATTTTTGCTTAGGATTTTAATGTTTCAGTAAATCAGATCGGAAAGTTGCATCTGCTAGTAAACACAGTCTGCATTAAATGTTAATGTTAAACAGTTAGTCATAGAATTGTGAGTCAGAAAAAAAAAATGATATACTGTACGTAAAAAGGTTCTGTGACCATCTGAATACAGATTTAGTCTCACTCTTACCTTTATAATAACCACCACACTTCTATTGTGGTGTGTGGCTGTGGAGATTTGGGTTAGTGAGATCACCAATATCGGGTGCATATGGGATTTATATTCCAATAGGCTGTGCCATATAGCTAATTATGGCGATGTTTTTTTAAATGGTGTATCGATATTCTAACATGTAGTATTAATTACGCTTGAAACTGATTTATGTTTACTTTAATATTTCATTAAAATCCTAATATATTGTATTGTCACCCATATATCGTGATGTGTATCGTATCCTGATGTCCTTGCCAATACACAGCTATATATTTTAATATACTTTATATATCAAAAACCCTGCAGCCCTAGGTATATGGAAAAAAAACTTTATTAAAATTTTGTTACTATTATTATCAATATTATAACCTTGCAGTATTCCTTTTCCCTGACCTATGACCGCCTTAGCCGGTTTTCACACATTAAATTGACTAAAGACTCCTGATTTTTTGGTACACTGTAATAATCAACTGAATGGCACAGATTTTAAATGGAAGATGTTTAGTGAAACATGTGTTAAAAAAAAAATGAAATAAAAAAGGTGAGTCACCATGTCCTTTGCTGCTGAAGCCTTGAGACACAGTGCATTAAGAGACATAGCTACAGTTTTCACATGAAGTGACTTCCTGAGCATGTTGCGTAGAATTATAGTAGACCTTTCATGCGAATGTCTATTAAATGTAGGCAACAGAATAAACCAGTATGATCATTGTCTTCTGAGTTAGTTAGTTTGTGTCAAAGTTTTAGCATCTATGTGTTCCGAAGATAACACATAAGTGTTCGCTGCACTGTTTCTACACAAACACACCTAGCCAGATGTTTTCACTCCATGCACAGATGACCCTGTGTCTGCTCTTCCTGTAATTTATATACGAAACAGACGTCACTCGGCTAGTGCAAATATTTGATGCAGCACATAGCCACCAATCATCATCGTAGGCTTACGAGCCAAGAATCGATTTTTTCAGTTCTTCGGTACATCTCACTCAAGATATCGCATTCTTTGCCACCTTCATCAGTCACCTAAACCTCTTTGAAAACTAACTGGAACTTGGTTCTAGCATTAAAAGGGCTTCATGTTAAACTGACCATTACTACTAAAGTCATGTTCACTGGTATTTCGTTATTAAATATGTCTAAGGGTGCTGTTAAATCGGTGTGACATGATGTTAATAAAACAAGGTAACGTGAGGGAAAAAACGGTAGTCAACTTACAGAAAGACCTTTGTCCTCTGTTCTGAAGACTTTCTTTAAGTTACAGCTGATTCTGACTGGTACACAACGCTGATGATGGAGACTCGTTCCATAACATCCAATACCATGAAGGTATCTTCTCCTTACCATTAATAACCTTCACCACCTGTTTATGTGGAATGTTTTGTCATGACGCTGTATGTCCTACCAATCAAGCACTTAAAACCGCCCTTTTATATAGTTTTTTTTTAAATTAGGAGTTACTAACTTATAGTGTCCTAAGAGCTCTTGTTATACAGTATGTAATGAGAAGCTCAAGAAGAATTTGGAACCTCTAAAGGGGGTAAACAACCGGCAAATGTATTGGACTGCTGATCAGAAGATTGTACTGCAAGTTCAATTCCCAGGACTAACAAGCTGCCAGTGTTGGGTAGTTGTGCAAGGTTGTTAACCCTCAGCTCCCAAGTTACAAGGGTGTCTGCCAAATGCCAGAAATAGAAGCATTTGGAAGGTTAACTTTTCTTAAAATATTTTTAAGGTATTTTACACTTATCGAACAGTAAATGCATGTGTATTTATTGCACAAATTCCAAATTAGTGCATTAATTTGTAGCTGAGTGAAATGTGTAAAGTGATGCGAAGTGGTTAAGGTGTTGGACCGATATCTGGAAGAGTGGGGTTTTATTCTCAGCACCACCAAGTTGCCACTGCTGGGCCCCTGTGCAAGGCCCTTAACCCCAAATTGCTCGGTTGCATAAAAGAGATGAATGTAAGTTGCTCTGGATAAAAGAGTATGCGAAATGATTTTAAAGTAACTGTATGGAGTAAAGTGGTTCAAAGCTAATCCAACGCTACATTTAAGTTATATTGGCTTATATTTCCATCTGTTACTGTATAATAAAGGCATATTAAATGTATCTACAATTGTAAACCTCAGTGGAGTAAAAAATGGGGTCAGGAAAGTTCAGATCGATTTTTATTATAGTTAGTTGCAGAAAAACTGAATAACTAACAAAAAAAAAATTTAAGATAGCATCAAAATGTTAATAAAAATCCTAACCTGGTGTTATTGTTCGAGCTTCTTTCTCACATGTTATTGTCTTAAGCTGTGGATGCTGTCTGAGATTACACATCCTAAGAATTTTAGTGAGTTTCAGAAACTGGATGACATCAGAATAGGCAATCTATGCCTCGAATATGAAGCTCCCATTGGGATGAAATGATCGAGCCCTGCACTATGACTGGAAAGCTGTGTTTTCCAAAATGCCTGACCTTCTCCTCTTCCACCCACTTCTTCCCTTCTTATATCCTCGGAGCGGCTGCTCTTCCTTCAGCAGCAGCACAGGCCGCTCCAAACATGACTTGGCATAAACTCGGGTAGTTTTCAGTAGGCACAGACACCCAGAACAGACTGCTTCCCTCTCTAGCCCCCTGAGGCAGACAGTCTCAGTACAAGGTTTGCAGGGTTCAGATAAGGCGACACCTCTTAAAGGTTGCATAACCAGATGTTTTACAGGAATCAAAGTGCCCTGGGACAGAATGTGGTGGCACTTGTTAGTAAGCAGTTCATTTGAAAAGATGAGGCTTTTTAGCAACGCACGCGACAAACCTTAGCCAAGTTTCTACACGAAGTTAAGACAAATGACGTACAACAGCAAAACAATAATAACCACACCAATCACATGGCTGACGTTTTCTACTTTTATTTGACTTTCTACCTATCTGATCTATTTGATCTATTGTATTCAGGACTTTCCTTACATGCATGACAATTATTCAGGTGAATCTGCAGAATAAATGTAATTATTAAATGATAATTTTTTTTTTTATTTTTTTTTTTAATTCAGCACGTCATTTGGGGACGTCTAACAACCCAGAGAGTGAGAGGAAACATGTACTTCTTTTCCAGACAGAAGCTGCCACTGACAACCAGAATAAAGGGGAAAGGAAAAATAATCTGCATTTAGTGCTCCATAAATAAAGGAGACCTTCCACGAATCCTGGTAGCAAAGAAACAGACAAACTGTCAGCACTATCTCAAGTTCCTGCCGGCAGGCCAATACTTGTCCGTTTTTTACATAATAAACAGATAAATAAATAAATAAAAGAGTTTATGACCACAAATCTCTTCTGTTCAGTTATAATTCGTCCAGGCACAGCCGTGCCTGCTGTGTTAGTCTTCCTGTGAAGCCGGTACTGCACGTCATTCGGTGTAATTCTTCTTCGAGGTCACTGACTCTCAGTCTGAGTTTGTTTATTAAACAAGATCCCGTGTTTATCTATTTAGTCCAGTCAGGTGAGGACATGTATTTGCAGCCGTAAGACGTGATCTGAGTATGGAGGTAATTCTCGAGAGATCGAGGTAGTCCATGGAGCACATTAAAAAAAAAACGCATGATACGTCAAAATTACAACTAGAAGGTGTGGTGTGGAGGTATTTTTGGGTATGATATCAGAGGAGAATTGGCACCTCGCCTCATGTACTCTCCTATGCCTATTTGTGTGTGCTGTCAGGGTGGTGTAAGAGAGGCCTCGATACTGCTCACACCACAACACAGCACATTGCTATTTCAGCATACTGCTGGCCAAAGTCCAGGGACAGTACATCGCAACCTCATGATTTAGTTTAGCGGTGTGTGTGTGTTGGTGTGTGTTTGAGTTGTCAGACAGTATGTTCACTATGTTACCAATCCTAACGTTTGAGTTGTGTAATGTTCAATGGCAGTGGAAAAAGGACTAGTTATATAACTTTATTCATTTAATATTAAGCTTCACTGGGTATTGATCGGATTCAGTTTTCTTCTCCGGCTTTGTGACTACCACTTAGTTAAGTCTATGAAAAATTCAGCATGTTAAACTATCGTAATTTATTATGTCAGTCTCACAGTTTTCCACACAAACTGTTGTGTCTGCTGATGAATTAGTTCATGACAGAGTAAACTAGTGACACTATGTCTAGATCACTGACAGGAATACTTTTACTTCATGAGTTGGAAATTGTTCCGTGCTATGCTGGCCAGCTCTCCCAACAGACCCAGAAAACACTTAAGCCAGACTTCCTGTAACTGTTTCCCAACATCTAAGGGCAAACTTTCATCTGCGATGTGCAGATACCTCACGCAGAGAACTCACTAAATCTATGCTTTTAAAACGGAACCAACCTCAGCACCACATGTAGGTCAACTCGTCCCAGGGCATTGACACAAGCTAGTTTGTCCGCCTCATGTTACTCTTTCTGCGCCGTTTACAAAAGCGTCGGATGGCGTGAATACACATATTGGACCATTTAAACAGCAAGCAGTCATGGTGCGTGAGTCAGAGTGAGTCACAGAGCTGTTTTGGCAAACCGGGAGGAGAGACGCGTGCGAGGAAAGGCTGTGTGTCAGTGGAGTTTTTGGGCTGAGCACTTGTCAGGCTCATGACTGTATGCACAACTTGTTTTTCCTGGTTTAACGTATACATTCAGTGGTATTTAAGTTGGTCCTACGTTATAGCAGTTGCTAATGCATTTATGATAAGTGAAATTTATGTGTTAATAATAATGTTAGTTCTTTAAAACTGACATACAATCCTACCATCATATAATTGTTTTTATCCGGCATTTAAAAAGTAATTTGGTTTAAATGTTATCACTTTGTGGACACAATTGAAGTGATCATAATTAAAGTGATAAATAGTTTTTAAAAAGCAGACGTTAGCCACTGAAGCTAACTATTTAGCTAGCTAGTACATGCAGGTATAATCACAGGAAAAAAGGGGCAAAATTACTTGTGAATACGCACTTGTTATTTAGTGATATTTGTAATTGTAGGAAAGGAAATTATTACATTTATGTTGTAATTACATTTAGCATAATATAAACTGAAACTTATATCCAGAAATACCAACAAAGAGCACTAATCCTGATTAATTAATGCATTCAAATAAGCCTTCAGTATTTTGCTAACAGTATTTTGCCCCAGGAGGGCAACAAATGATACACTTCATCATTTGCTATTCATTTCACTCATTTTATACTCACTTCATTTTAAACAATGACAGGAAGCTAGCTCCTGAAGCTTACAACTTGGCTAGCTAGTACATGCGCCTGAGCGAACAGTGGAAATAAGATGAAATGATAAGCAGTATCAACAATTTTATCTTTTTATCGTTTTAAATTAACCATTTGAAAAAGGGGGCGTTATGGAATATCCTCATAAACAGGGTACTTAGTTGTGATGTTAAGATATGACAAAATTACCAGAGAAATGAGATAGAAATCGAATGGGTAGCTCTATGAATGCTAGGCTTGATCTATATCTTGCATGCGTTGCCAAAAAGTGAGTTTTTATTAGCTAAAAGTATTTCAGAAGTATTGAAAAACACACACAGGTCAAAACCTGACCATTATTCAATACAATATTCTAAGTCACACCACTTAGAGTCTACAGATATGTTATTAATGCTATGTACTTGAATGTTTAAGATAATGTGTGTGTTGAATCCAGTGTCAGTGTTTAAGATTTAGGCAGTCATTTTTATGAGCCCATTTGCTGCCAAAGGCTCAAACCACAGGCATTAGACTCTCCAGATTGTTGTGCAACTCCTGCCCTAAAGCGATTATGAGTGGTGCCTGTCAGGCTGGCCCACCACACACACACACACACACACACTCTCACTCATACATACACACTGCCCGGTTTGCTTCATGTTTGCACTTAGCCTGAAACACATGTATAAATAATCACGAATTCAGGATGTTTTCCTGCATGACATGTAAACTGTATGTATACACAGATGTTCTCACACACACACACACACAGAAAGAGCTCTGCTGTCCAGGGTAAAACGATGTGCTACTTCTCTAGCCTTATCTGACATCCGCACGATGTGGGAATTCCTTTGGAATCTTGAGTCAACTACGGCATCAGGTTTCTTTACCATCTTTATCAGAATTTCATTCTCTTCTCTTCAGTTTCTCACCGCTTTATTGATTAATAGGAATGATTAGCTTGTACAGTTTTTCTTGAAATTTTTTCTGTAAAAAACAGGCAAAATACCTGCATGGTAAACTTACAATAGGGCCGTGTAAAAATATTGATACGGCTAACTATCGCAATATTTTTTTCACATAGCATATCGATATTTCAACCTCTAGTATTGATACATATATACATTAATTTTTAGACTGATTCACGTTTATGTTAATATTTAATTAAAACCCGCAGTGCTGACTTCCTGTACTGACTTCCTGTAGTTGCCATGCGGTTATTGTCTTAGAAATGAGCATGGCGGAAAAAAGAGCGCCTTCGATTTTGTATTTTTAATATTTTTAGCTATTTGTTTAAGTTTTTTAATCATTTATAAATATTTCAAGGTATTGTACTATGTACTGGATTGCAATATCTATTGTATTCTGATATATTGTATTGTGACCCATGTATCGTGATATGTATCGTAAAGCCCTTTCCATTACACAACCTAGAACTAGTAACTAATATTTGTTTCTCTGGCTTTCTAATGCTTTTTATCCTTACCTTAATGCCTTTAATGAAACCTTTTCAGCAGTGTGAGTGTGTTTTGTGGAGGCGTGGGAGGAGAAGAAAAAGGGGTTGTTTTGGGGATAGTAAATTCTTGAGCTGTGGCCAAGACAGTGGGATAGATTAACCGTGTGCCCACATGTGCACTCGTTTTTGTCTCAATGAATCATTGATGTGATGGTACGCCAGCTTGCAGAAGCAGAGTTTGCGGAGGCACTCGAATAGGCAGGATTTTCTGAGATTTTTTTTTTTTTTTTTGGCACTGCCAATTCCATCTGTGTTTTCATGCCTGGGATTCCCATGCAGTATTCTTTCCATTCCACAGATTATTACCTGTATTTTATTTCAATATTGACTGCCAGGAAATAGAATGTCACAGGAAATTTTCACAGCTGAAAATATGTATGTGTGTCTGTGTGTGTTAATAGGCATTTACCTACAGTCTTGAAAAAAATTACTTGATTTTGTATGTTCGCCCACTGATGACAAAGACATGATCAGTCTATTATTATTTAAATGGTGGGGTTAATCTAACAGTGCGAAACAGAATAACAACAAAAAAACAGAACAAGAAAAATGAGTTACAAAAAAATATAAATTGATTTGCATTTTACTGAGTGAAATAAGTATTTGACCTCTTTACAAAACAAAGCTTAGTACTTGGTGGTAAAACAGTTGTTGGAAATCACAGGGGTCAGGCGTTTCTTGTAAATGGCCACCAGGTTTGCACACATTTAGGGGTAATTTTGTCCCTTGCCTCTTTGCAGATACTCTCCAAAGTAGTGAACTTTCGAGGCTGATGTGTGGCAACCTGTACCTTTAGCCCCCCTTCACAGATTTTCTGTTGAACCCATTTTTAATGTCCTGGATAAGGGAAAAGGTTCTCACCCAGGATTTGATGGTCCATCATCCCTTTAAAGCGATAAAGTTGTTCTGTCACCTTAGCAGCAAAACATCCACAAGGCGTAATGTTTCCACCTCCATCTTTGATAGTGGAGACGACACTTATGGGGTCATAGGCAGCATTCATCTTCCTCCAAACATGGCGAGTTGAGTTGATGCCAAAGAACTAGATTTTGGTTGAATCTGACCACAACACTTTCACCCAGTTCTTCTCTGAATTATTCAGATGTTCGTTGGCAAACTTCAGACGGGCCTGTACATGTGCTTTCTTGAGCAGGGGGGCCTTTTTTTGAAATGCATTTTTTTGTTGTTATTCCAACTTTCACTGTTAGTATAAACATACCATTAAAATTAAAGACTTGTTATTTCTTTGTCAGTGGGCAAACGTACAAAATCAGCAGGGGATCAAAAATGATTTTTCCCCTTCACTGTATCTACTTACTGTTGACTTCTATACTAATCCTTTTGAGCCTGCACTGGATATACTCAGTGCCCTAATTTGCTTTCAGAGTACAAAACTGTAATTATTGTTTGGAGTATCATCACTTGCTCTAAACACATGCACCCTTTTTTAAGTTTAGAAAACAATAGTTCTCTATGATGCCATGGCGTTTGAAGTGGTGAATATTTCTTCAAAACCAAAGGTCTAGTGTGTCTGTATATTAACTAGACTAAATAGATTTGCTGCCTATTTGTGGCCTCCTTGAGGTTCATGCTGAATGATTTTTTCCTTTTACATTTCATACTGTTCTCTTCAAAAGGTCACAACATTTTTGAACCACGTACCAAACATTGGCAGTCTGACCCATTTACAGTCATCCTAAGATAACAAAAAGGAAGATTTTAATAATTAAATGTTGTGATCATATTGTTTTCATTTCTGGAGGAATAAAATCATCCTGACTAAATATATCAGCATTATTGAAGCAGACTCGTCATTAATTAAGAAACAACAAAGATCACAGTATTACTATAAGTATGATTAAAAGAACTATGTAATTCACGCAGCGATACATAAAGCCATGTCTTATATTATGGCCCACACTTTGAAAGCTGCAACAAAAGTACATTTGTGTGCTGTTTTCTAACTGCTTTATAAGTGAATGGAAGGTAAGTATAGGTAAAAGCTTAACTTTACTGTATATCCCCAAAAGTTTGTTAACAATTTTGTATTTTTTAGAAAATATCATATAATACTCAATTCAATTCACTTCAGTTTATTTGTACACCGCATTTAACAATAGACATCGTCTCAAAGCTTCAAAGACCAAACTTTAACAATACTATGTTATTCGTTTGTAGTAACATTTAATGCTGTTGAATGTCTATAAAACAAGGGAATTCCTACTGGATATAAAAGATCTTCCTTTCTCTTTCTTTTGAATTTGACAAAACAAAAAAGCAGCAGGTTATGTGGAAACTGTAAATGCAAAGTCCAATGTCTTTTTATGTCCTGTGGCTTAAAGCTCAAAGGCAGGACACAATTAGATCACCTCCTTTTGTGATATCCTTTTAATTCAAATCACTCCAACCACTAACAGGAAGTTGGGCCTTCAAAAAAAGCAGTAGGGTATGCAACAGTGCAGAGATGATGTCAGCAATTTCAGGCAGGGCTATGGCTCTGACGCCAGTGGAATGGGCTCTTCCTGCTTTACTTCCTCTCTCGCCTGGACCTTTAGTTCTTTCTTCCCACGTCCCCTTCCCTCTCCGCCACAAGGCTTAGCCGGATTGTTAATGAAAGCCATGAGGGATTACAGTCAACTTACATTTAGTGAGGGCTTTCAATCAACAGGCATCTCTGTTGTAAAAATGTAAAGCTCAGTCCTTTCGTTTTTGAACTCCTAATAAATAAATGAAAGGTTATATTTCACTCTTCAACATAAAGAACATTCTTTGGAGTCTTATCCTAACATCTTAAAGGATTTAGACTTAAAGTCTACCAAAGGATGAACTGGATTCCATCATTTGCTGGTCTCTTTTTCTGTTGCATAACCAAATCCCGGACCAAAGGGGGGTGGAGGGTGTGCTTGAACAGATGTGTCACTAGTGACTTTTGGTATGAAGCCATTAAATGTGCATGCATTCGCTTTGGACGTTGAGAAAAAGACTACCGGTTTTGTCTGTCTTGCCCAACTCTTGTTAAAACCTATAAAAGTGAGTATTTTTGCCCTCATAGATTATAATGTGCGTTAATGTGTATGTCTGGCCTTTGGTTTGGGTTTGAAACTAACAAGCAGTGTATGAAATATAATTACCCAAAAGAACAAATAACCTGTTAAGCATGACCCATGCTAATGCGATGAAGGCATGTGTAGCCTGACTCGTGTCTGTCTGGTGACACTCGCAGTGTGTTGATGTGTTTTTGTGGTCGATGTTAGACGTCTGTCAAGCGCCGTAGACTTGTATGGTAAAAATAGGCTTGGCTGAAGTACAGCTGTGGTTTTGCTTAAGTAAAGCTAACCTGTCTTTCTCAGGAGAAAAATGGGAGGGCAAAGTAACAGGTCCAGTACTATTCCTGTGTATGGCCTTCTTAATTCAGGACCTGGAATAGTAATCAGCAAGAACTTTCTCTATAACCAGGAAAAACACTTGTTACTACTGAAGCAGAATACATAGGATTCAAAAAAGTACTTGGTCCTTTTCATCTTTACTTCAGCAGCCTGAAAGTTGCGTGACACTTAGACTCACTTAATAGCCACATGACCTGAACGAGGTCTCCTGTAGCCAGACTGGGACAACACCCCAAGGGAATTAGTCTACACTGTAGCCTAGTCTGCCAATAACTAACACACAGACTGCAAGCAAACCTACGTCTGAAGCCCCACCCCACCAATCCTAACAAGCGTACACTGCTTCTTTATACCAGTACAACACAGCCACACACACTCCAAAATAATGCCTCTACCACTTGACCGCCACAAACATGACTCTGTCTATTCATGGGGTCAATTTTCGTAAAGACACCAGCAGTATAGGCGCATATCTGTTAGCGAGTATGAATTTGAGGTCACTAAAGTTTATTGAGTTTATTTAAGTTAAAATTTGAATCTAAAATTGATAAATGACTTAAAATGAAACCGAATTGACTATCGAATATTGGATATACATAGGTTGTAGTTTTATTCAGGTGCAGCCTACAGTATAATACAATGTGATACTCAAGAAAAAATCATTTTTAATCTTTTTTACATTTTGATTTATGGGAAATGCCCCAGGACTGATCCCAGATCAATGGCTCCCCCACTATATATTTGAGTAATCGCTTTATCAGGGTTGTGGGGTACACTAAGCATGGAATATGAGCCACTGCAGGGCACATTTATTTATGTTAACAGCATTTGTCAAAAGCTTTTATTTTTCTTTATCTAACTGAGGATAAAGAGCTTTGAGAATTTTTTTGAGAATTGAGTTCACCATCCTCTGAACGGCAAGTCAACATCCACATCCTATCCACTGAGCTACCATTTTCCATGCACATACAGTGCATTCACAGACACCAATTTAAAGGTGCAGTGGGACATCTTGGAAGATGTGAGTCTGATAGCACTGAAACTTTACATCCCACATTTAATGAAAAACCCCTTTTAAATCCATGCCTCCTATACGCATAAACGCACACAGAGTAAATAACCAAAAACGACATTACTACAATACACCGCAGTTTTCACCGGTAAAAAAAACTGATTACACACTGCTGCTGTAGTTGAACTCATTCGTAAGGGTACACAAACTTAAGTTTACTATCAAAAGTACAAAAATACACACTATGATCCTGCCATACTTCTTACTCTAACCATGCTATTATTTTTCAGACCCTTTGACTTCTGTAGTAGACATGAACACAGGGTGCGCAGAGATATGCACATGAATATGATGACAGGCGGACATTGAGAAAATTTCTTGGTACAGACATTTCTTGGTCCCACAACTTCTACAGTATAAATGTAAATCTACTCTGCATGTAAATATATTTAGAACGTTTAACCCAATGATTGCTATCCTGATGTGAGGACATTTTTCAACCAGACCGAAAATATTCACCTGTTATACCTGTAATGTTACCAATCAGTCGGGTAGCATGTTATCGGAAGAACTAGAAGAACATACAAGCAGACATGAGAAAATGTGAAACGCTGCACAGACAGTAACTCAGTGTGACTAAGAATGAAACAAGGGACCCTGAAGCTGTATGGCTTCAGAAAATGGTACCTGCCGCACTACGATTCAACCTAGCATAAAATTCAAAAACTAGGATTAAGTGAGAAATTAGGTTAAAAACTTAACCTCACACTTTAAGATCAAGAACACACACATCATTACCTACATAAATCAGTCTCTGACGCTCTGTAAAGTATTTCACCGGATGTCCTACTGAACTAATCTACCCACATAAAGCAGATGTATTTCCTGTCATCACATTGATGTGGAAAATCTACAGACAAAGTTTGATAGTTTCTGTCTGTCTGTTTCAGCCCATGTTGCGCACCACTGTCAGCAGTAGCACTCTCGGTTTGATTCATCGCCTACTTTTGTGCTGAAGTCACAGCGGTTTATTAGTTAGTACGTTGTCGTCCTGTGGCCAAATCCACCTACAGCTTAACAGTCTCATCTTGTTCTTGTGTTTGGAGGTCAGACTTATTACCTGAATGAAATTTTGAAAGAGTTATTAGAAACCGCCCGCCCTTAACACAGCTTCTTGCCAAAAGGAAATGGCTTTTTTGTTCAGGGTGATTCATTTTCTTTAGTAGTCTCATTGTATAAGTGACTTCCTGAAGCATAGCTGTTCATAAACTTTTGCAGATGCAGCAGAAGAAAACTGGATTTTCCTGCTTTTCCTCTTGTTTTGCTACTATCAGAGTGGCAGAGTTTGATTCGGAATCCTTGGCGCTTGAATCCGTCGTCTTTACACAGCTTGTGGCAGTTGGCCTCGGACGGTGACGGCGGTGTTTTTGCAGAGGCATTAGCAGGATCGGTATCAGTGCTAGCCAGCACTTCCTGTGCGGATACAATGGAGGAGGAAGTCTGCTAATAGCACAGCTCTCGGCTGCTTTGCTTTACTCTCCTGCTCTTTGCCCCCTAACCCACACCCAAGCTGGGTTCATTCCTGCCTGAATGCCACAGAGGGGCCCTCGAAGAGTCACTGAGTGCAGAAGCTAAGATGCCACATTCCGCAGATTAATTTACACAACACACCAAGCAAGAATCACCATGTGTATGTGTAGATTAAAGGAATCAGTGCCTTTTTCAAGAGTTTGGCTTCATTTTTATTAAACTAAATGTGAACTAAATTATATGCAGGAACTTTTTGAGACCCCCTGAGTTTTGTGAATTAGTAAGCTACAGTATGTTTAATTGGAATAAGTTACTGCAGTTGTATATACTGATTATGTAATGAATTTTAATTCGTTTATTAATTAGCATCACATGTATTTTTATTGCTTATTTAACTCTAGTCTTATGCCAATACCTTGAAAATCCCCAAGATTACTGCAATTAGGACAAAATAAATGACACTGTATTGCAGAAGAAACAGAACCATGACATGGTTCCAGCCAATCACAGAGTAAAATTACACATTTACTCACACAATTACGAGATGTAGCGTCTACTTACACTTACACATGCTAAACAGAGAACCTAGAGGAAACCCATGCAGCATGAAGAAAACATGCAAATTCCATACACAGGTTAGTGGCATTTGAAAACATGTTCAAATTCTTATATATTTGGAACATATGTAGAAAAGATTAGTAAATGTATTTACTTATAGTCTGTTGGCCATTAGGGCTGGCCTGGTGGTGCAGTGGGTACAGCTACTGTCTTAGAGCTCCGGGGTCTCTGATTTAATCCTGAGCATGGAGCTTTTTATGTTCTTCTTGTTTCTTTAGTTCCATCCCAAAAACATGTCAGATGTTAGATTGATTGCTGTGTTTGTGTATATGTGTGTATGTGTCTATGTTGCCCCATACACACCCAATACTCAGGATGTCCGATATGGGCCAAGGATCTACCAAAATAAAGTAATTTCCAAAGATGAATTAATAAATGATTTACTTACATAAACACATAGAATATGAAGATGTTTGTTTCGGGGGATTTAGATTTAAAATGGCGTGAGTCCATTTAGCAAAGCTTTATTTTAATTTATCATTAACGGTCAAGGGACGTGTGGATTATACAGGCAGGAAAACAAGCTACATATTTTACTCCAAGTTTGTGTGGAAAGACGATCTTTTTTCACAAGGAAACCAACAGAAAGTAAAAAAAAACGAGATTGTTTGAAGCTGTGCCAGCATTTACATTTTAGTTGAAGTCACCAGGGTTTAAAAAATAACCCATAATCTGTAACTCTTGCATGTTAAGGGATATGAGGTCAGAGGAGTGACACAAGCACTTTTTCCAGAAAACAAGAGCAGAAAAGCAAATTGGATTGAGGATCTCCACACTAAGCGCTCTGTCTAATGGGCCTCTCCTCATTTCTAATTCAGTTAGCCAGCAACGTAACTGCATGACTCAAGGACTCTTTTGTGACCAGCGGCAACACGAGCGCCTGATCAGCTGGTTCCTAAAGTGTGTGTGTGTGTGTGTGTGTGTGTGTGTGTTCCAGTGTGAGAGGGAATGAATTTCCCCTGATGATCATTTTCTGAGTCTGCATGGAATATACATTATTATGAGAAACATAAACGAATCAATTTCGTTTTCACCAAAAACATACATTTTGTTTCTATATTTTACAACACTATTAATAAC
Organism: Bagarius yarrelli; assembly: GCA_005784505.1. NCBI lineage: Eukaryota > Metazoa > Chordata > Actinopteri > Siluriformes > Sisoridae > Bagarius > Bagarius yarrelli. The sequence continues at coordinate 1,676,483 of VCAZ01000058.1, read as the reverse complement.
ACAATCTACTCTACTTCTTTAACTTTCTAGATAAATCAGTTTTTTACATGGTTATGTTTTACATATTCACGTCCACTTACTGTTTAAACTGTCTCATTTTCCTGAGCTGTAATACCTTGGCAACGTATTATCGGTTGCCAGGTATTTAAGTATTGCGGTGAGGTTTTCTGCTGAAGCCATTTATAACTGGATAAGCCATGTAAATATGACCGGACGCAAGAGCAATGTGGGTTTCCTGTCCACCTTTTCTCCAGGCAGACGTTTATAGAGCTTCTTCGTATTGATTGTCTGAAAGTAGGCCAGTGTACTTTGCCGTGTCTACCCCCAGCATCTTTCAACGCCTAAACTAGATAACTTATCAAATATAAACACAGGAAATCTGTAGACAATTATGGAGTTAATATTGTCCCCTCAGAGGTTTTTTCCCCCTTTAACAGTTAGTCTTTTTTTTTTTACCACGAATTTTCCTTGTTATGGCATGTTTGCTTTTGTTTGTGTAGGACATTAGACATGTGGTAGCGGATGTGGTTGGACACTTTGATTACTCTTGATCTTTTGATTCTCATTCCTAAAAGTGATTTTTTTAGAAATAAAACTACTGTTTTAGGATTAGATGCTGCGTTCTAATACAAGCAGTGATATAGAGGGTGGTCTAATCCTGTAATTGTGGTTTTTAGCCTTATTATATAGTGTTAAATATAAAAATTGTGATATGTCACAATTGTGATATGTTTTTTTCTGATACAGGACACTTTAAGGGTTAATGTTTTTGTTCAAAAGCCCAGAGTGACTAAATCACTAGCTCCGAAACGTGAAGCCACCACTGCTTCTTAAAAATGTCTTGTTCAGAGAAAGTTTTCATCCTAGGACCTCACTGTTTAGCTGCAAACTTGGAGCGAACAGAAGGAACAGGAAGTACATGACAGGAAGTGGTGATGCACAGTGAGTCTGCCACAGGTGCAAATTTAGGAGCAGATGGTTTCTGTATCAGGTAATCTTTATACAGCTAAAGGTGAGAATGTCGCAATTCTGACTGAGATACACCTGACTATTACATCTGTTTGTGTGTGTGTGTGTGTGTGTTTAAACATTTTTTACCCCACACTTCTGGAAATACTTTTGACTATATATTTAAAGTGGCATTGGGTAGTTTCTTATTCATCAAAATAATATTAGTCAATTTAGGCACTGATGTTGGGTGGGGGGGTCTGGGGTGGCAGTCTAGAACAACCATAAGACACCATGTCTTCATGGATCTCAGTAGCTTTGTGCAGAGGGGCATTGTCTTGCTGGAACAGTGTTTAGGTCTGTTAATTCCAGTGGTGTGCAGTCAGTGATAATAAATTGTATTAATTTATTCGCAACAGTTTATTCTATTTATTTTATAGCATTTCTCTTGGCTGCACTGCTTCCAGCATGTGTATGTGAATGTTAGATTTTTTTGTCCAAGCAGATTTCAGTTTCTATGTGCTGCCATGTTAATCTAATCTGCCCAAAACATTTAGAACTATATTAGTAGTGGCAGATTGCTAATTGTTTAACATTATTAAAGACTGTTTCCCGAGGCCAAAGGTACAATGGTACAATATACAAACACATTTCAGTCCACTATGTGCTTCCAAATGTGTGGCAAAAGTGTGTACAGTATGTGGGTCTGCTGTCCACAACTTTTGGCCATTTGGTATATTATGTGTAGATTTTATTTTCTGGGTGTGAAATGATTTGTTTAACTACAATAACCGTCGTGATTATTCGAGTTGGTGAATTGACTCCACTAGATTTTAATTAAATTGTCAGGACTGGAGGCTGGGATTTCCCCCTTTATAACGCAAGCTTTATCTTGTATTCCATGCTATAAAAATACAGGACAAACCCTGAGCTTGTAACTTGTAATGTTGTAGGTAATTCTGTGCTTATTTGAAGCTTGAAACTGAGGGTCTGTTCCTGTTTCTAACACATAATTTCCGCGTAATAGAAGAAAAGAGAAAAGCCGAATATTTTATTAACAATTTTACAGTAAAATTAGGTTTTGTGTAACTGAGACTGATGCCATGACACTGTGGCACTTAATAGACCAAAAAAGGTCAAACCCCAGTGATGACACGGCTGCTGTGATGTGTCATGTTGTCATCATGCTGCTGAACGTGTCATAGGGGTCATGAGGGGTCAGGACAATATCATTTAAACTAACGTTAAGCGTTTCTGCCGTAAAGTAGCACGAGGAACAGTTCGGTGGCCAAACGGCAGCAGTACTCCAGCAAAGTGAAAGCAAAATATTATGTGTTTACTTGTCAAGACGAAAATCTAAATGCTACATTTTAATCTTTTGTTTTCTTACCTGACTTTACCCCCTGTAGGTGCTGCAAGCTATACTTAGGGTGTTAGACTGCTAGAAACCTGCTGCGCTAGTGATGGGGTAATGACAGATCTGGGCTGTCTCTCAGTCTGCTGCTAACCACACACACACACATACACACAAACATATACACACACACACACACACACAGATACATAGACACATAGACATGTGCATAGATATGTCAACAGATGGCTCCCCAACCAAACATGACCTAACACGAGTTTGGTGATGCTTCACCATGGACTGAGTGAACCAGCCTTAGTGTCCCAGTTCCTTTTTGTCTTCCTGGGGAAGTTCTTCAGAAGATTTTTTTTAATTCTGCCAAGTTTGAATACATGTCTCATCACCACCTTATGGTTTGACTGTAACCTTTTCGAAGAGGGCGTGAAACCTGCTTTGAAGTCTTCTCCTGTAATTGCATGCTTTCTTTTTTCTCCATCTACTCCAACGCTTAAACATCAAGTGCACGTCAGAGATGGTTAAATCCCCCTCTTCATCTCAGTCCCTCTACAGAAAAGAAGCTCTAATGTGGCCTTGGCTGCTGACTAAAACCAGGCATTGCTCCTCTTTATTTCGTTTTTTCTCAGGGGACATTTTTTTTTCTTCCAAAAAGGTCAATTCGACGTTTAAGAGCTTTTGAAGAAGTAGGCGATAATAGTATAGAGAATAGTATAGCCTTCCAGCCTTTTGGGATTAAAAGAAAGTAAGAGAAGAAGATGATGACTGCAAATTATGTCCTTGGCAATCTCAATCCTCTGACCTCCAGATGTCCATGGGGTATAAGCTGTATGTACACGCTGTATGTACACGCTGTATGTACACGCTGTATGTACATAAGCTGTATGTAAGCTGTATGTGTACTTTTGCTAGCGTTTTCTCTCGTTTTTACACAGATGTTTTTGCAACATTAATTTGTATAGAGACAAACTGAGATTTATTTAACAATACCATTTACAGCCTACCTGAATACAATTAACATTAAACATTTGACTTTGGCTATAATAAATAATTAAATAATATAGTAGAGTTGGTTTAAATTAAGTATCTTTTTTTACCCCTAGTACTGGCAAACTGGTTCTATCTAATTGCATTCCAGGTGCCAAATAGAGAGCATGTGAAAGCTAACAACCATGCCAGCGACTTTGTCCGTAGTGTTGCAGGGTAGCTGAGCATGCTGAATGCACTAACTTTGCTCCTCATACATGATCTTACAGACGGACGCCATTGTTTAGTGTCCCTTAAATACTGCTCCTTTCTATTCCTTACCTTAGTGCACTTTATTTAGGCAAATAAGAACATGACAGCTGCCCTTGGGTGTTCTTAAGTGGGCTGAATCAGCTTGACTGCATAAAGTGAACTAAAACCTGTATGTAATAATTTAATGTAGAATTGTTTTGTAAATGGCAATTAAGCCAAAAAAAATAAAGCTGCAGTTAAATCCGATATGTTCCCTTAATTTAATTGTTATGGGTGCAAGTATTATATGAATTAAGCAAAAACAGTAATACCTGCCCTAAAAAAACAAGATCAACCCAATAACCGTGCAATTCGGTGTGGTTACTGTTTAATTGGAATGACATCCTGTGCCAGCCCTTTTAAATTGTGTGTAAGACTGGGCACCCGTGTGTCTAGATATTTCAAAGGATGGGCAAAAAAAGGATAATAAAATCTGATAACAAGCGCATGTAATTATTTAATCACCTAAGTAGTGCCAAAGTCATGCTTGCTTCGTTTGGGCGTTTTGTTTTTTTTTTGTTATATATTTTATGTTTTGGGTATCTACACATCTACACTACTATAGATTTTTTTATCCTAATTATGACGAAGGATAGATATTACTAGCGTAATACCAGCTCGATGTGCTTCAATCAATGTGTTTTTGTGTTTTATGTGCAGTGTAAAACCAAGCAAATGAACCACACGTATTAATTAAGGCTTTGATTCAGGCTTGACAGACAGCCTAATGAAATGACTCTTCGACACAGCTATCGGTGACATCATTCCATTTCAAGCTCTTGGTTTTATAATGTCACATTTATGAACAATTCCTAAAAACCTTTATGTCCTCACATAGATTAAAATCAATCCTGTTATCCAAACTGTTGGGTTTTTTTTTTTGTAAATGTGGTTATAATTTTCGTCTGTCCACTCAGAGAGTCTTATTCTCAAAAAACAATTTACATGCCATGAACCGATAAAAGAATAATGTTAGAGCTATTTCTGGGTTAAGCCATGATTTATTTATGTCTTTATTTATTAGAAATCAAACTATATCAAGCGAGGTTCTCGTGTGAGCAAGAAGATTTTATTAGCATGGCTCACACAAATGACATTCCTGCCCTTAATCTTTAAATGAAATGCATATTAAAGTTAATAATCTTATTTTTTTATCTTACTTTGGAAAAATTATATTAAATGATAACATTCACCAACACGATTATGTCCAATTACGTCTCCCCATGCTCCACCCTCAGTTTCACTTGGAAACGTCACAGAAGGAGAATTTTTTTTTATTATTTTGAATTGCATAAAAAAACAAAAAAACAAAGCTTTACTCAGTCTACATCACTGTTAGGCTGAACCGTGTCTTGTACTGTAGACATAAAAACTACCATGTTAACATAGCAGGTTTTTGTTTTAAGAAAAAATTAATATTCGTTCTATTAAATTGTATTCATTTATTTGCAACAGTTTATTCTCTTCATTTCGTAGCATTTCTCTTGCTGCACTGCTTCCAGTACGTGTATGTGGATGTTAGATTTTTTTGTCCAATCATATTTCAGTTTCTATGTGCTGCCACGTTAATCTGAAAGTCTTCAGAACTATATTAGTAGTGGCAGATTTCTAATTGTTAAATATTATTAAAGACTGTTTCTTTAGCCAAACAGATTTTTAAACCCGCTTCCCGAGGCCCGCTAGCTGGCGCGCAATGACATCAGCATTTTCCGTCCTCTGATTGGTTGGTCAGAGTAAATTCTTACAGCCTAGCACAGACTAGCGAAACGCGTCTGTACAGTTGAATTAGAAGTTTTTCCTATAATGGCTTACAGAGAAGGAGAAAAGTTAGACATCGTGAGGACGGAATCCCCAATATAAAAAAATAACCCAATATAATTTAGGCTAGACATTTTTTTATCCACAGTGAATTTACATGTTAAGTTTTAGAAACATTTCAGCATGAAATAATATAAAGAAAACAGTATAACCTGGTTGTGTAAGTCTGCACACATTTTTATAACTGGGGATGTGGCTAAGTTTAAAAAAACACAATTAATATCATGTTCAATAGCAATTATCTCACCGCTGTCGTTAGCATGATTGCTTTGATTAACCACAAATAAAGATCATGTTTATGTTGGGGTTTCTCTACGTTTCAGTTTTATCCGCCTGCTAGAGGGGTGTACACTAGATGTATCATCAGCACGTAACCGGGCATAATCAGCAAATGAAGAACATGGAGCAGCATAATGATGAAAAAAAAACATCCAAAGTTTAGGGTGTGCCCATTTATATAACTAAGCAATGCTTCTTATTTTCCTTAAAAAAGTTTTAGGTTAATTTTTATGTCATGTTTACATGTTGAAATTACACATTGAAGTTATACATTCTATTATTTTTTTAGATCGCAAAAACCTCCCCTTGCATCAGGGGCGTGTATATTTTTTCACATTACTCTTTTTTCTCTACATACAATTGAAGGGGCAGTAAAAAAAAAAACATTCTAGATTATATTTGTGCAGATCAGCTTTTCGTGAGGTTTTCGTGATGGTCTTCAGGCCATTGTGTGTTCTCTCTCGTCAGCAAGTGTAAGTGCTGCTGGCACTGGAGCCAAAACAGAAGGCTGATGGGGTGAGAGGACAGCAGACACCCCCACCCCCACCCTCCTTCCAAAACTCCAGGCTTTGGCGCTGATTGCTGCGGGCTGGCATTCCAGTGTTTCTTACTCACACACATCTATACACTGACCTGCAACCACTGTATCCTGAAAGACAGGAATTGAGGCTGGCTTCCTGTGACAGTCCTCTTTCATGTGGTCACTTCCTGGTGTTTGCCTGTTGCTGTTGACCTCCTGGCTCCATACACAGCAGTTCTAAGAGGCTTTTACTACATTTACAACTGATTAAATCAGCTAAAAACTCGCTCAGGTATTAATAGTGCATCGTGCCACCATAACAATCGTGTCCAAAACAATCCATTAACATTTACAAAAAGAAATGTCTCTGCATGCATACTCTAGATAAGAAAGGAATGTTATTTTATACTATAGATGTAAATAAGACTGTGTTATCTCCATGCAGCTGATACTTTGGCCTTTATTCATAAAAGTTGCTTCACCTACATTTTCCCTTTTCCCTTGCCATTTCTTTATGATAAAAACTTGCACTTAAACTTAAACGTCTATGACTGATAATGTTAATGAAAGATAATGCACATATTAGACTGAGGCTAGAAAACCTCTATAACAGCAGTTCCTAAAAGAAAAGGTTTAATGTATTATACGATAAAGGGACTATTTATTCATTCGTATGCAGATGAAGTCAGCTTTGTGTTTTTGCACAGCAGATTTATTAATGCCTCTGCTTCTCACGCATTTTGCTGATGTATAGCAGTGTCATTAATCTGACACTCATGTGTTTTGTTCCTGGACTCTCAAGTCTGTTCTTGCTTCCACACCATTTTGTGGCCATTGTGCAGTAAGTAACATTTTGCTGAATCCTTCTGTTGTGTGTCGAGTCGTTGTATTATTATGGTATTCCTGGAATGGTGGGACAGTTGCAAAGGCGAGATTAGAGTGTCTCCACAAAACAATAACCATGTGGTTTGGTAACCTTGCTCAGAAATGTGGATTGGGACAAAGCAGAATCCTACATTCTCTGTTTCCTTAGAGATTGTGCCCCGACAGCCGGGCTGTGATTGTGTTTGAACTTTGAACACAGTGATTAGCTGGAATGCTGAGGTTTCTGTCCTCTGTTTCTGCTAATACATACCGTAATCTGCTGCCCAAACAGGAAGTGGGATTCCATTAAATTACACTATCTTATAATTATTATTTTTATTATGCAGACTGACTTAATTTTTAAGATATATACATATATACACAAAGTGGATCTTTTTTCAAAAAAATGGATAAAAACACACACACACATACAGGTAAGGACCCAGTGTTACATTAGTCTAAGCTTAGTTAAAAAGAACCTACTCACACACACAGCCCAAAGCAGGAAACCCAGCTTCTCTAAGTTTGACCACAGTGTAGACACACTCGTTTGCCAGAGCCTCCTCACACAGCACTCAAAGTTCTGCCTCGGTATTTCCCGCGTCACCTTTTCTACAGTCCGTTCACAGACTCTGAGGCAATTTTCACAGTAATCACATGATTATTCCACAGTGGATTGGTTTAAGATGATGGTGTTAAGGTGTAACACATTTATAGTTTCAAATCTGGATTTGTGTTTATATGAAAACCAGCCTAAAACTGTTCTGTTGCTGGTGTGTGTGTGTGTGTGTCTGTGTGTGTGTGTGTGTGTGTGCGCGCACGTGTGTACATGTGTTAAAGTTGGATAGACTTTGGAGTTTTGTGGCCAGGCTCCTTCCGGCAGCCCTGCTGATATGTGACGGTCACAGGACACGTCTGAGTCTGGCGCATAATCGCAATCATTTTCTTACGCCCCCCACCCCCGACCACACACACACACACACACACACACTACATTAGAAAAAATAAATATATAGGGGACCGGTTATGCAGATTATTAATAACCAAAAAACATTAGCCTAATTTTTGTCTTTCCATATTAAGCTAAGCTAGGCTAAGTATCATTTTGTAAATAAAATCAAGTTCTGTTAAAATACAGTAGCTAACACTAATCTAACTATTATACTTGTACCCAAAACTATTTAAAAATGCTAGTGAGCTAAGTATCTATCTGGTTATTGTGATATAACTAGCATTACAACAACTGCTGCTGCTGTTAACGTTAGCGTTGTTTGCTAACAGTTTTATACATTACATAAAAAACAGCCTGCATGTCTATGAATATGTATTTAGGTGTATATCTCGCTATTCTCTCACTCTCTCTGTTTTATACGTCGGTGAGGCAGATCTGATGGACATCAGAAAAAATACTAAACTAAAATTTCACGAGGCGTTTGTGTTTTATATACAACACCCGCTGTTTTAAACCAAAACACACACACACCTTTATGCAAGGCTTATTCCTGAATATGCGTCTTCACATCATGGACTTCCATTAACAATCATGGACTTCCATTACCAACTCATTAAACCTGTAGTGGAGAAATGGCCACTTTTTGTTTACTATAGCAGCTTAAGTAATACCTGTTTCCAACCACCTGAATATTTACCTGTGTCATGTGAGTGTTGCCCCGCTGTGCAGCTATTAAGGGAAATGGAGTGTAATGGGAGTAAAGGTTTATAGGATTTTGATATGCTGCCATTAACCTTTAGGGAATGGTTTGTATATAGTTTAGGTAGGTATTGTGTCTGCTTAATGTTGCTGTGTGTCACTAGTCAGATGGCAACATTGTGTGTTTAATATTTGACTGACCACAGCATCTTGAAAGATCGATGTATTCCTTTGTACATCTATATCAGTTTTGTAATGAAGTATAAACCAACAGATAGGCTTTTCTGGGCTATCCGCTAAGAACAATGTTGATTATTCGACTTATAGTAATAGTTCTTGCAGCAAAGAGGGGACATTAGAGTAGTTTTTTTTTCTTGCTGTAAGAACATTCTCCACAGGCATAAAGGCATATATATGTCTACAAATCTAGTCTGTGATGTGTAGATTGTCTTTAACAATGAACAACAAACAAACATGATGCATGTGTGACAGATTTTTTAATTTGTGTGACTTCATGTATGACATTTATGTGTTGAGTTCATTAATTTCTTTGTACGCCTAAAGGGCCTGACTGAAGTGTGACTATATGCATATATTCAGACTTTAAGAATTGTTTACTTGGCTTGTAGGAACTGTTGAATGATGAACTATGGGCAAAATAAGCAAATTTATTGTAGGTCAAGTATGGCCAGTTTGTTTATTAAAATTAGTTGTAAAAAGTACAATAAATGCCAAGTGATTCAGGCCTTTGTAAAGAATGGTGGACAGACCGTGAGGATATTAAGAAAGAGACAGCATATAAAAGAAAAGGTCAAAAGCAGGAGATGAATAGAAAACAGCTGCTATGAGGATTTGCACTGTGGTGATATACCATCAGAAAAGAATTTACTGGAAAAAGGGCAAAGGTGGTCATAACAGACTCTCCCTCTCTCATTTCTTTTTTTCTCAGAACTCAATCCGGCACAACCTGTCTCTGCATAGTCGCTTTGTACGAGTGCAGAATGAGGGCACAGGGAAAAGCTCATGGTGGATGCTCAACCCAGAGGGTGGTAAGAACGGCAAGTCACCTCGCCGCCGTGCCGCGTCCATGGATAACACCGGAAAGTTTGCCAAAAGTAGAGGGCGTGCTGCCAAGAAAAAGGTACATTGCCTGTCCTTATTCACCTTCTCACATGCCAGACAGCAATTATTAATACCCTAATTCAGAATGTCAAAAATTGGTATAATATATAACTTTAAAAGCCTTTAGACACTTTTATGCCTGAAAAATTCTGATCTGGTCAACAAGCTAACAGCATATTAAAAAAATAATGGTTTTCATACAGTACATCAAACCCAAAGAACTCTAAAGAATGTGAAGGTCTTTTGTATATATACATAAATTGTTTTTTCAAATAACAAATACTGGCAACATTTTACCACCTAAGCAGATTAATTACAAGATTTTTTAGCATACTAGTGTTCATTGAGTGTTTATTTACTCTTTTTCCCTGCAGCTGGGCCTTCAGGGCGGTCCTGATGGCGGTGCTGAAAGCCCAGGCTCTCAGTACAGCAAGTGGCCTGGCAGCCCGAACTCGCACAGCAATGATGACTTTGAGGCCTGGACAACGTTCCGCCCTCGCACAAGCTCCAATGCCAGCACAGTCAGTGGCCGTCTTTCACCCTTCATGCCCGAACAGGATGACTTGACTGACTCAGAGATGCACATGGTCTACTCGGGCCCTGGCTCATCTGCCAAAATGACCTCGACTCTCCCGAGTCTTTCAGAGATGACCAGCTCATTGGGCCATGGCAGCCCAGAAAATGTAATGGAGAACCTTCTGGACAATCTTAACCTGCTCTCGCCAAATAACCCAGGATCAGCTGGAGGCCCCAGTCCAAGCTCCAATCAGTCATCCCCTTCATCTCTCTTACAGAGCAGCCCTGGATATGCACCTTACAGCAACCAGCAACCCCAGCAAGACTACCGCAAGTGCATGTATGGCCAGACCAGCTTGGGAAGTCTGTCCTCTATGTCCATGCAAACTCTAGAGAGCAAGCCTGCTTTTCCAGCATCTTCTGGATCCATGGGGCAGTTTAACTGCCCAGCAGGGCTGCTTAAAGAGCTCCTGACCTCTGATTCAGATCCACACACAGACCTGATTCCTTCTGTAGACACTGTGGTCTCACAGGCGGCTGGCAGAGGAGGACGCATGTTGCCTTATGGTAGCGGGCGACCCGAAATAATGGGGGGTGGAGCCTCCCATGGCCATGTCATGTCTCACTCTCACAACATTCATGGCCAAGCACCACCTACCTCTGTGGCTCTGAATGGCCGTCCAATACATCCTATGAGCAGCATGACTCACGGAGGGCGTATTGGGTCAGTCAAGTCAGCTATGCAGATGCAATATGGGGCCTCTGGTCACATGGCAGGAGGTAGTGGGGCAGGAGGTGGTGGACTCCCATTCTGCACCATCAATGGAAATGGCTATGGTCCTGCACCAGGCTTGCCCCCCATTCAGCACATGGAGAAGCTGCCCAGCGACTTAGATGGCATGCCTGTGGAGCGCTTTGAGTGTGACATGGAGTCAATCCTTCATGACACACTCATGGATGGAGACACGCTGGACTTTAACTTTGACTCCATGAGCCAGCCGGGATTTCCGCCACATGGGGTCAAGACCACTACTCACAGCTGGGTGTCTGGGTAAGGGTAAATAAACAATATGCCCTTAATTCTATTATAACTACTAAGAAGCATTTCTTACTTTTAATCAGACTCATTACATCTGTTCAAACTACATTTTTTGCCATGGTTGAATGCAGCTTTATTTTAAACATTTTTACTTTTTTAATCGTAGCTTGCCAGAGCCACCTCATTTAAACTTTTCCTTCAATTTTACATTTGCTTTCCCTTTCTCCTAGGTAAGACCTTTCGACTCTTTGGACTGGAGAGTAAGAGCCCAAAATGGCAATTCTCACATATTGAAGCTACACCTTTTTCCCCCTCGCTTCTCATCACAGACATTCTTCTGCTTTGGCCCCGCTCAGCCATGGCTGTGATGTGACTGCACATCATCAAGGACATTAATTTAGTGTGGAACTTAATTAGAAAGCTCCATCTCCAGCATTGCAATGCGCCTTTAAACTAAGTGCCAAACCAGGTGCCTGTACTCTTAGCCAAAACAAACATGCTTTATTTTGTTGCCTTTTTCGCACTATAGAGAACTATTGGTCAAAACGGTATGGATCACAACCCGCAGCATATTACTGGCAGCATGCATACACTTATGCAACTACAGATCTTACAGATGTTATCAGAACCATCAATCGAATCCTTTACTAAATTTACACTGTGATCGGGTGACACCCTAAATTAGGACACCTGTTCTAAAAAGCCATGCCTGTCCTAACCAGCTCTTTGAAATGACCATTTAATGGTGATGTATACCTTTTCTCTACGTCCAACATGCTGTTAGTCTAACCTGCTGCCTTTTGCTTTCTTATTTCCACATTTGTGGTTAATGCCATAAAAAGCACAAAGCTAACCTTCATGGGAAAAAGAACTGGATCGTGAAAATGAGTGTACATAGTTTTATTTGGGGAAGGTCCTTTTCTTGGCAGGACCTGGAAGAAGTTTAGGAAAAACTCTCTGCCTACTCCGACTATGTTACATGACTTATTACACCATTTTCTGGGTTTTTTTCCCTCAGTGTGTTTAAATCACAAGAGAAATACTTCATACTTTTCAAATTGTGTATTTTGATTATATCATGTACAGAGCGTTTACACAAATAATTCATTAATCAAGGCAGCAGATTTGACATGTTTTATATGTTGAGAGAAACTGGATCTGACTCTTGACTTTTCGGTTGACTCAACCTCACCCACGACTGTGTACACCTACATTTCCTGTAAATATATGGTAAATATCTATAGCAGAAGTATATAGTTGATACATTTGAGATTTTGTTATTGATTTTTTGTGTATGGTTGGCCTTTGTTAAGGTTAGATTAAGCTTGTAAAATGCATTTGAACAGTGTTTTTGCAGTCTTTAAAGTACAGGTCCATCCATCTTGCAAATTTTTTTTTGTTGTTTTTTTTTCTTGAAAGCACCCATAGAGGCTCTATGTATAAGTTAATGGGGTTAAAAGCTCTCCCAATTAATCATATATGGAATATACTGCCATCTTAAGATGCTATGATTTAATGATACACCAATGACATGCCTTTTTCCTGTTTCCTTTATTTGGCAGATATTTTGACATACTATTGGACATGTCCTTTAGCATTTCTTATAAGGGCCTCAAAAATGAGTCCTGGTGCAGTTGAGAACAGTGTAGATAGGCACTTATGTTGTTTCTTCTGTGCATGTGGAAAAGCTAAAGACCTCTGTCTTTAAGAAATTGTAGTGAAATGTCTTTACTTTATTTATTAGCCTGAAGGAAAATAGACGTGATTGAGTCACGTCACCGATTAATCTCTTTCTCTCTCTCTCTCTCTCTCTCTCTCTCTCTCTCTCTCTCTCTCTCTCTCTCTCTCTCTCTAAGGTGCTGTGTACATGCCAATATTTTTTTTTTTGATGTTTCCAATTACTAAAAAAAAGTTGGAAACATCAACAATGTCTTTTTTTTAGCTGACTTGTCATACTATTCTTGTACAACAGTCATAAACCCGTTAGCCTTTACTTTGGTTGGTCTGGCTACCATACTATTCAGCCGTAGAATTATCATCAGTAGTTGTCAGGGAAAACAAAAACCTTGCCTTTGTATAAAAAAAATGTGTAAGTTTTAGTATCGCCTGGTATTGAGCTTATAAAAGACACCAGATGATCTGACTAAACTACAAATGTCTCTAAAGACCGATGGTTCTGTCGCACATCTGGAGACTAGCTTTGTCTGTCACTCATGATTTGTATGTTTTAATCTAGTGGATTAAAGATGGCGATGTACTGTTAAATTAAATATTTGGATATGCAAAAGAATTGAAAAACTATAATTGGGTTAATTGCTAGAGATGTTGCTAATACAATGATATTTTAAAAAATGTTCTCTTTCTATAAAAATAAATTGGTTTTTTAGTTAATTTATTAGTATAAAATGTGCTTAATTTAAAATTTCAAGAAAATTATTCAAGACTGTAGTTTACATTCTTGTAAAGTAGGTATTCTGAGCGGAGAAGCATGATGGCTTAGTGGTTAGCGCTGTTGCCTCACAGCTAGAAGGTCCCAGGTTCATATCCACTGTAGGGGTTTTTCTGCGTGGAGTTTGCATGTTCTCCCCCTGCTTGTGTGGGTTTACTCCAGGTACTCCGGTTTCCTCCCACAGTCCAAAAAAATTGTATGTTAGGCTGAGGGGTGATTCTAAAATTCCAAGTGTGTGTGTGGTTGGTTTTGTGTATATGATGGACTGGTTATCTGTAGAGGGCTATGGTAGGATAGGGTAAACCCTTAGAAACTGGAAGTCTCTATATCTCTATATCTTCCTAAACCTCTTAGTATGTAGACACACAGACAGACAGAGAAAGAGACAGACAGACAGAGAAAGAGACAGACAGACTAGCCATTTAACCCAGAGGGAAAATACACAAATTCTACAATTATCTTTCAAGAAATGATATAATTATAAAATCAGACCTACATTATGGCAAAAATTCATATGATTTTTATATCTACTATTTATTACACATTTAATGGGTTTTTGCCTACTATATTTATTCAACTTAAAGGTTGATCAGTTTCAGTTGTACAAGGATAGTGTTCTTTTTCTCTCTCTCTCTCTCTCTCTCTCTCTCACTCTGTAACTCTTTCACTGTTCCTCTTTACGTGTATATAGTTCAGAACATACTAGTACCAAGACTTGGCCGAGTCAGATACAAGCTTATTCTGAACCATGATAAATAAACAGTGTTTTGCTGAAATGTTAAGCATTACATCGCTGAAAGACTTGAATCTTTCCTGCAGGCTGAACTCTGACTTGTTGAATACTGACGTATGTAATATGATGATATTTTTATGCGCAAGAGTCTCTATTTTAAAGTGAACCACAGCAAATACTTAAATGTCAAACAGCTGATGTGTCACAGAAAATGTATTAAAATAATATGATTTGATTTCATTATATGGGGGGTTTGAGACACACAGGTAGAAGCTACCAGACCGCCACATATATATTAGAGAAGTAAATCATTAATCTACGACTTATACTTCTTGTGCAGGCCACTTATTAAAAAAGAGGATTATAACATAGAATATGTCTACTAATATTATTAGATAAACTATTAAACGTTATTTTAGATTTGGGCAAGCTGACTTGTATTGTATATGCTTTGTTAATTTAGCAAATGCTTAAACCTATGCATTCTTGTACTTCATTTATTAGTTTTGTTACCTTGTTTGGTTGGTTTTTACTGATGACAATATATTTCATGTACTATGGGCTTGTGGAGAAAATATGATGTTATGGAAAAAAATATGAAGTATTTAGACAGTAGATTTACATGTAAAGCTTTTTTTTTGTAAACTGACTCTGTTCTTGTATTTTACAGCAGTTTTTAAATTAAACATAGAAATAATAAAAAAAATAAAAAAAAACGACAACAGAAAATTGCTAACTAATTTGATAACGACGAATTAGTAATTTATGTATTTAGATTGAGGTTTGGACCAATTTTTCTAGAAGAGAATCTGCGAAATTGAGATGTTGCACTTTCATAAAATAAAAATGCGGTGAAGATGTGACTTATTTTATTTTGAGAAAAAAAAATAATAATAAACTGTTACATTTCCTAACTTGTACAGAAATTTACAGTGAAATTCTATAACTCAATGTGCAATCAATGTATGTATAAATAATAAATCTATACACAAGAGAAGTGCTATTGTTTGGAGATCATTTTGCTGACATTTCCTTACCGATACTTACTGATGTCTGTCTTACTTTTTGAGGTAACTGTCTTTAAGCCAAACCGTTTGTTCAGTGTGAGGCTCTCTAAATTCCTCTTGTTTCCTGATGTGCTTGTATTCCAGTACAAAAACCAGAATATGTTGCTGCTGTAAGAAGCCATATATGTATATAAATGACCTTAAACCAGGAAAAAAAAATCCAGTCTGTGTCTTGTGTTTTAATTGAATTAAAGTAATTATACTGTTCTTAATTACTGGTAGCAGGGCCAGCCCAAGCCTTTAGGGGGGGCCCAAGCAGAATGTTTTTAATATATAAAACGATGCTTACATCATACAAATGTTAATACTGTTCTATGACTATTTTTTTTTTAATTGTAAAAGTAGCAAATCACAAGTACGCTCAGGTTTTAACTTGCAAGTCTTGCTGTACTAAGTATACTTAATGAGGTGTACTAAAAAGTAACTAAATAAACCATATTACGCAGTGGTGGCTTGGTGGAGCTGGGAATCGAAGCCACAATCTTCAGTTGGTACTCCAACAACTTAACCATGAGCTACTACCTTCCCATTATTAAATTAATATTGCATTTTTGTATTATTACCAAAGTCCATTGACACAATATATTAAAAAAAAAAAAAAAAAAAAAAAAAAAGATACTTTTGGCAGCCTCCTGGTGGCCTGAGTGGCTGCTTAGTTCACTTATACCTCCGCATATACACCAACGGCTCTCTCTGTCAGTGTATATGTGGTGTGTGCTTTGGTGCTGCCCTGACTTTAGTGATAACAGTAAATAAAATTAAAATCTATTAGAAGAAGCCGAGGGTTAGTGTAAGGTCAAGGCTTGTTTTCCTCCAAATACAGTAAGATAAAAGCGGAAAAAAGCTAAAGGAATACCTAGCTATAGTTTAAAAACATCATGTTTAAGCCCAAGTATAATAATACTGTGACAACTGTTTACGGTTTATTCACACATTTTATAAAGAGCCTTTGCATGAACATCTATTGTACTTAGACTATTTACTAGTGTTTCATAATAATTTAACTTTGGGTTTTGCAAAATGCAAAAATCCAATGAAAAAGTGATTTTACCAGACATGGTCTTAAAGCATCTTCATGAAATTTTCATTAAAAATCTTTTAATTCAATTTATTTTCAATCTGCTGTCTACTTCCTCTCCTTTTGACTCAGATTTCTCCTGAACTCAAGATACCATCAGCTGTGGACTTCAAAGTCTGACAGCAGTAGTCAAAGCAGTCATGAGAAAAGCTGTGAGGTTCCTAAGCCCTTTACTTTCGATAATACAGAACGAGAGTGAAGAGAAAATATGTGCAGATCTGGCACTTTTTCCTCCGTTTTTCCCTCCAAGTCTGGCTATAGAGTTTCTTGCTTGATGCTGCCTTCCAGCTGGGGCCTCAGTGTTGGATTAAAACCAAGCTGGAACTCAGGCTTTCCTGAATCACACATGTAGAGCTGGAAATTCTTGGTCTATGGGCTATAGCTATGAAATAGCTTTATATCCCTTAAGATGAGGGTGAAAATGCCCTGAAATGACTCAAACCTCAAAGCAGTTCAGCTGAGGTCTCGGACGCAGCTGGAAAAGGACAGGTGGAATTGCTGAACGCTGTCTGAGAGCTGTCTTACATTTCTCATCCTCGTAACTCCCCTGAGTTTGACTTTTTTGTCTAATGGTGTGGTCCAATGTTCCTTTTAAACAGTGTGTGTTGACAGAGGGGAGAGTGCAGAAGTGGGAGAGGACAGCTCCCCCCCGGAGGCTGCTTATGAGCAGACTCCTGAGGAATTCACTGCTCTGTGTGCGTGTGTGTGTGTGTGTGTGTGTGTGTGTATGCCACCTTTGCATTCTCCCAGCGGGTAAAGGCTACATCAGGACATACAGTATACCATTTGTTCCCAATCTTTTCACTAAAAATACACTTTGAACAGGATCCCCCTGTTTTACCTTTTTTCCTCTCTCATGTGATTTTATGATAAGGTTTAAAAGCGAGGCGGCCATCATTAGAATAGACCTACAAATAAGGTGAAAGAACAGTTTAAAGAAACAGCAAATTATTAATCTGTTAGAAAATGCTATACAATATTTTAATATTTAAATCTACTAAAACCATCATATTATTTCACGTTTAATACCCCTGTAAGCAACCTCCAACTCTTTGAGGACAAATGTTATGTCTCTGTCTCTCAGTCGAGTGCTGAAGTAAATGAGGCACAGTGGGGCTGAGAGCAGAGGCTCTAAAATCTCATGCTGCATGTATCTAGGGAACACGCCTTATAGGCACCGACTCCTGAGCAACTCTGAAGGGATCGTCTTCATTCCACATGACTTAACGATGCAGGGTATCTGTGTATCTAATCTTTTTTGCTTAAATTCTGTAGGGTATAAAATGTTAAACCTGGAAGAAGTCAAGGATAAATTAGCTACAAAGAGCTCATTATATTTGCACACAATATCTTTAATGCCATTAAAAGAAGTTTTCAGTTTATAGCCAAAGGTTTAGCATGAAAAGGTCTATTATAACTTTCATTCAATGAATATGTAATTATTTAAATATTATAAATATCATTTACCTTTATTTTTATTACTTCTTACTAAATGCCTGGTGCTTACAAAACAAACTAACCCAATTTATATATAACTCATGGGTTTAGCTTAAATATATTATATCACATTATATTACTACATTGTATATTATATTAGTATATTATTATAGTTATATGTATATACTTTTTACACCACCAAGCTGCCACTGCTATTAACCCCTCAATTGCTCAAAATGTATGAAAGCAAGTCACTCTGGATATATTATAAAATACTTATATTATATTAGTTAGCGGCAATATCCAATGCAACACTTATTTTTGTTTCTTATTAAACCAAGATTCTGTGTTTCTGTATTATTATTATTTAAAGGGAATAAAAGATGATACATCCTGCAAATAAAAAGAAGAACAAATAATTAATGTTTTCTTTAACATCTATAAAATGAATTATTGTTGTGATGTAAGTAATATGTGACATGAAAATATCAGCTAGAATTAAGGGGAAGGTGTACAAGACAGTGGTGAGGCCAGCTATGATGTATGGTTTAGAGACAGTGGTGCTGAGAAGGAGACAGGTGGCAGAGCTGGAAGTAGCAAAGCTGAAGATGTTGAGGTTTTCTTTGGGAGTGACGAGGTTGGACAGGATTAGGAACGAAGAACGAAGGGAAGGCTCATGTTAGATGTTTTGGGGAGAAAGTCAGGGAAGACAGATTACAGTGGTTTGGACATGTACAGAGGAGGGATAGTGAATATATTGGTAGGAGGATGTTAGAAATGAAGCTACCAGGCAGAAGGCAAAAAGGAAGACAAAAGAGGAGGTATTTGGATGCGATAAACGAGGACATGAAGTTAGTGAGTGTGAGTGAAGAGGATGTAGAGAATAGGGTTAGGTGGAGACAGATGATTCACTGTGGCGACCCCTAAAAGGGAACAGACAAAAGGAGAAGAAGTAGTTTTGGTTATTTTTGTGCAACAGCAGGAATAAACAGATATTCCCAGACAAGCTACTTTAACAGAAAATGATAGATCCGTCTGTCCTGTTGTGGAAAACAGCTATACATCTGACTAAACTCCAACACTGGCAAAAAAAACACCCTAAACTAAAACATTTTACTAATTTTTAAGCTTTTACAACAGAAACAGTAATGTATTTTTTAAAAAGGCTGCTTATTTAAACCTTTAATTTAAATCTGATATTGCAGTAAAAAATAAATATTTTTCCCCTTAATTCAATCCTAAAACCGCAGCTCATGGTCCAGATCGATGGTTTAGCTTAGTTTTGAAGTAGAGAGTCGCTCAATGTGAAGCAAATGCTACTATTTATTTATGTGTCATAAAGCTTTCAAAAAAATAAACCAAACTGAACTGTTTTTCATATCCCCAGTATAAATGGTAATCATACTGAGTGCTCTTTATAAATGTAAGATAAATTTTGCTTTTCATTTGCTTAAAAAGTGATGGTCTGTGACCGGTCGTGGTGTGGGGGTTGGAATCGAGTCGGTTTTACTCCACTATTTGGACCGATTTCAATTCATTGAAGCGCCACACAAAATGAACATGACCAGCAAAACCATCAAGCCATGTGAAGGGTTTAGGAAGAGGGAGGGCAGGAGGAGTGAAAGCACTCTCTGCAAAAGGAGAAGCAGATGTGGTAGTTCGTTAGAGGAGACATGGCATAGTGTCTTGTGCTGGCATGATGATAACTGTCCTCAGCTGACTTCTATGTGGAGTTGTGAGGAAAGCGGAGCTAAGGAACACTTTGTGCTGTTTGCATTCTATCCAGCTAAAGGTACGCCAGGCCAATGAACGTTGAAAATTACTTTTAACCAATTAGAAAAATAGAAAAAAAAACAATAATGAACTCTAAGCAGCCAAAGCAGCTGATGTTCAATTAGTTTTTAATGTGTATGATGTACAAGAGAAAGTAGAAAATCTTTAATCACTTGTTTATTAATTACATTTGGATGTAGTTTCAGATATGCATGCTAATAAATTAATAACATGTACAGTAGCTAGTTATTTTAAAATCATACAAAAAAGCACAAACTGTTTTGTATATGTGCCCCAGTGCTAATATAAAGCACTATTCTACTGTCACACATATGATTTGTGGCCTCACTGCTCCCCACAAATGGGTTCCATTAGCTTAGCCTTATGTCATTCCTTTAAGTTTGAGGCATGCCAGAAATAAGGGCTCTGTAGGGAAAAAAAACTGTCCTGTTTTACAGCAAATACAGAAAGACACACAGCACTAAAGCACTCAGTAGAAAATAGATTACCACACCACACACTAATACAAACACAGGACCTTGTAATGTTATTCCACTTTGGAAAATTTGGAGCAAAAAGCTTATAAAATGACTTTGTTTATTTGAGATAAAGAATGACTATCATCAATATCTAAACATTAGTTGGAGTAAAACTTCTCCACACTCAGAAAGTTCATTCCATTGTTCACTTAGTTCACTTAATTTTTATTAGCAGCCTTCAAGAGAATGGACTGAAGTTTTGTGTATATACAGTATATCCCACAGAGACTCAATCAGACGAGAGTCTTGGAGCCAATTCAACACCTTAACCCAACTGTTTTTCATGTCATTACAATTTTTACGATGTAGCAAAAAGCATCCAACCATCCAACCATTCATTCAATCATTTATTCATTGTCTATACTCGCTTATTCCTAATCAGGGTCACAGGGATCTGCTGGAGTCTATCTTAGCTGTTACTGGGTGAAAGGCAGGAGTCACCCTGGACAGATTACCAGTCCATCACAGGGACACATACAGACAATTAACCACACACTCACATCTATAGGCAATTCAAAATCACCAATTAACCTAACATACATGTTTTTGGACTGTGGGAGGAAACTGGAGTACCAGGAGTAAACCAGAACATGCAAACTCCACACAGAAAGACTCCTGCTGGGGATACGAACTTGCTGTGAGGCAACAGTGCTAACCACTAGGCCACTGTGGGCGGAGCATCATCCTGCTAAAAGAGGCCACTGCCGTTAGGTAATACCACTGCCAATAAAGTGTGTACTTGATCAGCAATAGTGTTTCTGTGAATTTCAAAGGTAACATCTAAATAAATTCTAGGACCAAAGATTTACCAGCAGAACATAGATCAGAGCATCACACTGCCTGTCGTCTTGCTATGTTTGCATATTGCATCCCGGTGCCATCACTTCACAAGGTAAGTAATGCACACACTTGTGTCTATATTTGCTTTAGTACGTTTCAAGTACGTTTTATATTTAGGACAAGTGGTCAGCTTACTAAAAAAAAAACTAAATTAAAAAAATATTTTAAATGTTTAATTAATTTAGCACTTTTTTGGTTACTGTATAATTTCAAAGTGTTTCTTATGCTAACGTAGAAAATATATACATGAAGTATTTCAGTCAACACTTTTCTAAACTAAACAATTTAAATATGAACACTCACTCACAGATCTGACAACATAAGGGGAAGTAAAAGACACATATAATAATATATATATAGATATTTGGCCTATGTACATTATTTAATATTTCTAAAAAGAAGAGGTGATGATCCAGGCTGAAAAAAATGATGAATGTGTACTCTTTCCCCCACAAACTGTGAGGTGATACAAAAGGCAAGAGTTTCTGTGAGGATCACAGTTGGAGGATTTGCAGATGTGGCTTTGTATCCATGGGTCACCAAGTTCCAAAACTGGAATAACACACCATTTTAATGTCAACAAGCTTTTTAAAAGGCTTGCCAATGAAAACCTTTTACTCCCCTCAAACCACATAGGTAGATTCCTGGTGTTTTTGAACAACAGTGGAATCTTGATTAAAGCCAGATTGTATACACAGATGAGACCATCCATCCATATAATATTGAAATATACAATCGTTATTTTAGTGGGAAAGTTGCATTAGGTAAAAGGACTTTATTAATTATGTAATAATTGCGTTGACTTGTCAGAATATCAGTAGGACATGTAGCACTAGGAACTGTCTATATCTAAGACATTTAGACACATTTTCGAGTTGCTGTTCTTTGTTTTTACAGCAATACAATAGAATGAATTCCACTCAATATGGTACCACACAGACAATTTGGAATGTTTGTCACAGTCCCCTGATTTCAAGCAAATTAAAAACATGTGGGTTCATCTGAACGGAGTGCACTGAGTGCACTGTATCTGGTGATATTTTCATTCATTTACTCGTTCATCTACAGTGAGAGCTTTATTCTGGTCAGGGCTGTGGTGGATCTGGATCCAGTCTTGGAAACAACAACCACATGGCAGGAATACACGAGGATGTGTCCATCACACAGCCCAAAACACCTGAGGGAATTCAGGGGTCGGTATTTTACATATACAGAGGATTTTACTGCTGGAGGACTCTGCTAGACACAGGCAAAAGTGTTTTTTTTTTTTTACTGTTTTAAGTAGTTGGGTTGGGTTGGGGTTAAGGTTGGTTTAGGGTAGGGTTATGTTTGTGTGAGGGTTAGTGAAAAGCTGTAATCTCTGGGATAGGTTTAGTGAAAAGCTGTAACATTTACAGCCCTTATCCAGAGCAACTGACATTGATCTCATTTATATAACTGAGCAATTGGGGGTTGAGGGCCTCAGGGACCCAGCAGTGGTGGCTTGGTGGAGCTGGGAATAGAACCCACAATCTTCAGGTTGGTAGTCCAACACCTTAGCCATGAGCCACACTTACCCACGTTTGGGGTACGTAACGTTTTGGGCTAGGGTTAGAGTTTGGTTTAAAGTTGGATTAGGTTAGGGTCTGACTTAGGGTTGAGTTGGGGTAAGGTTAGGGTCTGAATTAGGGGTTGGGTTAGTGAAAAACTGTAACGTCTGGGTTAGGTTAGGTTTTGGTTAGCGAAAAGCTGTAACGTCTGGGTTAGGGTTAGTGAAAAGCTGTAACGTCTGGGTAAGGGTTAGAGTTGGGTTAGGTTAGGGTTAGTGAAAAGCTGTAACGTCTGGGTAAGAGTTAGAGTTGGGTTAGGTTAGGGTTAGTGAAAAGCTGTAACGTCTGGGTAAGGGTTAGAGTTGGGTTAGGTTAGGGTTAGTGAAAAGCTGTAACGTCTGGGTAAGGGTTAGAGTTGGGTTAGGTTGGGGTTAGTGAAAAGCTGTAACGTCTGGGTAAGAGTTAGAGTTGGGTTAGGTTAGGGTTAGTGAAAAGCTGTAACGTCTGGGTAAGGGTTAGAGTTGGGTTAGGTTTAGGGTTAGTGAAAAGCTGTAACGTCTGGGTAAGGGTTTAGGGTTGGGTTAGGTTAGGGTTAGTGAAAAGCTGTAACGTCTGGGTAAGAGTTAGAGTTGGGTTAGGTTAGGGTTAGTGAAAAGCTGTAACGTCTGGGTAAGAGTTAGAGTTGGGTTAGGTTAGGGTTAGTGAAAAGCTGTAACGTCAGGGTAAGAGTTAGAATTGGTGTTAGGTTAGGGTTAGTGAAAGCGGTAAGGGTAGAATTGGTTAGGTTAGCGCTGTAACGTCAGGGTAAGAGTTAGAGTGGTGTCAGGGATGGGTTTAGGTTAGTATAATGTCTGGTGCATATTTTCCTACTATATGTTCACCTTCTGAACAGTCAGATAATAGTAAAATGCCAACACCTGAATCTGAATCCTGTAACCTCATGGATCTTTCTGGCGCATCAATTTACTCTCGACCTCTGCTTGGTGCTGCTGTAAATGGACTTTATGTGGATGCCTAAAAGATTTCACTTACCAAAAACCAAGAAAAATGAAAAGCTTGTTATTAGTAAAGCATGTAGAATTTCACTTAAAAACTTTTGATTTGATCATGATGAAGATCCTGATGCTCATATATGCCATCCTATAAAACACTCAGTACTGACATGATAGTATTTTATATAATCATAATAGATGAGTTATGACTGTATGGGATTGAAAGAGATCCCTAGTTGCATAAAGTCTGAAAACATCAGCCATGAAACATTTCTTTTATTCAGCAGCATGATGTCTGGTAAAGCAAGGGTGCCAATACTTCTGGATGACATTAGGCTGGAATGTGACTATTACTGATGGACAAAATTTCTGTTTCAAGCCAGTCCCAGCATTGAACTGAGGTCTTTATTGTACAGGCATTAATGTATGACACTCTTGTTCATTAGACACTTAGTTCATTGTGGGTTGCAGTTCATGCATGAACATGAACACAAAAAAGACATTACACATTCCAAGAGACAATTTGAGCTGTAAGAAAATGAAAACCAGTAAATTGTACAGACACCATTTTCAGTTTGGAGTTTGATTTATTTTACTGATAAAGGCACCAACATTATTACATGCTGTTATAATAACCAACGTTAAGCTATAATAGGTGATTGTCTTTAGAAACATCTTGACAGCAATCATAATATGGTT
The DNA here is from genome assembly GCA_005784505.1 of Bagarius yarrelli. Lineage (NCBI taxonomy): Eukaryota > Metazoa > Chordata > Actinopteri > Siluriformes > Sisoridae > Bagarius > Bagarius yarrelli. The sequence goes on along the minus strand of VCAZ01000058.1, from coordinate 1,651,943 downwards.
TAAATATATTTACATGTATTTAGATATTTTGTGTAGGACCAAGAAATGGTTATCCGATCAAAATGTTCGGTCCAGGCTTTCCTCCCTGCCTGTCAACATATTTATTTGCATATACAGACAGGATACCTAAACAGCCAGGGTCGCCAGATTGGGACGTTTCTCGCCAAGTTGGACGGTTTTAAATTTGATTGAGTGGTTTGGGTAAGTGTTAAAAATGGCGGTTTTGAAACTTGTACATTTTATAGTCTAATTGTTTAACAAAAACCAAGTGTGAAAAATGACACCAAAATAACTCCTTTCAAGTGTAATAAATCTGTAAACACTTATCAAGTGTGTTTACGTACTGCTAAAAAATTAAGACTAGATTAAAACAGAGCAAAAACCCAAATGAATCTCGGTGTTGTGTTTCAATGCTGGAGTCAACGAGTCTGAAAGATGATGTCATGGTTACAGTATTTCTTTTGGACAGGTAGGAATGTAGTGTGATGCGATGGTGTGTTTTGGTAGTAACGCATAGCTTATGTAGTTTTACGAATCAGCTTAACCACAGCAGCAACTACAGCTGTGTAATCGGGTACTATTTTTATGTTTGATATTTCAGTACTGTTACTAACTGTACTATAAAGTTTTCTGATGTAATGTAGTAATGTTGTCTCTGGTCGTCTAGTCTGACGAGCACTTTCAGTGCTATCAGGCTATAATTATCATTTTCCAAGATGTTTGACTACACCTTTAAAAGCGTCAGCAAAGTAATTTCCCTAAAATGCTGTGAGCTTGTGGCAGAGCACGTGTAGTGTGATTATGAGGACTGCCCAGCACGCCTCGTGCTAAATCATGGCATGTGGTGTTTTGATACACTTTACTGCCACTATATCACAGTCGGTTTCCTCTTTTGCTTCGTGTGGTAAGATTTGTTAAGATTCCTGGAAAGCATGACTGTAGATATTTTCAGTAAATCACATAAGACCTAGAAACCTAGAGACATACGACACAGAAAAGATACAGGCATAATACACATCTTTAATACTACAGATCAGAGCCTGAGCATAGGATAGTGTTCTGTATCAGTATTATTTCCAAGGAAGAGCTTGGTTTGGAAATGAAAAAGGTCATGGAGTTTACAAAGAGGAAGTGAAAGTCTACATGTTTTTCAGATTCCCGTCATGCTGAACAGGCTTCATACCGTACACCAACACCATCTAGGTGTAGCAAAGGGGAAAGGTTTTTTGCACAGAATGACATCAACTATTTGGAGTTCAGGGGATTAAATGCTTTAAGAGTGAGTGTATGTGCCTGAGCTGGAATAAGACATTCCCTGTATTATGACCCAGAAAAACCTGAACAAGTCTGAACAGTAAACTAAAAGCCTTTCCAACGTGCATCTCAATGCTTTCTTTTTTCTCCACAAAACCCCACTGACTTTTGGACAGCGTTTTAATGCAGGCCTGCACTCAATTATGAAGCCGAAGAGGAAGTATGTCATGCTTGGCTGGCGATGACTGATCAGTCGGCTATGATGATTATATGTGCAGGCGTGGGGGATTGGGCAAACCGAGGCTTACTATCATGGGTGGTGCCATGTCGCTCAGCAGAAAGCCTGTGACTGTTTGTCTGTGCTTTCTGCTGTTTCTGAACCAGCCAGTTTTATATAACAAAAACACTGACTTTTGTTCGTAGAATTTGTTAGGGTTATAGCTTGAGCTTCAAAGAAAAGCTTCAGTGGATAGAGTAAGTCATTGGGAAAGAGTCAGGAAAGTCTGCTCATAATCATGCTCGTCGTCAGTGTTGGCCATGTTACTTCAATCAAAAAATTAATTAGTTATAGTTACCAAATAGTGAGTCAAACTGAGTCATTATAGAAGTAACTATTTACCAGGGACAGTAACCATGGTGTCACTTTTTCAATGTTTAAATATGTCACATAACATGAATGCCCTAATATTAAATAACTACAATTAATGAAATGGACACTAAATAGAATAAATTATTATTATAAATTATTATTTTAATCTTGCGGTGGCATGTGATGATCTGAGGTGATTCATTAGATTAGAATTAATTTCCTCTGATATGGAGAAACTCTTTCTTCCTGGTCATAAGTTTTACGTCACCTAAACTAGTTTTGTCTTGTCTTTTATCTTAATGAGGAAAAAGCAGTTCTTTTAGTTACTTTTAGTTTGCGAAAGCTACCTTTGAACTAGTTGGATGTGCCATCGCTCTGAATCCTGTAGTACATCCGAATATCATTCACACTACCCGTAACCATACTATATATAAAGTACTTTTTTTAACAACCGGTAAGTACGTACTAACTTATAAGTAGTATGGAATTTTAGAAACCGCTGTTGACTGTGCAAGCTTACGTGTGAACACCGGTTCTACTTAGATAGAAATTTACTCTACCTAAGCCAGTCATCATCATGAGTTATCTCCCACCCCAACACACACACACCAATCATAATTAGTTATGTGTCCCACCTCACCCCACACACCAGAGAAAAAAAACTTATTGCTTATAAAGTCTACTTGGATTAAAACCACTTCTTTGAGCTCAATCATAGCAACGTTGATTTTATCCTCAGTAACGGTAAAGGCGTTATAATGGGGGAAACTGGAATTTGTTTGATTACTCGCTACTAAAAAAGTTAGTATCACTGTTTATTTATAACGCTGTTATTACCATAAATTCTTGTTATACATTCTGGTATTACAGTTTAAAAAAAAACATCAGAAGAAATGAATTCAGAACAATCACACAATCGCATAAAACCTTAAAGTTATTAAGCCTTAAGATTAAGGAAGGAGCAACTTCGATAAAATCTCCAGCTGAACTTACGATGTTTCTTCATGTTTAGGATAATTCAAAACGTTATATTTTTATACTTCGTTCACAATCCTTATGCTTAAAGAAGAGAACAAAAAAAACACACACTGACGGGTCCAGCTAACAAAAACGTTAACCTGCAAATCAGTGCAAACAAAAAGCTGTTTTTAACACAATAAATAAAAGAACAGGAAGTTAAGTTCACTGATACCTGCTACATTGTCTTGTTACTGGCAAGACAATTATAAACAAATGTTTGAAACATAATCAACACTTTTTTTTATTTAACTGGTAGCTTAATTTGATAAATGATATTATTTTTTAAAAAACTATGGGGTTAAATTGTAGTATGTTCCCTTAGACCACAAAAAACATTAGATATCTGCAGGGAATACAGGCAGCTTACATTTAATCTATTTTTATATATATGTGAGCAATTGGGAGTTAGGGGCCTTGCTCAGGGGCCCAACAGTGGTAATTTGGTAATGCTGGGAATCAAACTCTGATTTTCTAATTAGAAATCCCAAACCTTAACCACCACGCTACCACTTTCTTAGGTGTATATCAAAAAGACTATTCTTTAAGTGATATTGTGTCATAAAGTCGTTTTATAACCAAGGGGTCAAATTTGGCTGTGTGTTCTAATCTAATTCTAATCTTTGTAAGAATACTCAGCGGTTTAATGCAGTCATTTGGTAAACAAGAAAATCTACCAGCTAGCTAGCTAACCGACCTGGCTGTACAGGTAACAGAGTCTGCTCACAACCTCCTATTAACAAATAGCAATAAACTGTAGTAATGGCATTGTGGAAATGTATTAAATGTATTTCAGCATATATAAATGACATCTGCGTAGTAAGAGCAAAGATTTCTCACCGCTTCACTAAACAGTCGTCTCTACAGTAAACACAATCGGTAGCTAATCATCACATACAGTGAGATCAGTCCGTTCAGTAAAAGTCTGTTGCAAAGAGGTTTCCCTCAGGCTTGTTTAATAAATTCATTAGTGATAATCAATTATTTATTGTCAGGGTAATAAAATCGGTGCACTTTTTTTTTTTTAAAGTAACTTGGTTTTATTTATCTGTTTAACTGTCAGGACTTCAGTATGCAGTCAATTTACTCCAAACAGAATGTACCAGTTCTGCCAATCTCTTTATCCGGTCTCTGAAAAAAACCACACACACACACATCCATAACATCTGCCATATGCTCATTGTGGGTAAACCCTGCAAACACATACACACACACACACACACAAAAACGTAGTGTATGTATGTATGAATGCACACACACAAACAGACTGTAAGCAACAGATTTATCTCATGGTTATATTAAGGATTTATCGCTGCATTCAAAAATAAACCAACAAAACAAGCAGGACGATAAATGTTAAGAAGTCCATTCATGAATATTAATAATAGTCGAAGACGTCATGGAACATCTATAAACAGACACAATGATAAATTGTAAAAAGTAAATAAGTGGAATGAATTTAGGCGTTTATGTAAATGAGCTAAATAATCTAAAAAACACGACAATAATAGCAGTTAGGGGACTGGGGGCGTTTGCCAGTTTCGAGCCACATGGTTGGTTAATTAAACACATCTCAAATTAGATTGTCTTGCGTGTCTACAGTACAAATCCAGTCATTACTTAGTGTATTAGATGCTGTTCTATCTCTGACTGGCCGCTTAGCTGCATTACCTGTGTTTTTGTTTTAGAATCAGGAAAACATCCCGGTTACCTAAACCCTCCTGGCAAACTTCACCACGGCACGTGGGTGGCAGAGGATCAAGAATAACACCTCGTAGTGCTGCAAAACAACAATAGTGTGTGTCGTTCGAGTGCATTCGTGTGTGTGTGTGTGTGTTGTGTGGGTGAATGTTTCCTTCCTCTGCTGTGCTGCCCTACTCTGGTCTGTTCCGTTCAGTACAAGCAAAATCTTCACAACAATAACAAACACTGAGCGAATACTTAAGTTCAGGATAATAACAGCTTTATTTACAGCGCGCTAAAGGATAAACTTTACCCAGGAATTGTTCTCCATCTCACAAAAATATGCCAAGCCCCAAACATGCTTTTCAACAAACAAACATTTTCATTTTAACGCTTTATTGGCCCTGTAATAGAAAATGTGATTTAGCACATTTAGCAGACAGCATTTTTATAGACGCTCATTAAAGAACCATTGGAAACGGAAATACTCTTAAATCCAGATCTCCTAAAGAGCGCGAACGGCATTTCTAGCAGGAATAATCTGTGTGTTTCTTTAAATTTCTCAGTCAGAATGCATCTGCTTACAGATACTATTCACCATCCACAAGCCTTTGTCTATAAAAGTATACAAACAAATAAAACCATTTTATAGAGCAGTCTCCACTTTTCCAAACAGTTTAAATCCTGGTGTACTGGCATGCCAACCTTATTGGTGAATTCTTACTTCTGATTCGTCACAAAGCAACAATTTATTTTCTGAACCTTCAGCTCTAAATAGACCACCAACTGCAAGGTAAATCACAGGTTTATATGGCTTGTTATATTGTAATGTAGTATCATATTTATACTGACAGCTTCCTCAGAACTTCCCATCATCTAAAACTACATGGATTAAAAATGCATGATTATTGATGATGTAGGATTTACATTTATAAAGGAGTCTCCAGTGTCGACACTTAGTGCCGTAACAGAGACCAACTGTACTGTAATATTAGGTCTGCAGACGAGGGAGGGTCTTCTTTAGGATAGAGGAGTTTGTGTTTTTTGCAGCCTCTTTGTATCAGTTCCCACCACTACGAATGCAAAACCAAGCAAACTTGACGTTATTCAAAGAAGCTTAAATTATCAAGAACATACACAGATTTTCCACAGAATTGGGACACTTTCACATTGCAGTCAAATATGGCCCAAATCCAGCTTTTTTGCCCACATGTGACTCTCCTGAGAGATCAGATATTTGATTTGAGCCTCTTTCATATGTGGTATTAAATCCGACACAGGTCAGATGTTTTGCAATGTGACCGCTATTTAGGAATCCATGCATATTTTATGTAATTTTCGATCAACATGTGTCATCATTCCATTGGCACGTAACAACAAACAGTTGACATCTAATCGATTTTGCTGAAGACGTCACGATCCCACAACTCCTGATTCTGGTTCTGCACTTCATCCAGACACATCTTCATACTAAAGTATCAACTGCTGCTCAACAACATGCTAATATTAAAAAATTGACCCTTTTCTCCTCATCATCTTCCTCCTTGATTACTGCTCATTAATTTGCTGTCGTTCGCTGCGTGTAAATGCTGCCATTAGTGACTATCGTGTTTTAGTTTGCAGTATGACTGAGTAACTTTCTGTGTGAAACTTAGAAAATTGTCCCTTTGTGCATACCATGATCGATTCACACTGGAAATCTGATATTAGCTACATCTAAAAACAATGTGAACAGCTATACAAATAAATCTGATCTATGGAAAAATTGGAATTAAGCCTTGCAGTCTGAACATAGCCGATATATCAGATCATTACAATTAAGCCAAACGTCTGTCTTTATTGGCAAAATGTACTTGCAATTTTGTCATTTTTATCACAGAACACCACCACCACCACCACCACCACCACCACCATAAAATCCCTAAGTCGGCATCTTAACAGTTTTGTTATGAACAAAGTCCAAAAACTTAAATAAAGACTGATAACAGGAACAATTAAATATAAAGATAAACCAATTCATAAAAAACAACATTCTTTAATTACTGTCAAATTAATTACATTAATTGCTGTTTTTAGTAACCAAATAAATTGCCCTACCTAAAATTACATGAATTAACATAATTTAATTGCCTTAATTTTCCCAAAGACACTTTACTTTACATTACATTTACATTTGCAGCATTTGGCAGACACCCTTATCCAGAGCGACTTTCAATATTCCTTGTTAATTAACTTGTTAAAGATAAACACCTCACTGATACGAAATCTTTAGCGCTGTTATCAAAATACACACTTATAATAATTATCAATCTATAACAGATTGCCTGGTTAGGTTTTATTCCTTTCTATATATTATATCTGTATTATTATTCAAATTAGGTAACTACAATAAATGTTTAATTTCTAAATAAAAGGTAAATAATTTAAATTGCAAATCTGGAGCTGCTGTTGGATTCTGGGAATTTAAGGACCTCAATAAATAGGTAGAATTCCGGAGTAAAGGCTCAGGTCAAATACATAAGAATGACAAAGAAAAATGATTCAAGATTCAGTCCTGGAATAAACTTTATGGAATGTGTGTCTGGAGGTTGTGCTAGAAAAGTGATTTAGTAAAATTATGGCTTTAGGGACGAAATGCAAACAAGGAAGAAGTAAAGTAAGTGTGAGAAGTGAGAAAGATAAATATTAGTCTTAGCGAAATATTCTCTGCTGGATCTGGATCAGTTCATCATTCTCTTTAGCTAATGTTTAACCCGACAGGAAATTCGATTCTTAAATGAGATTCTCAAATTTCTCGAATGCTAGATATAAAGTGATAAAAAGAATTTCACTAAAAAGTCTCTGTGTCCCAACATCCTGATTTTAGCAGATGTCGGAATTTGTCACTCACTGGCATGCACTCAATTCCTATTGAGAACGCCATCAATTCTGTAAATACACTAAGACCAAAAGTATCCAGACACATACCCACATGTAGGTCTTCCACAAAGCATTGACTTATACTGTAGTCTAAAACACACAATGTTTTATATACGGTAGTGTCAGTATTCCAGAGCCCAAAAAGTAACAAAGCTGGTACAAAACAAATAAAATTAAATAAAATAAAATAATATCAAAATAAAATAAAATAATTAAAGATTAAAAATGGAACAAATACTACACACTTTCGAGATAAACTGGAATGCTGACCTCTCACCAGATAGCAATGTCTGATCTCTCAAATGCTCTTGTGGCTAAATGAGCACCAGTCTCCTCAGTCATGCTCTACAATCTAGTGGAAATCCTTAAAAATAGCAGCAGTTACTGTACCAGCAAACTAGAACTAAAAAGTTTTTCTATTATTAAATACTTAATATAATATAGTTTAGCTTATATATATATATATATGCCCACTGCACCTCTGTAATGAATCCACATTTTAATTCATATGAATTAATTAATTATATTTTATGTGATGGGTCAATTAATGTATGTTACCAGTTGCTATTTAAACTAAAACAAATCACACAATTACAGAAGTTCTATCTTGAGAACTATGTTATTTCATTTAATGGAGGCAAACAAAACAGTGTTTAAAAGACTGACAAAAATCACCTAGGAAATTTTAGGAAGCCTATAACAATAAGTGGGCAGCACGGTGGCTTAATAGTTAGAAGCATTAAAAAGGCCCGGGTTTAATTCCCATTTAGGGGTCTTTCTGTGTGGAGTTTGCATGTTCTCCTTGTGCTTGCGTGGGTTTACTTCGGGTAGTCCGGTTTCCTCCCACTGTCCAGAAACATGTATGTTAGGTTGATTGGTTAGTGGAGTGAATGCGAGTATGTGTGTGGCCCTGTGATGGACTGGCAACCTGTCCAGGGTGTATCCCTCCTGCCTTTCACCCTTTCAGAGACCTCTGGGATAGAATAAGCCGGTATAGAAGATGAATAAATGAATAACAATAAGTGTAACTTCAAATTTAACCTTAAGAAAAGCAAGTATTATCATCTCTTGGGTGTGACAGGTGAGGATTTCCATATTCATAAGGGTAAATAGGAGTTGTAAAGTGGTTACGGTTTAGTGGTTAAGTTGTTTGGACTACCCTGTTGGATTAAAAAAATAAAAAATAAATGTAAGTCAGCGTTATTAAGAAGAAATGTAAATGAGAAGATGAATATGAAAACTAAACCCAAAAAACAACACCCATTTCAGAAATCGTTCCAAAACTGCATCCTGACCTCACATCCCTTGTGTACAAGTCCGCCCTTAAATACAGTGTTAATATTTACAACAGTCTTTTCTATTTCAGACACTTAGGTCGACTGGGAATTGTTGCTTGTGACACATACAGGGAAAGTAAAAGAGGCAATTTCCTGCCAATAGGAAAATGCACTAATCGACTAACCACCAAAAAGCTCTATAAGGAGAACTTGTGACAACAACAACCTACTTTTTGTCGGACATAAAGGGTGGCGGCTGTTTGCTCACCCGTGTGACTTTGCACACACAGAGGAGACTGTCTGTAGGGAGCAAAAGACAAGAAGGTCCCTATTCCCAGACCTGTAGCTGTGGGGAAATTAGCGAGTATGTAAGAGGAGTAGACACCTGTAACAAGCTTGGGTATTAGTAACATTTGCTTAATCTTAGACTTTAGATTAAACATTTTTTATACTTAGGATTTAGTTAATAGATTTTTTTTTTTTTAAACTTACAGAAAATAAAGAAATTTCTGCAGTTTATTTAAAACTGTAGTTAAGTTTATCTTAGATTTTTAGTTCAAGTTTGATGTTGCAGTTTGTCGGTTTTAAAAATTAGACTCTCCAAGATTTGTAAAGTTGCTGTGGGACGACACCTGATATTTTCAATTCTTTTTAACATCAATTTTAAACGTAGAAATTAGCTCCAGCTGTAGCCAAAAAGAGCTCTGCTGTACAAAAATCTGACATCCCTAAAAACACCTGTTGGACAGCTCCATCACCTGCAACATGTAACTTGAGGAGGTGAAAGCTCACTAGTTAAGGTGGTGAACTGTTAAACAGAAGATTGTGGTCTCGATTCCCAGCACCACCAAGCTACCACTGCCGGGTCCCTGAGCAAGGCCACCAATGACTCAGTAAGTCTCCCAAATGCCACAACATGTAACTATTTGTATAGAAGTGTGGGGCGGTGATCATAAGCTGGTCGGACATAGCTGACTTATTCATTGGTCCCTAGACAGGAATTTAAAATGAACGTTTAGTTAGCAGAGAGAAGCTTTTCCGTGTTTTATTCTAATTATGATTTTCTAAATAAGCAGGACAGCCAAACCCCCCCCCCCCCACTACAACCTGCTCCAAATCATTATATTATCAGCACATAAAACTCTACGTTGAGATGTTTCATTTAATTGGCTAATTTCCAATTATTAAAGGACAATAAACACTGCTATAATATGTCGATAAGTTCAGACACATCATGGATTGAAAATATACTTTATTAAATCCGTATTATGATAATTAAACTCTGAACAAACTTCGAATAACTCCGGACTCCGGATAAATATACAATACATTCTATTCCAGAGCTTTGTGGCCATCCCATTGACTGTGAGCTTTGTCAATGACTAGTTCCGTAAAGCAGAGTGTGTAAAAAGAAGCACTGGGCTGTAATCCATGGCACAGGGAAAGGCCTGGTGCCAGAGAATTAGGGAGCCTAATGGCTGAAGACACTCCAATTTGTCTTGCTATGTGCAGAGGCATGCATTTATCTCATCCGGTTTCACTTATTAGTGGTCTCAGCCTGGTACTATTGACAATAAAGAGATTAAGGGTGGAAGACTTACAGTAGATGAACAGGACAGGAGAATGAGTGTAACATTAGCCGATGGAATGCCATGTAAAATAAATTATACATGAGCGGTAGCATAATAGAGCGATTATTTTTAAAGGACTGACTATTAACTGTAACAAAAAAAAGCATTGTGTTATTCGTTTTGGTCTAGCATTGTTATATTTATACGGCGCTAATGTTTATCCTCGTTTAACGATCCTTTATTTTCATGACGGAACAGGTTAATGGGTTTGAATGTTAGCCCTTTGCACGTACACTAACTTCAAAACACCCACAGCTGTGCCTTTTTTCTATTGTACCAGAATAAGAAAGGGAAGTTGATTTAGGTGGCATGCAGGGAAACGTGGCAAAACAGTGACTACAAAAGGACTTCCCAATCTCCAGTTTTAATCATGAGTCGTCACCTGTCACTGGGTCATTTTTATTATTACTTTTTTACTTAACTGCTCTCTAAAAAGGAAAAAATAAATAAAATGCTAAATAAATAAGTCTGCATGTTTCATAAATGCAAAATTAAAGCATGTGCCCATGTCTCTGTTGTGCGCTTTTCAGATCTGCATTGGTTCAGCCTGTGGTTGGGAATACAGCCATATTGCTATGGTGACAGATTCCCTTGAAAGTGAGAGAGTAAGCTAGCAGAGCTCAGCAGGGCTCAGCAGGGCAAGTCTACCGAGAAATGTACACTCGACTGGGGCCACAAAACATACAGCACACTGACACCTAAAAGTAAATCTAACACTGCATACACTTGCGGAGAACTAATTTAGACTCGGTTTCAAAGGGTTATTTAAAGAATAACATCCTAGACAACTTTATTACATGAACAAGGTTTTAATGGAATATTTTACTGAATTCTTATATATGCTAATCGCAACAGTTGAAAAAAAGGACTGAGCTTGAGGGACACTTCTCTACACTTTCCTTTCTGACAGAGAAGACACAAAAATAGAAGACATACCAGCCATTGGAGTCTAATGTAGTCAAAGTTTCCATGGTGAGAGTTCTTTACATCAGGGGAAAACAAGAGAGGGAAAGACCTGCTGTACTAATTAGCAAATGAGAAACAGGGAGACAAGAGTGAGGGGAATCACTGCCAAAAAGGCAAGAGTGGAATTCTGGAGAAAAATTAAACTTTGAAATTCAACATGGAGGTTTTATTTAGCACCGGCAGACATCTTCCAATACACAATAACTTGCTGGAAGCCGTTGTGGAAATAGTCACATTTTAAAAAGTCTAATTTTGGAAAATGAGAAAATATTTACTTAATATAATTTAAATCATTCTTTAATTTTTATTAAGCTGAATTCTGTTTTGCACAGAGAAACTACATTGTCATATATACTTTCTAATATACAAAAAATAAAAAAATAAAAATATATATATATATATATATATATATATATATATATATATATATATATATATATATATATATATACATACACGATCATTAATGAAGAAATGTAAAAAGTTAAAATTAATTTATTTAAAAAATTCATACAGACTTTATTGATTAACAACGTTAGCACTTATTTATAAGCCAACAGCTTACATCATATTGAATTTTGGGTAATTTGTATGGTAGACACCATACTGGGTGCTTTTCTGTTAGAGTTTTTTTTTTTTTTACTATGATAAGTCATTACTGAAAATTAATTATGCATTAAAACTGCAACAGGAAGTCACACAGTTGTTTAGAAAAACTGAATAATAGGATCATTTTATTTCCTTTTTTTTCTTTTTAGGATATGCAGTGCAGTGCAAGTTCTGTCTGGGTCTACCCCTAACCCTGTAAAACTGTTAATGTGTGAGTGTAGTCTTGGGTAAAGTCGAGGGGGAAAAACAGACAAATGTAATATTACATCATGCTGATTTCATTTAGTTCCTATTACTAAAATGAATCATGGTTTTATTTATAGTGAAACCATTTTTGATTATATTTGATTACCTTTTCTCAGTGGGGGCGGTGCATTTGGTACCTGGGCCTTTAGTGGGGACTTACACGACTGATAGAACTCTTAATACCACCACTATGATGTTACGATTACAAGAACCATCAATACTATACAAAAACGCAATGGCAGTGGCGCAGTGGCATTACATACAGAGAGGCATTTCACATATTGAGAAGAAACTCCAAACCTCTACAATACAACCGCAACGTACATCATCTGCAGCAGTTAAGAATCAATATTTAACTTAACAATTATATCACAGAAAACATCAAAAATTCGTTAAAGTATATATGACTTATAAAGGCTATAAGCCAGTGTTACCGGTCGTCGCACTGGTCTGGAAGTGGTAATAAAAACTCTTTCCCAGGCTGAGACAAGGTATTTTAATAGATCAATGTCAATATATTTCTATATTCATCTATATATTTGTACACCCATGACAAACACCAAACTGAAGACAGTTGTGTAACTGTAAAACCCAACCATGGTCGTATATGTGCAGAAAGAAAGCGTTAAAGAGACAGGGTTTGATAATGTCTAGGATGTCTTTGTATATTTTAAGCGGATTTATAAATAGGAATAATATAAAATACAAAAAAAATGAAAGTCTCTGAAGCCGAATCAATGTACAAAGTAAAATATGATACACTCTATCTGAGCGCTTACTGATTGACGGCTATTTGTTCTACTCGGGAGCCCGATGTTGGATCAGCTGGTGGTTCTGTGATTTCTACACACAAGATACTAATCCTTAAAAAAGCCTAAATTTATAAAATAATCTGGGCTTATTTGTATTTCTATTCTATAAAAAAAACCATATCTAATACTGTCTGACTCATTTAAAAAGCTTCTGCGGTTTTTTTATTTTTATTTTAAGCACTTAACACTTAATCCCCACTTTCTTAAGAAAAAATGTTTTCGTGAGCTCCATCCATAAAAACATTTCAGCTTGTTGAAATAATACTGTGTTTACTGTAATGGTTCCAAGCTACACAAATATATTCGAAAAAACCCTCTGAAATTTTATAGATTTATTTTTATTTCGCACTCTTAATGTAACAAACGTTTTTTTATTTAGACTTCTAGCCTGCAGGTCTGATTTTACACATATTTTCTTCCCTTCTAAAAGAATGATCTTATTAGGAAGGAATGATTCCAATGTCCATGACCAGAAATGACAAGATCTCAGCATAGCTGTGGATGTGGTTTGGACCACATGAGGCATATCATGTTAAACTTATTGTAAATTAAAAATAATTACACATCGCCTCTCTCTTCCACTGTAGCGCTCCTCTCTTTTTCTAACACAGGCCTTAAAGAGTCCCCTTAATACTGCTTAAAATCCCCCTAATATCATGAGTGCGTTAAAAGACGGACAGAGATAGATTGAGTGTAAAAGAAAACAGAAAAGGAATAAGAGCGAAGAAGAGAAAGGGGCCACCCAGTCTTGCTAATGACTCAGTTCCCAAGAGCCTAATCAAAGATTTGTACATTTAATTGCTGTCAAGTCGATGCTTGCCACCTGCCACGTCATGCCACACATGTGCTCCCCCTCTCTTTTCCTCCACCAGTCTTTCCAGACCCATCCATCATCACATGGCTGAGAGCAGAAACATCGCAACCTGCCAGGCAACCTGTAGTCTACCTCCTGCCCAGCCTCTCCCCCCTTTCCCTCGCTTTCTTTAGCACACACACACACACACACACACACTCAGAGCAAATGTTTGTGCAGTGGATCTTATTAGTCATAAAGTATGTCGCTGCATGGATTACTTTTTTACTCGCTGTTGGACTCAAACGGAGCCATAAATAGCACAGCACCAAGCATAACATTCTTTAGAGTTCCATAAGTGTAGGATTGACATGACACGTGTCACTGTATGTTACTGACACAACAGCATACCAGAAAACCTCATTAGAAATCTATTACTGCATCCACTTTAAGCAGAAAACTCACTGATAGTGCAACCACCAGTACATTAGCATAGTTTTAGCTTTTAAATTCCTGTTTTCTTGCCTTCCAAATAATTATGCCCCTTATTCATGCCTTGCTGAAGTCTTCAGTAAGGCCCCAGAAATGCCTCCTTATATACCACTGTCCTATCATCAAGTATATCTTCCACAGCTCAAAGGGTTAAATGTTATAAGAAAAGGATAGGGTTTAACTGTGGATCTTTAAAGACAGGTACCCCTCATCACTGTTCACCTTACTGTTTCATCAGATACCAGGTGTATAAGCTCATTTAGATCAGAGATGCGTTCATAAGGACTTGTCTAAAGACTTTGTACAATAGCTGATACCTTATAATTCCAGACGTTTATTAGAACCACTGTGAATACATCAGTAAGACCAGTTCCAACCTGCAATTAATTTTATTATTGATTTGCTCATATTGAGAAAATTCATCACGGATTCCTTTTGTAAATCCGTTACCTAATACCGCTAGCCAAACTCCTACATGGCCATGAAACGATTACATAAATGATAACAGTCAAAACACAATTTAAGTCTGAAGATCTTAATTTAACTCATATGTCTAAGTTTCTACCAGGAGAAAAATCTATATTAGTCTCTCCTAAGGGTGTCACCTGCAGATGAATAGGAGTCCTTAAACCAGATGGACTGCCATTGCTACCTTTCCTGATCAGAACATTTCCTTATTTACTCTAGAACAACAGAACAGTCAAAGTCCCCCAAAAATCTACTATAACTGACTAGTATTATTATTATCAAATATTTGTAATATTTTAAATTCTTAAAAACTTGATTTAACTTGATGTAAAACTTAACTACTAGCTAATATTAATCCTTAGTATCAAATTAGACATTATATAAATACTATTGGTGATTTTTTTTTTTTTTTTACCTTTTAAACTAACATGTCACAAACAACTCATTAGAATAAAGCTTTTTTACACCTCCACCAAGCACTGTGACAGCAAACTAATTACTAGCAAGGGAACCTCTAAATGAGTTAAGTTAATTCGTTAATAAAGCCACAGATGTTTCATTACACACCCTACACTAGCTGGAGAAGTCTGAGTGAGTCAACAAGGCTTTACTAATTATCTTGTTAGAGATTCCAGCTGAAGCTGCTCTATAGAAAAACAGGCTTGACTGGTACCAGCGAGAGTTAGGTTGGGTGTACCATGACAAGCCTGAACAAGAAACAGTGTTTCAGTCAGGATCAAGATGGGAATACGATGCCTGAATGCATGTTCAGAGTCAGGTAGGTGACTCACCGAATGGCATCCTATCTCTGTGGTAGGCCTGGGTTTTCCACTTATACCTCTTGATCTAATGGGTGAAACTGGCTAAATCAAGTATTATCGAGTGTTTCAAGATGTAAAGACTTGAATAAAAGAAGTGAGGGGTTTGCTGTGAAAACTGCTGGGAAGCAGAATAAAGAGCTATATTTGTCATTCACACTCTCAAGTCCTTGAGCCAGAAGCGCATTGCTCTTACATCAGGCATACTAATAGATTTGGAGAGTGTATTAAGCATTATACAACCATGAAAGTCCTGTTGGAAACAGTCAGAGAGGGTTGGCTTAAACTTTTTAAATCCCTAAGCTTTTCGGAGGTATTTTGCTGCTCCCATGCCAATTGTGAGATATAATCACTCCAGCAAGTCCTTGATCTGTGCCAGTGTCTCCCAGTTGGGAGCCTGATACAGCTTGAGTAGAAGCTGCCCAGGGGTTGTCCCAGTAAGGGTTCCGTAACACATCAACTGGCTTCCATCAATTCAGATGAGTAGTGGCTCTATTCTCATGTACAACCAGACTCCTAAATCGAGTAAATCCCCACTGAAGGCCCAGGTACCAAATGCACGGCCCACCAATGAGGGATGTACACACAATGTATACTTAATTTGGCTCAAAATGTGTTCTTAATCAGACGTCCAAGTTTACAAAGCCACCACATTTGTTGTTTTTTTACACATGGCATTTAAAAACTCACACATATGCAAATATGTATATGATTATATAACAGTTCAGGACTGTCCTTGACGAAATGCAGTACTTAGTAAAATACTAGCACCACTTTTATGTGGCTCGACAGAAATGTAGCACAAGTTGAAATCCAGGCAATGCCTCAGCCAATTATACTCAAGTCCAGCAAGCAAAACTGGTAATAGTCTGAGTAGGAGGGATCACATACTCTGTTCCCTGTCAATGATGGCACTAATAATCTGCTAACGGCTGTAACTAAGTACATGTATGATAACATTTTCTGTTATGCTGCCGTGTATATGACATAAACACCTCAAAAAGATGCAATGGCTGGCTTCATAATTGAAAGAAGAACATGTTAATCTCTAACCTCCTCTGATGATAGTTGAAAAAAGGTGGCTTATAAAAGGGAACTGGGGATAACCGGTGGTACTGGAGAGAGAATGGGGTGCATCCTTTCAGACAACCTTCTTACCAGTCAACCATTCAGTACTTGTGGAGGTATTCTACAGTAAAGCTTAACATATAAATTCACTTCTGATCCCTGAACAGGCACAGGCAGATGCTATTACTCAAAAACCGATACTATTCAGCGGTGCAGGTCAAATAGGGATAATTCTTGATGGTGTTCTGAATATTCCCCCCATTATGTGATAGCAGATGAGATTTTAGAAATATAGCTTGATGAGTCAATATTTGCTTTAACAACCAAAAAAAGCAGTTAGCTAAGTACTGTCTATAATGGACAACCGAGACATTAATCATTCCGGTGTATCCATAAACTAGCAGTGGAAACAATGCCTGCATTAGACTCTTGACGTTCATTTGGGTTTTATTTAGATTTGTAAACTGTAGAGATCAATTTAATTTAACATTGTTAAAATACTGATTATAAAGCAGAGTAGTTTTAAATCCAAGCAGTGGTACAAGCTGCCAGTGATGATGTATACAGGAAAAAAGGGGAAAAAATGACTGCTTGACTTCATGCCCTCAAATGCACCAAACAGGACAAGTTAGAAAGAGTTAAGAGGGGGGATAAAACAACAATATGGTGTAAAGTCTAAATTCATCCTGACTATAATAATATACACTGCATATCATTATGATTTAAAGGTTGTTACGTAAAATAGATGAAGCTCTTCTTAAGCACTAGAGTGACAATAATAGCCTTGTTAGAGCGAAAGCTCCCAGAACGGCAATCAGCCAGGAGTAAAAGAACCCGTAATCTGACTGTCCTCCGGTTGTTTCATAAGCTCCAGTTACTCAAAAGGCTGACAGAGCACTGCCAAAAGCATGAATCACTCAATATGGGAAATATAAAAAGAAAATCTGTTTACTATTTTCACCTAGGCCTTCTTTCTAAGTGTTAGTATTATCCAATTTCCTATTATGATCTCCCTTCAAAATCTCACAACAGCCCAGTAGTTCTACGATTGTTATTTCCTAGCAGAAATCATTTACCAAAGAATCTTGAAGTTTTATTGGCAGGCGGCGGCTCTCTTTCAAAAAAAGCGAGTCGATACCATTCAGAATTGAATGACAGGAAATGACCTTAAGAGTTTATTCCAAGCTCCAAAGTAACTTAAAACAATACGAGACCTTTTTTTTGCCCATGAAAGCCTTTGTTATTCAATGTAGTCACTGGAGCTCTCGTGTGTTTATTTCAAAGCATGTTTTTAGTTGGACACTGCTTAAATCATGAAGCGCAGACTGACTAAAATGTCTTGCGTGCACAAGAAAGGGAAGAGGGAAAACAAGCTCCCTGGTGGAACTCTTGAGAACTGTAACCTCAGTGTTGAGACAGCTGCTCGTCTGACTTCAACTCACAACAGGTTGTCTTATTCATCTTCTGAGTCACAGCTTGGACTAATACAAGGCCATAACATGTGATTTACTGACAGCCAATTTCTTTAGCTATTCATGTCTGTCCTGGTGCAAATAGGTAAGAAAGCAAAAATTTAATCATCTACAGAATGGGATTACATTTTTGGGGGAGAAGCGCATAAGGTGCCGCATCATTATTTTTATATAATTATTTTAATTCTAAAATCTAACCACAATTATAAGGAACCTACTTCCCTCAAAAAACTATATATGAAGGTGATAACATTTCCATGATCATTTCTAGCAATATATAGATATCTTCTCAGCGCAAAGTTTCAATATACTGAATATACATACAAACTCACAAAGATATTAGACATGTTATTGTGCTTTCTGTAATAATATTATATCTTCGGCTTTTTGTTTTTTCCCTAAAAGTTTTTTTACAGTACAGGTCTTCCTAAGAAAATCATTACATTAGTGTAACTTTCCTAAAGCCGTGAGCAAGAGGGGAGAAAAGGTTCACATATCACTTTCAATTACCAATAACGAGCAGCTGTGTTTGACCCTATGCAACACCGGCTAATGTTTCCTTCCTCTTCAACACATGCTGTTTATCTTGGAATCTTTTGTGTCAGGTTTGAATGAAAAAAAAACTGATGTAGCCTTTTTTTGGCCTTTCACCCCCAGTTGAATCAATTTTAATTGCAATAACTTTTATTTTTTACTAAAATATAAAAAAAAAAAACAGTGAATATGAACAATGAATATTTTTCAATTTTAGAGCCGATAATTAATTTAATGCTCAAACATTTTAAAAAGTATTATTTTGGATTTTGTCACATTTAAAAACATACATATCCCAGCTAACTTTTCTTCTTCTTCTTCTTTTTATCACTTATGTTTTAGTATATGACATATTGGTATACATTAATAGTTTATTGGCCAAGCCACTTATTTCTTAAATCAATCCCCTCTTCACCACCGATTGATTGTGACAGACCCACCATCATTCCTTAATAAAACCAAAGCAAAAACGGAACTAAAACCAAAAACTAAAGCAGCTGGACTATAAAGAACCTTATGAAATTCAAATATACAAGCTTGAATTTCATGTGTTTTGAAAGTCATTGGCAAAAACAAAAATTCTAGTAGTATAAGTAATACCTGAATCAGTGTAAGCACTTTCCCCAGTTTGCAGATTGCCACCCAAATAAATGAAATATTTTTGTAGATTGTAGGATAACATTTTTAATTTACATGTTTTATTTTGGAATTTTATAGCGAGGATAGAAAACAGGTAAAGCAGGGAAAACAGGGGGGTTCCCTGAGCCGGAATAGAACCCGGGCCACCTGGAGCGCAGCAGCACCATGTCCAGTATGTGCCAGTGCCTAACCCTAACCCAGTACAACCGGCCTACATTTGTCTCCATATGGAACCAAGAGGCCCAAACCTGTTCCAGCATGACAATGCCCTGGCACACAGTGTGAGCTTTCGGAAGATATAGAGTCCTGAACTCAGCCTCACTGGGAGAAATTGGAACACTGACTACATGCCAGGCACTGCAGGCCACTGGTTCTGCTCTCTGAATATCAAGGATTGCATTACTCTCCTCTCTTTCAGTAAGTGTGTCTTGAAGAAAGTATGTGCGAGCCCTAACCTTTGCCCAGATGGTACCTGTCACATGATAAGGGTGAGACCTGGCAGCGACTGAAATTAGACAGTAAAATAATATGGAAAACATTTGCATTGTTTGCTCTCAGTTGAGATCGAAGGTTGTTTTTTTTCTGCTGTCTTAAAACCATTTACATGTAAATTTGTTTTAGGACGAAATGAATGTCAAAACACTTGTAATACGGCTGACATACACACCTGCCTTCATTTTCTCCACAGCGAGTTAAATCTGCTCTGGTCTCTAGTCTGTGTGTTTGTGTGGGTGGAGAAGATCGGCGGAGCAGTCCTTCTTCACATGGGCCTGAGGGTGAGAGGGTATTGGGGGAGAGGTGAGTAACAACTGTTGCCCCAGGTTACTAAGTAACCAGGGCGATTGCTACCCTCCTCGAGGCCTCTCACACATCCACCAGCAGCCTTTCTCTAAGATTAATCTCCAGTTCCCAGTTCAGCTATAGTGTGATTAAAGCACTTAGTCAGATATTCTGATAAGAACTGAAGACGGTGCAACTGTCTGATGATCAACTGTCTAAACTTTTTTAACAGCTCAGGTTATCCTATAGCATTATGGGTAATTGTTCTTCGCCTGCTTTATATTTGTCTTTGATCTTCCCTCATACGAGTCTCTGGGAATGAATTGTTACTAAAGAAAAATAATAATATATTTATTATTTTACACCATGTCAGCAGCAGTGGCTATAATTATGGCAAGAAAGGCATTTAGATATGATAAGTTATTATTATTCAATATATATATATATATATATATATATATATATATATATATATATATATATATATATATATATATGTACAAAAAAACTATAGCAAAAGTGATAATGGAATATACATACAGTCATTACATACAGGATCATTTAATAATGGACATTTAATTGGAATAGTGGGAAGTGGTGGCTCCTGCTTAAGGTATTGAACCACCGACCCGAAGATTGTGGGTTCGATTCCCAGCTAAACCAGGCCACCACTGCTGGGCCCCTGAGCAAGGCCCTTAACCTCCAATTGCTCAGTTGTATAAATGAGATGAATGTAAGCCGCTCTGGATAAGGACGTCTGCTAAATGATGTAAATGTAATGTAAATATGCTTTACACTCAGCACATCTCCACACCATCCGGAGACCAGTTTTTCCTCATCATCATATATTTAATTAAGCACAATAATCCAGATAAATCTACGATTAAGGCTGCATCTATTAGCTATAGTATAGATAATGAAATAAAGACAACTTTACTTCAATATTAAAACGCCCTTTTATTACAACGGCAGAACAAACATTTATATGTAGCTATTAAAAAAAAAAAAACGTGAAATAATTTAGTATAGTAACCGACTCAGAATGTGTTGGCTGTACAGTACATCACTAACAATAACGTCTTACAAAAAATGTAGATGTTAGTGATGTGATAACAATAGCAGATGGACATTGTTGTATTCTACACTCTGTATTTGTCCTGTGATGATGATGATGATGATGCCAGAGAAACAATATTCACCTCCTGTGCCAGAGCACTCCAACTAATCAGCACGCACAGGCCATTCTGTTGTGTTTGTTTACTGACCTTGAGTGTATGAGAGGCACTGAAACGGGGCAGCCAGAGGACTCCTAACTGTGACTGTGGGAGACATCACACCACCAAGCACTGACTTTGATCAGCTAATTTCTATGCACCGGAATGTTGCGTATGGGGACAGAATTTAAAGTCTGTATCTCAGGATGTATTTGAAATGCCATCTGCAGAAGTTTAAACATAGAAAATTATTCACACATAATATAACAGGGAAGTTTACAAGAGCTGTAAGAGCGCTGTTGAATTCTTGATCACGATTAATCGGAAGGTGTTGAATTATTTTCTAAAACATTACAACAGCAATTAAGGTTTAGCAAATCACAGCGTTCTTATAAACACACTTTTCTAAAGTGTTACTGTTTCTATAGACGTTCACATTTTTCTTTTAGCAAAGATTTGGACAAGGAACTTATAAATAAATATATTTTAAATATAGTGGTATTAACAAAAACAGACTTTTATTCTTTGTGCAACATTTACTAATAATGGTAACAGTACGTTTTTTTAACACAATCAGGACAGGTGATATTTTTTATCACATTATAATATGATGAAAGGTGTATTAAAATAAAAAAATGAGATGGTTGAGAGCTGTTAAAGTGTAATTGATAACAGAAAGTAACTTCCTGCATGCTGTAGAAATGCAGCTATAAACGTTAATTCAATAGTACATTTAAAACTATTTAGTGGCAAATTTCCGGGGTATAAAAGGAATAAAACACTTGAGTTGTGATTTTTTGGAAAATAATCTACCACAAGAAAAAAAAAATTGCCATTTGGCCATATCACACACAAACATACCTGCTTACATGATGAGGAGTCTGTTCCTATAGTAGGCTTACAGTAGATATTTGTTCTCCGGGTCACAGGAGTGGAAGCTGAAGTGGTCTTCTGCTAATGTAGCCCTTCCACCTGACAGGTTCATGGTAAGTATAGTCTGAGATGCGTTTTTGGCTAATAAGGTTATTTAAAATACTACTTTCTGTTAGCTCAGATATCTCCAACCTTTCAACCATTCTGTGTAACCACTAGAGAATGCGGTGTGTGAAAAACCTCAGGAGATCGGCAGTTTCTGAAAAAGGTAAACCGACCTATCTGATATCAAAATCTATGCAATGATCACAGAGTTCACAGATTTTGCTGTGCTTTTGATCAGTGTATCCATGACTGGAAGCGTAATGCTGCTACTACATGATAGAAGGATTGGGTAAGTTGATAAATAAGCAGGTGCACAGGTAATCCTATCAAAGTCAAATACATAATACGTTTGTTTAGATATTGGCGTCGGTATATAATACTAATAATAATATTTTCAACTGCTCCATTTGACACAGTTACGATGACACGTGAGCCGAGCACTGCCCGAGCTGCCGTTAACACAGCCAGACATGAACTCATGAATGAAAACACAGTATCTACCCAGCGGTGTTGTTACACCTTGGTTGAAATGTGTGGATGCAATCAGGCCAATCTGCTTACGCTAACCTTTTCTGTAGTGAATATTAACGTTCCCACCTGCATCAAAGCACAACACTAAACCAGAACAACAACGTCAACAACCAAAACACGTGTAAGTGCAGATCGCGCTGCCACTATTTGGAAATTATGTAACCGTTTTCTGTTTATGTTCCAGGAACCCGGACAAAGTGTTCACATTAGCAAAGCAAACACATTTCTACAGGGTCAAGAGGAAAAGGGCTTGCACAATACGGGCACCACTGACACATGCAATACTGTACAGAATTTCGGGACACCGTAACTGGTTTTCGATTGCTTTAGTGCAGCAGGTTATTGCTCATGCTGTCAGCATTCCATGTTGGACAACTGAGACTGGATTGCAGAGATGCCAAAATCTGATTCCACTGCTGCCACAGAGAATATTATTGGCACACAATCACTACTAATAGTACCCTTGGTACTATTGGTACCAAATTAATAGTGCCTATAATTTTTTTTCAACAAAGACTAATTATGTTGAAAAGAAAGGTGTCTTGGGTTGTTTTATTTCCTATTGATTTATTCAATAAATCTGTGTAATTTCTTGAATATAATTAGACAATTACTTATTTGATTATGCAAATATTGAGGTACAAATATTCAGAAAACCAAAAAATTCTTTTAAAGATGCTCTGTATACCTTTACTGCACAATACTGTAGATATAGTATATCGGTAGCATATAGATATAGCTTTGCTGTCCTAGCCAAACCTACTGGTGTCCCTGATTTAACATAGAATTGTAATAAAAGCATAAGATCAAGCTGAATACTCTGTTCTGGTAATCTGTTCTCCTGCAGCCTTATCCTGGTTCAAGTCTGGTTAGTTTCTTAGTAAATAAGCTCAATTCTAAACTGTAGGGTTATACTAGTATCTGTAATCATACACACTATAAAACTATATAGAACACATCCTGTTTGATGTTATAGTTCCCATCTGTAGAATGCAACGATTTATAATCTCACTGCTTAGTATTACCTATGTGAAAATAGCTTCCTTTATTAAGGTTTCGAGTCTTTGACTCGAAGGTTTTCTATGAACGGGATCACTTTTGGCTTAAATAAAATTTTATTTATTTAAATTAGAATTTTATTTTTTTAAATGTTATTACTCAGGGCTGTAATAAATAAAACTCTAGTTAAATAAATAAAATTCATATTAAATAAAATTTTATTTAAACCAAAAGTGATCTTTTTTTGGCATATCAAAAAAATAAATGTATATAAAATAACAGTAAAAAAAAGGGAATATGGATTTTTTTCGTTAAAAATCAAACCTTATATTGTAATGTATGATTTTGATGTATTATGATCTCAGCTACAATAACACAGCTAAGTTGTCCCTAATGAGTTTGCCATTTTGATCCTTTTCTAGTATACAGTTATAATGCTTTCTAACACATAATAAACTGTGGAGTGTCAAAAGCCTAATTTAAGGGTAGAGAACCGTCTGAGAGGATATGCCCAGACTTTCCATTAAATTTAGCACAAAACTTTAGTGTCTATAGTGTTTATGTAATCTATAGTGTCTGTGTTTCACTCATTTATCAAGTTTCAGCTTTTTTCGGTCAGAGATTTTCCGTCGAACCAAAAAACCTATATATGATTGGTGTACCGACATCATAAAATCAAAATACTTTGACCCTCCAGCACAAAAAGAGCAACAAATGTGTGTAAATATGCGTATGACCACTGAATCATTCCTGCCTAATGGAATAACAACTCCCCCAAATGTCACAGTATACAGTACCTCACGATCGGTAGTAGGTAGCGATGCTCGCTCACGAATCAAGCCTTGTTTTTAAATAATCATCGTCAGATCAATGACAGCTTACGCGTTCGATTTGATATGATGTCAGATATAATAGTACAAGGTGTATCATTACCATTGAAAAAAGCTACTGTGCACATAGTGTTTTTACTGCACTCTCATGTTGGTTCATTCCCAAGCATCTGCCACTTTGACAGAGCAATGAATACTTAAACAGTGTAGACAAAAAGAGCTGCGCTTTATTAGACCTATAAACTCCTACTTCTTATTCATGTTCCCTGACGTGGGGACACTGTGTCCTAGTACTTTAGATCACATTAGATCATCTTATGCACTCGTCTTCCGCCTCTAGTTATACAGGTTTTTCTCTAAATAAATATGTTTTTCTAATAGCTATTAATATAGTGCTGAGTGGAGAAAGTGGTAGCGCAGTGATTAAAGTGTTGGACTGCTAATTGGAAGATCGGTGTTCAATTCCCGGCACCACCAATCTGCCACTGCTGGACCCCTGAACAAAGCCCTTAACACCCGATAGCTCAGTTGTGTAAAAGAGTCACGTCTGCCAAATGCTCTAAATGTAAAAGTAAAGACCATGGGTTCAATTCCCAGGACCCCTGCTGGACCCCTGAGCAAGGCCCTTAACATACGAAAATGTTAATGTAAGATCATCTGTATGGCTTTGTGTCCAACTGAAAAACTAAACACAATGCTATAGGGCAGGTTTACAGATTCCTGTACTGGAACTCCTTATTTTTTTCTGCCAAAAAACCTAAAACAGCAAAAAAGATGGCAAACTCTCTCACCTAAAAATGTCTAATTTGCATAGACGTTACCTGTAAATGTGGGCTTGGATACAGAGTTTGTGAATGAGGACAATGACTTCCTGATTAATACCTGTGGCACACAGTAACTAGAATCTTTTTGCATAACTGCCTTTATTATGAGCCGATTAACGCTGAGAGTAAGGCGCCGGCATTCTCCGCACAATAGGTGTCCAAAGAATTCGGCTGTTGGATTGAATTGCGACAGAAAAGGTGTTTCCAAAGGAAGTAGAATGTAAGCGAGCATAGCAGACTGCAATCTATACTACACAGTAATGTTAAGAATGTAGGTTTACTTTAATTATGACTGGATGTCTCGTTTTTTTAAGTGTGAGGGGGAAAAAAAAAAACACGGCCAAAAGCAGAAAAAAATAGTTTGACACGCTTCATTAATTTTCATATCCAGCACCAGTTTAAGTCCAGATTTGACTGACTGACCTTCAAATTCCTGTCTAGAAATTACCTAACCAGAAGCAGAAACAGAAATCAGTTTGGTGGCTCAGTGGATAAGGCATTGTGGAAGAGAATTTCCAGCACCACCAAGTTATCATTGCTGGGCCCCTGAGCAAGGCCCTTAACTCCCAATCGCCAATTTGTATGAATGTAAGTCTCTATGTAGCGTCTGCTAAATGCCATAAATATAAATGCCCAGGAGTGCAAGACATATCGAGTGAAAAACACCTGGTGGTGCAGTTGGTGGTCCAGTTTATCCAAAAGGTATTCAGTGAGGTTAAGGTCAGAGATCTGCACAAGCCACTATAATTCCTTATGCTCTAGTTTGGAAAATCAGGTTTGGACCCGTTAGCACTGTTATGCTAAAACAGGTCAGATAGTTTTAGTGTTAAAAACTAGAAGATAAATTGCCCACATAAACAGTCACATGTTATTCATCTTTGTCTTATTCATGAAAAAGAAATATAATTGTGCAGACAGATTGGATAGGAATTCTTTTAGTTTTATAATAAAACACAGCCCAAAGGCATCCCAATCTCTATGCGATAATCAGGCTTTATCTTCATTATCTATTTATTCTGACTTAAAGTTTCAGAAACCTATATGACCTCAAATGTAACAAGAAACTGCAAACATCAGCACAAAAAAGGAGCTTTTGCCTACACCTGTTCTATCACACTCAGTAGGTCAAAGGGTGAACGCAGGACGTTTCCGCACTAGTTAACTAAGAGCGACGGGGTGGGGAAATGAATGAATGGATGGATGGATGGATGACTGGATGGGCACATGAATGCGTCACCTGTGTTTGTGTAAGTGGTGAACCTAATGGAGCCTCGTACACCTGTTTATGCGGCTGACCACCTGTCGCACATCAGCTAGCTTAGTGTGTGAGGCGTGCTAAATGGCTGCATGGCAGGCAAAGCACAGATTCGTGCTTCATTGCACGTCGGCACAGGCACATTCCTGTAACTTTGTCTATGAACAGCAAAACACCCATCAGATCCGTTTACAATAACTAGCAGCTATATATGCTGATGCTTTATACTCTTTCCATTAACGTTCATTAGTCCAGTGCGGGTTTGGGTCAGGGGTAGAATTTCTGCTATGGCTTCTAACCAGCGATTTTTTAGGTATTTGAGATTCTTAATAGACACACTACAGAGTGTGAAATGTGAAAATAAATTGTTTTGGCTTTTGAATAGACTAAATATGTATTCAGGCATGACACAGTGACCTTTTCATAGCCGAGCTAAATTTTCCAGCCCTTTCTAAAGATAAAATGTTGAATAAAAATTGTGATCCTATTTTAGAATCTTGAAAAATAAGAGGTCTAATTGGGTTTCTCTAAATCTTTAGGGCAGAAGGCATCAACCAGAGACCAAGATGTGTGTTTTATTATTCAGCCCTAAATGTTTCTAAATTACCCACAGGTTCGAGCCAAGGAAGGTCATGTGATAATGTAATGTTCAACACAAACTCAGCCAAAGACCTTGTTGATTTACGTGTGCTAAATGCAGCATCTAACATAGATAGTAATCACATACGTATTTTAATTGGTTATAGGATAGAAATAAATCATGTGCACAAAGTGGGACGTGATAGCCGAGTGGTTAAGGTTGCTGCTGGAAAGAGTGCGGGTTCAAGTCCCACAACCAACAAGCTGCAACTGCTAGGCCACAGAGCAGGGCCATTAACCATAAAATGCTAAGTTGTATTAAAAAAAAGAGAGATATTCGCAATGGATAAGGCCACATACTTTAAAGCTGTGTTTACACTGCACATATCAAGTGCAAGTCTAATTCCGATGTTTTCCTCCAATGTGGCATAAGTGGGATATGACTCATGACAGTGTAAGCAGGAAAAAAAACATAGATTTTCAGATCGGATTCAGGCCGCATTCTTCTGTGTAACCAGACAGATCGGATTTTTACCTGTTAATGCGAGTTAAACATACAAGCTTAGCGTGTATTTTGTATATTCACCTATTTTTGTTCACTGTAACAAATGTTCTAGACCCAGATCGGCGGCAGAGGCAGTTTTAACAATCCACGGATAAAGGGTTTTTTTCTGCACCACTGACTGTGTCTGATTGGAAACACACACACACACACACTCTTTCTCGCTCTTTTTTTTCTCTTAGTTGTTCTCCACCTTAAGAAAGAATTGTTTTGCTGACCTTTAAATATGTTGCAGAAACAAAATACCGAATAATCATTTCATCTTCGTCCATGAATTATCGTACCGTTTTTACTTCCAGTATGTCCACCTTGGGCTGTTTTGCCGAGTGTAAATGCAGATATCAGATACAGGTCAGTTTTTTATGTGATAATTGGGCTTAGAGACCCGTATTGAAATGCAAACGAAATGTCAATAAAATTGTTAAACTTTTTGGAATTTTCTCAAAATCTAAAAAAAAAAAAAGCAACAAATTCCAAATTTTTTTTTTACACAAAAATCACAAGAACTTTTGGAGGGGACTGATGTGAACAAGTACTGAAAAATATGCAGATAACGATATAATTCAGGATTTTACCTTTTTACCTAAAAAAAAAAAAAAATTCAGGATTTTACCCTTTTTAACATATAAACTAGCTCAATATCCGTAGCAGATACACATTTGTGGTTTATCCAATCACACAATGAGGGAAGTGGCGGTTTAGTGGTTAAAGTGTTGGCATAATAACAAAAAGACCGGCAATTCCCAGCACCATCAAGCCTCCACTGCTGGGCCCCTGAGCAAGGCCCTTATTGCTCAGTCGTATTTGTAAAAAAACGTATGTAAATGACATCATATGACCAGAAATATGTGCACATTAAACCCCTTATGTGGGCCCTTATTTGATTAGAAGGTTTGTGTTTGTTGTAACATTAAGATTCCCTGGAATCAATAGACCCAAACAGCATGGCAATGCAAGGTGAATAAGGAAGAACGTTAATGGCTGGAGACCACAACCTCACTCAACACCTCTGGGACGATTTTAGAACCCTGACTGCACACCAGACCATCTCATTTAACATTAATTCCTGATCTCATCAATGTTCTTGGCTGAAATCCTCACACTACAGAAAGGTGTTGTTATAGCAGCAAAGCTGGAACTGGCATATGGACACATGACTGTGATGATCAGATGTTCACATGCTTTTAGACATATAGTGCAGGCTGGAAAAATTTCACCACACATTTTTCATTTTATTTATAAAGGTCTGATAAACAAACTGTCAACATGTCTTTTTTTTAATTAACAACAAATAGAAAAGACTAGGGGCGACCAACGGACACAGAAGTATGAGTTGATTCTCTTTACGTCAAAGCGAAAATGGATGCGTCTCCATTGTATGTTCATGCCGCTAGTTAAACCAAGTTAAAGAAAGCACACGCATCAAACTAAACATAAATTTGATCAATTTTTTTATTTTTACATTTTACGATCATTAGTCTGATGTTAATGATTAAAAAGAAACAGCTGATTTTTACTCTTAAGAGCTGCTCATTTGAAGGTTTGTCAAAAAGGAATATCGCTAAATTCTAATTAAATACGTCTTACAGCATGTGGAAAACCAAACATGGATGTGTAAAACAGAATCCAAAATACGGGTTTCATTGAAAGGGTCATTGGATGTGAAGTTCACTGTTACTAGTTGTTGGCAGTGTGTGTATACAATCACCACATAATTATAAAAATCCACCCTTTTTTTAATTTCATTGAATTATTACCCCTTTCCCTAATTAAGCCATTTACAGATGCCTGTTTTCTGTGATATCACACGGACCAAGGCCACTTTCATGATTGTTATGATAGACACTGCCCAGGCACTGGTGTTTTTGGTATCGACCCGGCCGAGCAGGGATGCCAGATTGGACGAGAACCCAAATTGGCTTCTTTTGATCATGTCGGATGATTCTATTCAATACAACGGGCATTTGAAATGTTCCTGTTTCATGCTGCAGTTACAATTTTAATCTAATCTGGCAACCCTGCCCTGAGTGAAACCTAAAATGTTCCCCCTTGTTTCGAGCCCAAAGCCCCCCCCCCCCCCCGATCTACTTAAATACGTTCATCTTTGCGTGAATTAATTCTTAACCCGGTTTTGCTACTCCTAAATCATTGGTCAGTACCAACTATTTGTGTTCCAGCTTTATCTCCACAAGAAATGAGTAATTTTTTCAATGAATCTTTGCAAATTGCCTTTTCCAATAATGTTCCAATAAAGTATAAACTTACAGAGAACAATGTTATGTCATCTTTCCCATGTACAACATATATATAATATATATCTCAATATAATAGTCATGAAGAAAGCAGACAGGAGCCAGAGATGATGATTAGACCCAGCGGATCGCTTTATTTATGAGCGCAGAAGGCAGGCAGAAATCATACTAAAGAGTTAGCCGTGTTGCTAGCGGGGCGAAACCCAGTCAGAGCGAGGCACTCGAGGAGTGGAGAGCAGACACTCGGGATCTGGAGCTTGGGAGCTTCCAATATTTGATGGTTTATAACAGTGTCTGTTAATGATTAATAAGTCATTTATAATTTATATTTAAAATAGTTCTGGAGCAGTGGAAACTGTTCACAGAACAGAGCGGTGGGGTGAGCGGAACTCAATAGCATTTAAAGCAACATGCAAACGGGTCACTGTGGACAGAGCTGATTTCGACAAGGTAAAATGAGTGGGGTTTTTTTACTCATTTTTAATAAAGTATATTATAGATTATTTATTAAGACCCTAAAGAATCATATCTACTTGTGGGAAAATGGGTATCCGATGCCCCTTTAAATCTGCCTCTCTTCTAGCGAATGGGTTGTAAGAGCATTCCAAAGCACATGGCATGCTTGCCAGTGAGCTGAGTGGAGTTTGGTGGGAGCACTGAATGACATCACCGTCAACACTGAGCCAGTTTAAATAACAGAAGGGCTGTAATTTTAGAGTATCAGGGGATAATGCCAGAGTGATATGTGACAACCACTGCATAAGTTACAACGTGGACATTACATTTGGGCCAATCCCGAAACAATATGACCGCTCATTTTGAGCAAGAGTGAATTTTTGCAGTGACTTGCCCTGATTTGTTTCTGCCACATGAAATAACGACAGTATAAAACAAATGTTGCTGAGAAACATTGCATTCAACATAAGTAGTGTAGGCAGAACTTTACCATAACCATGTGACCTTCTTACTATTAACCCTACATAAGGCGCTACATGTCCTCAGCTGTTTCCCTGAAGTCATCTGCTGTAGCCACTGCCCCTCTTGTCCTGCATCTCTGGAAGGGTTTCAAACTTGGCCTTCTTCCATTTAGCAAACCGAATTTAACACAAACTTCTATTATTAGTCAGATTGTTACAGCTTTTTATTCCTTACGCTGCTTTTCATCAGCTAAATATAGTTGACAAATGAGGCCTGGCAGGAATTTTGCCTGCAATTAAAGGATGGCGTGACTAGCAATCAGGCATGACTAGCGATCACAACATAAAAACGCCATTGTGTGAGAGAATCTGTGCTGTTGGTTGTGGCCTCAGCTGGTCAGCCACAAAAAAAAGAGGCAAAAACAGCAAAAAATACAGCAAAACTCTGGTGTGTGCACAACTGGATGCCTTTTAATGTAGTTTAATTAACGAACCGTGACTAAATACAAAACCGAGTCGTGTGTGTATGTATGTGCATGTGCACGCAAGCGTGTGTGTATTTATACACTCAAAAGTTTTTACATCATTTCTTCATCTATTTGTTATTATAGAGCGAAAAGAATTTCTCTTCACGTTTCCCGGCAGGAATATACACTCATGTTTAGACGAACATTTTTTTTTGTTGTTCTTGTTATTTTTCCTCCAGTGTGAGTCGTCGTGTTGTTCACTCTCCCTCAGACGTGAAGTGTTTTGCCCACAACAGTGTGGGAGTAGGAGTGGAAGGACACTCCGTAGACACACCCTATCCCAGAATCCACCTCATTTGTCTTGAGTAACAGCCTGACCAACATAGGGCACCTGACCCGCTGGATATCCGTTTGTGTGTGTGAGAGAGATAAAAAACAAAACCAAAAAAAAAAAAAACACACAAGCGCACATGTATGCTGGGGCTCAGGACAGCAGGGTCTGTACCTGCTGAGGGGATCTGTGTAACACATTCTCAGGTTCTCTGTAGCCATTCGTTGGATTGGTTACGGCGGTGTACACCTCTCTGTACGCACGACACACCAGCTCTGTAGACTGCTTGAAGATCTGCTCTCTGCAAACAGCAAATCAGTTTTCATGTTCAGCACTTTTGGCATTATGTGATCCTAATGCGTCCTTAGTGCTTCAATTGTGTGGATAAACGTTGTACACACTACTTAAGATGGTAAGAGTGTTTTGTTTAGGCACTAAGTACTTTTCTTACTATTTGAAACTTAAGTTTTATTCAAATTCTTGTCCTCTTACATATATTTGCAAGACAAAAAAGACACTTTTCACTGCTCACCTTTTCCTTTTGACCTTCTAAGTGCTTGTTGAAAATCTCAAAAGCCATGCAAATGTTTCTCACACCCAGCATGCCCAAATCTTACTCTGTTGATTTTTTTCCCCCTCTCTAAACCTTAAATTTACAGTACAGTACGCAATTCAATGCACAAAATCATTACATACTAGCTTAATGTAAGGGTCATCTGTTTAACCCTTGCTACTGGATGCCTAGTCCTTCTTATTCCTATTCCTACTGTAAAAATGTCCCTGCCAGGCGTCCACATATCTCATCAAAGTTGGTGCTAGCAATGTTGGGCCCTTTTAGACAATATACGGTTGGGCCTCCTAGCACACCCATTTCACACCAAACATACTATTACATTACTGTTACTACTGTTACTAGTAATAAAACAGATTTCTGGGTGCCCCCCCCCCCAAAGTGCACACCCCCTTTGCAGACATACATAAGAGTTTTTATCCCTCCTTCAATTGTCCCAATCGCAAGTTTCTGTATACCTTTGTCCATATACATTATATGGACAAAGGTATCAGGACACCTGATCATCGCAACCACATATTATTATAACCTCCACACGACTTACTGTGGGTGTAAAGATAGGAATCTGTTCAGAAAAGTCTTTACCATACCAAAACCACTTTAACCATAACACACCATGTCTTCATGGAGCTCTTAAGCCTTCTGCACCGGTGCATTGTCATGACTGAAAAGAGTTTTGGGTGTTTGACC
Organism: Bagarius yarrelli; assembly: GCA_005784505.1. Taxonomy (NCBI): domain Eukaryota; kingdom Metazoa; phylum Chordata; class Actinopteri; order Siluriformes; family Sisoridae; genus Bagarius; species Bagarius yarrelli. The sequence continues at coordinate 1,618,876 of VCAZ01000058.1, read as the reverse complement.
ATATAGGGCATGCAAACCTTTATAAAGTCATCGTAATATGTTACTAGAAAAAGATATTGCCCAAAAAAAAAACATAAAAAAAAAGGGAGAGGTTTACATTAGCATTCATTATTAGAAAAAAATGCAAAGCACAATTTGTCTTAAAACAAATCCTTATTCCAATAAATCTAATAAATCTAAAAATCCTGTTTAAATGATGAAAAATTAAGACGGTTATAAAGGGACCAGAAATCAGTGTGGATAGAAAAGAGTATTTTCTCCTTCCTTTTTTTTTTTTATAGCACACTGAAAATTAACAAAAACTGCAGCACTGTGTGCAAAATCTACCCCCCGGTACACAAGGCCAATCATGAGCAACTATCGGGGTTTCTGGTGATGCGCCAGGTACCGACTGTGCTAAGTGTAAACAACATAAACTTATTTAAGCTGCTGGTTAAATAAGCGTACATACAGTACAGTGTGTTCAGCTAAGCACTGATACACCCAGCAGAAAAAGGCTAACAGTGCCACCTGCAGCTCAATAAGTGCTTTGTTGCTGTAGTAAACAAGAGAAAGTGTGCACATACGAGTTGTTTTAAAAGTTTGGAAATGTATAAATAACATAATTCGTAATGCTCAGATTTGTCCCTGGTTTGGAATAAACAATGCACCTTGAGTTAACGGTGTTAAAAATCCATGTAGAGTCCGGCCACATGTAGCGGTTATGTGTAGGCGAGTAAGACTTGGTGCTTGGAAGAGGATAGAGAGAGAGAGAGAGAGAGAGAGAGAGAAATGAACCAGTGGATAATTAGCTGTGGTTGGCCCATCCACGATTCCATTTCCATTAATAGAGAACATTAACCTGAGGTACACTGAGTGCTCCTCGGCCCTGCTACATTTCCCAGTAACAATGTGACTCAGAGAGTCTCTCTCTTTCTCCCTGAAAGAGCAACACCACACTCATGCTAAAAGCATACTCGTGCAGTGAAGGCGAGAGGGGAGGCGGAACAGATGCACATACAGTCTCTCTTGGTTACCAGACTATTTGGTGTCTATAGTGGGAATCAGTTTGGGTACAAAAAAACCCCCCAAAAAAACCAACAAAAAAATATTTTTTAAGTAAACTCTCAGGAAAAAAAAGCTGCATGCTTAACATGCAGTACTTTATGAAACAATGCTAATAAACTGTACGTCTGGGGAAAAGATTTAGATTTAGAAATCATTTGTTTTGCCAGGTTCTAATGTTTACTTTTGCGCTTTTGTGTCTAAGCAGAAGACAATAATGAGCCATGATGTAGGACAAAAGCTGTCAAACGGTGGACCAGGTTAAATGACTGAAACTGGGGGGAAAAAAGCCACATTCTTACAATGAAAATTGAAAGTAAGTGGTAATACTTGTAATTATACCTGTTATAAACTTAAAAACAGCAGCTTTTCCGTCAGGTAAGCAGACAAGCCGTGTTTTAAGATATTTTCTGTTAGCTTTGGTTCACGATTTCACTCACTGAGAGAAATTAAACTGTGGTTTGTTGCCAATTTTAGTGTTTGAACTGCTGTTCTAAGTCATCCCACAAGCTTATTTTTTTCTGAGGTTTTAGTTGTCTGTTAACATCTGTGAGTGTGTAAAAGTGTTCCAAAATGTCCACTGACACACAATTGCCTTTTTAAATATTTTTTTATGTCAATGCTGCATTCTGCTCGGATATGAAAAAAAAAAATAGTCTGGCGGGCAAAGACTGATCTGTTCTTATACCAAGTAAAAAACTACAGATTTTCCCAAAAAATGGTGTTGTGTTAAAGAAGGTAAAGCTCACTTGATAGCTGCGCTGAGCAGAAAGTTAAATTGAGGCATCACGAAGGTATCAGGAGACGATAAGTAGCGATCAAACTGGACCTGTGTATGAAAAAAAAATAAGAGCAGGACCAATTAAAATAACACGTGTGTGTGTGTGTGTGTGTTTTGGTGAATAAAATAAATGGTGTTTTTAAATAAAAATAATGACAGAAGTGAAAAGCACAAGATATTAAATGGAGGTTTGGGTAATCTATCCAAGGAGCTCATTGAGGACTTTGGGGAAAAGAAGTAGCAACACACACACACACACTCCCTCTTTACATTAAAAGTTACCAGCTTCACGTTTTTAGTACTTAACTCAATTCTTTAACATTTCCTGTCTGATTAAGAAGTCATTTTAGAATTTTCTCTCCCTAAATCCACAGGAAAAGAATCACTTTTCTCCAGGCAGAACTTCTACCGATGTGCAGATGAGAGTATCTTAACCAGCTGTATAACAGTCTGGTGTGGAAATTTCTCCGTCACATTTTCTTCTCTAAATATTCTTCCATCTGTATATACAGGGCTGCACAATATTTAAGATAAATGTGATTTACGATAGCATGACAAATAATGCGATATTCAATCCATTTTTTTTTAAATGATACCATATCACCATGGGGTTTTTTTTGTTTTTACATTAAACGCATTTTCTGCCGAGCATAGCCAATATAGATTGGGCTTGATTTTAAGGTTACTGTTTTTTGTACATAGAACCTTAGTCTGCATGTGGTCTCTTAAAACTCCAAATACTGCTATATCTTTGAGGTGCGTCTTCATTTTGGCACAAAATTTTATTATTATTTGAAGTATTAAATCGTTGCAATATGCATATCGTTATTTGCACATTTGTAATATTTCGATAATTTTCCTATATTGTGCAGCCCTAATATAGTCACATATATTCATAAGATATTCTGCATATTCATTTTGCATATTCACTTATTTATTTATAAATATCTGTACATATGTACTGCTAACTACATTTTGCTGCCTTATAATCATGTGCAACAAGAAAGTGTAATCTGATCTAATCGAATGTTTTAGTGTAAATCTAGGACAGCTATTAACTATAGTTTTAAACTGAACTATATAAGTTCTAAATAATAAATAAACTGCACTTTCAGAGATTTTTACTTTATTATATTTTGACACAGCTTAATATTGTCCTGTTTAAAGGTCCTGTAGCGTGAGGATTGTGTTGTTAAATTTTAATAGACAAACTCACCATAGCCGCCTTCAGAGACGAACTGTCCATACTTGCAAGGTTGGACAATGGACCCTGAGTAAGTGATAGAGAGAGAGAGTGAGAGAAAGAAAGAGAAAGAAAAAAAGAGGGAGTAAGAGAGAAACATTAGTCGAGACATGAATCTAATCAGAGCCTGAATTAATAAATTAGATTTAAAAACCACATAATAATGTGGCTTAAATTAAATTTAATGATCAGATTTATTTTGACACATTATTTGATATATATTTATTTAATTTTTTGGGTCATTTAGCAAAAGCTAGTGTTTAAATCATTTCATTCACGTTCTGGACTGCTTATACATCTACATTTACAGCATTTGGCAGATGCCCTTATCCAAGGCGACTTTTATATTTCATGCAGCTAGGCAATTGGGGGTTGGGGATCTTGCTCGGGGGCCCGGTGGTGGTGGGTTGGTGGTGCTGGGAATCGAGCCCCGGTCTTTCTGGTATCAGTCCAACACCTTATCCACTAAGCCACCACTTTCCCCCACAGTAATACCACACAGTCACACAGTTAGACTAAATTAGGGGACTAATCCATTCACACTAATAAATTAGAGATGCAAATCAGGATAGAAACTGGAGGACTCAATGGAAACCCTCAAGGCATGGAGAGAAGGTCCAAACCACCAACCTCAAAAGTGCAGTGCATAAATGCTCACCACTAAACCCCCATGCTGGTCAAAGAGAAATGGATACCAGTATCACAAAGCATATGAAAAAATCATATATTTCTCATTATTATTATTAATTCCTTTATACATTCATTTTTTAAAGGATAAAAAAGGTTGTATGTTTATGGTCTGATGTTCTACATTTAATTGCCTAACTTTTCCACCCCCCACTGTCTCACACCACTTAGATACCATGACAACCAATGTTAGTACAAGGATAAATGTGACCATAATCCAAACGCACCAATCGGGTTTGGTTACTTGTAATTTGCAATGCGTACATTAAATCTGAGAGATAAATCAGATTTTCCATCTGGTCCGAGCATCGCCCAAAAACACATCACACACATTACTCATCAGCATGCAGTCTGAACACAAAGATTTACAGACCTACAGCTGACCATAAGTCTCAAGCATAAAACAGAATATTCAAAGCTGTTTAGTAAATGGAATTAATAATGCTTTACAGATATATATGGAATCCAATGTTTATGTTACTGAAAATGTTCCAGAAGAACGAACACCTACTTAAGTCTGTAATAAAAGAATAATAATATGGCACAAAGTGTGCAAAGATTCAGATGACAAATGACTCTTTCCAACCAGATTTAGGGAACATTTTTGCTGTTAGAAGTCTGACTAATAGAGAACGAGAGCTCCAATAATTAATGCCAAGTGTTGACAGAGAAGCCGCTGAAGCAGGAGGCGAGACAGTTGTGTTCTGCACTTGTGGACAGCAGGTGTCTTGAGACAGTTAGTCACCCTGCAGCCTCTCACAGTGGGGAGTGGGCAGAGGACTGGCAAGGGAACGACCAGACTGCCCGACTGTGCCAAGGCCACTTTCTCACTCCTTAACTTAGACTATTTTCTTTTGCCTAGTGCTTTTGTTCCACTCGAATGTCCTCTTTCGTTGGGTTACAAGAGTCTCTCTGTATCACCTATATGACTGAATGGATCTCTGTGATAATGATCATAGTACATAGCCAAGAAACTGAACATAGGAAAAAATAACCCAAAAAGAAACACATAAAGGAATGTGTTTGAAGTGATGTACAAAACCATTTCTACTTTGTGCCTTTCTGCATTTTTTATAAAGGAGAGACCAACGAAGGCCAACTGACGGCGTTCCAACAGCACGACCAACATTTCTCCCCTATTGATTGCTTTTGAGGAAATTAAATATAAAAAAACATTCCAGTTCCAAACAGTTAGGTCAGTGCTGCTGAATTCCTCAAATCTTATATCTCAGATGATGATGATAGTTAATCGAGAACAGCAGTTCTATAAGAGCTATGTTAGAATTTTTTAGATTATTTATACTTGTTTCAAAAACAGTAACATTTTTACGAAAACATTATATATGATCAGATTTAATGATAAAGCAAAATACAATAAGTACTTGAAATCTGACAGGGTATTGAAAAGTTTTAAGACATGCCAACAGATGGCAGCACAAGGCTCCCAGAGACCTCATGCAGCTCTGTCTATTGCTGTCGTTCGCACACTTACGCGTTCACTTTTGTTGTTGAAGGTGGTGTGGTGGACTGGTTCTTATCCTAGAAAGCCTGCATGTCTGTGTGACCTTCTGGCTCCCTCTTTTAGTTATGCTGCTATAGTTGTGTTGCAGGAGTCCCTAACTACACAATATCTAACAACAACAACCACACACTTTATCTCTCTCTGGCAGGTTAAACATGCCCCTGAGGTACCAGTGACCAGTTTTCTGCCCCTTTCTTTGAATTCGAGGAACTTCAAGGATGGGTTGGGACTCATTCTGCTCCACTGACCCAAGGCTACAGTTTACATTACATTTGATCACCATTACCATTAAAAGGTAATAAACGGACATTCAGTGTCACCCAGAGGAGAATGAGTCTGGTTCCTCTCAAGGTTTCTTCCTACATCATTTTATGGATTTTTTTCTTGCCACAGTCGTCACCGGCTTGCTCATTAGGGACAAACGTACACTTTTATTTTTACTGAATTATTTGTGTAAAGCTGCCTTGAGACAAAGTTCGTTGTTAAGGGTGCTATACAAATAAAATGAATTGATTTGTGCTGCCATCTGTTGGTGTATCTTAAAACTTCTTGATCCCCCCCCTATTAATTGCTGATAATGTAAAGTTTTTTTAGAAAATTTATTTATAGACATGGAAGGAATCTCTAGTGTAAAGAGATTAATACTCATTAATACTCAAAGGTAAATCATTTTCATTAAGTGCCTCAATATGGAGTGTTGTGAGGAAACAATTATTTACAACTTTTATTATTATAGTAAAAGATTACACCGCTGTCTAAAAACGTTAAAAGCATTAAAGGCACATTTCACGGCCATGAAAGGTTTTATCCCTCACTGTCGCACCAGCAGCGTCAGGAACAGTTTTTTCCCCTTTAGCTGTCTGCCTACTGAACTCTGGACTCCAGCGTTAAACTCTACACTGAATTACAGCTGCTCACTTGCTCAGTATGTCACTTTTTGTTTATCATCCATAAGATTGTGCACATTGTAGGTACCTCTACCTCACCTTGCCTTTCGCACCATCACAACCACTTTAGCACTATTTATTCTTTACTCTTAGTTTCATTTACCTCATCATATATATAATGCATCTCTGCTTTTACAACACTGCACCTTGAGGGTCTTAAATATTTGCACGTCATTTTACACATTGCAAATTATATACTTATTTTTTATATACACACACACACACACATTATCTTTTGTATTTCTGGTTAGATGCTAAATGCATTTCATTGGATCTGTATCGCAATCTGCTTTCATGAAAGTTGAATCGTATCGAATTTAATAAGCTTGTTATATCGTAGAAGAGCTATGAATGCACACATATTGTCGTCTTTGTTTTTTTAAAGACTTTGTTAATTTTGTTTTCCAACATACAATGTTTATTTCAAATTTATTGATTGCATGCTATTCTGTAGAAAATCAATCCATTCTCATTGTTATTCATTACTGAAAGTAATAATCTTACCTATTATATTCATACCCAACCTGTAGTCAGTATAATCATACCTCAATGTCAGAGGTTGATGAAGACATTAATCAACATGTTGTGGGGCCACAATATTTCACAACAAAAAATATTGAACAATAATAATAATATAATCAAACACCGTCACTCAGTCGAGACAAAGCAAAGGAGACAAGGTAACTTTTGTGTTTTTTAGATGTCTGATGAATGGCCGCATGAGGTAATTTATTTCTCTCTCTTCCCCCACCCCCACCAGCCTTTGAAATCTCCTGCAGACTTAAAAACTTGAGATGAAGATGTTACTTTCAGCTCTATTAATAAATGTTTTACCACAGGGTAACCATAGAAACATGGTGCAACCAAATGGCTATTTTAACAAAAGAGACTATTCTTGTAAAATGAGGTGGAAAAAAATAACAGTGAAGAAAAAAAAAAAAAAAAAATAAAATAAAATCACACACACACGGTGAGCTTTGGATTGAGTGGGACGAGCTCTAGTTAACAGTGCACTTATCACACAAAATATGATGGCCATAAAGTGATCTTTAATTATAATGAGACAGAGAGAAGCTACAAAAAAGCTTTTAAGCCTTATCTATTTATTCATCTGTCCACAGTGTGACTAAAAAAAACAAACAAAAAATAGGACTTCTTTTCTTTTTAAAAAGACACTGCTTTTCAGTTGGACAATACATTTGTCTAATATTTGGAACTAAAAAAAAAAAAACTAATCGAAAAAAAAAGAAAGGTAACTAAAAAATTAAGGCAACATGGCTTATGGGGATAAAAAGTGCAGAGGTGTGTTTAATGTGACAAAGGTTAGACTTTGATTCATCTGAACATGAACTGTATATACCTGCATTCAGAAATAAATTCTAATTCAATCTTTTCATTATGCAGTGTTTAGTAAAAGGATTAATCGTTCTAATCATGTCCGTAAGCTAATATATGCAAAGAAATGTTCAAAAAAAAATAAAATACAATCAATAGTCCAGCGTGCCCTTTTTAATAAAAGAAGAAAAGCAGAATATGAAAAAAAAAACAATGATAATAATAATAATAATAAAACAAAATTAAATATGACTTAGTTATAGACAAAATCTAAATATCTAATACTAACGTAATATTTGTTTATTAGGCTTTTTTTGGACTTTCTGATTGCAAAAATAACTTTTGACAAATGTACGGCACTAAATATTGATTTTTAATTCTGGATTAAATTATCTTTAAAATTTTTAAATGTGCATAAAAATAGAAACCGGCCATTAATAATACATTCCAATTGGCTGAACGGTAAAAATGCACTTACCTGTTCAGCGCTGTGTTGCTGTATGCAGCTGTATATGTAGCCGAGTCCTGCTCGCGTCAGTACGTACGACGCCTGCTCATTGATCAGAGTGTCCAAATGAGCCTCGATCTAATTACAACAACAAACATTTACACACAGATGCATCCTTTGACATTATCTTTCATCAGCATTATTACAGCCAATGATTAAAAAGGACTTTCACACAGGGAAGGATATTATTTAGTAGGTGTGTGTACACCTTTTGTTCATTAGAAAAAGTGCCCTAAAATACAAATGAGGAATATTACCAATAAAATCGTGTGTTAGACTTGTTCTCATTAATAAAAAAATCGATCAATTATGAGACTTCTAAAGCATTTATATTATTTTTAGCAGGCTTTTTAAAATAAAAAAACATTTGGAAAACAATTGTTCGTATCTGTCTTGTATTCAAATAAATTAAAATGAATTATTTGGACTATTCACAATAATTACTATACGTCTGTTAATTTACAATATATGGCATTTGGCAGACGCCCTTATCCAGAGCGACTTACATTTATCTCTTTATACAACTAAGCAATTGCGGGTTAAGGGCCTTAATCAGGGGCCCAGCGGTGGCAATTTGGTAAATGCTGGGAATCGAACCCTGATCTCCTAAGCAGCAATCCAACACTTGTTAACATAATACTACGTACAATACATCATATGTACAATATCATAAAAGTTCTAGGGTTATCTTATAAGATAAACATCGGTCACATAGGACGTCTCTCAATTCTGTAGCTACATGCAGGCTCGTGCTGCCCTCTGTTGGTGTGTTTTGAAATTTTTTGATCTCTCTTAGTAATTGCTAATAATGTAAAAGTTTCTGCAGGCAAATTATTTATAGATATAGAAGGAATCTCTAGTATCAGAGATTATTAATACTCAAAGGCAAATAATTTTCATTAGGCTTTTTATCAGTGGGGAGTTTAAGGATGATTTACCGCATTGCACTGAATGTAATCTCTTCTCATAAGATAAAACTTTGGTAACATAGGATGTTTCTATATGCTTTAAGACTTGACTATACTAGATCTGAGAGAGCCAAACACCTGTCTAGTATGACAATGCCCCTGTGCACATTGTATTCATGAAGCTTAGAACCCTGACCTCAGCCCTCTAAACACCTTTAGGATAAATTGAAATACTGACTGCACCCTACACCCTACGTTAGTGCCTAAAATAGATGTAATGATCTGGTGTCCCAATACTTTTGTCCACTGTTATAGTCTAATAAATAAAATATTTAAATGCTTTAAATATATTAAAATATTTCAAGACCTACCTGGAACTCAAGCATTTCTAGCCGTTTGTCTGTGAACTCAAACAGGGCCAATGTGGTTTTCATCATGTACAGAGAGTTCACCATGTAGGTGGCCATATCCGCTGTGCCCAGGTTGCTGGCAGACACGGTGCAGAGCTGCAGCAAGGGGTCCAGGATGCACGATAAAACCTGTGCACCACAGCAGCATAGGAGGAATATAAATAGCAAGTAGGGATACAAAAGTGCAGAAAGAAAAAAATGGAAATTAGAAATTAAAAAATAATAATAATTAAGAATGTGTCATTTATTTAATTGGTTGATTGGATAATAATTGGACAAACTAGTGATGTAATTACAATTTTAAATGGAAAGCATTCTTACTTTTGTCATTAACACCCTCATTAGATGCCCTGCGCAATTTAAAACCACTGCACTGCTGCTTGGTATGGCGGTATATTTCAAAACTAAAGGCTCAAAATACAGCAAAAAACCCAAATTAATTTGTTTCCAAGCTGGAGTCGACTACTAGATGATGGTTGCAGTATTTCTTTTGGACTGGTAGGAATACGGTGTGATACGATTTGGTTATGTTTTGATAGAAACACATAGCTTATGTAGATTGTGTACTTTTACGCATGAGCTCAACTCCAGCAGCAGTGTGTAATCGGGGACTATTTTAATGTTTGGTACTTTAGTACTGTTACTAACTGCACTATAAGGTTTTCTCACTGGTAAATGGAACATGATTAATTGTAGTTATTCATGCATTCAAAGGTGCAGATTTGGACGAACCCTTTTAGCGAAATCAGGCTACAGTTATCATTTTCCAAGATGTCCTACTGCACCTTGAAACCCCAGTCCTCCTCTTTGGTATGGAAGTAAGGCAGCTCCTAAAGCTGCCAGGTGTATATTGGTCTTCAAAAACCTTTACCTCGTCACACAATTAAAGACTTAGATTAGCTGTCAGTGTTTATCCTGCTACACATTTTGTTTACTGTAATTAACAGTCTTTATTTTTTACGGGGTTAGTTTCCTGCTGACACCAGAGCCCTGCAAGCTCTCGGCACTTTTCACATATGCCTTCTCCTATAAAGCAGGACGATGAAAGGTTTATGCATCACGGGGAATACTTTTTATTTCTACTTTCTTATTTTCTTAGATTGGATTTGTAGTCTAGAGATTGCCGAGTTCAGGGCGAGAAATAATCGATTTAGTGTCTTACAACGCTGGCATTGGTTTACTCCTAAAAAGGGCAAAATACCCCTGAACAACATCAGTAAATGTATTAGTAAGCTGAATTCAAGGCTGTGACATCTTTAGTGTGTTTTTAACCTGAGCAAAGTCGGCCTGCCGGGCATCTAGCGGGAGCACTGATGAGTCATGGGATGCAAGCACTTCCCTGAGGAGAGACAGGGTCTGGGTAAGTGATGCTGTGGGGCCCAGGTCAGGAGGAGGCAGCTCTACCTGAATACACAAAGAAAAAGAGAGCGATGGAAAGTAGAAGACAGAAGAAGGATGGAGAGAAAGAGACAGAGGTCTTTACTTATAATTTAAAGACGCCAAATGACAACTAACAATACAAGATTCTTTAAACATTAAACTAACGTTACAATATATAATATAATTGTATTTATAATCTCTATATTATTATTTACATAACAAACTGAATAAATAATGATATACAATTTTAATTAAAAAATGTTTGGTTTATTACATAACATACAGCTGTTAATGCTATTTTAACTTTATTAAAAATGTTGTTTACAATTGTACTGCATTTTCTAAGAATAAATCTCTGACTTTCACCTCTAATCGATTATTCTCAGTAGTCTTTATTTACAGTAAATGCGTTTTGTTGAATAATTTTATCTAAGCCACTTGCCCCTCTATACACCCGATATCTGCCTAACACGAGCGAGCGTTATGAACCCCTTCCTGTGCTTACTAATAAAAAGTGAGCTATTCTATCCAGCTCTCCATGCCAGCCAGCCCTGTTTCTCTGAAGCATCTAATGGAGCTCATTAGCTCTGGCCAGCGTTCCTGGCACCATCCACTGGCCCCTGATATGTAACCTTCCAGAGCCTGAGCTTATTTAATTAGTGTGCTGCTAAGGGTGACGTTTCTCTGTGTAGAGTGGTGAGACCACCTTGTTCTTTCAATCGATCGACCTGTCGATAAAACCGCCCTACGAGGAAGTCTGACCGTGTACGCTGATATTTTGGTGGCAATTTAGGAGGCGCTGGTGTGAGGTTGCTGTTTTGTTGCCTGGTGTAATCGTTTAAGATGAGGCGTATGAACTTGCTGTTTACAAGGTACACGCTTTTCTGAGGTTATTGACCTCGAAGGTTCAGCAATAACAGAAAAGACTGATATTTTAGGTCTTACGCTGCTGAATTCTAGCTGACCTGCGTTTATTTTGGCAGCCAGGAAAATAATTTATAATAATAAACATTAATGATATAATCTAATCTGATTGGTCAGAAGCAGAAGATGTTCATTTATTTTATTACTATAAAATATCAATAATTACGACATCAAACAAGAGTTTTTATTAAATAATTTCTATCGATTCTTAACTTCACATTACCTCACCCCGACGTTTTTCCTGTAACTTATTATTTCTGACACAAAACCTGAACAAATATTAAGACTTCATACCTACAAAAATCTTTATTTAAAATACCTGTACCCAAAATTCTCAAATGATTAAACCCGCAGTTATAATACACACCTTATAAAGTCGTTTTTTGCCTCAAAACGTTTTAATTTTTTTCTAATGCTTTAACACAGACCAAACATCAGGGCTGATCCCTTGATGTACCAAACAATTATGATAAAACTTCATGCAAACAGACAAAACATTATTAAAAACAAGCTCTAATTAACCCCTGCAATTTATTTACCTTGTCCATTAGCCGACTGGCATGAAGACTGAGGCTATTAAAAAACATCTTCTTACTGAGAACGTGCATCTCCTCTATAGTAATTAATAAAGAAGCCACGCTTGTCCCAATAATCCCGCTGAGGGCAATAAAAAAAGAGTTAACAGAGTGAAATTATCAGTCTGGAAGATTAAGTGTTCACTTATCAGTGAGGAATTCGGCTGTACCTGATGGTGTGATGGTAAAACTTAAGCAGGTTGGAGAGTTTGTAAAGCAGCACAGCTCCAGGTTCTGCCACGATCACCTGCTCAATCCTTACCTGCATAAAACACAGGAGGACAAAAGCATTACGGGAATGCAGACACTGGAGACTCCTTTCAAAATAATAAACAAATTTATAAAGATGTGTCTAATTTTTATCCATGTATCAAAACAAGTGTATTAACAATTATTGCAGCTCTAACTATAAGTGGAAGTATTTATTCTAACCTAAATTAAGTGATCAAGAATACGCCCTACTCTATTTATGGTGAGAACCCTGTTCTCTTTATTGACTCAGAAAGTAACAGCTATTTCAACACTATTAATATTAATATTTTCAAGACCAAACTAAAAAAAGAATCTCACACAAATGTGATCTCTGGTTTACAATAGTTGTAAAAATGTTTGAATAAAAAGTTAATTTTATTCATGTTATTCCTTTTCTTTTTTTTATTATTACTGTGATGTTTTTAAAAAATGACATTTTTTGCACTCGAATTTATTTCTGGCAGGAAGGATCTTAGGAGCAAACAGTCTTTGAGCAGAACTAAAGTATAAAGAGCCATTCAAAGTAACTGCTTTGAACTTAATTTGTGGATGTGTGCTTTTTTTCCCAGCATCCTTCATAGGTTTCATCTTTTTAGAAAAGAAGGCACCGTTCGTTTAATAAAGGCTTATTTGAGTCAGACATTCTGTCAACCCGCGTAAAAAGCAAAAACGTGCACGACACTAAGCTTTGATTCCATTAAACCTTACCTTCAGCGGTCTACACACTCCTTCGGTGATGTGGCCGACAATCTCCTGCATGCTGTCCTCTACAACTGTACAGCCAAACACACACAAGACTTAAATACTGCTTTCATATCATGCTTCTTATTAATGCATGCTAATGGATGCACACTGTACATTATCCACAATAACACACAAACTAGTTTAACTTGAAGAATTAAGGGAAGGGGTAGTGCAGTGGTTAAAGTGTTGGACTGCTAATTGGAAGATCGGTGTTTGATCCCTAGCATCACCAAGCTGTAACTGTTGGGCCCCTGAGCAAGAACCTTAACACCCGATTGCTAGTTTATATAAAAGACATGTATATAAATGTAAGTCGCTCTGGATTAGGGTGTCCGTCAAATGACGCAATTGTTAATATCTTAAAACCCTTAGACCTGCCATAGAACAATTTTGCCAGAGTATGTCCTAAATATACATCTTGTGTTTTCATCATTTATCTCTTTTATACAACTGAGCAATTGGGGGTTAAGGGCCTTAGTCAGTGGCCCACAATAGTGGCTTGGTGGTGCTGGGAATCTCACCTTGTTTTGGTATCAGTTAAACACCTTAACCATTTCCATGCAAAAAGAATTACTGCACTTAAAATTTTGTTTCCGTTTCTATTGGCTCGTAAACAGAGACATCAATTTTAATAGGGTTAAATAAACAATATTTTACAATGAATTGTCAAAATTTCATTTTTTTTCAGTAGACAATGAACCTTATCTTACTTTAACTGAACTTTAATTGTCAAGACCTTAAAAACCTGTATGTTTAAGCTACAATGTATTAGAAGCTCTTCTGAATAATATACCCTGTCCTGTAGTTTGTTTGAGCAAAGCCTCCAGATGCTCCTTCTCTGATGCTGTGGTCTGGTGCAGCCATGCCAGCATGTCCCCTACGTACCTAAAGCATAAAAACACACACACGTAGAGCCTAAACTTTACATTGTCAAGTCAATATAAACCAATAGAGGAAGCAAAAAATATAAATTTGTCTCAATAAGGGTTTCAACTAAGCTAGAAGAAAATTCTATATCCCTTTAAAACCGAGGTGAACAACTTCATTTAGTTAGTGTTTTGATGATGGTGGTGGTGAAGCTGTCTAATACGTCATCTCCAAATCTTCTATAAGTGTTCAGATTGACACCAGGAGACTTAGCACATCATTTATCACTTTTTAATTTCGCTTAAAAGATTAAGTGAGCCCTTTGTGCCCTGTGTAGATGGAGGCAGGCAACCTTAAAAAAACATTCCATCAGAATGTAAATCTTTTATCAAAGCATAAAGGTAAAAAAAAAAAAAAACTAAGCACTGAGAACAAGAACGCTCGATTTGTCAATTGTCACTTAGGTGTATATATTTTCCCAAAGATGTCTATGATTCTGAACTTAATAGAGGATTCCCAGTAAGATAAACATATCTGCATAAGCAATTATTACATGGCACAGATATGACAGGCTTGTCCTTAAACTAATATTACCCGTTTTTAAACAAAGAAACTTAGCACTTTTAAGAAATTATCTTGTGTTTTCATCATCGTTCTACTGAAAACGTGTTCATTCTCATGAAAGGACAGACATCAAGACACAGCCTGAGATGATGATGTTAGAAGAACAACATGCTGGGACACTTGTACTATCCAGAAATCTATAAAAATTAAAACATCTGCCCCTTTTTGAACCTCTCTAAGCTAACAGATTCCCTGAAAAAGCTGAAGATTCCCTGGAAGACAATCAGCTTTTCTTTTAAAGTATTTAGGGTCCTGAATTGAGCTTGTTACTTTAGAGACATAGAACGCTATGAGGATGAGCTGCGAGTGTGTAATGTAATGAGATATGAAGTGGCTTTTAGCACTAAATGACAACATGGCCTTAAAGATGACCCTCAATTAGCTGTGAAACAAATCGGTTTATGTTTTAAGCCGGAAAAAAAAGCTATCAGGTTTTCATTGTGCTTTTAAAAGGATAGGTAAAAGGTGATTGTGCTCATTGTATCATTGTGTTTCACCTCATAGGATCATGTGAATGCATCTCTATTGGTCTGGGCGTTCCCCCTGGTCCCCCTCGTGTTAGTGCATCGATAAAGCCGCGGACCACCGCGCTGCGCCTCGCGGTGCCAAATTCATCCAATGTGTATCTAAATTATAGGAAGAAAAGGGAGTGAGAAGAATAGAACATTATAAACAAAGCCCTTTTGTCCAAAATTTAGCCCTGACCTCAAAATTCTGCAGAAGAAAAAAAAAAAAAAGTGAGGTTAGAGAGCCTTGTTCGCACACACGAATGAAAACAATGAAGGCTCCCGGTGTGGTGCGGAAAAGTAGCACTGTTTTCATCTGTTTTGAGAACAGGGCTAAGCAGACTAAACAGTAGGTCTATAACAGCCACAGAGAAGACGGAGGAGGAGAGGGTGTGGAGGGATTTGGCACACATTACAGGAACACTCTTATCCTCCCTCTACTCTGGCCTTGAACTTCAACAGCCTCTGCCTCAGTCGGGAACCATGGGCACAGAATGTGGGAGAGAAACTGAACCGGGGAGAAACTCACACATGAAGAAGGTTTGGGGGTGGGGTGGAAGGGGGTCAAGTTTCCCTGGAGTAGAACAATCTGCCTGGAACTACTATTCACACTTACCATACATACAGATTAGACAAAATATTAAAATCATCAGACTTTTTTACATTTACATTTTTGGCATTTGGTAGTCGCCTTTATCCAGAGCGACTTACATCTAGCTTATTTATACAACTGAGCAAATGGGAGTTAGGGGCCTTGCTAAGGGGCCCAGCAGCTGTAACTTGGTGACGCCAGGAATCGAACCCGCAATCTTCCGGTTGGCAGTACAACACCTTAACCACTGAGCTACCACTCTTCACTTATTCTGTGTCAGTCACTCGTGTGCTACAAAAACATACCTGTCAAGGCATGGATTCCGCAAGCAGGTGTGCTACAGTATATGGCACCAAGTAAACAGCAGCAGATGCTATAAATTGTGGCATGTGTACAGCACATCTTAAAGATGTTTGATCTGGCTGACATCTGGGTAATTTGAAGGCCAAGTCATTTTTCATGTACCGAAAGCATTTTTACAGTGTGTTAGAAAGCATTATCCTACTTTAAAGGCCACTACTGCCATAAAGCGGTGTACATGCTGTGCCACAATGTGTTGAATTATATTTACATTCATGTTTACGCATTTGGCAGATGCCCTTATTCAGAACGGCGCACATTAATCTCTTTTACACAACTGAGCAACTGGGGGTTAAGGGCCTTGCTCAAGAGCCCAGCAGTGGTAACTTGGTGGTGCTGGGAATCAAACATCAATTAATCAATTAGCAGTCCAACACCTTAACCACTACCAGTTCCCCACCATTTGGGTGAAATGCGTCAAAAACAACATCCACATGAATGCCACACATTAGTCGGCTTGCCTTTTTTCCGCTAGCGCATAATGGTGCTATCTCTTCCTACGGTAAGTGACACAAACCCCCGACATCCACAAGATGTAGAAATAAACAGGATTCATCAGACCATGCCATTGTTTTCCCTTGCTTTATGGTCCATTTTTGATGCACAATGGCCCATTTTATTGGTTTTCATAGCCGAGGTCGGTGGTTACGCGGTACATTTACTTCTTTACATTTATCTGAGTAGATTTTTTAGAAAAAATATACTTTTAAGAGCAGGTTTAACTGGCCTTACTTTTACTCTCACTCAAGCTCAATTTTTAACCACCGAAATTTACTACGCTACATTTAATGGCACTCCTCCGTTACTATTAAGTGTTAATTATAAAAGTGTAGTTTTAATAATTAGTTTCCATCATGTCACGTATAATGAGGTCGCAAATCGCAACGTGCTGCAGCCGTCTAAAGAATAAACGTGAAACCCATTCATTTTTTAATCGCGCTCTTGAAAAATAATAGCCGAAGAGCAACCGATCTTTTTTTCCATTCCAATAAGTCAAACAAACAGTTACATAATATGATGTCTTTTATGTGCACCAAATCAGCGTAGAGGAATTCCAGCTCCTGGATCCAGCTGTTGCGGATAAGTTTTATGTTAAAGGCTATTTGGGGGGGATTCTGCAAATATGGGTATTTTAACCTTACCAAACCTTATTATAAAATTTCACTTTTTACCTTTAAACATTAATACGTCACTGGTTCTCCTTCCTTGGGGTGCTTCAGGTGATAATCAATGCATACGAAGCACCCAATCAAATTTTGCCCATTTTTCCATATTTCAACATATTGACTGTTTCCTTATTGCTTATCAGATGTGATTTATGTAATAGCAAATGTAATGTTATTTACTTCAACTGTGAGTAGTTTTATAATTTATAACTAATCTTTAAAATATTAATACATTTACAGCATTTGGCAGACGCCCTTATCCAGAGCGACTTTCATTTATCTCATTTATACAACTGAGCAATTTGGGGTTAAGAGCCTTGCTCAGGGGCCTAGCGGTGGTGGCTTGGTGGTGCTGGGTTGGTAGTCCAACAACTTAACCATGAGCCACCCCTACTGACTAAAAAAACCCATCAAACAACTAGAAGTCTACTTCCAGTCGGCTTGGAATTAATTTCATTTGAGTAAAATATATTTTTAAAATCTCAGAATAGTGTAAAGTGTCACAATTTTCAAGATATCAACATTGTAGTACCACAACACCCAGCCTCACATTCCACTGATGCTTCCATAGTTTATTCTACAAATGGAAGTTATTTTTGGAGGAAGTGGAAAAATATTTCTGCACCAAAGGAATGACGGAGGGATATTTTCAACCACTCTTCACAAGGCAAACACTGATAAGAAATATTTCTTGGAACTAAAGTTTATATTGTCTGTAGGACTAGTCAGATAGGCAGACACTTATACTAAACATCCACCATAGAAATATCTGATTACATGAAAATTAGAACTGCTAAAAACCACAAACACTTCAAAGTAAAATAAAAAGAATTTAAACAAGATTTTAAAGAATTTTTTTTACTAATAAAATATAATTTAAATGTGGTTTAGCTTTTAGTGAAATTAACTATATATAAAAATTTATAAAATATTCACATCAAACTTTTAAGGTATAGCATCTGTAACAAAGATACAATAATACAGAAAATAACAGTTTTATATCTGTCTGTCTGTCTACCCATCTATGTATGTATGTATGTATCTATCTATCTATCTATCTATCTATCTATCTATCTAGCTACCCATCCATCTACCAGTCTACCCATCCATCTACCTATTTGTCTACCCATCCATCTACCTATCTATCCATCTACCTATCTGTCTACCCATCCATCTACCTATCTATCCATCTACCTATCTGTCTACCCATCTATCTACCTATCCATCCATCCATCGGTCTGTCTAACTATCCATCCATCCATCCATCGGTCTGTCTACCTATCCATCCATCCATCGGTCTGTCTAACTATCCATCCATCCATCGGTCTGTCTACCAATCCATCCATCTATCTGTCTGTCTACCCATCCATCCATCCATCTATCTGTCTACCCATCCATCCATCCATCCATCTGTCTACCCATCCATCCATCCATCCATCCATCTATCTGTCTACCAATCCATCCATCCATCTGTCTACCAATCCATCCATCTATCTGTCTACCAATATCTATCTATCTATCTATCTATCTATCTATCTATCTATCTATCGATCTGTCTACCCATCCATTTATCTGTCTGTCTACCAATCCATCCATCTATCTGTCTGTCTACCAATCCATCCATCTATCTGTCTGTCTACCAATCCATCCATCTATCTGTCTGTCTACCAATCCATCCATCTATCTGTCTGTCTACCAATCCATCCATCTATCTGTCTGTCTACCCATCCAATCCATCCATCATCTATCTATCTGTCTACCCATCCACCCATCCATCCATCTATCTGTCTACCCCATCCATACCCATCCATCCATCCGTCTACCCATCCCGTCTACCCATCCATCCATCCATCTACCCATCCATCTGTCTACCCATCTATCTGTCTGTCCACCCATCTGTCTGTCTTTCTATTTATCTATCTTTCTATCCATCCATCCATCCAGCCATCCATCCATCTGTCTACCTATCTATCCATCCATTATAGTTGTCTGTATGTCAGCAATCAGAGTATATTTAAATCAATAATAGCTGTTCATGTTTGGAAAAACAACCCGAAGCTGATGATTTTAAATACACATACACACGGGTATTAAATTTGCTCTTTCAAAAGCACTGTATAAAACACTAAGCTTGATTTTTATATCTTACAATCAGCATATTTGTTCAGCTTGCACTGAGTGTTTGGCACATGGCTAGTTAATAATCAGCTAGCATAGTTTCCCACTTCATTTGCTAATTTTTCCTGTCATAGCAATATATAGTAATATAAATGTACCTTTTAGTCAGGCTTCTTAGCAAGACATTTGTAAGCTATTAGTTAAGACATTTAGGCTGCACAAAGTCCTGTTCAGAGAAATTACTCATATATTTTATCTAGCATCACAATTAGGTTCTGAGAGTCTTTCTGCAACATGATGAAAACATGGTAAAATTAGCTGATGTCCATTGCGTTGCAGTTTTCTTTTATTTACATGCATTTCTTGACAAATAGTGTGTTTTAAGATTTTTGGGAGGTTTTTTTCTTTGCCTTTTAAACGTTTTTTTTCTTTGCCTTTTATCGATTGAAGCTTCAGTGTAAATCTGCCACCATGTGGTTATTGTGAAGAATAGCAATGCATAGCTGACTGCTCCTTATACCATCAAATTAACTACAAATTATTGTTGTATATCTTTAGTTTACTTAAACTCGGCTATTATTTCCTTTAACATTCAGATTTAACATCAAATCACAAAAGAATTCTTGTTAATAATAATATAAATCATATTCTAAATTTCCCAGCATAAAAACAAATTTCTTATATTTTCTATATTAAAATTATTTAGGCATCCACATGCGCTGTTGCGCTTCGGTGACCTGGGTTCGATTCCTCTGGTCCTTTCTGGTCCCACCCCTCTCTCTATCTCCCCCATTTCATCGATGTCCTATCAGTTTAACAAAGGCAAAATGCCCCAAAAATATAACTTACACATAGAAAATGTTTTATTGTTTTGTCACCACAGCAATTTAACAATGATTTCTTAAACAGGATAAAGATTGACAATCTTTTTAGATTAGAAATCTGGGGCACTAAACAAAACGTTAATTTTTTTTATTTTCACATGACCACCATTAATAAGCACATCAGCAATAAGTTTAAGCCTTAAAGCGATCTGGAGTGCTGCTGTTTGCCAAAGTGTGTAAATGTTAATGCAATCACTTGATAGATACTATAAACAGATGTTCACTCACCATCTTTTTAATTTTCTCTTTATTTTAGTAACTTTAAAAACTGCAATATACAACAGCAACATTTACATCTACATTTCTGGCATTAGGCAAACACTTTTGTCCAAAGCGACTTAAATTTATCTCAATTAATTTTCCAACTTAGAAGTTGAGGGTTAAGGGCACTGATCAGAAGCCCAGAAGTAGCAGGTTGAGGGTGCTGGATATTGATCCTATGATGTTCTGATCAGCTGACCAACACTATAAGCATTGAGCTACCACTTCAGAGAAACTAAACCGAGAAACACTTCTCAAAGCATCGACACTGGAGACGACTTCTAGCCCCGTCTCCAATAAAAAAATAATTGATATGGGTTGGCAATACTGTAGAAATTCTACATGATGTTATCATAGAAACAATCACCCATAAGTATCAGTAAATTCAGATGCTTTAAATCATTCGCAACAAAATCAATTCTACCTTAACTGTAGTAAAAGACTTGCTAAACACTGTCAACTTATTACAACAGTGACTAGTGACAGTGTGTGTGTGTGTGTGTGTGTTTATACTCACTTATAAAGAACAGGCCGGTCCTGTAAAGCCTCCATGGCTTGACTAAGTGCAGGAGAAACATCACACGTCTCCTGAGTCAACCCCCGACACTCATCTATGATAAACCGTGTGAAAGAGTATAAGACAAGGAGAAGGAAGGGACACGAGCAAGAAAAAAAAAAAAGAAAAAAAGATGACTTTATATCTGTTTTTTATCTCCTGCTCAAACCATACAAAAGGTGTGATCAAAAACACGATCTGTACTTGCTTATTTAATGACTATTTATAATACCAACAGTAAAAAATGACTCAGTAATCATCTTTGACTTAGTTTCATTTTTACACTCCCTCACAGTAGCTGTCACCATCGCAGAAATGTGTCACCTTTCGTGGAATCGTGTTTTATTGTGCATGTGCATGAACACACACTTACTCTGAGCCCAGCGGTACAGCTGCTCATATGATGTCTCCTGCAACACTGCCATTTGCTCCATGATCTCTAATCTGAGTTAAAACACACCAGTCAAACAACGGAAAAAAACTTTTTTTATGTCAAAGTCAGAGAAAGTTTTGGTTCTCTGTCCTCTCTCACCCTGCTGTTTGCTGATTAGTCCTTAAAAGAACCTTCACGTCTTCGTGGATATTCTTTACACGATTTAGGGCTTTAAAGAAATCCTGCTTCCAACAAGACAAACAAGTTAAAAAAGGTTACTGAGCCAATGTCAATGCCAAACCTGTCCTACCACCGATTCCTTGATAATAAAGCCTGATTGCATGGCTGTATTTATTAAAAAGAAGGAAAAAACAATGCTTAATGACAAGCTATTAATAATCTTTATATTTTTGTGCATCATGCTTTATTCCTCTGACCCCACAGCTATAACAACCATTTACTTATTATAAAAAACAAACAAAAAAAAAAAAAAACACATTGTCACCGATTACAGTTACATTAGATGACGTTAACTTTTAAGAGACAAATTTAATACTCCTTATCCTGTTGTTGGCAAGAGGTTTGTTTACCAACATTTCTATTCTATTTTTAAAAACGAATGAAACTATAAGGGGGCGGGAATGGCAGCAAAGTGGTTAAGGTGTTAGACTGCTAATTGAAAGATCGGGGTTCGAATCCCGGCACCACTAATTTGCCACTGTTGGGCCCCTGAGCAAGGCCCTTAACCCCCAGTTGCTCAGTTGTATAAATGAGATAAATGTAAGTCGCTCTGGATAAGGGCGTCTGCCAAATGCCGTAAATGTAAATATAGTAAATGACACAGAAGCTGAAATAAGAAACGCTCTAGATTGTGAGGAACGTCTTGTGTCAAAATTATTATTAAAAAAGAACCCTAGACATCTTATTTATGCAAATGTCCCTGTGAAACAGCTGTTACTATAGAAATTATGACCTTTAAAAACAGATTTATTAACATAAACCCGGGTAAAACTGAATACCAATACGAGTCATACTGTTGCAGAAATTTACTCAAGACCTGCTAACCAATCAGAATTTTTAAATTTAACTGCACTTTCGTATAAAAACTACATTAACTACATACCTAATAACAAAAAAAAGACAACCTAGTGTGGTCAATACCACCTGATATTATTAGGACAATAATTCCAACTAAAGAAACTAAACACCACAGACACACAAAATGTCTAGGGATTTAATCTAAAACAGGATGCACAAAAAGTTCACATGGTACATGTATTACATGTACGGTGTCCACATACTTTTGATTGAGTAGTACATTTGTAGGGTACCTCAGTGATGGGGCCGTCACGTGCGTAGCGTACGGTGACCATTTCTTCACTGGACAGCTGAAATTTGGAGAGAAAAGCCTGGGCCACCTGTGCTCGCACCTCGAGTCTGTGACTGGGGAACAAAAAAGGGAAATACAGTTACAGAGACTTTCGCTATTGGCTGTTCAGTTTTCCTCTGACCAGACAAACCACCAGGTTATCCAAGCTGAAGCAAAGTTTCCGTCTTTTCTGGATGCCTGGCTAGAAGACCAGATCATTACTGGGAAACTACCCCTAGGGCTTATTGTCTCCAAATTCTAGGCTGTGTTTGTGTACCATGTACCTATAATAACCTCCAGACCTCTGTTACATCATAGAGTACAACTTTGGGAATTTAGCCACAATACTATTAGTGAGATCAGGTACTCAAGTTGGAGGAGAGGAGACTGGGGTGCAGTCAGTGTTTCAGTTCATCCTAAAGGTATTGAGTAGGGTTAAGGTCATGGCTTTGTGCAAGAACACTTGAGATCTTTCGCCACAAACTTGCCAATCCATGTCTTTATGAAGCTCAGGGGCTTTGTCAGGCTCTTAGTTTGTGTGATTTCATAATGTAATGTTACAACATACAAAGACTTTATGGACAACTGTGTGCTTCAGACTTTGTAAAAATGGAAAGGACACGGTATTGTGTAAGGGTACGTTTGTTATAACAAAAGGAACAGAATGTGTCAGGTGGTAGTCATAAATGTCACACAGTGCAGTTTAAGGAGAACATTAAATGGGGTTGCTGGTAAGGTGTCCACAAACTGGTACAGACATTTATTATACATTGCTGTTGGGAGATACCAAAAAATAAACAATAAGAATAAAAGTAGCTACAAATTGCCACTAGATGGCAGTATTATACTTCCTAAAAATTCTCCTTTAAAAAAATTCCACACGGGAATAAAGAAAAAAAGAAATAAAAAAAACTGACTAGACACCACTTGAGTAAAAATAAGTAAACTTTCCCGCAGTAGAACAATAGTGGCTTTGACTCAGCTCTTATGGGAGAACCATTTTCTTTTGCAGCCTCTTTTCATCCCTCAGCTGTCTCGTTCCCACTACTTCTCCCAACACGGCCCCTGACACTTGATTTACAATCTACAACCCAGAATGCTGTAGAACAACTAAATCATGCTGAAGTTTGTAGAGTCATCATGTCCTGGCAACTCTCAAGTGGCAGCGTCACATGGGATTTGAGTTGCATCGGAGTGCGTCGTTTTAGATGGTCACAGAGGAGCGGTGCATCATTTAAAGGGAATTGAGCAGTGCAGAAGAACTTTTGGCTGACAGAAACATACCATGTGGTATCCTGCTGTTGGAAGACTCTAATTTTAATGTGTACTGTGTACAAATATAAGCTTTTCTGCGCACCACAGTTGTAAAGAGTCGTTATTTGACCTCGTATTATATTGCTAACACGCTATTAAAGTGTAATAATGTTTATCCTTTAAAATATTTGGGCAGATAACTAAACACATCCTTATTTGACTAGGAGTAAGCACACATACTAAGGGTGGCAGGGTGGCTCAAATGGTTAAGGTGCTGAGTTTGTTAATCTGAAGACCAGAAACACCTGGGTTCAAGCCCCACCTCCGGCAAGTCAACCACTGTTGGGTCCTTGAGCAAGACCCTTAACCCCTCCTGCTCCAGGGGCGCTGTATCATAGCTGACCCTGCGCTCTGACCCCAACTTACTAAGATGGGATATGCGAAAAATGCATTTCATTGGCTCTGTACACGTACCTTGCACAATGACAATGAATTGAATATACTATACTACTTATACTATACATACAAAAGAAAGGGGTTTTTTTTAATATTAAAACGTGCAGTATGACAATTTGGAAAATGCTAACTTTAGCTTGAGCTAAACATTTTAGAATGCCACAAGTGCACCGCAGGTCATTTGGCAAGTGCCAATCAATCAGCTTCCTCACCTTTTCCAGAGAAACATAGAGGAGCAGCTCATCACTGTGTTTTTATATGTCTTCATAAATACATTTTGGAGTGGGAGAAGTGCCCTAGTGTTTCCACGCGTTTTTATGCGCGATATGTGAAAAGCCCCTTACACGGTTTAATCACTATTACAGCAGCTATAAACATTCACCGATCAACAGACACTTTATTTATATACATTTCCATAAATGTAAAACGTCCTCCATCCTGAAGGATCTTCTGGGAATAAAAATTACTACCAGTGATAAAGACCTGCCAAAAATATTTCTTTTCCCAAGCCAGACTTATATCTTGGTAAGATACACTCTTTTTTTTATAGCCTTTTAGGAGCATGTGTAATAGTTTGTGGTGGTGTTTTTTTTACTAAAGAATAATATAATGTTAGGTTAGGCTAAATAATCACAGAAAAATTGAACCACAACATGTGATCCAAAAACAAACCCAACTCCGTTAAATGAAAAACACCTCTGCCCTATAAAAGCAACTCAGAAGCACTACATAAAAAACACTAACCAGTCTTACATAGGGTTGCAATAAAAACTGTTTGGTAAATCTTAGTTAAAATTCTGGAAACTTCCTATGTGAACTTAATCTGGGAAATTTTAAAATATATAATATAAGTTGGAAACTTGGGAATTTATCTGAATTTAGAAATTTATCCAGGAAATTTATGTAAATATAAAGATAAAAAAGTATGAACAATTTATTATTAATGACTAAGAGTACATGTGTGTGTGAACGGTAAAATTTAAATACACAATAGCTTATACAAAGCACAAAAAAGTTTTAAACATTATTGTATGTAAGATAAACATTACTGACATCTTAAATCCCATATATTCCAGATGATTCCAATGGAAATTTTTCAACCTGGACATTCCTTCATTCATTTTCTATACCCGCTTATTTCCTAATTCAGGGTGACGGGGATCTGCTGGAGCCCATCCCAGCCGCCTCAGCAAGGGCAGCAGGTCCATCTCCCAAGGGCGAAGGGCAGGAGGGTCCATCGCAGGGCCACACATACACACACTCACTCACTCTTTCCAATTTAGAATCAACCTAACATACATGTTTTGGACTGTGGGAGGAAACCGGAGTACCCGGAGTAAACCCACACAAACTCCACACAGAAAGACCCCCTGGCCGGGAATCAAACCCGGGCCTCCTTGCTGTGAGGCAACAGTGCTAACCACTAAGCCACCGTGCTGCCCTCCAACCTGGACAATTCCTGGAATTTTGCAACCCTAGTCTTAGGTTATATAAAACATCTACTGCACAGTACAAGTCCCTGTTAATGAGCTATGTAAAAAAAAATGTTATTAAATCAATCATCGGTATATCTTATAGCGCTTGTTCTAAAGTGCTGCTGCTACTGTCAGAGCTGTGATGTTCTAGAAGATAAAAATGGCATCGTTTGAACCCCTGACCAATCAGATTTGAGAATTCAGCAGCAATGTGGTATCACCTAACTGTAAATCAGGATTTATTACGAGGAACAGGATGTTTCAGGTGGAAGCAGTCATAAATGTCACACGGTGCAGTAAGTCATAATAATAATAACACATAATCACAGGTGGAGGTGGAAACACAGCTCCTCAGGGTATAAGTGTGAGGAGATGTTTTCCAGTGTGATGAGTACCTCCTCTGAGAGCGAGCTGTTTAATTGTGGAACTGTTTAAAAGCCATGCTCCAGCCTGTAACTTTATATTACTAATCTTTGCTTCTAAAGATAAGAAACTTTTAGAATTGCCAAAAAAAAATACACAACATTGCAATAATTTAAACAAAAAATAAAACAAATATACAAAACTTTAACAAATACAAACCCGAAGATGCGCTTATTTTTTCCGCCATGCAGAGGAAGATGATGTTTGACGAACAGTAAAGGATTTTCGATGAATATTAAGTTAAATTTAAATCAGTTTAAAATGTAATTAAAATATGCATTGATACTAGAAGTTAAAGTATCAATGTATTGATATTTTTCACAGACCTACTGTATAATAATAACGGGAGTATCTATGACTGCGCTGATTGCTTGGTAACAATATTTGTGAAACTGCTCCCTGTTCTTCCTCCAGCTATCCTGCTTTATGGTGTGCTGAAGTTTTCGTTCTTTTCACGACTTCCACTTGTATTCAATACACTAAATTACTTGTAGGTCTTTTTAAATGAGGGAAAATTGAATGAATTATTGTAGTGGTGATCAGCGAGCATGTCTCTAAAACCCCATTCTTCTGAGAGATCGTGGTTCGCGATTCTTCCGAGAGATCGTGGATCGCGATTCTTCCGAGAGATCGTGGATCGCGATTCTTCCGAGAGATCGTGGATCGCGATTCTTCCGATAGATCGTGGATCGCGATTCTTCCGTCAGAGATCGTGATCACGATTTCTTCGTGGTCACGATCCGATAGATCGTGGATCACGATTCTTCCCGAAGATCGTGGATCACGATTCTTCCGAGAGATCGTGGATCGCGATTCTTCCGAGAGATCGTGGATCACATTTCCTAGATCTGAAACCGATGAATCGTGGGATCGCGATTCTTCTGAAACATCGTGGATCACGATTCTTCTGAAACATCATGGATGATACTCTGATAGACTATGGATGATACTCTGATGGATCATGATGATTCTTTTCATAGATTAAGATTCTCCTCAAAGATACTGGATCATTAGATGCTGTTTTGGTGATGGTGATGAACAGTGCTGTCCCAAAATATTCCATACGTGCTTCAATAAATTATAAAAATGCATAAGTGAAGCCAAGTGGCACCAAATTAACATTCTACAGCGAACCAACGCCACCAGACTGCAAGACTAATGCAGCTGAACATTTCAGCTTTTGTCCCTTTTTTATGTCTCTGTAGGTCTGTGTTTATACCATAAAGAAGTCAAAAATGCCTTTTGGACCTCTCCCTCACTGATAGTCTGATCACACTGCGTACTGCCATTTTTTCCCTTTTACCCAAACATCATCTACTGATTTCTCTTCACAGACTGAATTAATGAGTCAGGATTGCCGACATTTTGTCTGGGTTTCGGACTACCATTTCCAGCTCTGTGTACTGATATCTTCCCATAGATCTCAATGAAGATACTTATTGAAACACAGCCAGTCGTCAGTCAGTTTCACGCCACAGAGCATGGCGAGAAACACTACACTACGACTCTAATCTTCCAACATAAATATTAACACTATCAGCTTTGTTTTTTGTGTGTAGGCCACTCTGATAAGTAATAAAGGTCTGGATGTGAAGCTCAGTGTTCTGTGATGTAGATCAGTGTTTCATTTTCTACATGAGTGATTGTTTAGTCTCAGCTGTTCTGACACACACTATTACTCATGTTGAACTACCTCCAGGTGCGACAAACATGACTCGAGAATTATTTATTTCGTTTATTCTAGAGTATGAGCTATTGCTCACCTTCGCGGCAAGAAGAAAACGGCTTCCCGACAAAACTTATACATCCCTGATGGTACGGTCATCAAGAAGACGACCCTTAAAATCTAAACGAGACAATTGTCAAATGCATTATTTTATGAAAAAAAAATGTAAGACAAAAAGGTTAATAATAAATAAAAAAGGTTTTAATAAATGTGTTAAAAAAAAAAGACTTTAATAGGAATAATATTAGATTTGTTCGTTGTGAAATGTATGAGAGATGGAGAAAATAAAGCAGGAGAATTTTAACACACTGCATAATAATGTAAATATATTTAAATTATATTGATATACTATAATCCTTTTCAAACTGTGGAATAATTTACCCTGCACTGTTCGGGAGGCAGACACACAGTCAGGTTAAAACTAGATTAAAGACCCATCTCTTTAACCTGGCCTACACATACACACACAATTTCATTATCCAAATCCGGTTAAGGATTGTTAGGCTGCAATAATCAGCTCAACCGGAACCGGGAACACCTCCAATAACACAATGTATCTGTAGATCATAAGTCAAATGGCATCTACACTAACATACGTCTGTTTCTGTCATTATTCAAGCTCACCGTGTCCACCAGATACAGTCTGTATCCAGTCCAGTTGGTGGATCAGCACTTAGAGATAATAAGGCAGTTTCCCAGTGATGACCTTGGCTTCTAGACGGCTGTCCGGACAAGACCACGGAAACTGCAGCATTGCATAACCTGGTTTATCTGGTCAGAGGAGAACTGACCCCCAACTGAGCCTGGGTTCTTCAAAGGATTTTTCCTTCATTATGTCTGCACCGATGGAGTTTTGGTTCCTTGCCCGCTGTCGTCTCTGGCTTGATTAGTTGAGGACACAACTTAGTTGCTTTTAGTGAGTGTTCACTTTATTGTCTTTTCTGATGTGATTCTGTGAAGCTGCTTTGACACAATCTTGAGATATATATATATATATCTCCCGACTGAGTGTGGTGTAAAGCTAAACATGTTTTGGTTGTTAAATTGACCCAGATTAAATAATCATCATGCCCCTAAAAACGCCATCATGTTCTTGAGACACAGAGCTCATCTTAAAATGATTTCCTGCAAACCTTTTTGATCTGCCTCCGGAAATAAAATGCACAACATTACGAATGTATTCATATTCACATAGACTCTGCAATGAACTATATATATTATTACATCTTCATTTTCTCTTTTACACACACACACACACACAATTCTTCACATCAGTTTTAATATTACTTAATATTAAGCTCATGTCTGGTGCAAAAGGTCTCCAAATACTGCACAGGACTGAGATCCTCCTTCACTGAGGACTTTGGCAAACTTATTAAATCACTAAGTCATGCACTGGTAGTCCGATATGCTGCCCAGTAAGCCATCTATCTCACCCCGAGATTGTGAATATTAATGTGAATATTCTTCCTTTTTATATTTTGCTCACGTCAGTCGTAGCATTAAACGCACTGAAAACCTCTATAAGACTGCATATCTGCCTCTTCTTCAAATAAAAGGTGCTGCTGTGTCATGGGGGGCGGGGGGGGAGACAGGAACACATGCTTTATAAATGCTTTTATATTATATTACAAAAATAATATCTTAAAACTTGCAGGAAGAAATTATTTCCCATTCTTTACTTTACTTAAGGCTTTAAATAATAATATTTTATTAAATGATTTGCTTTCATAATTACTATATATCACAACTGGGCTATAAATATTCACAGGTCACCAGATATAAATGATCAGAAATATAGGCTACGGAAAAACAATTACAAACATACATTAGCAGAACAGTTACAATGACTTTTGTATTATGGGCTGTTTTAAAACCAGTTAACAATTTCTCATTTGTCTAATGAAAGACGCTTCCGCTCAAACAAGTGGGCTACCGAAAACACTATTGATGGTGGCCGATCGGTGTGCTTACTTGTTTGCCTGTCCTCAGGCTTCTTTATTCAGGGTTTGTTTTCCTCTCATCACTAGGCATGGCTTTTGTGTTCTTTAGAGAACAAATGACACAGTGGCATTGAGTGATAGTGAGGACGTGGGAGGCAGACAGAGGGCGTGAGACACTTTCTCATCAAGACATGATGCTCATTTGTCACTGAAAGCAGGTTTGTCGGAGAAGCTTTTAGGTGATACAGGCTGCGTCCAAATTAGGTGAAAAAAAAAAACAAAAAAAAGGACAGAGTGTTCTTGGCGTGCAGAAAGTCTACCGCCCATCTATCATCTGCTTTGAACAAATAAAGAACAAAAAAGCTAAAAAACTAGAAAACCTGGTCTTTGTGATATAAGAAAGGGAACATCTGTATTTATATTTCCTTCATGTTAAAAGTCTCACGAATATCCCTGACAGTATGCGTCACATGTTTTAAAGTTGAATCTAGGGATGCACCAATACCAAAGACTGAGTCTAAGTACTTTTTTTTTTCTTGGTACTCACTGATACTGATACCTGTATAGGTGTTGGATTATTTGTATGGCTCCCAGGTTACCTCTTTCCATTTTCTCTCGTCTTGCAAGGGTTTGTCGCAGGGTTGGTTGCCGAATGCTATCAGATTACTTGTTTTATGAGCACAAATTTTTGATCATTTTTAATTTTGAAATCTTCTCACACTGCAAAGTCTGACATTCCGTCTCTGCTGCCTGAGTCCACTGACAGTTCCGCCAATGATGTTACAAGAGATATCGACCTTTGGTATCTGAGTGGTTTTACAAGTATATAAGCTCGGTATTGGGCCCAACACTGATACTGGTACCCATAGTTACATTATTTTTGTCTATTCAGTAAATCCCAGCAGAGGCTTAATATTTTATATCCTTTTATTGCAATAAGTCAAAGATTATACCATGTCCTTATCTGGTATCTTCCACCGCTTTCTCTCTTTTAGATATACGAGATGTCAGGAAAGGTTATGGAGCAGCTGGACAGACAGGGATGCTCCCATCTGGCCGAAAGTATTTTAGACTCGCCAATAAAAATGTCACCAAAACAAAGTTGATCCCAAAGGGCATGGGGGACGGAACGGCAGCAACAGGCATACATTATAATATATAATATGGATAAATAGATGGATGGCTGGATAGACAAAGTAACACTGCAGCTGCTATGCAAGTATTTAATTGGTTAGTACAAAATCCCAGAAGTATTAAAAATAGGCATTAATTTTAGTAACAAGTATAAATTCAGTATTATTTTTAAGTAATAAATGCTTTCTTTTGTTGTATTTAAAAAAAAATACATTTACCTGTATGTTTTTCTGTGAACGTCATACCTATATGTTTTAAAAATGTCTGACTTTTTACACATCGGCTGATCAATAAGGCAGTAACGATATATACAGTCGAACCACCAGCCCTAATTTAGAACACAAAGAAAGCATGTGAAAACACAACGGGAATCCAGCCGAAACACAACGGGAATCCAGCCGAAACACAACGGGAATCCAGCCGAAACACAAAGGGAATCCAACGGAAGCACAACGGGAATCCAGCGGAAACACAAAGGGAATCCAGCCGAAGCACAGGAATCCACCGAAGCACAAGGGAATCCAGCCGAAGCACAAGGGAATCCAGCCGAAAGCACAACGGGAATCCAGCCGAAACACAACGGGAATCCAGCCGAAACACAACGGGAATCCAGCCGAAACACAACGGGAATCCAGCCGAAACACAACGGGAATCCAGCCGAAACACAACGGGAATCCAGCCGAAACACAAAAGGAATCCAGCCGAAAACACAAAAGGAATCCAGCCGAAACACAAAAGGAATCCAATGGAAGCACAACGGAATCCAGCCGAAACACAAAAGGAATCCAACGGAAGCACAACGGAATTTAAACAGCACACAGAAATTCACAACACAATAAAAATGCTCCCGATCAGTAGGGGCTGATGGTCGGCAGAAACAGACAATTGTTTATAGGCGTTTGAGCAGACATTATGGATGTTTTACTGTCACATACAAAGAGACTGCAAATGGAATATCTAAATATGTGTTTAAGAAATTGTATTTAAAAATCACGTAAATCGTCTTTTCAGTGCCAACACTGTCCCCTATTGGTCGGAAGCATTTCCGTTGCGTGGTGACTTAATTCCGTTATGTTGTAAACTTTTGTCTGCTTTAAAAATGTCATTGTGTTGTGCACAACTGGGTCACTGAATATACATCAAACCGGACAGGAAAGGAATTGATACCGTGGTCATATTGTAAATCTGTGCAGCTCCATTGCTTATAAATTAATGAGTGTAATGTTAATGGAATATTTAATTCAGGGTTCTTTTTAAAGCATACTGTAAAATAAAGTCATGGCCTACTGAAGCATGGAGTCACCAGATGCCCATCACTGTTGTGGCAATGTACCAGGGGCAGATACCGCTGCACAAAGTTAGAAAGCTGCACTGACTCAGCTTTAGCAGTCATTTTCCGCACGCCATCAATTTCAGCCTTGTTCCATCACTCAGACGCTCAGAACCTGAGCATAAATCACTCGCCTTTTCTCTCACCCAGTTTATCTCTTGCTCTCTCTCTCTCTCTCTCTCTCTCTCTCTTTTTCAAGTCAATGTTTCATTAGGAAAGACATTCTGCTGAGCGTTCTCGTCACCTTCTCAATCGCTTCTCCCTCTAATCAATCATCCCCAAATGAGTTTAGTTGGCAGTCTGTCAATGACCATAAACAACTTTGTGCCACTAGCAGTGACCGTAAAGCTGATCTACGCACGGTGAAAAGTGATGGATGTGCTCAGTCTGAGGAGTAGATACATCAGCCACCGCACCATGTACTTTTCTCTTATTGCCATGGGGGAAGCATTGTTGTCTCTCATATCTACCGCAGGATCGACCAGTAGAATTCACAATGAGGAGCCCAACAACAGAGATGACACTATTAATTACAAACACTGCGCCAGAGTACGACCAGAATAATGCTCACAGAGACAGCTTATGAATCATTCATTGGACCTCATCAAAAATGGAATTTTTAGTTTATGTATGAATATATGGACACTCATTTATATGCTTCATATGCGAGATAAAGCATGAAGTCTAAAAGACCAGATGAAAGGGGTTGTCAAAATTCTCAGGAACAGCGGCAGGACAAATTGGTTAAAAGATCCTTTTTTTGAATAATAACAAGAAATAATAACAGCGTCTGCTAAATGCTGTAAATGTACATAAAAACAGGTAAAACCAATTTTTTTTTATTTCATTTAATTTACATTATTTAAAAGAATGAGTACGTGAAAAGAATCGGATGATCTATTACGTCCACCTGGATTCTAAAACGTGCATATGATGGACTCTTTACTGACCCATGAGCCCACGGGAGAAACAAGTCGTCATATTGAGAATTGGTGAAAGCGACAATGCAGCCTTTTCAAAGTGATTTAATTAGCTTTAAGTTCTAAAAGGTTAAATTGCGATTGTTTAATATCATCCAACTGAACAAAATCCTTCATCAAATGTTAAATACTGTTTGACGACGCAGGTCATGTGACAATATGAGTATGGTAGCGGTCTGAATTTCATTTATACAATGATAAACGGTGAGAAAGTACATACCAATTTAAATGCAGTACCCAAGTAATATTTAATTCAACAAGCAACAAGCAGCTTTAACTATTAATCACACTGCTCATAAAGGCAAAGTAAAGTGAACTAAAGGATAATTGGTCATAAGGTTTCTCATAAAACTGCAGCTTCTTAACAGGCTCCATAAAAGACACTGTACGAGAATAAAGTGGAAAACATTTCCTTGAATTTTTAATGACATCCATGATGTACAGTTAAATCTATCCTACCCTCATGTGTGTACTTTATCAGCAACTAGAAAAGCTCATGATTTCTATACAGAAAAATGACCTCCGGCTCTCCAGCGGCATCTCACAAGACTGCGATGACGTCATGTTCAAACAACCGATTGGCACTGGGTTTTAATATTCAACCCTAAAAAAACTGAATTAATGAATACAAATCCTGGAAATTCCAGAAAACTATTGATTTTTAAGAGAATTATTGCAACACCATTTGAGGTTTAAGTCTTAAAATAAACATTCATTTATTCTCTTTACTACTTATCCTACACTAGTCTGCCTGTTGCTGGATGGTCTGAACTACATAGCAGTTTTCATTAGCCAAGAAAGCATCTAACTAACACGTACATCAACCGATGAGGTTTTTTTTTTAAACTTATGTTTAGGGGTGTGAACATGAACATTAACGTTCCTACAAAACAGATCACAATTCAGAAACTCCTGAAGAGCTTCGGGTTTCGTGTGCAAGACTTTTAGATTAGGGGGGTGGCGATAGAGACTATTCTTACACAGGATTACGGGGAATCTGTGTCCTGTCCCAAATGACTTCAGGCACAAGGTGGGGAACCATGTAAATGGGGAAGTGGTAGCGCAGTGGTTAGGTTGCTGGACTACCAACTTGAGGACCCGGGTTTGATTCCCAGCCCCACCAAGCCAACACTGCTGGGCCCCTGAGCAAGGCCCTTAACCCCTAATTGCTCAGTTGTATAACAAGGAATATTGCAAGTCGCTCTGGATAAGGGCGTCTGCCAAATACTGCAAATATAAATGGGGTACCAACCCATGCCAGGACACACAAGCACTACAGTCAGTACAGAAAAGCTTATCAGCCTGAAAATCATGTCCTTGGATTCGGAAATCGGAGCAAAAAAACCCTACATCACAACGAGAACATTATGTTTCTATACACAGACTGAAAACCATCATACAGCATGTGGAACAAGAAACCTGGCAGACTTTTCACAACAGCAGACAGTTTGTGTGGGGGGGTGCAGCTCTAAAACAATCTGCTGTTTTAATTCCACTTACTTTTCTCCTTGAAGCTTATTGGTTTTCAAAATCAAGTCCTGAGTTTGTTCCTTGGCTGCCTATTAAAAAAAAAAAAAAATCTAATCACAACAACGCAATTTTTTTTTTTTTATCCAAAACTTCTTTAGATAAAAAGAGAACAGAAGACCAGACCTTCAATCTGTTGGTCATTTCGTTACAGCAGGAGCTCATGGCTTGGACGTCTTCATCGATACTCTCCAGCGCCTACAAAAACAGACCAAACATCTATTCAGTCAGGAGGACTGATATTCTCTGTATTACTGTGATATGACAGGCAAAGAGCTGGTTAAACACATCATACAGTACCTCCTTCACATCTTTAAATATCCGCACAAATTCTTCATTGATGGATAAACTGCGCAGCTCGATGTCCCCTCGCAGGTTCCTCCGGGTACGAAGACTGTTCTCAGTGAAGAACACTGACAGAGATTTTAAAGCCTCCAGCATTTCCTGGGAGAAGGAAAAGATGAAGGGCAAATAGCAGTTTAATATTCACTGAAAAGCAGCTCTCAGTCAGCACAAGATTTACATTTACAGCATTTGGCAGACGCACATATCCAGAGCGACTTACATATATCTCATTTATACAACTGAGCAAATAGGGGTTAAGGGCCTTGCACAGGGGCCCAACAGTGGCAACTTGGTGGAGCTGAGAATCGAACCCACAACCTTCTATTAAAAAAGACTAAACATTAAATGAAAAAATTAAGCTGGAACAGTTTACACCGTAATGTGTAAGCACAGATGATGAAATTATGTCTAATACAACACTTTAACCGTCTTAAAATAGCTCTAACACTAAGTAATATAATATAATAAATAATCATTTGTAGTCATTTTTTAAATTAAGTTTTATATAAGTATTAATAGCTGCTGCTTACAAATGTAGTAAAATAAATAACAGGTGAAATTATTATTAATGCAAACATTGGTTTACTTATGATTTTTCTTAAATAAATTACACAACATTGTACTTATATTAAGTAGAAACATTATTATTTATTGCTTATAACGTTGTTGACGATGTTACAATTTATTAACACTATATTACTATAACACTTTATTTTTTAAGTTTAATATTACGTGGAAAATATACAAAAACGACAACGACAAAAATAAACAAATAATAATAGTAGAAATCTAAATTTAAATCTTGTGGCTCATAATTATTATTCTTTAATCAGCATTAAAAAGACCTGTTAGTTAAAGACGCACCAGTTGCTAGTTAGCCGGCTAGCATGTTAGCTTTGAATGAAGCTAGCAGTATTTTACCTTGTCATTATCCAGCCTGGTTTCCAAAATCTTATTAAGCTTCCTTGACAACGGATTATTAGTCTGGGAGGAAACATTGCCGCTGTTTGGGATCAGACTCGAGGTGTCCGATGAAATTTGCACTTTAACATCTGCCATTTATAAACAAACCACGTCAACTACGAGGAAGCTGTTTCCTGTATCGCACATATACGTCCCCCTGCAACATGCGACACTCAACAACTAGTTCCGGATCTGGAGATAGACATTTATTCAATTATATGTAAGCACCTAAGACTAAAAAATGTATATATTCGTGAAGTGGGTAAAAAATATTGTTTTTACGACTTAACTTACGATAATATTTACACAGCTGCAGAGTCCTGTAGCATTTATAACTGCTGTGCACTGTTTTGCATTGGTGTTCTATGGTTTTAGATCGCTTCTCACAATATTCCATATCCCAAAACTCTAAAAAATATATATATTGTGAGACATAAAAAACAGATGTAATTCTTCTTCTCATTTCGCCTGTTCCCTTTTTAGGGGTCGCCACAGCAAATCATCTGTCCTCACCTAATCCTATTCTCTTCATCCTGTTCACTCACTCCCACTAACTTCATGTCCTCGTTTATCACATCTATATACCTCCTCTTTGGTCTTCCTCTTTGCCTTCTGCCTGGTAGTTTCATTTCTAACATCCTCCTACCAATATATTCACTATCCCTCCTCTGTACATGTCCAAACCACCTCGATCTGGATTCCCTGACTTTCTCCCCAAAACATCTAACATGAGCCGTCCTCCTGATGAGCTCGTTCCTAATCCTGTCCAACCTCATTACTCCCAAAGAAAACCTCAACATCTTCAGCTCTGCTACTTCCAGCTCTGCCACCTGTTTCTTCCTCAGCGCCACAGATATAATGTTTTTCCATTAAATTGTATTAATTTATTCCCAACAGTTCTTTTCATTTCGTAGCGTTTCTCTTGCTGCACTGTTTCATGTATGTGAATGTTCGATTTTTTTTGTCCAATCAGATTTCTGGTTCTATCTTCTGGCATGTTAATCTAATCTGCCCAATACCTTCAGAATCAGTACTGCTGCCCATGGAACTTAAAAGATATTAGTATCAGATTTTTAAACCCGCCTCCCAAGGGCTAGCTGGCACAAGATGACAGCAGCATTGGTTGATCAGAGTAAATTCTTACAGCCTAGCGAAACGCGTCTGTACAGTTAAATTAAAATTTCCACAATGGCTGACAGGGGAGGAGAAATTGGTCTCAGAAATACTTTTTAAAGTGGATTTTTCCGGAAAAGTTAGGCATTGTGAGGAGAGTTCGGCTAACCCAGAAGATAACTAGCTTGTCTCAGCCCAGGAAAGAATTTGTTCATCACTTGCAGACCAGCTTATATGCTTTTATATGCTATACAGCTTTTACATTTATTATATACTTTATTTAATTTTTTATTTGTTTGTGATATTAATTTGTTATATTAATATTAAGATAAATTTTGATTTTTAACTGCTCCAGATGATGTATGTGGCACAGTTGCGGTTATAGTGTAGAGGTTTGGAGTTGTGTTAACGAAGTTTCTTGCTTTAATAAAAATGGTTTTAATTCTTCAATATTTGGGTCTTTGTATAGTATTAATGGTTTCTATAATTGCGACATGATAGTGGTGGTATTAAGAGATATATCAGTCAGGTAGGTCCCCACTGAAGGCCCAAGTACCTAATGCACCACCCCCACTGATGTTTTATACTGCTCTTCAGCCATAAAGCTAAAAGCCGCACTGACACCACCCTGAGATACAGCTTACTCCAGATTACATATTAACAGTCCATGATACCCTCTGTTGCATTTTTGGATGAAGCAGCAGCAGTTCTGACATGACAGATGGCCCACAACAAGTCAAAGTCACGGTAATTGAGGGAAAACGAAGGTCGGGAATTAGGACACATAAAAATGGAAATGCATGCAGTTTGTGTGACTCTGAATAAATGACCACAGTAAATAGACATGATAATTTTTTCCCGTTTTTTTTGGTGTTTGGTGGTGTTTTTTTCCCCTTATATGTATGCATTGTGCGTATTACTGTGGGAAGTAGGGGCGCCGGAGATGTTGCAGCAACCCTGGCTTGGAGCCTAAGTAAAAAGGGGAGAGTGGGACTGGAAGATAAAGTGATACAAATAAATTTTGTTACATTAAAAGAAATAAAATGTATTATACTAATATATTTCTTATATTATTTCAATTTATCAAATTTAATTCTAAAAAAAAAATGGCTTACATGCCACTTCACGACGTAAACAGTGCACCCGGGGCCCCTAAGTCCAACAGCCCAATGCATTATTGGTTGTTGTTTTTTTAAAACCCCAAACAAAATAAAAAGAAGATTTAATCTTGAGCTGACAAATCAATCAGAGAAAGCAGCAGACCTAGAAAATAGTGGGCAGCCCACCTGCCACACATTACCGTAGGCAGTTGGGTGGCTGAGGGTGCTGCAGCACTTCAAGTCCAGTGCCCTTTTATTTCTTATTTAAACGTTGTCTAGACTTTGTGTGTTTGACTTTATTTATGGCTCTGTGGAGACACAAACACATGATGATTAAATCTGGTGGAAATGATCTCCCCAATAAAAAAAAAATCCACAAAAGTTTTTTTTTATTTAAAAAAGGTTAGCATTAGTGAAAATTGCCCATAGGAGTGAGTCTGTGTGGTTGTTTGTCAGAATGTGGCCTTGTGATGACTGGTGACCTGTCCAGGGCGTACCCTTGTCTTTCATCCAAAGACAGCTGAGATAAACTCCAGCGGGTCCCTGTGATCCTGATTAGGAATAAGCGGGTATAGACGGATAGATAGATGGGTATAGACGATAAATGGATGGAAGCTGGCATTGGCCTACAGCCTACACAAAAAAACATACATTTATTCATAGATACAGTAAATGGATAATATGGGGTTGGGGGGCAGGTGGGGTGTGAGAGTGTAGGAGAGAGGGAAATAGTTTAGGAAAGGTTTTATGAACTGTTTAAGGCCTTTAAAACACTGCATTTTTCCTTCTTTTCATTCTGTTCTTCGTTTTCAACTGAAATGTAGCATGCATAACAATAATATTTGCCATCATTTGTAACGTATGACATGGACGTGTGCGCGCGCGCGCGTGTGTTTAAGCATGGGAACTGGCCCATCCTTCTGGGCGGAGATGCGAGGCGCACACACTCTCTTTCTCTCTCTCTCTCTCTCTCTCACACACACACACACACACACATAGCGGCTCCACATTTGCGCTCGCGTTCCACTTTTCCACTGGGATATCGCGAGCTGAAAGCCCCGTACGCAGATCTCGGGATCTAAGCGCGAGCTGTACAGAGTTTGGGATCTAACGCACTGAAGCCCGGAGCTGGATTCTTTCTTGATCTGCTTCAGTGAATACAGAAAAAGGGACACTGGATTAAGGAACTTTTTTGGACAGTCCCAAGTACGTCCTGAAGCCAACACTCTCTCTCTCTGTCCAAGTTTTGGAGGAACGTCTGACTTTATGATCTGCCATCGCTGATTTGGACTTCAGACTCCAGCCGGTGAGCTTTTCCATGTAGGTATTTGATTCTCACTAGATCATTTTCTTTGCGCTGTTAATGACTCATTTTCTGTTGCTAAAGCCCACAATACAGCGCGGGTAGGACGCGCAGATCCTTATACAATAAAGCCAAAAAAAGTTTATTTTCGATGATGCATGACTGTTTTTTGGGTTTTTTTTTTTTTGCTGTTAACATTTTACGCAATATACCTCAGTGATGGGGAGTCGACTCCAGAAGAGCCGATTCTTCGATTCCTTGTAGCTACAGACTTCGTTTCGTCGCCAAGAAGGGAATCGATTCCCAGTGTCGACTCTATTTTTTCGATGTTAGGATTTGCTCAAATCTAAATTCGAATTTGCAGATTAGGTTTTTTTAAAACATAGTCCACGTTCACATATTTAGAGAATAAAGCGTGTGGATGGGACCTAAACCATTGCATATAGTGTTTATAGCTATTTCGAACCTATAGAAGAAGAAACAAACAGTTAATTGAAGAGCGCAAATCTATCTTTTTTTATTTTTTTTAAATAAAAGTGGGTAAAAATGTTAGAGCCGAATCATATTAGCAAGTAATATTTTTCCCATTAAGAAGTAACAAAATAAAAATGAAATAAACACGTCGTTAAAGCAAATAAAATCCAGGCAAACTATATAGATAATCTGGAGAAGTTTATTTCCCAGTAATGGCCGCCCACCAGTCTGGATTATTAAACGGTACTTAAATGAAGAAGAAGAACTACATGCAGAGTCAGAGGATGTAAACGAATTCCAGCTGGGCGATTTAGTTGCTTTTATTGCTGCAAGTATGTAGTAGTAACAGGGAGTCGATTCCACCGACTCCAAAATTAGGGGTCGAGAATCTGAGTCGACTTTTTATTATTACTACATACCATGCACTCTTGCAGGAATTAAAATCAACAGCATCTTTTAGATGGAATCCGACTCCAAATTAAGGAGTCGCGAATCAGAGTCGACTCGGGGAAAAAATGAATCGAACACCCGTGGCAACGCAATGAATCAAAGAAAAATGCAACGAATGCGTAATTATGCGATCTAATTGAAACTTTTCATCTGTTTTCCATTCTATTAACACTTAACGGTGCTGGTAATGAGAGAAGCCCAGATGTGTATAAACTGTGGAAAATCCTTATACTGCACATCTAGTAACTTTGTGTGTGTGTGTGTGTGTGTGTGTTAGGAGACGGAACGGAATGCGCAGAGAACCATGCTGAAAAACGCATGGGGATAGACAGGAATCCAATAAAAGAGCAAGAGGTTTTGTCGTGCTGAACAAATCTTTGGGAAGGGTGTATCAAATCGAAGACCATGGCCTCCAGTTTAACGTGTGCGGGTGTGGTGTGGTCGCTTGTGTCCATGCTGAGTGCTGCGGCGTGCTGCGTGGGCTTCTTCATGCCATACTGGCTGTTGGGATCTCAGATGAACAAGCCGGTGTCTTTCGGTACCTTCCGCCGATGCTCGTACCCGGTGCGTGATGAGGCCAGCCAGGCCACGGTGATGCTGGAGCAATGTGGGCGCTATGCCTCGTTTCAGGGCATCCCGAGCGTGGAGTGGCGCATCTGCACGGTGATCACGGGCACCGGCTGCGGTCTGCTGCTGCTCGTGGCGCTTACAGCGCTGATGGGATGCTGCGTGTCCGAGCTCATCTCCCGCACTGTGGGACGCGTCGCTGGGGGGGTGCAATTCGTCGGAGGTGAG
This sequence comes from Bagarius yarrelli, assembly GCA_005784505.1. Taxonomy (NCBI): domain Eukaryota; kingdom Metazoa; phylum Chordata; class Actinopteri; order Siluriformes; family Sisoridae; genus Bagarius; species Bagarius yarrelli. Next base: position 1,577,149 of record VCAZ01000058.1, on the reverse strand, counting down.
TAACCACATCCTGTGACCCTAAAGCATTGTGAACATTGTGCAATCCACAATACATGTCCCAATCCTTATCCAATTGCCAAGCTGTTTTTTGTCTAAACAGCTTGGCAAAAGTTGACAAATCTAGTTCTGGGTTTTTTTTTTTCGCATATAGAAGGTTAAATCAGACTTTTTGTGTTTATATGTGTGCTGTTCTGGAAAAACTCTGCAAATGATCTTCTAAATATGGCTTTAACAACTACATAATTTTCTGAACTGCTGTGCAGTCACCAGAAGTAATAAGTATTTCTTTTTTTTTGCCCCTAAAAGTGAAAAGAGAGAAAACACATCGAGTTTATTCCAGTTTTACTGAAAAATTTTATGTTAGCATCTACTGTAAACATACATTACTGTTAATGTTTTAAAACAATTCAGTTTACGGTGGGAAATACTTTTGCAGCGACATGTAGCTGTGATCCATTGTGAACAAGTCACACTTACTTGGCAAAGCTTTACACTTTAGTTAGGTGGATTGATTGCTTTTGCTGTTCTGCTGCATGTGATTGCATCCAAATGTTAGGAAAAGTTTGTAAAGTAGCCCGGAAACATAACATTTTGGTAGCGGTTTCCATTAGGTTTTGATTTTATTAAAGTATAATATTTTAAACACTGTATTGCCAAAAGTATGTGGACACCTGGTCAGTTACATTGCTATCTTTTGGTAGAGGTCCTTAAAGTGCTTACTAGATCACAGATTAGGATTATTAGAAGTTTTGATAGACATTACAATAATTCCATAAAGCTCACATGAGAATGTACAGGGTCCGTTCAATGAGGACATATCTTATCCCTCCGAATGTATTTCATTCCTATTGTATTTAAAAGGCCTTAGTCATGTCTTTTTTGCTTGGCCTTATGGTTGATATCACTGTCGTCTTATTCAGTTTGCAACCAAGTTCATAATAGACAGAAAAGATAAAAACTGCACTTCCAAAATCTTGATTTCTTCCCCACAGTTTGAGACAATAGCCTTTTATTGTTCGCCCCCTATTAGTTGTCTGGCAGAGTTGTGGCACAAAGTCAAAGAACAGAAACAGAGGCTGTGCAGGGATTGTGTGAGGAATGTTGCCTCTTTTTTTCGGTTTCGATTTCATGGCTGTTTTTCCAAAAGTGCATCATTTACAGAGGACAGTGTAAATAGCTATTTGAGTTGCCTATTGACTTTAGATGAAAGAGAGTTTCTTGGTGGTGGCTGGACAAAGTCGACTGTCCCAGGCAGTCATATCGCTGTGCTTCAGACAGGCTCACATTGTCACACCACCGCGTGGGTGAGATAGTTTGACGTTTACCACAGAAACACACTGTTGAAAGGACAGAACAACTGCACAGCTTTGTCTGAATCTTTCTGTAGTTTCTGGGTCATGTGAAATTCTACTTGTGTCTGCTTTGTACTGAGTTTAGTTATGGAGCTGAATTTTTCTTGTAGATTAACTCATTTCACACACACATCACACACACAAACAGACCCATCATTAGTTTGTCAATCTGCCATGAGCCAGACATTCCTTAACTGTGTTATATAGAGACAGATCACAGCTGGCGGCTTTTTCTTTATCACTCCAGCTCCTAAAGCTTCTATGCATTTTAATGTGTCAGTGCATCACTTTATATGTCGATCCTGTGCATTAATCCCAACCTCTAATGTCTGTTCACATCACTGGCATACAGACATCCGAGCACTGACACACTGAGAACAGATACACTGATATTTATAAGTAAGCCTGAGGTTATAGAATGCAAATACATCATTCCTTACTACATCTTTTTTTATTTATAAAGAAATGTTTTGTTTTTTTAATGGAGGTTATGTGTCGTATCAGTTTAACATGCAGAACAGTTCAGAAATCTGTGCTGTTAATAAAAGAATCCTGACTGATATTGTTTAGAAAGAATTTCTAGTGCCTGAGCTTTAGAGGTGAAGCATCCAAAATTTCAGACTTGGACAAAAGTCCGCAGGACAAAAGCGTCTTTTCATTTCTTAACATGACAAGTTACAATATGTTTTGTAAGGAAAGCATTCAATTTAAAAGTGATTATGTAAAAAAAATAGGAATAAGCTTTGTTTCATAAATTGTCCACAATATTAAATGCAACCTCAAATCGAGAATAACTAAAAAAAACCTTTTAATTTTATCAGTATAAGACAGGGGTGGGCAATCTCGGTCCTGCAGAGTTTAGCTCCAACTTGTCTCAACACACTTACCTGTAAGTTTCAAGTATACCTAGCAAGATCTTGATTAGTTGGTTCAGGTGTGTTTGATTAAGGTTGGGGTTAAACTCTGTAGGACACCGGACCTCCAGGACCAAGAATGCCCACCCCTGTTGTAAGAGGACTGAAGCATTCTAGGATGTGTTGCATTCAGCCACATTTCACCACTCAGCCTCTGATAACATTTGTATAAAATTACAGTCAGATTTTGCTACTGTGTATTTTTCCTGACTTTCATACGAGCTTGCAGCTGAAGCCGAAAATGCTTTTTTATCAGTTGATCCTGTTTCCTACCTATTTTCAGGATGGCATCTGTAATAAATTGCCTTTCCCATGATAAAACTGCAGCTATAAGCTAATAGCGATAAGTTAACCTTCTGTCAAATGAACATCATGTTTGCGTCACACTTTGAGATGTGACTGCGTTATCGTGGATTCTTTCATCACAAATGGATTCTTTTTAATCACAGAAACATGATTCTGTTTCTTTTAACACATTCAAACACAGTTTATCATTGCAAGTTTATGGCATGGATTTAGTACAAACTTTATCTATTTGTGTATTATAACTTATAGCACACACTCATGTGTAGGTCATGTGATTTGCATACATACTGTTGCCAATAGCATGTGTTCACATAGTGCTATAGTTGCCTTATTTCCGACAGTGATGCTTAACAAATGCATATACACACACAAACACACCCATCTACCTACCCACACAAAAACAAAGTACAAAATTTAAGCTGATTTCTAATTAAACCCAAACTCCCAGATAAGAAGGAAAAGTCAGCGATAGACAGAGTAAAAGAGAAAGTGACCTTCATATCTAAACCTTATCCTCTTTGTTCTGCCCATTCCTTTTGTCTGGTCTTAGTGACAAATTAGAGTTAATAGCAATGAAAGAAAATCTTTATGGTTCCTCGTCCATTCAGCTGCTGTCCATTTAGTCAATGACTAGTGACTCTTATGTGTTTTATCATTGAAATGGCCCTGATTAGCTACTTTAACCTTCTCTGTAAAAGAGCCGGCTTTGTTCTGTAACTGAAGATGAATACTTATCGTATTGGGTTTGAGAAAGGAGGCTTATATACTGTATCGCAACCCTTTTTTCATGAGTTAATTATACCAAACCCTAACCCTATTATTTTATGTTTATGGTTTTCTTTATTCACAAAAGATAATAATGCAGCAGCTCAAAAGGATAAATGAAACAGTGTTTGATAGATACTTTTAATTGACTTGCTTCTATATAATCTTACCGCCCAACACAATCTAGTATATCCAGATTACATCCAGAAACGAGCTTGTTTTGGATGTAAAACAGTTCTTTTTTTTTTAAGATGACAACAGAAGACAGTGTTTTCAAGCCTAAACCTTCTTTATTAAATCTTCTTTTGAGGCAAAAATCAATAAAGCTCTTGTAAACGTGGGCAGAATGAAATTGATAGGACAGAAACTTCCAGTAATTTCAGACTAGTTTATAGAAACACAATACAATACAGTATATACATGACAATAAAGTTCAGCCGGGAGTTCTGAGGTTATGCGATATGTAATCATTTTTTTAAGCTATTAAAATTGTTTAATTAAAAAAGTAAATACATCTAAGTGAATTTTACAGCTGTTGTTACTCCGATAGGTCTCTGACTTACTCCTTTCAGTTTTTCGCATAAAAATCTGCATGAGATTAATGCCCAGCGCCAATAAATACAAGTCTTTGTCCTTATAATGAGTAAACAGAGTTGCCAGACCTTTAAGTTACATTTACAGCATTTGCTCAACACTTTTGTCCGGCGTGTATTACGTTCATCTTATTCATAAAAATTTGAGAGTAGTTAAAAGTTAGGGGCCTTACCCAGGGGCCAAGCAGTAGCAGCTTTGGGGTTGGAGGTTTAAAAACCCACAACCCTTCCATTCAGGAGTCACCAATTCATCCACATCCACTATTCATCCATTCAGTAGTCACCAATTCATCCTAGAGAATTACTGAAGGAACAGAGTGTCCCCACTGAGAATATCCTATCCTTACTATTCTAATATATTCGAATAACTTTTTAAGAGTGAAATTTTCGCATATCCTATCTTAGTAAGTTGGGGTTAGAGCGCGAGGTCAGCTATGATACAGCGCCCCTGGAGCAGGAGGGGTTAAGGTCTTGCTCAAGGACTCAACAGTGGTTGGCTTGCCGGTGGTGGGGCTTGAACCCAGGTGTTTCTGGTCTTCAGATGAACAGTTGGCGGTGGTGGGGCTTGAATCCAGATCAGCAACTCAGCGCGTTAACCATTGAGCCACCACTGCCCCTTAACTTTACATAGTGGATTCTCTTTATCTCCACTCCCACATTTGATTTGTTTGCAGTGCTGCTGAAGAAGCCCATTTTGGTGTAAAATCCTGATTTTGATTAGGCACATTTAATTTATGCAAATTCATAAACTCTTACCCCAGAAGATACAGGTAACTGAAGGTTAATTTATCAGTTTTTTTATTTTGCAATTATTTTAACAGGCAACACATACATGACCAATCACTGCTTTAACCCAGAGTTTTCAGAGTTTCCACATCTAAAACAATGAAGTAAATGTTTCATCATCATTCAGCATGATTGCTCTAACTATTAAATCGTTGGTTGTGTCTCCATTTAATATATAGCTAATAAATGAGGCACTATTGTTTCAGTATGTATATATATCTGATACTCCCAGAGGTCCACATGGAATGATTCACTTTGTGAGTCTGTATTGCTCTGAGGTTAATGTTACCAACATCCCAGGATCTCGTATTCTTTTTGCTTAGGGTTTTTTTGCTAGGTTCCTGCTTATGGTAATTGCTGCTTGTTCTTGTTTTACCTTTTCTTTAGTTCAACATTCACCTAAATTGCTCTTGTTTCTGACCTTCTCTCCCTTCGCTATGAACTAAAGCAAGGCCTGCTGAGTGGAGGAGAACACAGTTCAATAGTGTTCACTGAACTGCAAGGGCACTTGCAACAGAACAATAGATTAAAAAAAAAAAAAAACGGCGGTTGTCGGGCAGGAGATCAGCCCAGTGCCGGACTGTCCAGCTTAAACAAGGATTTGCCTCCGCCAAACAGGATATCTACAGCTCAGAACGTTAGACAGGAAGTGTTCATTTAGTGCATTTGGATTCTAAATCCTTGTTTTTAGCTCCACAAAGTTAACTTTGGAGCGGCCACAGCACCAGTCCTCATTCAGCTCTGTCTGAAATAGCTAAAGAGCCGTCTGCTATGGAGGAGGGATGCCTGTGGGAATTGTTATTGCTTAACCAATGTTTAAATTAGGTAACGTTTGTGGGGGAATTATTTCATGCCCAAACATAGTTGTGGTTTTGTATAAAAGTTTTTTGTCAACTAAAAATTGTCTATGGGCAAAGTTGTTTTTCTATTCTACAGTAATGCAGATGAAGGGAGCTAAGGTGATGTTAGAAAAGTTTATAAAAAAATATAAGTAAGTCAATTTTAATATTTTATATTTATTATTATAATACTGCATTTTATTGGCTCTGGTACATGTACAAAGTGCATGTACCTTGCAAAATGGCAATAACGTTGAATCTAATATTTTTAATTAGTAAGTCACAATTTAGGGAGAATTTTCAGGCTGTAGGTTTAAAGATTCTCTGAGAGTTTCTTTAACTAAAGTATGAAGCCAGTAGTCTTACTGGAACCAGCTGGAATTCTTTCTATTAATGCACACAACAAATGTTCTTAAATGGCTTTAGGCAGGAATGGAGAAACGTCAGCAGCAGCAGGAGGGAAAACGAATCAATCATGTACATGCTAAACACTGGGTGATGAATTTTAAAGCTACTTTGCCTAGTGTTAAATAATACTAAAGAGAAATCTGCGCACTATTATTCTGGCTTTATTTAAATAAAAAATTAAGAAGGATTTAGTCAATTTTCCTTTCAATGTGTATGGCTGTGTATTGGCATATAATACATACATATTGCTCTTCAAAATCCATTGCATTAGTAAAAAAAATAATAAAATTGTAAAAAAAAAAAAAAAAAAGCTTAAAAAACATTAACTGCAGCTGTGTCAGGAGCAACTACAGGAGCGGAGGAAGAAATCGATTGACACCCACTGAGGGTTTCAATAAAATATTAACTTAAACATAAATCAGTTTAAAAGATCATTTGAATATATATCAATATTAGCGGTTAGAATATCGATACACTATTGTGAAATAAATTCTTGTGATAGTGTTAGGGAAGCCCTTATGTTCAGCAATTCCTAAACTACTGATCTCAAGAAACTTGTCCTAGCAGCTCCACTAAGTCCTGTATGATGCTCAGCAGGCTAAACTGTAAAGAATACACCTTAAAACCTCTGTCTGTAGTATAAAGAAAGTGTGCAGCAGTTAATTAACAGTATATTTACTGTTGCTTTATCTGTTTTCTGTTACTATGGAAATGTGATGCTTTATTTTAGACAACATAATGTAAAATGTTTTTTTCTGCATGTGAAATTGTGGCTGGAAACATGTGGCTTGTGATGTGCAATATTTAGTATGGTTTATGGACACTAATTAAAATTTATATTCTTTTACATTTACATTTAGGAAATATAGCAGACCGCCCTAATCCCAAGCATCTTACATTAATCTGAGCAATTGGGGGTTAAGGGTCTTGCTAAGGGACCCCAGCAGTGGCAACTTGGTCCACCAACTTCTTTAAAATTCTTTAAAGTTACCACTTTTTTAATTCAATACAATTCTTATTATAATTTATATAACATATATATCTTTTTATAAGTTATATCAGTTATATTTTATAAATATATATCTTATTATAAGTTATATATCCTCAAAAGTTCTAAAATATTTATATTCATTATAGAATTCTTTTAGAAGTTCTTTTTTGCTTTAATTCCTGTATTTACGCAAGCTGGTATGGACTCCAATGGGTCTGTACAAAAAGATCCTAAGCTCCATGTTTAATTAAGTCAATTTAACATGGAATATATAAAAGATTAAAAAAAAAATTAAAAGCCATCTACAATACATTGAAACCCAAATTTCAATAAATTTTGTCTAAAATTGAAACCCACCTGGTTATTTCCGATTTTAAAATTACAATATTTTTTTTTAGATTTTATCTGTTCTTTTCTAAGTTCTTTTAGATTTTTGGACCTCATTGTATTTGCTTTAGTTGAACCATTGTTATACATGACCACACCAATAAGTTCAGACATGCTGAATGGAACCGGGGATTCTTTCACGTGCACACTGTATAAGTACATCTTCCTGGCTTTTAACACAGGGAGTGTGTAAAGCAGGTGAGTAAATAAAGAGTCTATTATGAATGAACTTTTTTTTTTAACCAGTTTTTCATCTTCCTAAGTGAAGAGACGTGTATCTGACTGCATGGGGAAGCGTTGCTGCCTTTTAGAGACCTTCATAAAAGCAGAAAAAGGTCAAGTTTTTTGATGTAGCCTTTCCTGACCGGAGCCCTTCTTTAAAATGTCAGTACTGCTTCACACCGATAAACCCTTTTAATACCTTAAGTGCTTACTCAGGACTCTGTGTCTGAACCAATTGCCTGGAAGGTTGCTCTTGCATCATTACTCATGAATGGTCAGTCATGGTCAAGCTCATACACCAAGATCCTCAATGTGAACATAGTTAAAATTACTTTAAATTACTCAAAAATTCAATTAAGTAGGTAAACCAATTAAGTAAAACCAACAATGGAATGCAGGCTTTTTCTCTGTAGTTTCTGTCGAAATCCTGTTCTTCAGTGGGGTTTCATGCACATGTCCTGGCATGTAGCTATAATACAGCTCATCATACTGCACTACCTTGTTAAACATGTGCATAACAATGACTGTAAATGCCAGACTGCCCTGTCATGTTTGTTCTCCAGAGCACCACTTACAGCGCCAGTAAAATTACACGCCTCATACCAACACTTCCTTTCACAGCCTCAAGTATTATAGGATATTTTTATATATTTTTAAACGCCGTTTTAAAAACAATTTTTAAATTTGGATGTAATTGTGGTTATGGTTTGCATTTGGTGACCGATTGATTTTAGTTTAATAAAACTAACAACAAAACCTCCAAACCACCTCCTGTATAAAACCAAACCATTTGCTCAAGATCTTTTCTGATCTTTTCAGAAATCTATTTGTCAGAAATAACCTGTGTGACTTCATAAATATTACTGGTTTCTCCCAAGGTTTTTTTTGCTTCATTCTGCCACCGATGGAGTTTTGGTTCCTTGCCGCTGTCACCTCTGGCTTGCTTAGTTGGGGACTCTTAATTTACAGATATCATGTTTTACTGAGTGTTCACTGTTGTATTTTTTTTGATTCTGTAAAGATGCTTTGACACAATCTCTATTGTTAACTATTACTGTGAGAAAGCTTCATGGCATAATTGAATACTCATTTTTTTGTACTTTTTGTCTACTAATTGATAAATATGTATGTATAAAGATACAAGGTAAAATACAGGACGAATGTTATCTCTGCATTTATTCCTGTATGATTTTAATTTTAACAGTTTATTAAACTGACTTGTTGGGCACAGTTTTAAGCAGATTTAGAAATGGCACAACCATTTTATGAAATTAATGCAGAGATAACATTTCGTCCTGTATTTTACCTTGTATCTTTATACATACACATAGTTTTTTATTATCAATTGGTAGACAAGAAGTACAAAAAAAATGAAGTATTCAATTTTAAAAGTAATTTAAAACTGTTATATGTGTTGGTAATGTCACCAATTGCACTATGTGATCATTTTTATATTAATTTCTAGATAAACTGTAATCTTTCTAGTTGCTTTTCAGTATAATTATACCCAGTAGTGTTACTAAGAACTTTATAGTTTAAATTCAATAGATTAAATTTGCTGCAGAATTTTTATATTAATAATACATTTTTATAATAACATCTATAAAACTTAAATAAAACAAACCACAAACAGCTCTGACTGATACAATGATTATTATACCAGAACAATCTAAAATGACTTGTAAACTGGACATTCCAGTTGCTTGGGTCAGTGTAGTGAAACTGAAAACAAAAAAACCCCAATATTTGTGAGGAAAAGATTATTATATGATAGTTTTCGTTTTTCTTTAGAATTTCTTTTATCTCTTCACGTCCTCCTCAAGATGTAATCTTAGACACGCTTTAGTTGGGTGGCCTTTTCTGGTATCTTTTTTTCCATAGCAAAGGGTCACAGTTGGGGTCAAACAGTTGAAGTTGAGTAGATCCATAACTATATTCAGCAATCCAACAAATACTGTTCCAGCGAGCCGAATCCCTTCCCAGAAATAGACACAACGTAATAAGCGAAGTTTATTTACATTTTTTTAAAAATGCAGTTTTAACGAAAAAACATCTAAACAAACTCCAAACGAGCGTTTTTTAAATTAAGCTGATAAATTCAGGTGGTTTGTGTTATTGCTGATTTATGTGACTTTGGGTTTTAAGCTCATGTTGAGAAATTTCCTTGCATAACAAGCATAAAATCTGGTTTTATTTCCTGCCTCATAATAAAATAACGATCCTGTAAACCCACATGTAAACGGAACAGCACAAAACAAATCACTGCTATTGCCTTGGGTATGTTTGCCTAATTACATCACACAAAAAACCATGTGAGCAAAATGAGGTCTAGGTTTTAAATTTCCTAAGTAAATGTCTTATTATACCTGTCAGTGTCAAACAGCAGAAGATAAAGTATATCATTATAATCACATGAACAATCACATGACCTCCAAATGCATGTTATTTACTTTCCGCATTGTGCATAGTTGAGCCTATGTGGTATATTTCCCAGAGGAAAATATCATGCCAGAGTTCAAAAGCACTACTTGGTCACATAAATACAGACATGGAGACAAACATAACGACAGTTTGTCCGTGCTGAGACGAATCAGAGAGGCGTTTCTCCTTGAGCATTCCATAGCTCATGCGTTACGAGACTAGGGGCTCTGCTGAGGCTCAGTTTTTGGTGTTGCATATCCAGCACTGTGGGTGGTCAAAACAAGGCTCAATAATTTAGACTTAGGTCTGGATATTGTATTGCAGTGTTTGGCATGTCCTTCTATATAAATAATGACAAACCAGCCATATACTATACTATAAACCATATATAGAATGGTTCGTACAAACCCAACATTTCGTACATCACCCATCAAAAGAAACCATAAGATTATAGTAAAACTGCTGCACACACTTTCTTATAGCAGCCGTTTTATTTTTTAGATTTTCCACCGTAAGATGATCTGCATCTCAGAGATCAACTGAGCTAGTCAAAAGACCACTGTCAAACAGTTCCAGGCAATTTCTATGAATGCAGCTTGATTGGGTAGGGTCATGTGACCAGTCAGGCACTTTGTTAGATTTTGGTTTCTTAAACAATTTTTAATACACACCTGACATCCATCAATGTTGCTTATGAATAGTGCCTAGGATAAAAATCCTTTAAGCTTTTGTGTGTATTTTGTAACAATACAAACATGGAAATCATCCTGGCTTCAGGAATATGTTGCTGCTGTTGTCACTTGTATCTACACATTACGTTTGTTAAACTATGGAAACCAATCTTTGACTTGACTTAACCCTAATGCTCACATAATCAGTCCAAATGATGTTGTGGGTTTAAAAATCATGTCAAAATAACTAAAACCACATGTTCTGACTGTATTATAAACGACATACAGCATGGCTTTTTACATTTTTAACTATGGCACAGTTTCAAGTGGTAATGTTAGAGCTAGGACTAGGATCAATGGTTCTAAGTGAAACCACATTATGATTAGTGGCTTGATTTTTTAACAAAACATTTACGATATAAAGTAGCATCAGGTTATGAACAAAACGTGTGTTGGTGTCTGTTGGTGCATATTTCTGACAGATAATAACGATAAAAATTTTGTAGATACAATAAGCTAGTGTATGGCCCAGATTTTGATACAGTACTAATCAAAGCTATTACGCCTTGATGATTTCTCTGCTAATATCTTACCTGAGGGCATGTGAAACACTTTCCTATTAAATAGTATTGTAAACAGCAGTGGATATACAACAGGAAATACAGCCTAGCTGTCAAACATCCAGCTCTGAAATAAAATCCAAAGTCTAGCAGAATGAAACCCTAAAGCTCTAAACCTCTGTTGTGCCTCTGAGCTGGTGAACAGCTTGTATTTTTAGCTTGAGCGAAAGCTGAAACTGGGGACCCCATTCTTTCCTCATCTTTCACCTGTCTAAAGTACTGCTAAGAACTTACACACTGCTCTCTCTTTCTCGCTCTATTTTAACAATCCCGCTGTGAGTAAATGCTGCCCATTCCATAAACCCCTGTCAAGTCATTGTCCCTAATCTCTCTCCCCTAAACCAGACGAATCAGACTCGTCTCAGGTTTTTCCTCCCTGCCGTGTGGGTTCACATCTATATTCTGCTCCCAAGGACAAACCGAATACTGCTGAAATGAAAAAGAGAGCTGTTGAAAGTAAAAATTGAGTATTTCTTGTCACACAATGCTTTACACCTTAGCATTTAGCTAGTTTTGAATAATCCTGCTTACTTTTTTCAGGATTAGGAATACAGCTGTTGCTCGTTTGCTAATATTTTCTCCACATTTCTTGAGTCTCCGTTGGACGGAGCAGTAACTTACCATCAGTAACTAATATTATTGTGCAAAACCAGATTTTTTTTCCACATAAATCTCTGAAATTTTACCTTTATTTATTAGGTTTTCCTATTTCGTAATGTTTAAAGAATTTTGAAGCTGTATTTTAACCTTTTTAAATTTATCATATAGTAAAAAAATGTTCATTTTTCCTGTATTTACTCAAGGCGCTTTAAATAAAGGCGTCTGCTAAATTAACTAAATAAATAAAAAGTTTGGTACCTTAAATAGCTATTAAATATAATTGCATATATATAAAGCACATTTCAGTTTAGGTCCTGGTAATGGAATCAAGCTTTGTCAATACATTTTCCAGCTGAACTTCAGACTTCAGACACAGATTTTTTCCTGCAGACTTAATCACATCAAGCCAGTGTTAAATGTATTTTAACCAAATCCTTTGGGCATTAGCAACTACAGAGCAACTATCGAAACCAAGACTGTTTAATGATCGTTTATTTTGCACTAGAGGAAAACTCGGACATTGATGAAATACCACTATGTCCACATGTCATTTTCGAATCCCTGTGCAAATTTGCCTGATTTCATTCATATCAATATCTAATGATTAAAGAGCGTTGGCTCGTTACAAACTTATTAGAAATCAGAAGTCTTCTTTTTATCCCAGCCGATTAGCTTATCTTTGGTTTAATTAAGTGTGTTGGTGCTTTTAAAAAAACAAATCTCTAATGCATAACACTAAATCTGATGAAAACTTTCTTCCATTTTTTTATTCACAGCCTGCAGTATTCACAGTCTTAATAACTACTGGCTATTGAGCGTTTTTCTTTTAAATAAAATCTAAATTAAAATTAGATATATGTAAATAAATAATGCCACGGCCATAATATTATTAGCAGATTCAGACAAATCTCTTTCCATGTAAACAGCATGCAAAAAACCAATACAGAGTGAGTGGCTGTGATGTTCAATCTTTCAGGTGGCACTGCATTAAAAATAGACATCAGTCTGTAAAGGATTTTACCATGTGAGCTCAAAAAAACACTGTCATTTAACACAGTTCAGCAAGTGTTACAATCTACAAGTGCAAGTTAAAACTGTACCTCGCAAAGCGCAAACCATGCATCAACAACATCCAGAATTAGAATTGAAATTGCTTTTGAAAATCATGGACATTGTGTCCTTTGAGCTTAAGAGGAAAAGGACAATTTAAATTGCTATTAGCACAATTAAAAGCCAGCATCTGTGATTCTATGGAGATGTATTAGTCCCCATGGCATGTACATCTGTGAAGGCACCATTAATGCTAAATGGTACATACAGATTTAGAGCAAAATATGCTGCTATCCAAACAACATCTTTTTAAGTTTCGTCCCTGCTTATTTCAGCAAGACAATGACAAGACACATTCTGCACATGTTACAACAGCATGGTTTTATAGTAAAAAGTGCAGGTACTAGACTAGTCTGCCTGCAGTCCAGACCTGTCTTCTACTGAAAATGTGTGGCGCATTATAAAGAGCAAAATACCACAACACAGACCCTGGACTGTTGAGCAACTGAAATCAAACATCAAGCAAGAATGGAAAAGAAATCCATCCAGAAATCTTCAACAATTACTGTCCTCATTTCCCAAACGCTTACTGAGTGTTGTTAAAAGGAAAGGTGATGTAACACAGTGGTGAAAATAATAAGGACTTACAGGTCATTATATTCAGTTTTTTTACTTTTTAAACAGCGTCCAAACGTCAATGGTAAGATATTATCAGTTACGGAAAGACAGCAATTTGTCCTCTCGGATTACTAAATTATTCCATCAATGCATTGTAAATTCTGTATCTAGTCTGTTTTGCATTTTAACATCCATCACCCGAAGAGAGGTGTGACATTCCTCAAATTGGATTTTGGTTTAATTATTATCTGTCACGGATTGATTCGGGAAATAAATATGGAGATGAGGTGTTTGATGAATTGACTTGTCTTTATAGTTCCTCGTTGAGTGGTCCACAATTGCAGTCATATCCTGTAAGTCGATCTCGTGTTTGTATAGAGCGACTGTTCAAACAAAAAACCTGAGGCATGGAGTTTCACTGTTTGTACCAGTACAACATTTACTGAGTAAATTAGATTTTTACATTCGTTTCATGTGTGTGTTTAATTTTTAAACATGTAAATACCTGAAAGCTTGATAGGAACCGAATGATAGAAAATATTTTAACTCCACACATTTCCCATCCTGTCAGCCATTACGTTATTCGGCATCAAAACATTATTTTTACTAAAAATGTTATGATCAAAACATTTGATTTTAATGTATTCCTTTAAAGACCACGTTGCCACACATGGCTTCTGCTTTTACGTCCTTGTCCTCAGGAAGGTCAGCTGCTGATGTTTACTTTTTAGCAAGGCAGAATGCATAGCTACTTTGATTAACATTAAACTGGTTAGCATTTACAATTCAATATTCAAGCTATTTATAAAAATTGAATATTAAAAACATTTCAATGATTAGATATAACGTATTAAACATGTATTTGTGAACTTATAGCTACACATGCATCTCTTTAAGTGCATGTCTTTAACAGACAATAACCCAAAAACACCCTTTACAAAATTTAATTTCTTTGACGCAACATTTTTTTTAAAGATCGGGTTCAATTCCCACCACCACCACGTTGCCACTGCTGGGCCCCTGAGCAAGGCCCCTAACCCCTTATTGCTCAGTTGTATAAAAAGATTAATGTAAGTCTCTGCCAAATGGTTTTCTGAATAAAATTTTACTTTATTATTCTTTTGCCAAATTTGACTAAATAATTTACAGCACTGGTATATGATATACCAGTTAAAGAAGTTGCAAAAAAATATTTTCAGCCATTGCTCAAGAGAACCTTTTAAAAGTGTAAATCTTTCTTTGTATTTCTGTAAATGTTTGTCTACATTCGGTTCTTTCTGTTCGTCAGTGACCACATTTGATCTGCAAACCTCATAGGACACAAAATGATAACTATAGGGTAGCTGGGGGCCTTTACGCAGTCTGTCGTAATTAAAAGGTTGTGTGCTTGTCAAGAGATTGACAATAAAGACCAAAACACACCCACACACACTGTTGGGGTCAGTCATAATTACCTGGCAACGTGGCCAGCCATGTAAACCTTCTTACTCGATTGTTATCTCCAAAACTGAACTGCAAACCTGTGTGTGTGTGTGTGTGTGTATAAGCAAGCAGGCTAAATAAAGCCAAACTTCTATCTCATTGTCAAAAGCATGACTAGTGCTGTCCATATATAGTGCATGATTCATGAATGTTCAGCATGTGGATACTAAGACCTGCATGCTTTTAAAACACGACTTAAACACTGCATGTTTATTTATTATTCAGTTTTACAAAGTGCGTGGGAGACAGAAAGATATAGGGAAATAGAAATAGAGAGAGAGTGTGAGCGAGAGAGAGAGAGCGACAGGAGGATTGAAGTGCTCTCCTCTTCAATGACTGCTACCTTCATTTTGTCCTTTTACTGAGGTTTGTGTAGGTACAGTGCTAGCATTTGCCACTAAAAGGTACTTAGTTCTACCGATTCTGTTACGAAGGATTTAATTAAAGGCAATTCAAACCAAAACAGACTTTTCTCCATATTTCTAGTCAGTGTCCAACATATATTACACCAAATGTCAACCGCATCATTGATACACAGAAAAACAGACTAATGTAGATGTACTGACTCGAAAAGGAAGCAAAAACGCTAAGATATTTCATGGAAGCAATGGACCAACACGAATATCAGCATTTCGCTTCCGCATAAACAGCAAAAACAACCGTTACTTTGAGAAGAGAAAAAAGAGCCCTTGTTGCAGCCTGGCCGAATGTAGCATTGATCGTTCATTTTTTTCAGACTAAACGGACTTTATATAGAAGTGGTAACGCAGTGGTTAAGGACTGCTATTTGAAAGCTCGAGGTTTGATTTCCAGTGCCACCAAGTTGCCACTGTTGGGCCCCTGGGCAAGGCCCCTAACCCCCAAATGCTCAGTTGTATAAAAAAGATAAATGTAAGTTATATATACTGTATGTCTGTGTTCGGTGTCCACCTGAGTTGACATCATGCGCCACCATTGCTTATTCAGTGACGTTCAACTCGCATTGACAGATAAATATCCGATACATATCCGATATATTTCCACACATGAATCAAGACTGAAATTGATCTAAAAATATCGCAATCTATGTGCATTTGTCCTGCTCAAATGATCGTGGGTCATATCCCATCTGTGCCACGTCTGAGGAAAAAATCGAAATTGGGTCACTTGATACATGCAGTGTAAATGCAGCATTAGAGTAGTTTTGGTGGAGGTGGCGGTAAGGGTGCGGGGTGTCTTTTAAAGCATTTCAGAACAAAAAGGAACCAATTTGTTTTTTTTTGTGAAGATTTCTTTCTCCGCTGATTGCTGGTGTGTGTTGCTAGAATTAAAGTTTTTACCTAAAGGGAAAGCCTGGCAGTTCCCACTGATGTTGACATTATAGGTGATAAAGGCATTGTGATTGTGTTGGTTGAGTTTGTAGACATTCTTTATTAACAGGATAGGCTGTTTTGTCAGTGTAGTGTGCAATAGTTTCATTTAATTAAGCCGTGCATTGAAGTAGTCAGCAATAAATATGATTTTAGTGCAACAAGCGTTGTTTATGGGATACGTTTAAACCAACAGTTATCGAACACTAAACGTAGTACGTGTCCTTTGTCATTTACTAATCCTGTTCTGGCTCCTGGCACATAACCGTGTTGTACATCTGCTACTTTTTCCTTTAATCAGCACAATGCTCTAACACAGTGGTATGAAGAGCAGACGGATATCATGCTGTTATTAGCTGTTATGTACTGCAATTAGTTCAGGTTCACTGGCATAGCAATTAATAGTCTTTGTATTAGTTACTAGTTGCATTAACAAAAAGGGAATTCTTTAAAAATTTTAGGTAAAATAAATCTAAATTAACTGAAACCCAAATTCCAGAACCCTATTCAAGGCCAAGCAACATTATCTACCAATATTTTTTCAACTTTATGTTATTGAATAAGTTATGAGACTCGTCTTGAAACTTATGAACCAAACATAACTGTGATTTGCCGATCTTTATAACTAGAAATAGATGATAGTAAGATTTCTAAATTTATACAAGCAGTGACCAGAAACTGAAGAAGGTCGTAAAGCACCTCCTGTTTTTTTTTATTTTTTTATTAAAGGTGCAATAGGACATTCAGGAAAATGCTAACTCTATCCCAATAGCACTGAAATTGTAAGTCCCGCCCTCGCCGGCCAAATCCACAAAAATGAACGTGCACGGACTAGACAACAGGAGACAACATTACTGCAATACATAATTTGTCATGCACTGGTGTAAAAAAGTCTATAGTACAGTTAGAAAACGTACTAAAATACCAAATGTAAAACGATTCCCCGAATTGCACACTGCTGCTGGAGTTATAATGCGTGAAGGTACACAAACTACATAAACTTTGCGTTACTATCAAAACACACCAAAATTAAATCGCATATTCCTACCTGTCCAAAAGAAATAATGTAACCATGACATCATCTTTCAAACCCTTTGCCTCCTGTAGTAAACATATCCTGACTGCGTAAAAAGGGTGCTCAAAAGGCTGCACATAAATATGTCTACAGGCAGGTAGGAAAGCCTATCATAATGTTTGCACTGAACATTTTGATTGGAGAAACATGTCTTGGTCCTACACCTTCCACAAAATATATAAATAAATTGTAAATTCTACTATATATATATATATATATATATAAATACATAAAGTACTATTATACCTTTAACCCATTTTATTTATGGGTTGTTTAAGATGTATAGTATTTTGACAGGGCTTTATGTGTCATGACGCACCTTCCACCTACTCTTGTGTACTTTTGATTTACAAAAAAAAATCTACAATAATATAATAAACAATGTAAGGTATTAGAGTGATCTATTTAAAATAGATTCACCAGAGAAATTTCAGCAAGAAAAGAGACAAAACAGTACAACATCAAACGTTTTGCAGCTTATTACTTCAGGCCTGTGACCCAGCCTGAAAATAGACCCATGCCTCTATTTGGATTTCGAATTCTCATCATTCTTGGGGCTTGAGAAAGTGTTTGAGTAATGAGCAAAGCCTTAGCCAGACATTTTATTAGACTCTGCTGCGTCTGAAAGCGAGCCCCAATGCTAACTCTCTCTCTCTCTCTTAGGAGTTCCTATACAAAGCTTAGCAAAAGCACGCCTTTTCTGCTTTACCACCATATTACCTATTGTAAAAGAGAGAGAGGAACGCTATCCAAGGCAAATAATTTTAAATAAATCAACCAATAAAGCCGTGTTAGTCTCTACATCACCTACTGCTAATGTCTTTCCAGACATGTGTAACACTTTAAGTGTAATGTATCTGCTAAGGCTTTAGAATGTGTATATAAGACTAAAATGACACCCTAATCATTTAATGATGAGGTTTGGCGAATGGAACATTGCTTTGGGAAAGAGGCGAGAGAAAGCCTTCCTGACGAGTGATCCAGATGCACTGTAGCAGACGGAGGTGTAGGTGCGGTTCTGGCATGTTTTACTGGGTGTTTCATAAAAGGAAGCATTGCGTTTCTGTTTCCAACAGTCATAAAAATGTAATCCAAATGCCTCGATTTTGGTTGCAGAAAAAACCCATTCGAGACATACAGTGAAGCTGTATAAAATTATAGAAATAGACAAAGACGCTTTGAGGAAATATAGATCTGGTTTACTAATGTGAGGCTTAAGCTGATTTTGAAAGGGAGCACATACTTGATTTTGCTCATTTGAGTTATACAGAATGTTAGAATTGAGTGCAGTGTGAAAAGAAGTTAACAATAAAATCACAGCAAAGACTATTCAGATGTGCGTCCATCAACGCTAATGCTTATGGCAAAGACGTGCCAGACTGTCGAATGGCATAAATAAACATAATATAATATTTAGTGTAACTTTGTTCTGAGTGATATTCATTTCTGTTGTTTGCACGTTCTCATATGCTTTTTACAGACCACAATATATTTGCTGATAAATATTATTATTAAGGGGGTGCTTTGAAATACTTTTTAAAAAGGGCAGGGGTTCAAGCCCCCAAAGCCAAGATTTGAGGCGATACATAAAATATTTGTTTATGGAGTTTAAAATATCCAATAGAGACATTATAATTTTTAACACTCAATATTTTTTTAAAGATCACAAACCCCAGGAATCTGTGATGTATAGCTAAAGGAGGTTTTTTTTATTAAGTGAACAAAGGTTTTGTCGGTAGACCTTTTGACTGAGAGGGTCTTAAATATTAATTTCACAATTAAAGGGATCAGTGACTGCAAAAAAAAAAGATGGAGACAATAATAGAACTTCCTAAATAAGACCTCAAAGCATATGTCATTATACTGCACTGGAGTACTTGCATGTCTAATCCTAGTTATTTCAGTCGTCCATGATTGAGGCTTTTGAGGTGGTACGGGTGTCAAATTCAGGTCCTGGAGCGCCACAGCTGTTTTCTGTCTCCTAGTGTACTGAACTCAACTTATGATGGCTTGAGTAAATAGCTGGAAGAGCAGAAGTGTGTGTTAAATACCAGAGAATGTTAAACTATTCAGGACTAGATGCTGTCTAGATGTCAGTGGTAGTCTGCTTGTAGTGTGTAACTCTGACCCTTCGGTTTCTAGATTTCTTTTAAAGGCTTTAAATGTTCCCACCTCCCCAGTAAATATTGCAGTGCTACGATAGACATTTCTAGCCAGCTCCCGCATACTAAAGCTAAATCAGTGCAATGAATTGGGAAACCAGTGTAGGCCAGAGGCTGTACAATCCCCAGAATGTCCTTCATCTTCTACAAGCAAGAATTCCCACTGAGAATAGCATTCATTTCCCAGTCACTATGATCTCTCATCAGTCTGACCTACAATCCCCCTTTTTAACAGGGAAGAAAGAAAAGATCCTCCTTTTATCCCACACTTCATTCCTCTTCCTCTGTAGTCGCTTTCAAAGCTGTTGATCTGTGAGAAGGGATCATAACCTACATAGAATTTCTCAGGATCCGGATGCCTACTACATCAGCAATTGTGTGTTCAATTAGTGAATAAAATTCGATTGTCTAGTTGCACTTTTATTTCTTCCTACCCGGACATGACAATTAACCTCTATTGCACTACCTTGCTGCTTTTACCGCTAAACTCAGCTGACTTTGTAATGGGATGGATTGTAGTTGTAGCTGCCTCATTAAAGGAAACAATTGATCTCTGGTTCAAGCAGGCGAGTCAGTCCATATTATCTCCTGTTAATGAAGTGTAGCTCAATTAACTTTCCATCAGTCTGAGATGGAATACTTTTATTTCTGAGAGCAGACACAGTGCAATGACTTTTTCAACGCTGAGTGTTAGTTGTTTTTGCGTCGGTAAGGATCGAAAATTACTGAATGCGAAGCAGCAGTTCAATGATCATTTTACGTGTAGATTAAGTTAACGTAAATTTAGCAGTGCACAGCTTGGTATTAAAATGAACAGAGATTTTTTGCACTGGCAGAAAACAAGGAAATACTGCTAATAAAACATTACATTATAGTCTCCCTAATTTGTCATCTTCCAATTTCCACCCACTATTTAACAACTGTTACCAACCAGGAATTGTAGGGACCCACACATTCTGTATCTGAGGCATGTGAACCAGCAAACCACAACGTTCAATATGCTTTTCCTGCTTTTCCTGCCTTTTTTTCTGCTTTCTACCTTCTTTTGCATATGTGATTTTAAAATAGCTCATAGCTGACTAGATAGATAGATGGATAGATAGATAGACAGACAGACAGATAGATAGATAGATAGATAGATAGACAGACGACTAGTAGATAGACCAGACAGAACCAGAACATACGACTTATTCACGACAGACCAGACGACAACCAATAATTAAACTTTATTTTTATGCCAGCAGGGAATTTAGCGTTAAGGCGCCTTTGCCAGGGGGTCTAAGTGGGCAGCTTCTGGTGTCTGATCATATCTCCTTACCAAGTTCCCCCACGACCCCACTCCAAGTCATTCTCTATGGGACTTTGTTAAAAAGTCTGGATATATTTTCTCTGGTTGTCCCTTGACTCTACAAACCTATCTAGGTTTGGGCTTCTTTCCTGTAGTGCAGAGTTGCCTTGCGCTGTTTTCAATTACCTCATTTATCATTGAGACACATAGGCAAGCCAGGAGCACAGCACATGGGTATGACACACAGTCTCGATGACTATATGGAAAATCTTTTACCCAAAGCTAGAGATAATGGTGGGTAAATCTGACAGCCTTGATCTGAGATAGCATGCGTCTATCTTAGTCTGTCGGTTTTTATACTCGAGAATAGGTCTGGATCCTGCAGCAGTTTTATTTGGTGCCGATTTGGTTTTTGGTCTAAAAACAAAACAGACTGGACCTGTAACGGTCATTGTGTGTATTTAACCAAAACACGCCATGACCTACACTTAGACCAGCATATTTGCACTTGTTTTTACGGCACTGTTACGAGGGACAAACTAGCTATAATCTCTAGTGTTACCCATTTCTTACAGTTTGCCTTTAGATATATATATAGGAAAAAGCTATGTGCTAGGTGTGGATTTTTTACAACGTTTGGATAAACATGCGAATATAAAAAAGTCAGTGCTTTAGTAATGTCTATCAAAGCACATGACATGTTTTAGGAAGTTGCTTTTTTTTAATCAGATACTAATGGATTTTTGTGCTTATGTTGAGTGTAACAGTACATTTATAAACTCCCAATTCCATTTAGTACTGCATTCTCAAACGTTGGCATTTGGCGACTTTTGGACATTCAGCAACTCAATCAGCGTTAAAATACTATGACACTTGACTTCTCTGTTACCGTTTTATGAACCCATCGACTAGAAGGGAATTAGGCATGATATGTTACAGATAGTTATAAAGGCATTTTGGCTATTTATTGTTTAATTCTTCGAACCACATTTGATACATGTTAGGTGCGTGGTTTGATGGCTATTTTGCGCACGTGCATATTTAAGTTATTATAGTCGCAATAAAGTTCAATTCAATTCCACGGTCACCAGTCTTATCCAAATCGATAGTCTAGAAGGTGTGGGCTATTCTCGGTCTGGAAGGTCCGTTGTCGAGATCTTTTAGCTCCAACCCAACACATCTGAAACACTAATTAAGATCTTGCTAGGTGTGCTTGATTTGGCAAGTTGGAAAGTTGGATCTAAATCTGCTTAGGACGAGATTGGCCCCCCTGGTATTGGGTAGTAACTTTGTAGTACTGGGTGTGTTACTTTTTCATGTGATGTGGACCCATATTTGATGGAGCCAAGTGGATGCTTCCAGACGCATTCCAAAGCACGTATCGGATGTAAATATTACCTACTGGCAACCCCCGTTCACAGAAGGGATATTCTTGCCGGGTCTAGTACCTAGTTGCTTGCCTGTGTTTCCCCCCCGGCCAAACCGCACACTCATTTTTTTTGCATAGTCCGCATTTAGCTCATTTTCAAGCCCAGGGTGGGAACAAACGGTCAATAGGAAAACCTCTAATTCTCACCCCAGACGGGACTATTGGAGTAATTGTGGGTCCGATCTGACGACCCGCCTCCGTGCTTGGCCTGTCATGCGTCTAAAAGTCTGTTATAGTGGGAGAATAGTAGGACCTGTAGAAGCAGTTTATTTTGTTAAACAACTGGTCCCTTTGGTACGTAACCCAGCAACAAACTTACGGTCATGTTTATCAAATTTAATTTTTTCCCATTTTGTACAGGTGGTTTTTGTAACTGCGTGGAACAATTTATAACCTGAGCAGTCATTTTATGCACTTGTTTTTCCGTTAGCACAGACATGTTCTCTGTTTACCCCCTCTTTTACGCTTTTTTTTTCCTTGTTAAGAAAGCTTTTTTTACGAGTGTAACAGCGACCCCGTCATTGTGTCACTGCATGTTTTAATTCAGTTTCAAACTTTGGTTTTTTCCTTTTTCAGCCCTTTCAATCAGCCCAAAATTGAAACTAACCTTCTTGCGTTTTTTGTTTCTGACTAGAAGGGAATTAGGCATGCTCTTTTCTTTTGCATTCTGGGTTTTAACCCTGCATGTTCTGGTTCTATTGTTTCGTTATTTTTCCTCCAATTTTCCCTTAAGCCAGTCGACAAAAAGTTTGATTGCAAAAGTCACCCGTCTTCAAGTCCCTCTTCTGCCTCATATCAAGACGACAGGGGGGGGGCATTCGTCGCTGGAGTCAGCTCACCCAATGTCCCCTGAGTAATCTCCCTGAACTGAAATTGTCATTTTTTTTACGGAAAGTTGGAGCTAGTACGAATCACTCCAACATTTACTTTCTGGTATTGCCTTTGGGATTAATTTTTTCAATGTATAGTGACTTATTTGATTCTTGCCAGTATCTCTTACAGACTGCACTTCCATGACGAGGAGTATCAGGTGTAAATTTGAGAATCAATAAAGGATATAGTAAAATCACTAACATTTTTGCTATAAATTTTTTCAATAGAAACCTGATTGTGTGCGTTGTTGATATACTACTACAAATGGAAAGCCCATTGGACCCGGCCACTTACAAAAAAACTCTACATAACTTCAACTGTCCACATCATAAAAAGACTGAGTATATCTGGAAAATCCGTCCTAAACACTTCACGAAAAGAAGTGGCCTTTCTTCGTAGCCAGTTAAAAAGTACCAGCATCCTAGGTCCTAAAATTGGATTTTTTTCACCACGGTTAATTACCAATTCATGGTAAATTTCGTGTATCAAAGACTGAATAAAGATGCTGTGATAAATGTGCTCACTGAAGCTAATGTGCTTTCGGGTTATATCGTTAAATATCACGTTTTTTATGAAATTGTCCTTTCCCTTTCGAGGGATTGTGTTATGTTGATAAATTACATATAATGGCTGCAGAAGCATATTCTGTAAAAAAAAAAAAAAAACATTTACATTCATGTATATAAATATAAAATATTTCCATATTTTGGATTGTCTTGTGACTTTTGGATGTTATAAACCCTGCTAAGTCCAAAAGCCTACATTTAAATAGCAATATACTTCTATTAAAGCACTAAAGAAGACGAAAGATGCATGTGCTCATATTAGATGCACACCAAGTATCATGGAAACACTGTAATAAATTCTCCAGGCACACATTCTAACTGCTGTAGGTTTGAACACTTATCCCAGCTGTAATTCAGTTAGATTTGCTCCTGAGACGACACAGTCTGTCTAAAGACCCGTAATGTGATGCCAAAGGATTTACACAACTTTTACATTTTTTTATACCTAATATAAAAGATCTGTTCGCTATAAAATAAATAATGTATGAACAATGTTGAGCTTTATACGATAAACATTACATTTAAGCACATTATAGCTCTTGGAGTGTGTAAAAAAACTACTTTTTCTATACGAGAACAGACAATGCATAAAAGCAGATTTTGCATAAACTTTGCATACAGTATTAGTCATAAACATCTGTTTCTACACTGTAGACTAATGGCATGTCTGTGAGGAAATCCAAACTTATGCTCATGGGAAAAAAAGGTGTTTGCACTCGAAACTTCCCTCTTAAGAGACTTTGGAATGTCTAAAACAAGCGTCTGCACTATAAATAAGTTGGGGGGGAAAAAAACAAAGTTAAACTGATGTTTCACATGCAGCATTTGGTGTGACTGATTTTAGAGAAACTTAAATAACTTCTTTCAGTTCCTGACAACAGCAATGCAAACTCAAGTTATTCTTCTGTCTGATATCTCGGTGTAGGTTTTCTAAATACATATTTTTACTCTGTAGTTTGATACAATCTAATAGCATCGAGGGGGAAAAAAAGAAAGAAGAGAAAATGTATCACAGATTGTCTTTGAAAACAACGACAGTCGAGCAGCGCATCCAATCTCCTCTGGTAGATTTATGATTGTCTGACTTGATGGTGATT
Organism: Bagarius yarrelli; assembly: GCA_005784505.1. Taxonomy (NCBI): domain Eukaryota; kingdom Metazoa; phylum Chordata; class Actinopteri; order Siluriformes; family Sisoridae; genus Bagarius; species Bagarius yarrelli. The sequence continues at coordinate 1,552,285 of VCAZ01000058.1, read as the reverse complement.
GAATGTGGAATTGGGGTGGTCTCGAACATTGCTCCGTGCCTCTGATTAAAGGCTGGCATCGTTTGATAAAATGGCTCGTATTTCAAAGTGTAAAAGCTTTCCTGGAGGTTGGTCATGACTAGGCCAAGGTGAAAACATGTGAGAATCAATTAAGCTATCAGGGTTGGGGCTGTAATAAGGGTTGTAATGGACGGTTGGTGTCTCATGGGGAAATGCCGTCTATTTATCACCACGCAGGAATAGTAGGATTTATCACCGGCACAATAAAGACAGCTGATTGGATTGGTTCCAAGTGCCAACTTGGGTGTAGGAACAAGGACTAAACCATGCATGCCTGAAGCACAGCCAGCTTATATGCATTGGTTGCATTAAAAGAAATCCAACTTTGGTCTTTAAATCTACAATAATGCATTGTTCTTACATGGGCTGAAAAGCATTAAAAAAAAGGAAATTAACAAGAAAGTCTGGGATTTTGCCTGAAACCAAGGAAGGATATTGCAGTGCTGGATCGTATCCCATTTGGCAATAGGGTCCTGTTTCTAGTGTTTGGAAAGTATCCGAGGACCCTCAGGGGAAGAAACGGGGCAGCAGAGAAGGCAATAGAGGGAGTAGACACAAAAAAAGAATGAACCCCTTTGGAACTCTGTGTATTGCTGCGTCCCATCCCAGGTTGCACCATCTGGTGATGATGTAGTAGCCAATGCCTATGGGGGCGTCCGCCTTATGGTGACAGGAAGCTCTTGCAGCCCCAAACAGCACTGAGTAGAACACAGACTCGAAGGACAGAAAGAAAAAACCCTGAAATAAACAAACCATACCTCACCCAAGAGAACCATGTGTGGAGCAGCCATCAGTGGTGACCTTCTGCGAGCAAATTAATGTCATCATAACATTTCAGTTATACTGGCTTCTCCCTTCAGACACAACCAGCTACCACAGTGTAATGGAGTTTTGGCATTTGGCCCAGTTCCTCCTGATGGAAGATTTTGATGCAAGACATTGTTAGCTTTTTTTTTTTTGTTAAGCAGCACACACACCTTACTTGGAGTAGTTAAGGACATTAGATACATTAGGATACATAGTATAATTCTCCATTAATAGTTAAAAAATGATACGTTTGAGCTATTAAAAATAATAATGACGAGTTAAAAGCCTTCAGGACTTTAGGTGACCTTTAAGTAGGACATTGCTGCCATCTGGCCACACATGGGCATTTCTAATTCCCCCCACCATCTTTCACAGTAATTGGTACCTACACCCTGGAAACATACTTTGAATATGCAATAAAATGTCTATTTCCTTTGCTATCATTTTGTGTCATATGTTGCTTGGATAGCAGCATATTTTGCTCCAAAAACTTTATGTACCAACCAGAATTAATAGGGCCTTCACAGATGTACAAGTTACCCATGCCAGGGACACTAACACATCCTCATACCATCACAGATGCTGGCTTCTTATCTGATAGCAATCTGGTTGGTCCTTTTCCTCTTTAGCCTGAGGACGCGACGTAAATGACAATTTGAAATGTGGACTTGGTCAGACCACAGTACACTTTTCCATTTTTCATTAGTCCATCTCAGATGAGCTCAGGCTCAGAGAAGCCAGCAGCGTTTTATGACGATTACCTTCTTTTCAATTAACTTGTTCGCCAGTGGAGCGTTCCAAACAGGTGTTTTTGGAGCATTTCCGTACTTTCCCAGTCGTTTATTGCCCCTGTCCCAGCTATTTTGGAACGTGTTGCAGCCATCAAATTTGAATATTTGCAAGACATAAAAAAGTTTATTAGTTTGAACATTGCATGTCTTGCCTTTGTGGAGTTTATAATTGAATATAGGTCAACACGGATTTGCAATCTGAAATCTGTTTTTATTTATGTATTACATAACATACAGACTTTATTGGAATTGGAGCTTGTATAACATAAAAGAATTTTGGGGTGTAAACACAAACAAACGGCCTAGTTTGGACTCATCTTTGGAAAAGATATAAGACAAACTCCTCATTAGTCTTTTTAGAAATGGGCCACTGCTTTGATTCTGATGAGCTTGCATCGCATACCCACAGAGGGTGGCCTTCGTTAAGTTTGTTTACTTATTTCTCGGCCTGATTTTATGTTGTGGCATTTTAATAGACACCATGCCTGCTTTTCAAAGGGGGAAGCTTTGGAAAAAGATCACACATCCAGGTGGAAAAAACCACAAAATTGTGATGTTTGATTTCTGGTACACAACCTGGTCTGATTAGATTTCCTATCATTTACAGCATTTAGCAGATGCCCTTATCCAGAGCAACTTACATTTTATTCTATTTATCCAACTGGGCAATTGAGGGTTAAGAGCCTTGCTCAGGGGCCCAGCAGTGGTGGCTTGGTGGAGCTGGGAAACGAACCAATGATCTTTGGGTTGGTAGGCCAACACCTTAACCATGAGCCACCACTTCCCCAGCAGTGCCAAGCTTAAAGTATAGTCCTGGTCCACTTGTTTTAGGGACATTATTTTGAGCCTTTGTTTTTAAGTGTTTGCTGCTTGACTTTCTGAAATTTAAAAAAAGACTTTTTTTTGTATTTAGGTTTATCCTCGACAGGTGTGTCTAATCCTCTTATCTAGTCTGGAACACACTAAATCCCCTGAGCTTCACACCTTATTTTCATCATGTTCATCTGTTTTCTGCCACATCTGCAGAAACCTTTTTAAGGCTCACCTGTCTGTCTGTCTGTCTGTCTTTCTGTCTGTACAGGCTTGCGCTACATGATCAAAGAGCCTTTTCCTCTCCTGATAGATAACAGAAAGAAAATGTTCAAGAAACAAGCTGTAATACCCTCAGGGTAACATGCTGCTCACGTAGCCCACCGGTCAGCAGTTTTTTGTCTTGTGAACCATCTTTTCATCTTTTTCAGTACAGTAATGGGGGCATTTTTGGTATATCCTACTGAGAACAATTTTGGCTTGGCCACTCATCATTGTGAACTGGATTAATAAACATATCTGATCTCATTTTCTAACTGAGGCTCTCTTTTCACAAGAGTTTAAACACAGAGTTTGACGGATATCTCATTCGTTTGTCTTAAATATATTCCCAGCCACAGTAAATAGAATTTGGAAAATCTTCCTGAGCACGTTACTCTGGGTGCCCCTTTCATGATTTATCGATTCGAGGTGCGCATGTGGAACAGGATTTTTTTCATAGACAATATCATTAACTAAGCTTAAGTGTGTGTGAGTGCTCTGTAAGAAAGTGATGCATGGCCACCCGCTCTCATGGCATTACTCATGAAGCATTATAGCTTTCAGCTGGACTTTTCAACAAGGTGTCCCTTCATCCGTAGCTGCTCATTCGTCTCCATCGATTTAACAGGGGAGGTCTGTAGCGGGAAAGATAGAAGGATAGATAACGCAAATGGCAAATATGAATTTCACTTATTATTTTATGCCCTGTAACTAAAAGTAATTTATATTAGAGAAGATAGCGTGTCTGGAGACGTGGGATCACCTGTTTGGTCTTTGGTCTTTCAGGAATAGAGTGTAAAAAGGCTGTGGTAATGTGTATGAATTAGTTTTACAATTGTATATGCAATAAATTGCATATGGTCACGTTATCATTTTGAGATAACTTGCAATTCTTATAATTACATTTACATCGTCTTTTTTGCAAACAATCAAACCTAGCAGTCATATCGGAGCAGAAATAATATACCTTAACTATGCAAGATCTTCCATTTCATTACATCAGGCTCAGATTGATTTTTTTTCTTTAATCCTATCAAGATGCCTGGAAGGTGTAAAATTGTAAACAAGGTTGTAAACAAGGTTATACTGTATAAAGGCAAAGAAAATTATGACTCCACTATAGTGCATTGATCCTATGATGGTTCATAGGACACACTGACATTGAGTTTTAGAAATGGGGGGGGTTTTGTGTGTGTGTGTGTGTGTGTGTGTGTGTTGGAGGAGTGGGGGTGGTTATTGTTCTTTGTAAAATGGGATGATCTTGGACTTTCCCAGCATGTGTGTGTGTGTAAGTCTAGGGGCTGTATGCTCTCAGATTTGTGCATGTGCTAATGAATGCACAGAATATTGATGAGATCTGTGAGTGGGAAAGTTGGGGGTTGAAGCCAACGTATGCTTAGACATGCACGCGCACACACACACACACACACACACACACACAGGATATGTGCATATTCAAAGGAATTCTGCAATCATTTGAAGCATCTTTTATGTTAAGCTCCATGCTGTATGCACAAGTGCTTTCCTAATTTAAAAAAACCCCAAAAAAGTCCTCTGCACTAATCAGCTCAGAAACTGAAAGGAAACCTGCCACACACACATACACACACACAAGGTCAACATTGGCCAGCCACATTGGTCATGCTTTGTTGCCGATCTGTTTTCACAAGATAGATTTTATATTTCTGTCGACTTAATGCGATCATTATTTAAGTCCAAGCCACATAACACTGACAGCTCATATCTCATCAACTTGATAACTAACTCAGCTTACAGAATGAATCCCAGCCACCCCAAAGCAGTGTACACTCGGTCTGGCTTAGAGCTGCTTTAAATCCCTTTTGCAAATTTTCCTACATAATTCATTTCAGCAAATCCTAGTAGAAACCACAGTTGTGGTTTGTGGCAGTTGTGATTAAAGCCAATATTCAGTTCTTCAATTTTTTGGGTCAGATAACATCTAAACCACTTCACTACTTCAGTTCATACATTGTAACAGATACATCATCTAGTGTATCATCTACTCGCATTGGACATGTTTGCTCACAACACAATGTGCCTTTTGTAGAATTGTTGCCTAAAGCGGGAACGCTGAACTTATCAACCATGTGATCTAATGCTGGTTGAACATTTTATAGGAAATTAAATGAGTCATAAGAATGTGAAGAAAACTTGTTTTTTTAACATCTGGCTTTCAGTTAGAATCATTCAATTCAGCATAAACTGTATTGAAACCGCAAGCAGTTAACGTTACCCAGGGAGTCTTTTCACTTGCTTTCGCTCTGGTTTGTTTCAATGTAAATTAATTTCTACTTTCTTTTCCCATGCTTTTTGGAAGAACTAAATTGCATCCAGATGTTTCGTAGACAATTTTCCCTCACTCTGTACAGAATTGAAGTATTGTTCCAGATGTGGAATGATGATATCTTAGGTAAGATTCGGTTAGGTTTTGTAATGCCTCTGAGCCCCTAAAAAGCAGAGGGAATAGACAGATTTGAAGCAGTTGAATAAAAACATTTAAGATTTTGCAATATGATGTAATAACTGAAGAGGTATTCAGCTTTCAGGTTTCCACAATACTTTACATAAGTACATACCCTTTTAAAACTTTTATATTTTGCAGTTCTGGAATTAACATTGACTTAGTGTTTTACTCCTAAAATATACAGTATATAAGCAATTTTGACAAAAGTTGATTAAACAGAAGGAAACAGACAAAAGTGATTAAACAGAAGGAAACACTAACATTCTGGATCGATAGGGACTCCTGGTCTTATATAGGAGATGATGGAATGAAGTCACTGGCTGTCTTTAAAAGACGATTTAAGATCCTCCTCCTACTCACTTTTCAATACCTTTAAAAAAAAAAATCGGTCCAGTGACCCAGGTTTGACTCCGACTCGGATACCCCCCCCCCCCTCCTTCATGTTATCTCTCATCTATCCTATGAATAAAAGACAAAATTGCCCAAAAATATATTTTACAAAATCAATGCTGCTTTTTTCTACAGTTCTGTGGGTTACACTTTGTTTTGTGATCTAACATACGAGTATTGACCTGTTCAAAGATGAGAACTTACAGTAGTCTAAAATATCTTTTTACATGGTGGATTTACAATATTCCTTCACTGAAAAAGAGATGCTTAAACTATATTTCTGTAAGACAATGCCTCTGTGCACAAATCCCCTGAGTTCCATTAAACCTTGCACAAAGCCCTGACATTAACACTGCTGAACACCTGATGGCCAGGTGTCCACAAACTTTTGTGTATATAAGTGGGAAAACGGTAGCCTAATGGTAAAGGTGTTGGACTGATCCCAGAAAGACCAGGGTTCGAGTCCCAGCACCAGCAAGCCACCACTATGGGGCCCCCTAAGCAAGGCCCTTAACTGTAAATGTATATAGAATCACCCTAGCTACAAATTACAGGATGCATACTTTTATACAGGCTTCTTTGATATGTCTCCGTCAGATTTGCCATTTTGTATCTCACTTTAAAATGGCTGATCAGACCTTCAATAAAACATGTAGTACACTCAGTTTTCTCTAATTTTTATAGATAAAGTCATTAGCTTTTTTTACACTAGTTGCCGTAAGCTATAAAAATGTTTTAGATCACATGGATTTCTGTGACTCTTAAACCGATGGGGAACCTCTGGGAGGATGTAGTGTAATGTCGCGTCAATCCCGCTTGAATGCCTTATCAGAAGAGTTGTCAGCAGCTGAGCACAGTGTGCCGTTGAAGAACTAGGAGGGATTTACCTTCCAGCATTCTGCAAGGCTCAATCTGCAACGGGATTAATTAGCTGTTTCGACTGGTGAGCTCAAAGATGTCACAGCAATAGCAGAAGGCCAGTGGGTTGCTGAGAAGAAAGAACAGCACAGGCAGATAATAAAATATGTGTCAGTTTGTCTTCAAGTGACAAGAATATTAAGAAGTATAAGTTTTCTGGATGAGTCTGTCATACTTACTCACACGTACAGGTATATATAGGAATTATAAAAGAGAAACGTGAATTGTTGGAAATATTGTGTCCTACTTTGGGTTTTGGTGGAATTAGAAAATAGCATGATTTATGGAGCTTAGGGGCTTTGTGCACAGGGGCATTGTCCTGATGGAACAGTGTTTGTGTCTCTTAGTTCCAGTAAAGGAATAATGGGATGATACAGTATACCAGGACATTTTAGACAATTGTGTGCTTCCATATAGGTGAAGCTGGTGAGGTGATATATACTATATATATATATATATATATATATATATATATATATATATATATATATATATATATATATATATATATATATATATATAATATATTTTAATATTATAATTATATAAAACAATTGACATAACCCAAAATTATGAAAAAGGAGAAGTGACACAGATTTTGTCCTTGACTTGTTCTTTACTGCAGCGTCTTGGGGAAAAGTCCACATACGGATTTAATTGTAATTTTAATTATGAGTTACTGAAAATGGATCCCCTCAAGATATTTTTCCCAGCATTTCACAAATTTCCCTAACAACTTTATACTTATAGACAAACACAAGAATAACTTTTAAAGCAGATATAGTTGGAAACGTTTGTTTAAGGAAAGAAACAAATGAATTATTGTTTTTTGTGTACAATTTACCTGCATCACAAAGACCCTCAGCAGTACAGGTAGCAATTTATGTTTTTACAATGGGTATGTAAACCAAACTATTAAACCTTCGGTAACCTTTTTTCTAGTCAGAGTAGATTTAGATCCATCGATGCATACTCAAACTGTACTGTCTTTGGTATAAATATCAATAATGAAATAGTTACCGCTAATGCACCTGCAACAAGATTACTCAATATTAAAGGTAACTTTCACACAATCAAACAAAGTTATTTATGCAGTGCATTTAATCATTCAGAGGAGCAAGTGATGAAAGTGCACCGCTCCACTGCACACTGTTGTGGGATCAGTCAGAATCCTTGGCAGCTAACATAATCATTGTAAAAATCCTCACGCATCAAAGAATGCTTAACTGGCTTAATAGCAAAAGCACACACAGAAGCTGACGCCCCAACCGGCTAAGCCAGGATGTGCCTGGCGGTCCTTGCAGCAGTTTAACAAAGAAGCCAGAGATACCATGTATTTATTTTTTTAAGGTGGAATTATAAAAAATGGACATTTAACAAGTTGAACATCACTCTGTTATTCTCCTGTTTCTGTCAAAAGCCATCCTTTACTCCACCTTCTTACTTTCTCGGGTGAAATTGAGACGTATGGTAGCAGGTGTTGCCTAGCAGCTTTGCATGGATTTCCTTTGGTGGTATCAATTTTATCGGAAGTGGTGGCTCATGGTTGAGGTGTTGGACTACCAACCCGAAGACTGTAGCTCCACCAAGGCACCACCACTGGGCCCCTGAGCAAGGCCCCTAACCCCCAATTGCTCAGTTGTATAAATGAGATAAATGTAAGTCGCTCTGGATAAGGACATCTGCCAAATGTACTAAATGTACTAATGAACCGGTGTTGCATTTAGACTGTCTTCCTGCCTCATGCTCAATGGGCTTATGGGTTCCAAAAGCTGAACAGATGAATGATTAGGTGTCTCTGACAGGGTTCTCTTACTAAACCTAATAATAAAAAAAATTACTGCAAATCATATGTCATATTAAAACAATAAAAAGTCTGCAGAAATGAAAATCTCCAGAAATAAGTAATAGATAAGTGTGTGACCGCTTTCATTCTGTCCAGTATTTGTGGGAGAGGCTCTAAATCCACCACAACCTCTATCCAGTACCTACTAAATTTGATTAACTAAGGGATGTGCTATTAATCTAATAGATATAATTATAGATATTTCAATCCATTATCACACCCGACAAATAATCACACAACAATTGTTATGTATCTAATCAGCGCCTGTTAAAAGGAGGTCTCTGTGATCAGTGCGACAAAAGTAGGTCAGGGTGCGTGGGGTCAGGCGCTGACATGGCAGCTATTGAGACTTGAACAAAAAAATCACTCTTGTCACAGAGTTCAGATTTCTCCCGTGGGAACTGGTCGTGCTATTGTTTATTAGAAACGACCGTCAGTTTAGAATGAAAGATATTTGTATTGGAACATAATATCACAGCTACTATTCTATAACTTGTTACCGATTAATAATGGTCCAGTATCAGCATTTGTTTTATGTGTTTTATGTGTCTTGCCATTGATCCAATGGGACTATTTCATGTTTTATACTATCCGGTATCCTGTCAGCTGACGATGTGTGGCCATTTTGGTTCGGATAACATTTTGTGAATAAAAATTGGACATGGTGGACAGAAACAAAAACAATACTTCAAACAGACAGCAACCAGAACTCAGACTCAAACCAGGTCCCAAATACTAATTCTATATATTATTTTCTTTGGATTCTCAAAAGTACAAGTCATTCTCTGATCCTACAAGTAATTTTCTGATCCTATATGAAATCTAAACAGTAAATGTAGAACAACTATTATAATATTACCAAACAAATGGTTATAGAAGAACGCATGAAGTTATGTACGCATTAAGTAATGTCATTTCAATCACTAAACAGTTTACAGCACGGTGGCTTAGTGGTTAGCACTGTTGCCTCTGTTGTTCGATTACCAGGCAGGGAACTTTCTGTGTGCATGTTCTCCCCGTGCTTGCGTGGGTTTACTCCCGGATACTCCAGTTTCCCCCCACAGTCCAAAAACTTACCTATAGGAGTTAGTGTTAGTTTGTTTGGCCCTGTAATAGACTGGCTACCTGTCCAGGGTGCACCACTCCACTTTTGCCCTTTCAGAGATGGCCGAGATAGACTCCAGCAGATCCCCATGACCCTGAATAAGCGGGTATAGATGATGAATAAATGAATAAATAGTTTCCTCTCTCAACTTCTACATCCTTTTACTCCTACTTTGTTTTTGGTTATGTAAAAGACAAATCTGCTCTAAAATCTTCCTTCACCTTAGCGCACATTGCTGCATGGTTTTCCCAGCTTTTATCTTTTCTACCTCTTTGTGCTCCAAGTCCAAGAATGATAGAATAATCTTTAAAAACTGGCTCCAGACCTATTCATGTCACCCTTTCTCCGGGCTCTGAATAACCCAGCCAGTCATTATTTTTTTTTCCTTTTCTCTCTCTCTCTCTCTCTCTCTCTCTCTCTCTTTCGCTCCTCTCCTTTCTTTGCCTATTTGAATGCTAATTGAGAATAACATTGAAAGCCAAGATAGCAGGGGACACAGAAAATTCCAGAAACCCCACTGATGAAACCCAGGAAGAAATGACTAAAAATGAGTGGCCTCAGAATAGTGACATGACCTTGCTTTTATAGCAAGAAAGAATTTCACATTGTTTGTGTGAACCTTCAATTACCGGACTGGAGCTCACTCACCGGATATTTTCACATGGATAAACATAGACCAGGCACTCATGTTTTATTTCATGTGGTGTTCGGTGACATTCTTATTTTACATCTTTGCCATCACTTATTCAGCTGTAACATCAACTGTATCTGATTGGTCAGAAGGAAAGAGTTTTTTAGGTAGGTTTTAGTGGCAGACCCCAGTGTTACTGCTAGTCAGGGGTAACACTAAATATGAGTGTTTTTAAGTTCCAGAGTAGCATGACAAACTGTAGGCGTAGTAAAGCTGATGAAAAATCTACTGTTATATATCTAGTATAATAATAATAATATCAGGATTGGACTTATTTCACAGATATTTCACAATATTAGTTGATGAAATACAAATAAATAAAACCATAATACTGTATGTAATTATGTGATTTATTTTTATTGCCATATTGCTCAGGTAGAAGAGGAATAATACATCCGCATACCACTTATTTTACTAAGAATTAGAAGCAATTTTTATTCCCAACTTATCACTAAGTTCTTGAGATGGATGGATGGATGCTTTATTTATCCCAGATGGAAAATTCTCCAATTATCTAAACTATTATATCACAAACAGTGTTTAATTTGCACAGAATTATGTAATTACAACCAACGAATAAAAACAAACACAGTCCCTGTAAACAACATGGATCTAAAATCTGTTATTCCGTTTAATTCTCCGTTGAAATGTATAAAGTGTTAAAGGTTACAAATTGTTTTCCTGTCTCACTGGGCACATTGTTAATTGCACACAGCTCACTCTGCGTATAAGGCGCACATCTTAAATCTTTAATTACTTGTAAGTACACGTGATGCTTTCAGACTAGACTGAATGAGTAGCTGTAGGACAATCATTCAGTCAGAGAAAGCAGCAACAACGGACAAGTGCTCATTAGGGCCTACTCATGGCTGCATGTTGAACACTAATGGAGAAGGAAGAATGATTTGGTGATGGAGCAGATCTTACTCTCGTTGGACAGTAGTGTAGAGTCTGTAAAAGGCAGTAAACATTGAGAATATGTTAATAGGGTGATGGAAGTAGTAGAATGGATGGTAGCCAAACTGGGCAAGTGGATACAATAACGAAATCTTAAAACCACATCCTGCAATAAAAGATAAATCTGTACAAAACATGCACAAACATGTGCACAAAATGTTTTTCTACCCCAAACTTTTGCCAGAAAGCCAGAAACAAAAAATCTAGTCTAGAATGTCTATATTATTAAGAGACCCAAACTATGCCCCTGTAAACAAAGCATCTGAGTACTGAGTGTGTTCTGGTTAGAGTTAAAGAACTTGAGTGTCCAGCACAGCCTTAATCTCAACCCTTGCACCACAAACCTTCTGAACTGACATGAGCACCTGAACTTCTAATGCTCTTGTGCTTATGATGACCAAATCCCCAAAATCCAAAATCTAAGACTTTTTACAAGTTTGTAGGTTATTATAGGAGTAAGAACAAGAATACATTTGGAATAAGATGATTAAAAACACACATGAATAAGATGGTCTGGTGTTCCAGTCATTTTTATATTGTATATAACATTTTACAGTACTGTTTTGGACAAAAATATAGTCTTTGTCAGACTTTCTTAAATTTGCCTGCAGATTTCATATCCGTAGGCGGTCATTATGATAATCATTCATTATAATTCCACAGTAGTAAAAGTGAGTCACAGATTGCATATGTTGTTATAAATGTAATGTTAGCGTGGCATTTTTCATACACCGCCTGTAGCTACACATTTTATTTGCATGTTTTTATTTTCTTGCGTGCACTGGCATTAAAGGTCGTTGTTCATTCTATTGTGGTTTTACAGTAAAAACTATTAGGTTTGTTACATAAGCACTTTGGAGTTGTACATTACCTGCTGAAGTAGGCTGGGGGTTTGTAGTGGCTCAACATTCATGATTGAAACGGTAATAACAAGCACACTTCCTCACAGCTGTCTAAAGCTCTCAAATGTATCTAATTAGCACTCGTACACTGTGTTGCTACGGCCTGGCGTTTTTTTTTTAGTTGTGTTATTGCAACTCTTTTGTCAGATATGTTAATTAGTGGCGTGTAAATAGACAGTGAGTAAAAAGGGTTGAATAAAGTTGTGAATTAACAGGCACAGGCTTTTTTTGGTAAATATGGTTCTAATCAGATCACTTCCTGAAACAGAAACATTAAATCTAGGACACTTGACCAAATTTCCAATGAACTCGTAGAACTTCTTTCATCTTCGGAAAACATTTTAAGATCTTTTGGATGAAATCTGAGCGCTCACTGACCCTCCCATAAGCAGCAAGGTAACTGACATGTACGAGGCATAGAAAAGTATCAAGATGATCGACAAAGTAGTCCATGTGACATCAGTGGGTAATTTGTAATATTACCATAAAAACAAAAATAACGACTTTATTCCACATTTTCGTTTCTACTGTTCGTCAATTCCGGACGGCCGTTTATGACAGCATGGGTTCAACGTTATCACGCCGGATCTGACTTAAATCCGACATGATGACATTTTTAGTTTAGGCTAAACTCTCCCAGTCCTAAAACTAAAGATTTTTAGATTTGTCCCCAAAAAATAATAGATTATAGTGCTAAATGCTGACTCATTTCTACATTAACAAGAATGATGATATAAATAACACACAACAGCAGTGCTTACTAAAATGAAAACCATCTGTAGGGATTCTTCAGGGCACAGTGGAAAAGACTTTGGGGTGCTAAATTGAAAATATATTTTAAAGCAATGTTAAGAACGAAAACTGATAAATTCAGTCATTAGTCCTTGCTTTAGGTTTGGTAAAATGTTTTTCCATTATGAAATCTGATACTAACAGAAATGCTCAATGGCCCATAACGTGGAAGATACTTTTAGGCATGAAGAACAAGTCCCTCTATGGCATTACTCTAAAACCCATTATTTTAAAATGTGTGCTTGTAGAAAGATGTAAATCATATAGATGATCTTTCATCAGACACAGGAAAATCTAAAAAAAAACCTTTAATAAACCTAATGGCTATCATGTAAAATTCAAACCTACTACCACTTGGGAAGAAGTGCTGCAAAAATTACTATAGCTTTTTTTTCTAAACCACATTTTGACAACTGTAACCAGCCTTTCACTAAACTGAAACTATTTTGAGTATATTTTGAGCTTCTAGGTCACCATGTTAAAGAGAGCAGTAATAAATATCTTGTCATCTGTCCACATTGGACCACTTTGTTGCATTAGCGGTCTCCAGCTGGATTTAGTGGATCCTTTCCAGCTGTAACCTGATGTCTGTGACCTACTTGTTAAATGTATATTAAATGATTGTCTTTAGAAACCATTTTTGTACTGCCGGTTGAAATCTCTTCATATCCGGATAGCAATTATTAAGTCAAGTGGTCTAAATATTCATCCATCCATTAGCTATACCTGCTTATTTCTATTCAGGGTCATAGGAATCTGCTGGAGTCTATCCCAGCTGTCATAGGTTGAAAGGCAAGTTACCAGTCCATTGCAGGGCTACTTACAGCCAAACAACCACACAAACGTACTCCTATGGTCAATTTAGAATTACATCACCAAACAACTTAGCATAAAAGTTTTTGGACTGTGGGAGGAAACTGGAGTACCCGGAATAAACCCGGAAAAACATGAAAGACAGAAAGACCCCTGCAAGGGGTATAAACCTCTGACCTCCATGCTGTAAGGTAACAGTGCTAACCACTAAGCCACCGTGCTGCCCTGGTCTAAATATATTAATATGTACAGTTTTTATATATTCTGTGGAAGGCTTAAGACCAAAATATTTGGTATGAACATTATGATAAGCTGCCTATCAACATTTGTATGTTAACATATGTATGTATGCAGCTGGAACAAAAAGTCTGAAAGATGATGTCATGGTTACAGTATTTCTTTTGGACATGCATGTGTCACGGTGTGATTTGATTTTGGTCTGTTTTTTCACCTGTGAATGACACATAATGTATTGTAGTAATGTCGTCTAGTGGTCGTCTAGTTCAGGAGGCGCGGATTAGGACAGCATTTTGCAGCAAGGGTGGGACAAACACTTACAGTGCTATCAGGCTACAGTTAGCATTTCCAAGCTGCACCTTGCTTTAAGCCTAAGTCATCACCATTAGCATTATTTTTTTTTAAATTGTTTAAATGAATTAACCACAACCCAAATTTTAGGATTTTCAGGCTTCAGATCAAGTGGATATAAAAGTAAATAATAAAAAATAAAGATGAAATATTTTGTGTCAGTCCGCTTGGTGCTCATCGATACTGACACACTTGTCCTAAAAATATGTATCACAGTAGACAACTTCCAAAATAGCTTTTTCAAAGATGCCTCCAGGCTCAAGCTGTCATTCACTCTTTTGGCATCTTGGCGAAGCTTCAGTTGCCATTTCCATTCTTAGTAATCCTCACCCACATTCACCAGCACCCAAGCTCCGGCTCTCAATATCACACATAGAAAGTGTGGAGGATGAGATTAAACATGCAGAATGAGCAAAGGAATGAGCAATGAGAGGCCACATGGTGGAAAGTGGTTTGCTATTTATGCTCATAAGATGTTGGTATAAGCATGCACATACTAAAGGAATTAGGATAGTTTTTGTTTAAAGGTTTTGAATTCGCCACACTTTATACATTTCTGTGTTTTTCTCGCTCACATTAAAGAAAAGAATCACTTGAAAGCAATACAAAATCCTTTTGACTGTTCATCTAAAACATTTCTATCCCTATTAGAGCGATGTTTCAGGACTGCTTATAAAAATGAAAAATAATGCAATTTATATAATCACAAGCACTATTTGGAACACTTTGTTTTGGCTATGCTCTAAACCACCACTATCCATTTGAGAGAAAAAAATTGGAAGAATATAAGAATTTTTCTAATCGGTTCTAAGGTGCATTAAAGCTGTTCTGGTGGCTGTGATCATCTTACAACCATATAATATTTCTTTTTCCAGCATTTCGTCACCCATCTGTTTGTTGGGCAGAAGAACTCCCAGACTTGAAATGCCAAGTTTTAATATAATTATTATAATGTATGCAAGAGGTTTCAAATTAAGTTATGACAGCAATTAAAAATCAATCCAATTCTGCAGAGAAAACTACTGGCCTAAAATAGATTTACATGCATGAGCAAAATCCGTAGATAGATAATTTTTTATTTTTCGGAAGAATGACCATCTCCTCTTTAATCAACTGCTGTAAACGTTAACAAAACAAACGGTTCTCTATTGTGGTTACATTATTATTTATTTCCTTTATTTCCGTTAAAGACCCAGTTGAGTTTTTCACTGGACTTTGCAGAAACATCTACATACAACATCTGCTACAAGTTCTGTGTTTGTTGGCGCCGATAGCATGTTGTGCTAAAGGGTGGATAAATAAAGCACGCAGATGAAGAAAGCAAGCACAGAGAGAAGAAAGATAAAAGTGTGAAGCTTCTACCCGAGTTGAATGATCACTGGAGACCGGAGCCACCTGCTTCTCTTATTCTGTGTCATCCAGCTGTTTATAATGAGGGAGAAGAATTGAATAGAAAAGCAGGTCCTAACTAACACACTAGCTGTATGATTGTCTACTTCTCTCCGGTTACCCCGTGTCTGTTAGATGTGGCGTATGTGTTGTGGCAGTTAGGGCTTGGGGACATGTACTTACTTGTGATTATTTGTTCTGGAACTAAAATGGCTTCACAGTTTGTGGATTTGACACTTTACAGTTCTTGAATAAGAGAGGCTTTTCATCTAATTCTGTGCAAATATTTGTTGCACTTTAGACAGACATGAAAGTTGACAAAATGAATGTTTGCTTTTGTTAGAGCTATTGAGGGATGAAAAGCCGCCATCCTTTTGTCACCGCAGGACATTTCAAGCTGATTACACGCCTCTTTATCTGTTAACATTAAGGATGACTTGAAAAAGAATTGGTGAGTTTGTTTAACATTTAGAATGAATAACGCTGCCATCTCAATATGGGTTCGGACGTATGCATTTATTTAGTTGTTTAGTTGTTTATATAATCTCGTATTTTCAGTGGCGATTTAATATAAGCTGTGACCAGCAGGTAGTCCTGACAGCTTTTGATGCAGCATATATTGGGTCATATTATTCGAGTGTTTTTCTGTGGTAGACACCCACACACACTTCAAATCTTGGACAATGAGTCAGGAAAACGGGACTCAAAATTCTCAATGTGCTGCAGATAAACAGCCTTCCTTTTAATTATATCGATTGGCTGATGTTTGTAAAGCTGTGTTTGTGATTATAATATTAAATGCCAGGACAGAGGTGTAAGTATATTTTGGCATGCAGCTTTGCAACTGCTGGAAACTTATGACGACCAAATAAAGGCCACCACGAACTACAAAACTCAACAAGCACTTATGCTGAGGCACTCGCGAACACTAAAGTACTAAAAAAAAACATTATCAAGCCTTTTTTCCAGTCACGTTTTCTTTCCTTTTTTATATAATACTACAGTTTGGGGATCTGCTATGTCACTGATTACTCTGTTTTGCCCTATTGACTTATTGTGTTTGATTTTTTTTTTTTAATCCCCTCATTCCGATACTTCTCCTCTTTCCGTATATTTTTCTGTATATTCATCTGCATCCAACCCAGTTCCCTGACAAAGTATATTTTAGGTCTATTCATAAGGCGTGTTTAGTCTTTCTAGAAAAAGAAAAGATAATTGTAGGCGTAGTAAAAATCATACAACAAATTAACACAATAATTAGGCAAACACAATAGAGCAACCCAGCGGTGAGACGGGAACAGAGACAGGACCCAAACAGAAACAAAGACACATGACCCTTTAAACAAAAAAAGCAACGATTGTCATTCTGGGAACTGTAACTATTTTGTGATTATTGCTTGATAATTTGATAGTTTGATAGTTTTTTTCATTCATTCATTCATCTTTTAATTCTTTTTATATTCTAATTTGGGGTCACAGGGATCTGCTGGAGCCCTGGCAGGAGGGGTACACCCTGGTCAGGTCGCAAGTCCATCACAGGGCCACACACTCACTCCTATGAGCAATTTAGAATCACCAATTAACCTAACATACATGTTTTTGGACTGTGGGAGGAAACCGGAGGACATGCAAACCCGGGCCTTCTTGCTGTTAGGCAACTGTGCTACCCCATAGTTTGTTTAATTAAGTTTAATTAGAAAATTTTCATACAGCACATTTCCAAAGATGCTGCAAGTGCCTTATTAGTTGCAAATAAATGCTAACAGCAGGGAACAACATGTTCAGCATGTCTCTCTGCACACCAGCGAATTTGAGGATCCTTTCCTTTCTGGTTATATATCAAGCATTGAAGCTTTCTGTGCAGTCCAATTCCAACTCCTTTATGCTTTGTCCAGTGTAAGTGCCAGTGTGTATTTAAGCAAGAAAGCTGTCGAATGTTGATAAGCTCTTAAGTGATGTATGGCTGTAATAAATGTATCTGCCTTTTCTTATTTTGAGGTGTATGAGATGCATGAACTTGTGTGGGGATTGATTTGTTTCCCTTATCTCGCTCTGCCCTCCATGCAGAAGGGTTATTCCGGGTTGGGCCTATGCGTGTCTTTCTCTCTCCATGACTGGCCCAAAACTGATAGGCAAGCAAGAGGCAAAATGGAAGGGATTAACCTCATGTGACAGCAAAGCCCGTCAGCCAGAGCACTGAGGGCTAATATCCCTCCAGCACTGACCTTGCAGCTCAGTGCTGAGACCCGCTGAATATCAAAATGCAAAGAGCAGCAAGAATCATCTGTGACAGCAGAAACAAGGCTGCAAGAGGGACCTGGGTTCAAATGAGGTCTTTTAGATTACTTTTAATATCAATTACTGCCACACAGCAGCTTAAAAAGCTGTCATATCATACATTTAAAGTGTTTGCTGGCTCTATTTTTATGCCCTGACTACAGAATAGCACTGCTTTAAATTGTCTATTTCCCCTTCAACTCGTTTTTTTTGTTATGTTCCACAGTATTGAAACTGTTTTTCAATGTGTATGACTTTTAAGTGCTTATTAAATTAATACATGCTGTCAAAGGGACTTAAACAGGAAAGGTAGCTGTTCAGAATATGCTGCACTGCATTTTGCCTTGTTTTCTGTGTATCTCAAAAACATCCTAATAGAGGTGATTTTGGGATGTTTTATGGGGCCCGAGCTGAATACATTCAACAAAAAAAACCTTATTATATTTCCACATCCTCTTGGCAGGTCTTCTGATTGGCTCAGGATGTGCCCTGTACCCCCTTGGCTGGGACAGTGAGGAGGTCAGGCAGACGTGTGATAACCGCTCAGACCAGTTTAAACTGGGTAAGTCTAATTATATCATTCATTAGTCTTAGTAAAAGTATTCATGCTCTAGCGATAAAGCAACGTTTGGAAAACTCTTACAATATGCCTGTATTTTGGCAATTTTGTGGCATATACTAACTTTAAAGCTTATCTTAAAATGGTTTCTTAATTACACCCTTATGACTAATTAAGCACTGCATTGGCTTTGGGGCATCTTCCCACTATTTAAAACACACGGCTCATTTGAACACATCATGACACTATGCGAATATTAATGATAAAATGTATAGGGTACAACAAAGCTGAAGGCGTATTTCCTTTTTACTATTTTAATAATGCAAAGTTGCAAAAAAAACCTGTACTTTTTGAACATTAATAAAGCAACACATTTTTTGGCAAAATAAGTCAGTAAAACACATTATTATTATTTTTTTTTTTTTAAGGACAAAAAAAATTAAATGCTCTGAATGAGGCCACACGCAGGGTAAAAAACTCTCAGTATGGGGCAAAGGCCCAAACATAATATTTTGTAACAGGCTCTCGAGCTAAAATGTTCACACAGGGCTAAACGCTCTGTCTGCACATTTATCCCCAATAATACTCTATTGTGTGTGTTACAGGTTCGCCGCTTCAAAGCATTTTACATTTAGTTGTTCATTAGAGATTGTTTATGATTCGCTGTTTAAATGTATTGATGTTTATTTTGGATCATCATAATCAATACAGTCTAAATTCACTAATTATTTTAATATAGTTTAGACTCAGGCAGGTCTGGTTGAAACACACTGATGACATCGGATGGCTATGATTGGTTGATTGAAATATTGATTCAGAATTAACAAAGGCTGTTTATCCTGGATCATATCCTTCTTGGCAAAATCACGTCCACAGCAGTCCCTACTATTAATCTTTTATTGCTAAAAACAACAAACCAGTGTCTGAGCATGTTGGCAATTTGACCATGTTGGCAGTTCCACGCTTATATTCTTGTTGTTTTTATATTATCCTCATGTTGGGCTTCTGAATTACATTTGCAGGCTCTTTATAACATAACATTTAATGAAAAATGCACTCATTACACAGTAATTTTCTCCGTGTGCATGAATGCACCTGGAGTCCAAAATAATACTTAATTTTCTGTCGATTTTAACCAAAAACAGTGTTGCAAAGAAAAGTGCAATACACACAGTGTCAGCAAGTCTTGAGTGGGAATTATGATTTTAAGGTACATTTAGTACAATATGTTCCACTTTCTAGAGATAAATGTGCCATTACTTAAATTTGGTTTGGGCCTACTTCATGTTCGGTTTTGTCCACAAGACCATGTGACCAAAATGCATTTTATTGCTAAAACGTCTCGCAAGCACAGCGCTAGACAAAACAAATAGTTCTCTGTAGTCTATTTTTATTTTAAATTATAAATACAAACTTTTCTGAAGGGAAAACTTGTGTGTGTGATCCCAAAGCACAGGCGCTGTTCTTATTACAACAGATAGTGATAAATGTGCAGCCCAGAACAAATGACCAAGTCTGACCTTTCCATAAAGTGTTTAGTTTCTAGAAGTCAGAAAAAAGCAAGAGATGATGAAAACAACTGTCTACTTGCATTGGACACAAGATCCAAAAATCTCAGCTCCTGTCTTAGATAGAATATTTTTCTATTTTTAATTTTATTTTCCAGCTAGAACTCTAGAACCCTGCAAAAAAATTCCAGCATGAAAAATAATATCTAGAGAAGTTGTCAAATGCCAGTGTCTGGTTAATTAGCCTGCAACAACACTTAAGCCAGAAGCGTGTTACTAAATACAGTCTTTAAATCCAGACACAGGCTTTAGAAGTAAATAAAAGTCTTTTAGATAACGAGAAAAAGAAAAAAAAATACATTTTAAGGATCTACTTCATTTAGTTTGGTTCTTTAAATGAGTTTCACTGGGGTTTAGTTCCTCTGTGTGATGCATGACTGACCCTGATTTACATCAGGGAGCAACGCTGTGGGAATGTGAATAGTCTTTTATTGTTTGCTTTGATGCAATCAATAGTCTAAGTCTTAAACCAAGCCTTACTATAAAACATATTTGTATATACTACACTGTAAATGTTAATAATGTAGTTAATAATAAAGATAATAATAATTAGCTGGTATAAGACTTAAATCCCTCAGCCTGTAATCTAATATATTCTGAATTATTCTTTAGGATTGAGGTCAAGGTGTATACTTAGAGTCTAGATCTGGAGATGATGTAAAAAAAATTCCAACATGATGTCTGAATATGCAAGGATGAGACTTGATTAAAAATTAAGGCATTAGTATTTTACTGAATGGATTTACTGGAGTTTTGTCCTTATTGTCCTGTATATTAAACTGACAGTGTATAACTTTTGTACTGATGTTCCTCCCGTTAGATAGCCAGAGATACATTTAAAGTGCAAATTCAAATGTGTTAAAAATTTTGTAAGAACACTATCCAGATCCAGAAGCCATAAAAGTGTCTTAAATAAGGAGTTATAGCTGAGAAATGACTGGGTTTGATAATCCTTTCTTTTTAAAAATGTTGGATAAACTTTTCTAAAAGCTGTGTGATGCTCAAATGCCTTTAGGATTTTTCATTTGTTATAAGAAGTGGACTCGAGCAGGATTTTGCCCTTAACACTTTGTTTGCGTATGTGTATGTGCAGGCTCCTGTGAGATCGGCTGGGCTTATTACTGCACCGTAGCGGGTGCAGCTACATCCATGCTGATCTGCACCTGGCTGGCCTGCTTCGCTGGCAAGAAACAGAAGCATTACCCATATTAGGAGAGATTCAGACAGCTTTATGTTTACCTTCAGCTTTAAGCACAGAGTCAACAACACAGTGCAGCCAAGGACGAGTGTGTCAGCGTGACTTTAGAGAGCAAAGATGCTCTTTCACCTGAGACATGAGCACTTTCTCTTTTACTCCTTTTTCCGATTGCTAGGATCGTCTCATGGGTCGAGCGCTCACATGGAAGTATCTACTAGCATACAATACTGCTTACACACAACAACTGATGCTCTCTCATATCAAACATGTCTAAATGACAAATATCATCTAATCAGAAGGACCAATTCCCCTTAATGTCTTCTGTTATTCCTGAGTGTTTTTCTTCTTAGTTCAGGGTACTAGTGCTTGTTAAATCTGTTATAAAAATAAACACCTATCAATCATTATTATAAATTGTTTTTTTTCCACATTTCACTATGAATGCAATAATGGTCATATTCACCCTACAGTGTTAAATATGTTTAATCAAAGAGTTAATGTCTATTATTTTATGATCATGTATGCTACAAAAACAGTATACACCATATTTGTATGTATGTTGTGATATACGGTATATACTTCATATCGAAACACATTTTGTGATCATGTACAAAACATGTATTGTATTAGCCATTGTATGTTGTAAATAAAACCTTTTCGTTAAAAGGATGGTTGATGACTAAAATTGTAGATTTTTTTTCTTTTAAACCACTTACAGTGTATTTATGAGTCGATTTAATACAGTAAAACATTTTATCTGTATTGCTTTTTTTACCCTGTAATGGCATTGGCACTTTGGGATGCTCATTATCTGCTAGGGTGCATTGCAGCTATTCCATAGTATATTATTTATCTTTAGCCTAAATAAAACACCATCCAGAGGGACATACTTATTTTCACAAGTAAAAGCAAAAATTAACACTTATACTGAACAATCATATATTTGAAATCTATAAAGATCACAAATCACCTTTCCAAAAAAAAAAAAAAAAAAAAAAAAAACCCCCCACAGTGGTTAGCGTTGTGCTGCTAAAACCTGCTTCACTAATTAGATAGTAAATGTGCAGGTGTAAAGGTTTGCCTTTTACATTTATATTTACATTTACAGCATTTGGCAGACTCCCTTATCCAGAGCGACTTACATTTATTTCTTCTATACAACTGAGCAGATAAGGGGTAACTTGGTGGGGCTGGGACTCGAATTCAATCATCCAAATAGCAGTCTAACACCCTAACCACTGTGCTACCACTCCGCTAATGAACAATAAGTGTAATTGTAACTTAGAAATTTGATTTCAACAATTTTTTAAATTGACTTAAAACTATTCAGCTACTCCACAATTTAAACACATCAAGTCTGTAAGTCATCTTTTTAAATATATATCAATTAAGTACCGTTTTATAAAGTACCCCACACATTTTTCTGCACTTATCAAGGCCTGGTAAATAAGTTAACATTTGACCGAAAAAATTATTAGGACACCTGAGCATCACACCCATGTGTTTATTAATCATCTATTTTTATTCCTATTAAGTCTTACTCTTACTTCTATAATAACCTTCACACTTCTGGAAATGCTTTTCAGTAGATTGTGGAACATGGCTGTGGGGATTTCTTTATGAATGACAATATTATTAGTTTGATCGCTAATCAGTATTAGTTGAGGAGGTCTGGGGTGCAGCTGGTGTTCCAATTCATCCCAAAGGTGTTCAGTGGGGTAGAGTCAGAGTGAGAACTTTGTGCAGGATACTGAAGTTCTTCCACACCAGTCTTATTAACATTCACAGCATTTGACAGCCGCCCTTATCCAGAGTGACATACATTTATATCTATTATACAGCTAAGCAATTGGAGGTCAATGGCCTTCCTCAGGGGCCCGAACAGGGGCAACTTGGTTTTGATGAGAATCTAACCCCAATATTCAAATTAGCAACCCCGTAACCACTGCACTACCACTTCTCCATACCTTTATGGAACTTACTTTATGCACATGGGTATTGTGATAATAATATTGTGAAAAGGAATAATATAATAATACTTTGCCCACAAACTTTTAACCAATAAGTGTACATATTAGTTTATCTTGCTAGGTAAAAAAACCCCCATAATGTTACTGTTAAGGGTCAGAAGGTTTGCTGTTACTCTTTGCTGTACTTGTGTTACAGCTACTAAATCTGAAAATAAAATGTTCTTTGTCCATAAGGGAATTGCTGGAGCATTTGCAAGGTAACAAGTTTGTGGCTGAAAAATCCTTATCAATGACCTGTAGAAGCAATCAAGCACGGCACTGTGCCCTTTTTGCAAAATGTCTCCACTTGCCTTGTGTTTTTGGCACAAAAAGCCTTGATTACACAGGAATGTTAATGAGAAAGTGGAGCCAGAGCTCTTGTGTAATTATTCCTGAGGTAATACTCTGTGCTACCTAAATTTCACAAAACAACACAAAACCTTTGGTACCACAAATGATCTTATTAGAGTTAAATTTTACAGTGAGCATTTAAGACTTCTTCACTGTAGTGTTAATCAACTAAAAATGTTTGTATTCATTGGAGAGTCAACACTTTTAATCTAGCTGGTTAAGTCTGGCATATTAGAAAGCTCTTGGCAGTCTTTTGGGACTGCTGGTAGGATGATATGGAAATGCTGCCATGGAGCTGATGTTTTTTGCAATCAATGGGATTGATAGACAGAGACTATTTGCAGCAGGGTAAAATTAGCACTACATAATATATCTATTGGGAACCTTAAACAGAAAAAAATGTATTAGGCACATTAACTAATTAATCGGCTCTTTAATATTATTCTTTAGCCAGATTAGCTAATATTACATACACAGCCGTACTTTAAACCGGCTGTTTAATACTGAGGTAATTAAAACCATGCGCTAACAAGCTAGCTTACACTAAAGTACTACCCTGAGTAAAGTAGCACTCACAATCCTGACAAAAACTCCCTAATCATCTAAAATTTGTTATATCTTATTTTTTAGCTTTTAAAATGCCTTAAAAGACAAAAGAAAAATGCAGACATGAACAGAAAACATGACAAGCACATCACACACGGGTGCCAAACACAAATAGAGTTAAATAGATGTAAAAGAACTGATAGCTATCAGCTAGCCCTCTCTTGGTGTTTTTTTTTAAAAGAGCAGCACATATTTTTAAGTTATTGCTGGCTTAGCTGTTAGACTAATCTAGTTCTCTGACTTAGATCCTAACAGGATTTTATTGTGGGGCTGTGATGGTGTTTGTTTGAGAATTCTCTCATTTCCTTCGCTTTTAATTAGCTTATAAATATCTGTGCACATTTTACTTTAAATTTCGAATTAGCAATTGCTTGAATGGTCAAAAGACAAACCCAATTTTTTTTTACTTACTTTAAATTAATATTTAATTTTAAAAAAATATTTTAAAAACCCCAAACGACAGTGGAAGGCGGTGCCGCCGTAGGCAGGTGACATAACCGGTGTTGCAGCTAAACACTGTTAACACCTTCAACACCAACTACCGTATGACTATTTTGTTGGTCTTCTACCATCAGACCAGTGGCTGATATGCTGAAGCTGATTGCTAGCCAGATTTTTAGTGACTTTTTTTTCCTACTAACATTATTAACAATTACACCTTTTAATTAAAGCCAGCACTCAGCTTTAATAGCAAGATTTGGAACAATATGCTAAGTGTCCCTGTGTAATTACTCTTTCCTGGCTGGAATCATGCGATGAAGAGATTAGGATACACGGAAAGACTAAATTGGGAACAAACACATTTCTGCTTTTCCTCGGGTGTAAATTGGTTTTGCATTCTTATTACACAAGAGTATCATTTGGATAATTAGGCCTAAAAAAACAATCTGCTTGCTTTGTATGGATTACTGTTTCAGATCACTAAGCTGTTTACACATATTTCCATAAAGGGATTGTTTTTGGCTTTTGTTTACTTTCAGTTCTCTAAGCAGGTTTAATATCTTATGAATACAGTTTTATGTATTAATTCAGGTTTATTAGAATGATGCATTAAATTATTATATTATATTGTATTATTAT
The DNA here is from genome assembly GCA_005784505.1 of Bagarius yarrelli. Lineage (NCBI taxonomy): Eukaryota > Metazoa > Chordata > Actinopteri > Siluriformes > Sisoridae > Bagarius > Bagarius yarrelli. The sequence continues at coordinate 1,527,032 of VCAZ01000058.1, read as the reverse complement.
AAGTTTATTATCCCTATTGCTTATTGTTCTTCAAATTTAGATAATTTAAGCTTTCATCTGCAATGCAATCTTTTGTCACAAAGGCATTTGTTTCTTTATCTGAAATACAGTGAGGAAAAATGTATTGGTTCCCCTGCTGATTGTGTATGTTTTCTTACTGACAAAGAAATGATCAGTCTATAATTTTAATGGTATGTTTATTCTAAAAGTAAGAGACAGAATAACATCAAAAACATCAAAAAAAACCCCCAACATTTTAATGAGTAAAAAGAATTTTTTCCCCTATTTTAAATGTTGTGCTCCTAATCTCAGCTTGTTACTTGTATAAAAGACACAAAAGCAATCAATTAATCAGATTCCAATCTCTTTATTATGGCCAAGGCCAAAAAGCTGTTCAAGGCATTCAGGGACAAGACTGTAGACCTACACAATACAACACCATCGCCAAGCAGCTTGGTAAGAAGGTGGCAACAGCTGCGATTATTTGCAAATGTAAGAAACACAAAATAACTGTCTGTCTCCTTCGGTCTGGGGCTGCATGCAAGATCACCTTGTGTAGTTTCAATGATCATTAAAACGGTGAGGAATCAGCCCAGAACTACAAGGATGTTTCTTGTCAATGATCTCAAGGCAGCCTCACTACCCCGTGAAGGACTGAAATCCTGCAGCCCCCGCAAGGTCCCCCTGCTCAAGAAAGCACATGTATAGGCCTGTCTGACGTTTACCAATAAACAACTGAATGATTTAGAGGAGAACTACAGTATTGTGTTCAGATGAGTCCAAAATCAAGCTTTTTGGAATCGACTTTATGTTTAATACTGCCTATGATGCCAAGAACAGCATTCCCACCATCAAACACGGTCAGGGCAACTTTAGGAACTCAAAGGAACGATGGATGGGGCCATGTACTGTCAAATCTTGGGTGAGAACATCCTTCCCTCAGCCAGGGTATAGAAAATGGGTTGTGGATGGGTATTCCAGCATCACAATGATGCAAAACACACAGCCCAGGCAACAAAGAAGTGGCTCAAGAAGAATTACGTTAATGCCCTGTAGTGGCCTAGTCAGTCTCCAGACCGTAATCCCATAGAAAATCTGTGGTGGGAGCTGAAATTTTGAGTTGCCAAATGTCAGCCTCAAAACCTTAATGACTTGTAGAGGATCTGCAAAGAGGAGTAGAACAAAATCCCTCCTGAGATGTGTGCAAACCTGGTAAACAACTACAAGAAATGCCTGATCTCTGTGATTGCCAACAGGGATTTTGTACTAAATACTAAGCCTTGTTTTGCGAAAGGGGTTAAATACTTATTCTACTTAGTAAATTTTCTTGAAATGCATTTTTCTGGATGTCTTTGTTATTATTTTGTCTTCAACTGTTAAAATTCCACTCACTGTATAACATGTTTCTGTTCTGTTTCATTTCGTAATTCTGATTGTTGCCAGGCATCAGATACACATCTAAACTGCAGTGTAGCCTGATGTAGTGGAGTGTGTAACTTGCTTTGGTTAATCATTCATCTCAGTTATACCTATAGTCTAAACTGAAAGATTTAGGGAAGGATTAGAACACATTTGCATTCCTAGGAACTATGTATTTTAGCCAGGCCATCTACAGGTATGTTTTAGGAAAGCGGAAAGAAACTAGAGGACCTGCAGAAAACACATATAGACATAGGAAGAACAGGTAAAATACCAAACAGACAGTAAGCCAATGTCAGAATTGAACCCGAAACAAAGATTGCACAATAAAAAATACCTCTCTATCACTTTTCCTTATACGTGAATTGCATTGTAAAGCAGGTTTGCCAGCCCGATTTACAACAATGCACAAGACTGCTTTCGCCGGATTGAAGTAAGAGCAACATTTTAACACACCCTTATTATTATTTAACGGCTAGCCTTACAATATCAATGGGACAGCATTCCAAAGGGTTTGGCTGCTGATTGGAAAGTTATGAGTTCAAAAAGTCATAACCACTTAGCAAACAAAACAAAGCGGATGTTAATAAAACTGTTTTATAGCGATTCAGTACATGATATAACCCTTTTCTAACTCCTTTCAGTTTTCTCCTGATCTTATTAGTGCTGGTAAAAGCTGGAATACAAGCAGGCCTGCCTTACGTTCTTCCAGTATAGGATAATGCTTATGTTATATTCTCCTATAAACACAATTACTAAATATGACAAATTTGGTGATATAAATTGGGGATATAAACACTAAATAGACAATACTAAGGTGATGCAATCAAAGTTAATATATTTAAGTGTGCTTTAAATACAACCAAATGTTATTATAGACAGAAATCTTAGGGAAATGTCAAAAGAAAAGAAGCTCCCAAAGATGACAAGAAAGAATAAAGATAAATTAATATATATATATAGTATTATATATATATATATATATATATTATATATATCATCTATATATATATATATATATATATATATGTATATATATATATATATATATATCTATAATATCTATATATATATTCAACCAGCAAGTTTTTTTTTGACCGGAAAGGGACAAGGACTTAGGCTATATCCCAAAAGATAATAAGATATTATATTCAACCAGCAATGCTTTTATTTACAGCTTTTATTTACATTTGAACAAAAAGCTTTTATTTGGCATGCTTTATGTCATTGACAAAAACATGTCCAAAATTATTCATACCCTTCTCAATAATCGATAGAAAAGCCTTCATTGGCTATTACAGCAATCAAATGCTTCCTATAATTGGGACTAGCTTTTTGCATGTGTTTGTATTTTTGCCCATTCATCTTTAGCGATGAGCTCCAACTCTTTCAGGTTGGAGGGTGTCCTGATGTAACTGTATATATATATATATATATATCTATATATATAACTGTATATATATATAATATATATATATATATATAGTATATATATATATATATATATATATATATATGCAAAAATTTTTAAGCATATAAGAATGCATAATGTTTAACTGTATAGCAAATGAAGCAAATAGTGCTGGCAAAACCTTTTAAGGGTCTCATCATTGACAACTTGGTGGTTCAGGGATTAACGTTAACTATAACATTCCGTAGCTCAAGGTCGTAACCTTTAGGCTAGATGCTGGGATGTTTCACAGTTTGTATTTATGCCACTTGTCTGTTTTTGCCGCACAAATTCTGGTGGACACAGCAAATTATACATTTTTCATGAACATTACTTTGATTTAAAATCTGCAAAGATAGAGATAAAAAAGGAAGATGGGATGCCAGATGCATCTTCAACCAGAACATGCAAATCACTGTGTGCTATCTAGTCAGCTAGCTGACAGGCCTGGATAAAGTTATCAGCAATTGTGACTTTAATCTTGGAGCAAAAAAACCCCATACTATTTGATTATATCGAGGCTGAAATTTAAGTATAATATTTTCTTATTTAGAAAACTTATATATAAATTTACAAAAATTAAACTTGCTATCTTGTGGTATACTGATTATCCTTAGCTGTATGCACGAGGACATAAGCAATGTGTCATTATATTTACAGGGGACTTTAAACACCTGACCATCACATCAATGTGTAGTTTTCTAAACATTCTATTTCAGATTTGGTCTCTATTACTCCTATAATAACCTCCATAATGCTTTTCACCGGATTTCACAAACTGTGGGGTTGAGGTCAGGACACCAGATCTCATTCTACACCAACTTCATTAAACAATGTCTTCCACAAACTCATTATTGTGCACAGGAGCTGGAAAAAATAACTTGTAATATTGCTTAATATTGATCACAGCACTGCCGTTTTTAGTTTTTAGCCTTCTTCAGTTAAGATTATTCAGTAAAGTAAGATTAGTTCCATGTAATAATCCCTGCTGTAGATTATGTAAAGTAAGGAAAGCTTTCAGATCAAGAAGCCGGAATAGCAGAAATGATAGCAGAGCAATCAGGCTTAACTCAGAGAGAAGAAGCCTGACAGGAATGGCATGTGGGATCAGGCAGCAGAAGTTCACAGACAGCTCAAAAGAAAGACAAAAATCATTAGCTTTTAGGACTGCGCAGTATATCTTTTCAGCATCGAAATCACAATGTGTGAATCTGTAATAGTCACGTTACAGGATGGGCAACTTCAAGTGGGAATTATAGTGGGAATAAAAGAGTGGGAATTATAGTGGGTATAACAGTGTGAAAAGTTAGCATGTGTTTTAAGGTCTGTTACTGTAAACATTTCCAGCAAGTTTAAAGAATTCAGGTGCAATAAACAGTTTATTTCATCCTTGTTTTATTATATTATTCTATTCTATTATAATTTGATTATAATTTGTGTATTATATTTTATGCAGTTGCACACAAAAAAATCACCCCAATCCTTCTAAAATAATGATTTCTATCCAAATAAAAGTAATCAAGTCATCTGGGTAAAAAAAAAAAAAATTACATTGCAACATACTTTATATCACAGTAAAACTAAATCATTTTTTTCTAATATTGCACAGCCCCTTGTAGCAATGTATGATAGAAGTACACTAGGAGTGAGTTTTTATGATTTTTTGTAGTATAGATATGCATTTTGAATCTACACATCAGATTATGGAATTTTAAAAGATCTCTACGCACACGCGCGCACACACACACACACACACACACACACATAGATAATCACACGTACAGTTTATATGAAGAAAGAACGGGGTTTTAGAAATAAGCTGACAAATATAACTGTAAAACCAATATTACAATCTCATCCCATCCCTATTGAATATGTCATCTGTCTGTAGATTCTTTAAGATTGAAAAATAATCCACATTAAAAATGAACCCCAAATGGATATGGTATCAGCTTTTGCATATACTGCCGTTCATTAGAATCCATCAAGCATCCGCATGCGCCGCTGTAAACCCCTTAATGTCAGAGTGATTATTCCTCATGACAGAGGACATTACATGACACTCAGACTGAAATACAATGCATGAATTTTCTGATAAACCTACAGCGACATTACTTTCACTGTGTCACATCTATTTCTCTCGATTTAGATGATGTTATCAAGCTTTAGAGTAAAGCCTGAAAAAAGTCATGCTTAAAAGTAGGAATCATCTTTCTAGGCTGTGTTTGAATACACAATGTTCGTGTTATGATATGAAACACAAAGCTGACAATCAATACATTAAAATCTCCACAAATATACAAGAACACGGACTGTGAATAAATTTCCCATCTGGGATAAATAAAGTATGTAAGTATGTATACATGCATATCTCTATCCATCTCTCCATCTATCTATCTGTTTGTCTGTCTATCCATCCATCCGTCTGTCTGTCTGTCTATACATCTATTGGCCTCTGTGTGTCTTTCTGTCTATATTCAAGTCCATATGTCCATATGTCCATATCTATCTATCTATCTATCTATCTATCTATCTATCTATCTGTTTGTCTGTCTATCCATCCATCCGTCTGTCTGTCTGTCTATACATCTATTGGCCTCTGTGTGTGTGTGTCTATCTGTCTATATTCAAGTCTATATGTCCATATGTCCATAACTATCTATCTGTCTGTCTGCCTATCTATCTATCTATCTATCTATCTATCTATCTATCTATCTATCTATCTATCTATCTATCTATCTATCTATCTGTCTGTCTGTCTGTCTGTCTGTCTGTCTATCTATCTGTCTATCTATCTGACTGTCTGTCTGTCTATATATCTGTCTATCTAATTATATTCAAGTCTATATGTCCATCTATCTATCTATCTGTCTGCCTATCTATCTATCTATCTATCTATCTATCTATCTATCTATCTATCTATCTATCTATCTATCTATCTATCTATCTATCTATCTATCTGACTGTCTGTCTGTCTATATATCTGTCTATCTAATTATATTCAAGTCTATATGTCCATATGTCCATAACTATCTATCTGTCTGTCTGCCTATCTATCTATCTATCTATCTATCTATCTATCTATCTATCTATCTATCTATCTATCTATCTATCTATTCTGTCTGTCTCTATCTGTCTGTCTATCTGTCTGCTATCTATCTATCTATCTATCTATCTATCTATCTATCTATCTATCTATCTATCTGTCTGTCTGTCTGTCTGTCTGTCTGTCTGTCTATATATCTGTCTATCTAATTTTACACTGTGCAACAGTCCCCTTGTTGTCCTGGTTCTAATTAGCATTCTGTTGAATAGGTGCGGGAAATAAAAGGACACCTCAACAATAGCCCAGCATTTTTACATACAAAAGAATACAATATATATCAAATATCCACATATTCAGATGCAGATTATGCAGAATCCTGAGAGATAAGTAAAATAAATAAGCCAGATAAAATAAATCCTTTACAAGCACAGCTGGATCAACATTTTGGAAGGAAGTGGAGTGTTTACTCTGTAGGATTTTGCCTCTGTGAGTTCACTTCGTAAATATCATAACATTTATAAAGAAAGCAAGAGACCTCATGACTTTGAAACACATGACTGAGAACTGATGATGTGGTGTCACCTAACCAAATTTGTTCCCCTTTACCAGACAGCTGGCAAATGTGCCAGTTTCACATAATTCATAATTATATTCCTCTTTTATATTTAGATCTTTTTTTTCCTGCCAAGAATATATAACTTCTTGTAATTTCTTCATGGGCAATGCTGCCTAACGTTCCGATATTATTCTTTTTTATTGTAACATTTAAATGCCTATCGCGCCATCTAGTGGCTGTACCCCGAGTAAATAAACTAGTGTTTAATTACTCTTTCAGAAAGAGAGTTTGTGCATAATTAAGGATTAATAACTTGAAGCTATTCCTGTTACAGAAACAATCCGATTAAGTGTTTGACCAGTAAGACATAAGTGACCTTTGGGTTTAACTCAAGTTTGACATAATATTCTCAAATTCCCAAATAAACATTCCTCTGAGTGCAAATGTCCCCACACAGAAGTACATACACTTTAACGTCTAATTTTCCCAAACCTTGGCCATAGCATAAAACATTATATATTGGTGGTTTTCTTAATCATACAAAACAACTCAGATCCACAAGCACTGCTCGACTAGTCGCACCATCCTGTAAGACACAAGGCTGTAGGGCTGCCTTACACTTACACTTACGACATTTGGCAGACACCCTTATACAGAGTGACTTACATGTATTTCATTTATACAACTGAGTGATTGTGGGTTAAGAGCTTTACTCAGAAGCCCAACAGTGGTTAAATTGGTTGTACTGGGAAATAAACCCACAAACATTTGGTTAGCACATTAACCACTGCGCTTTCTCTGTTATGGTGCCAAGATGTTGGAATGATCTTTCCATCAACGTCAGAACAGCAGAGTAACTGACTGTCTTCAAGAGATGTTTAAAGACCAATGTTTAAAGATCTTTACGCTGCTCTTTTCAGCAGGTTGTCACACTATAATTTGTGATCTGATGTACCAGTATTGAGCTGTTCAATGATGTGACTCAAAGCACTTTTGAACGTCACTCTGGATAAGAGTATATGCTCATTGCTGTAAATGTAAATATAAATGTACAACTAACACCCTGGAGGCCAAAATGATCTTTTAGATAAGAGAGTTGATCGAGACGAGAATTATCAAACAATTTTCTGAGTGGGGAGGTGGTAGCTTGATGGTTAATGTGATGCCACTCACCCAGCTGCCACTGCTGGGCCCTGAACAAAGCAAAGCCCTGAAAAAGTTTATTTGGATTAGGACGTCTGCCAAATTGTGTAAATTTTAAACAGGAACAAAAGTTTGAAGCTCTCATGAGCGTCAACTGGCCCGCTGAAGATTCTGTCTGTTTCTGGAGTGAAACATAATGTGGTGTTTTTGCTAATGTGGCTAATCCACATTAAGGTTTAATGTTTTGTGCATTCTAAAAGGTCTTTAGTTTTTAGTTTCTACATCATTTTTTTAAGATCAAACCAATATTGATATTATTTTCCTCTGATTTATCTTATTAAGGTCTTCCACCTACTAAACTATCACTCATTCTGGTGTTTTGTCATAATTTGTTTTTGCACCATTTTAAATATTATTTAGTTTATAAAAATACTTGAATCAGCTCATCTGACAACAATTTCTTTTCTCATTTTGATGTTTGTTGTGAATAGTACCTAAATCTTTTGACCTGTAGCTACAGGTGTACGTGTTATTAAATTGACCAATTAGCGGCAAAACAATGAGCATGCGCACTAATAGAGAAACGCTCTAACCAATATTGATATTATTCATTATTTATTATTATTATTATTATTATTATTATTATTATTTCATCCTATTAAAATAAAACATTCTGACTAACCTGTTCCGTAACCAGCTTTATAATTAATTAGATTGGACTATAGGGAAAAAAACGTTTTTGTGCTTATTTCGTAGTTTACTTCTTAGGTTAAGGCAGCAGAGGCCACGCCCTTTGCGTTGTGCGTCATACAATAACACGGAAGTAATATAACACTATTAAGCATCAGCTCTTTTATTAGTTTCCGTAGGCTACAAGTTAAACACGTGTGCTGTATATATTTTTCCTTTTTTTTTTCTAAATGTGTCTAATATTTTAATCATTACACTAATTAAATCGCTTTTCGACAAATAATAAAGAACAACGCATGCGTTTGATTGTTTTGGCTTTGTGCAAAATCTATATAATGCGTCTGTTAATTTAACAATTAGTTATTTTTTAATCATTTTTATCTTTTTTTTTTTTTTTAAGAAAAGTTTTTGTTCTTTTGTAATGGATCGGTACACCGTTGTTAAAGTAATCGGTGAAGGATCATTCGGACGTGCTCTCTTGGTTCAACCCAACACTGAGAAAGTAAAATGGGTTATGAAAGAAATACGACTGCCAAAGGTAACAGCATTTGCTGACATTTTGTAATAATGACAATAATAATAATAAATGTAAAAGGTCACGTGTGTCTTATTTATATGTCGATTCTCAATACCTCCAGGCAGAGAACGGAATGAAAAGCGCGCGCGCCGAGGCGGTGCTGCTGTCCAGAATGAAGCATCAAAATATTGTAGCTTTCAGAGAATCATTTGAAGGTTTGTGTGATATTTTAACAGTCTTGCACTCTGTACACTAAAATGTACACTTGACACCTGAATATCACCATACGGTTTTCTGAAAATTCTGTTATAGATGTAGTCTCACTCCTGTAAAAACCTGCAAAAGTTTCCATTAGATTGTGAAGTGTGACTGGAAGGATTTGCTTATTCAGCCACAAAGTAATAGACTGGGGTTCATACAGTGTTCCAGTTTATAAGGTGTTCGGTGCGGTTCAGGTCAGGGTTTCGTACAGGACATACCAATCGTACACACAGTGTCTCCATGGAGCTCAGGGACACGGTCGCATTGCCATACTGGAATAGTGTTTGGGGGGTGGAATAGCATTCTGATCATAATAAAGTCATAATGTGATGTTACTGCATATCAAGACAACCTAGACAACTATCAAGAGTCGTAGGGGTTTCGGATAGGATGCAAACACAGTTTATTAATATAAAAAAAAAAAACAAAAAAAAAACTTATCATAAATATAGGAAAACAAAACCTAAAACTAATCTATCGGAAGCTGACCTGACCTGACATAACTGCAACATGAACATGAAGCTGAATCAAAATGTGACATAAACCTCAAATGCAAGACAGATCTGTGGATCTTCCCTGTACCGGTGTGGCGAGTCAAGTCAAGTAAGTTCAATCAAGTTTACATTGTTTTGTTACCTTATTCATTCTAAAAAAATGCATTTGGGTCTACAACTACTCGCATTCAGTGGCAACTTTGTGTTAATAATTTGGGTATAACCTGCTCGTGTGGGCGTGCCGGTACGATGCCCAGAATCGTCTGGCTATATAGTGTATGAATTAGTAACTGTATTTAACATTTTCTTTGCCTACAGAACCTTAGGGGTTTTTTCGACCTTGAGATCGAGTGCAGGAGTTGATAGCACACATCATTCGAGCTGAGCATTTTGTTTTAACAAGATATTCCGTTTGTTTAACGACTGCTCTCCAAATTTACTTACAGGACATTTGACAGATTAGTTGAGCACTTTAAAAACTATTATTCATTTCTTGGAGAGTGATGAATTTAATCTGAATTTAATCTAAATGTGTATTGCTGATAGGAAGAGGTTCCTAGCACCACCAAGTTGCCGATCCTGAGCAAGGCTCTTAACCCCTAATTGCGCAGTTGTATAAATAAGATAAATGTAAGTAACTCTGGATAAGGGCATCTGCCAAATGCTGTAAATGTGAATGACTACATTGCAGAGAGAGTAAGGAGCAGCTTTTATAAAACAATACAAACTAAAATAAAAGGGGCAGGAGCTTGTATTCTCGAACCCTGCTTACAAATAAGCGAAATATCTAGAAAGCTTTGTTGTGGAAAACCTAAGAGGAGAGCCTGCCACTGCCAGCCAGCCACTGTTAGGTCCCTGAGCAACACCCTTAACCCTTACTGCTCCAGGGGCGCTGTATCATAGCTGACCCTATACTTTGACCCCAACTTACTAAAATGGGATATGCGAAGAAACATATTTCACTCTGCTGTAAAAAGTATATGCGACCAATAAAGGCATTTACTTTAATTTTACTGTAGTCATATTGTATTCAAATCACAATTTGCCTTTCATGCTGTAGGGGGCAGCATAAAATTAGAAACAGCTAATCTTTACCCGTACACACCAGTTAGATCAATTATTTTGTAATTTCATTCTGTCGTTCTGGTCTTTCTCGTTCTTTCCAGCCAATGGGCATCTGTACATTGTTATGGAGTTCTGTAGTGGCGGTGATCTTCTCCAAAGAATGCGGCAACAAAACGGCTCTCTTTTCCCAGAAGATGTGGTAAAATCGTTATATCTTTGACAATAACAACATTCATGTCAATCATATTTTTGCAATATATACAGGCCAAACCTGCTGTATAGTTACAGTATAATCTGCCTCTACAGATACTCAGGTGGTTTTCACAGATGTGTCTGGGCACAAAGCACATCCATGATAAACGAGTGCTTCACCGAGATTTAAAATCGAAGGTAAAAAAGCGGATATGTATTGTGTTGGTGTTTTTGTAAGTAAACAGAGCTGCAGAAGATGTTACCGATAGATAATCTTTTATATGAGTAACATTTTCCCCACTCGACTTGCACGCACGTTAATTGTAACGTCACTGTGGGGGGGGAAAGTGTTTAATGAATTGTCAATATTACTGACCACACAGTCTCTTCAATCACATTAAATAATGTGTATTCATTTATTCATTAGTGTCAGTTCGTTTTAAACCGAAACACGAACCAACTCAATATTGTTGCACTGTAAAATTGTTCTTTTGAGATATTTTTATAACTTTAAATTGGATAAAAGCATAAAATAACTGAACTGACTGAGAAACAAGACAGATAATATACACAATATACAGCTTCCTAAACTCTCATGCTTGCTTATATCATTATTATTATTATTATTATTATTATTATTATTGTTGTTATTTATTGCCCAACATTTTTTTATTAGAACATATTCCTGAATGACCACGGCACAATCAAACTGGGAGATTTTGGGTCAGCATGTGCTCTTAACAGGTAGTCTGTTTAAAATCTTCTTTTGCAATCTTTCTAATAACTAAAAAGAAGAAATGATGACAGGTGCATGTTCTGATATTCGTCAGTACAAAAGCGTATGCCCAAAGCTACGTTGGAACTCCATACTATGTTTCTCCAGAGATCTGGGACAACCAACCATACAACAACAAGAGGTAAAGAACTTACACTTAAATCTGCCACACCTCATATATCTGTGTAAACAATAGAATACTTCCTAACTAATCTGTGTATGTGTTTTACAGTGATATCTGGTCTTTAGGTTGTGTGCTCTATGAACTCTGTACTTTACGTCACCCGGTGTGTACAGTCACCCTTTCAACAGTTCCAAGATAGTTGATTATTATGGCAGGTACAAACTGTGACCTTATTTCCTTTCCTCTCTGTTTGTCTGCTTTCAGTTTGAGGCACGTAGCTGGAAGAGTCTGATTTTGAAAGTGTGTCGTGGCTCATACACTCCTTTGCCCAGTCACCTTCCCTATGAGCTTCACTACTTGATTAAACACATGTTAAAGACCAACCCAAAAGACAGGCCTTCCGTACAAACCATCCTCAGCTCGCACCGTGTGTCCAAACTTCTTCACAAACACCTAATTGAAGAGGTACTGCTCTTTAAAACCGTTTAACCTTTACATTTATCTCAAAGAAAAGTTGAACATTTATCTCAAAGAAAAGTTGAAATACGTTCTATTGCTCCGACATCTTTTCTTCCCTAAACTGTTACAAAGCTAGAAGCACACAGGTTCTCAGTATGTCACCCAAATGAGGATGGGTTTCCTTCTTAGTCTGGTTCCTCTCAAGGTTTTTTCCTTGTACCATCTATGGGAGTTTATTTTCCTTGCCATGGTTGCCTCAGGCTTGCTCACTAGAGATATTTTTTATTTTAACATTAATCATGGACTTTTGTATTGTTACTTATGCTCTGTATATTATGTTGAGACAATGTCCATTGTCCAGCTATATAAATACATTGAATTGAATTGAATTAAATTATCTATTAAAGAGTCTGAAACATTGTTTCAGCATGACAATGCCTCTGTGCACAAAGCCCCTGAACTCCATGAAAACATGATGTGTTCTGCTTGGTAGGGAAGGAACTCGAGTGACCTGCACCTGACATTAGTTCCTGAGCTCACTAATTATTTTAGAGAATGAGCAAATACCAAATGCTTACCAAAATCTAGTAGAAAATATTTTCAGAAATGTAGAGGGGTGATTGTGTGAGTAAGTGTAAGACAAAATCTGGAATAAGATGTTTTAAAAAATGTTAGCGATGTTTAGATGTACTTATATTTTTGCCCTTTTAGTGTAGTGTAGTTAGATCCAGAAGGAAAAGAAGGAAACATGCGGAAAAAGTGGAAGAAGAATTGTATTGATGTAAACATAATAAAACATTTTATTATTATTTTTTAAAAATAAGCGAATTTATAATGATTTAATGGCAGTGTGTGATTTAATAGCAGTGTGTAATTTAATACCACTGTGTGATTTAAGGTACTACAATTAACATAAGTTGTGTACAATGTAGTTTCTTAATAATGTTCCTGTAATTAATGTTTTGTTAGGAACTTCCTAAAAGAGAGACAAAGGAACTGACAGAGAAACGAGTAAACCAGTGGAAAAAAGAAGAAGGAAAAGAAGTGGCCATGTTTCTGGGTCAAAAGAGCTTATTAAACACAACTACACCTAAAGGTACTTACTGCACCAGCAGGACCAGCACAGTCCAGCACAGTGACTGGTTTCCCACTATTAGTCGAGGGGCAGTTATAAACTGAGTGATTTATTTTCTGCTAGATTTAAACACTAGCTTCAGCAATTTGTCTGAGAATCAGAGCGGTAACATCGCAACCCGAAAGAGATGGGCAGAAGGACCCTCCAACACGGTGCTGCAGGTCCTCAGGAATGCTGACATCATTTCCTCTGGTGACACGCCAATAACTCAGGGGGCGGATTTCACAAAAGGTGAGATTATTTGGTGCATTTGTTATCTGAAAACCTCTGTTTACTATAAATACTATTAACTTGTAATTTCTGTCCTTTATGCTTTTCTTTATATTGTATTATTACTATGTATTAAACCTTTGGTGCTACAGCAGGGCTGTCCAAACTGTTTCAACATTAGCCATGTTCAATGTTGTGGACATATTTGTGGGACAGACCCCTCTCATTAATTATGTGTATAAATATTTATCTATATTTTATTACTACAAGACTTTGTTTTTGCCACCGTACCACAGTAACAGTTAGTGTAAATATTGGTGTTATGTGGGTTGAAAAGGATTCTAATGGAAATGTTGTCACATGATTTTTTCTATGTTTTCGTGTTGGTGTTATTGAGAAGGTAAGCTATTGGATGCCTCTGCTCTAGAACTCAAACGCTTCTCACAGAATGTCAGATCAGAGAGTTTGATGTTAGCTCACACTTTGCTGTCTTTAGTCAGAGCTAATAATGGTCAGTGCTGCTCGGTTCACACTGTTCCGCTTTTGGTGTGTTTGTACATTTTTGTGCGCTGAACATATGATGAGACATATGAATGATCAAATTGTTGTCACACTTGTTGATGCTGCTTTTGGCCAGAAATTTTGTCTTGTCACTTGTATTGACCTTCAGAAACTGCATGATTTGTACATTATGCTTGATGGGCTGCATAGAATACATTTCAAGCTGAAGGCTGTTTGAATTTCATTCAGGGCTTATATTTGGCCCGCGGTGGTAGACTTTAGACAAGTGTCTAGATGTGTAAAAAGTTAAACAATTATTTCATGACTATAGTAATCTGTACCAGAACATACAGTATGTGCTAAAGCCGAACTATAATAATCTGCTAGTTTCACATTTTATAGGATGTTTTTCAATATTATAAAAGAGAAAGTTAATTATTAACTGTATGGCTTACAAAAGAAGAGTAGTTTATATGTTTTGATGAATGCACAATTTTAATAATCCAAATTTTTATTGTATATGTTTATTATATACAGGTAGATATTACTTTATTGTATTTTTTTTTTTACTGTTTAAGTATTTTTTTTGCAATTCGATTTATAACAGAGGGACTTAAAGAGTCGCAGAAACGAGAAAGAAGAAAATGGAATAAGGATCCACCTGAAAGACTTCTGAAGCTCTTGGAAAAAGCTCCTCTCAACGCAGCTTTCAGCACCTATATCATCCACAGACACCGTAAGCGCATGTGACTCTGTACTACAGCATTTAGTGACTAGTGGTAGAAAAGGGTCATTTGTACGTTTTAGCTGTAATGAACGGACATTCGGTGTCACCCATGTGAGTCTGGTTCCTCTCAAGATTTCTTCCTTATTTCATCTCAGGGAGTTTTTTCTTGCCACAGCTTGCTCTTTAGGGACTAAATTACTTTTAAAGAACAATTTTTCATTCCTACTACATTATCTGTGCGAAGCTGCTTTGAAACAATGTCCATTGTTAAACATGCTATAGAAATAAAAATAAAATGGATGGAATGAATCGGTGAGTGCAAACCACAAAAGTGATTGTGTAATTGCAACATGTTAAGAGTTCCAGGCAGCTCTTTTATTGCACAGTCGCTAAAGAATCTCGGAAAGGAAATGGAGAGGGTATAAGTGTAAAATGACTCATTGTAACTGAGAATTTTGAGAAGGGTAAGAATAAAGTAGGTGAAGCTCAGGGTGTGGCATTTTTTAACACTATTGCTATTTTATCATTCAGTTATTCTAAAAACTAATAGAATTACACCAGACTGAAGCACTTGGACCATACTAGATATTTCTTTCTTTCATGATTATATACCCTCTTTGTGTGTGTGTGTGTGTGTGTGTGGTATAGGCGCTTAAAACACTCTGTTTTGTCTTTTGCCTGTAGATCAGCATGATGATGATGATGATGATGTTCCAGATGGACCTGAAGAAGTTGACACTGATCAGAGTAGACTGGAGCCTCGATCAGATGATGATGACACGTAAGTTAATTATGTCAAAAGTTTCTTTGTCCAGCTTGTCTACTGTTTCATTTCTCTATTTTTCCCCTTTTTTCAATTTCCCGTATTAACAACTTCTCTTTTCTTCCTTATTCACAGTGATTTTGAGGAGGATTTTCACTTTGATTGGCAAGAAGAGCTGGAGAAAATGTTTCTACACTAGAAACATTAGTATTTTTCATTAGTTTCATTAGTATTATTTAAATATTCAGTAGGAAGTGTTAAATAAGTTAAATAAATGTGATTCCTGTGTAAGAAAATTTTCATGGTATATTTTACTCAATATTTTATTTGGCACATGCTTTATTACACGTATTGTGTCCGTAATCTGTTTGCGTGTTAGACTTTATTGGAGGATTGGTAAGGTGATGATCATGGGATAAACCATATCTAAATTCTCAGTAAGAGATATTTCCAATAACATGTTAGCAGGTGTTTAAGATTACCCTTCCACCCTCTCTGTGGTTTCTCTGCTTTGATGTGAAAGGAAAACCTGCGTCACTCAGCTGTACAAGCAAGTAAAAAGTACAACAAATCTGAATATCCGTCTACCCATCAAAGTTTAACCGACTACAAACTGAGTAGAGAAATTAAAAAAATTAAAATAAAAACCCCCAGATCTAAAAATGAGTTGTTCTAAGGAAAATCTCTATATCTTATTTAGTAAGTAAGATAATATAATTTTTAACTATTAACTGTTTGTAAAATGTTATGAGTCTGTTTTTTATTTTGAAATTTGTTCATTGGAATTCTGTATTTAATTGTATGCATTAATAGAGTTTAACGTTAAAACAAATGCCAGATTTATTATCAGTGAAGCTAAATGCATTTGACTGTGTTAATGTCCTTATCCAGAGTTTCATTAAAGCATATCTTTATACTAGTGTAACAGTTCAAGCTCCAAGACTAACCTATCAAGTCAAGTCACCTTTATTTATTTGGCACTTTTAACAATCAGGATTGTAACAATCAGATATCATACAACAAAAAAACTGCTTCATACCACATAAACTCATTTCAGATTAACCCCACCAACCGCTCTGGAGTGTTTATAACCCTGCCACTTTTCAGTTTCAGAGATCACAGTCAGAAATTCTGACCTTTAATTTCCTGCTGTAATCTGGAATCTGTTAGTTTTACCATCAGGGCAATCTCAGTGATTTGCCCCCCACCCTTTCACTCCAGCCATTCCTCTCAAATTGCATATCACAAATGGACCCCCTGTGAAAACCTGCACCATGATGATGTTTTTTTGCCTTGTGGATAATATTACTACAGAATATAATACAAAAATTTCCATCTTGTTTTTCTGCCTGTTCAAACCTTACGTTTTTTTTTTAATAAACCGCATTTTACACTCCAAATACAGTGAAAGGGGGTTTTGGGGTCTTAGAGCTTAAGTGATGTGAAATATTTTAGAATACCCGTCTCCTACAAATAAAAAATGTTCCACTGTATCACTTCCTAAATTATTTTCATTTGATCAGAGATCATTTCATTTAGTATTTCGTCGATACATGAAAATCTGAACGTCTGTTGTGTACAAAACCACTGTGAAATTCCTTCAACAAAACACATTTAAGCCAAAATGAAATTATTTTTAACTGTAAAATATAAAGTTTGGGATTTATAGTGTGTAAAACACGCTAGCTGCTCTTTAGCGGCAGGTTCTATTTCCTTGTGTAAGGTATTATTTTGGTATATTAGTCTTGATACTAAACTTTAACTGAAAACTTTTTTCAGTCTATTAAACTCAAAAATATCATTGGACGCTGTATAAATATGTATAGGAATAGCAGAGTCAGTCAGTCAGTCAGAACAGCTGACTCCAATTACACACTTTTTAAAAGCTTATATAGGTTCACATGTCTTTTTCATCTATGAGTTTGATTGCTTAAAGCAGAGGTTCTGAACTTCAGACTAGGGGACCAACAGCCCTGCAGAGGCTTCTATTTTCCTTTTTTGCAAACACACCTGGACCTACTCATCAGCTCATTATTAGATCCATCATAAGGTGGATCAGATATGCTTAGGAACAGGGCAAGGTCACCATTCATAGGGCTGGAGTTAAAAAATCTGGAATAACTTTTTTTTGAATAAATACATAACACATGTGAAAGCAATGCATCGAATAATTTATGTTTTTCCTGACTCACATTTTTGTACAGGTAAATATAGACATTATTCAAAATATCCTTATCAGTTTAAACCCCCAACAGTAGCTTATTCATTGGAACTAAAGACTTGACTTTTATAGAAAAAAGGGACACTTTTTACACTCCGCCCGCTTAAAGTCATGTTTAAGTGGTCTGCAGGGTGACTGTTGGGGTGCGTTGCTCTGGAGATAAACCCTTGGCTGTGTAATTAAGGAAACGCAGGACTGGCATCTAGGTCTTATCTGAAAGAAACAATGAGTGGCCTCGAGACACACACTTGCCCCCTTGGCCTTTTTTATGTTTTTTTCTGTTTCTCCTCAGCCAAAGCCCATTGTCTTATGAGGGGCAGAGATAAAAAAAGAAACAGCACACAAAGCTAGAACAATTAAGATGATAGCAACCCATATGCTCACAATACCTATTTTGGGCAACATAGTCCATTTTCTGCCTGAAAATGGGAGTTGGCATTAAGGGCAGGAAGGAAGAATAGAACGCCTGTCTTTTTTCAAGACCTCAGACATTGTTGGCAGTAATCCCAGGATGGGGGGATAAGTCAAACTGGGTCAAATTTGAATTTTAGTCTTGTATCTTGTTAATGAGTTGAACACAAAGAAATTAGTCCAGTCCAGTCTCATTATTATTAGATTAGCTAGATTAGATTATTAGATCAAATTAGTATAACTCTCTGGTTTAATTTATTTTTAGCATTTATGTCTAGTTTCTTCAGGGTTTCTAACATTGTAATTACACATAGACAAACATACACACCTCGCTCTAAAATAGTTATAGCAGAATTTTGTATGTTAAAAAATGTTTATAACAGACTAAAGTTTGTTGTTTAGAGACTGCTGACGGTGCAAAGGTTTCTCTAACATTTTATTCCCATAATTCTTCTAAACTGTGATCTTAACCCTCAGGTTCTGGACTTTCTACCAGAAGTTTCTTTACTATACGTTTTTATGTATTGTACTCGTTAATGACTGTTATTATCTTTTATGATGATATATAATTTATTTCAATTCTGTATTTTGTTTCACTTGAAAATTACACTTGATTATTAAAACTATCTTTAAATAAATTCACAGTTGACGCATACTCTAAGACAAAGCCATGTTTTGGAAAACTTGGCCAGATCCAATTTAGTTCAGAGCGAGTACAGAGTGCTTCCCCTTTCAGGAAAGGGACATGAAGTCATGTCTGTTGAGTCTTAGGAAAAATAAATCAGGCTTAAAAAGCCTTTTGTAATAATTGTTTAGAGGTACAATAGTCGCACGTTGTGCACAGACAATGGGTCTTGTGACTGGGTTTAAAACTGTGTGTGAGTGTAATTTCTCAGCAGTTGCTGTAACAAAAGGCTTTTAAATGCTGCTGTTGGTATTTTGTTAATAACGAAGGCAATGACAATATGTTTAAATCATTTTGCCAACTATATTAATATTTTTATTTATTTTATTATTTAAAATGGGGACAGAGATTTGACATGATGTTTGATACCAAAGTTCATTCCGAGGGATGGTGAATAATTCTGAAAGCCAATATACACATATATACATATACAGTTACAATACAATTAGGAAGAATACAAAATGTTACTTAGTGTAATTAAAATCATTATGTTGTGTTTGAGATCTTTATTAATCACCAATAAAAAAACATAACGATCATGATCCCGAAATTTAAATGATCCGGTAATGCCATATTTTTTTGCTTCTCTGCTCAGTCTTATTCCAATACTTATAGTTCACAGTTAAATTCTGTTGTGTTTATAAATATTCCATCACCTCCCTAACACATTGATAGTATTTTTATTTAGGAATTTTGTGTACAGATATACAAAGGCAGCAAAATTTGCCACAAGGGCATTTTCTGTGTTATATATAGCAGGCATTGTTATTATTTTTACTGTCGCACACTATTGTCCCTTCACGCTGTTTTTGGATTGTTGAGACAAAGGTATAGCGTGGCAAGCCTCTTTGGATGGTCATGTAATGCATTCCGTGTTCGCTGTTTAAAGGTCAAGCTCAGTTAAAAATGGAAAGAACGGAAATTGCTTTCTTAATACAGGGGCTGCTTGGTCATTGTTGTGGGTTTTAGCCCCCTGTTGTCTCTGTGACACCTCCTACCACCTCTGCTTAAAGAATTGAAAGAAGGATGGATCTGTCCCAAAGCTTTCCTTCCTTTTGAATGGTTTTCATACGAAAAAAAAAACAAAGACCCCAAAGAGCATTTTGAGACTTTGCCTTCGAGACTAAAGAATTTGTTTTGCCTGCGTTTATAGGCGGCGCTGTTAAATCCTCAGTTTGATTAATCAGAAGGTGTTGATTCTTTTTCGATAACAGCAGTTTTGACCAGCTGCAAGACGAATAAAGATTTCAGTGACTGTGTTTATCCTGTTAATACCACAATTTGTTCAGTTTGAGTCTCCCAGTAGTATATCAAGCTGGATGGATACATCTGAATACATCAGTTTATCTTTAATATAAAGGAAAAAAATATATCAACTAAAATAAAAAGAACAAAAACTGAATATATTGCTGGGGCATAACATTTACATTTATTAGCTATAAAGGTTAACACTTTATCGGTTACGGTTTCCTGGTAAAGGATTGTGCAAACTTCTTAGCAGTACAAGCCCAGCACCAAAACGAAAGTAAGAGATTGAAACACATTGCAGTGTGAAAGCAGAAAATGCATCACACAAACATACAGAGACAATGTGTGGGAAGTGGTGGCTCATGGTTAAGGTGTTGGATTACCAACCTGAAGGTTTGTGGGTTCGATTCCCAGCTCCGGCAAGCCACCACTGTTGGACCCCTGAGCAAGGCCCTTAACCCCCCAGTTGCTCAGTTGTATAACAAGGAATATTGTAAGTCGCTCTGGATAAGGGTGTCTGCCAACCAAATACTGTAAATGTAGACATCAGAAAACACACACAAATGTTGTTTCACTGATTAAGATAAGATGCGAAAATCTGTTGTAATTTTTCTCCCCCCCAAAAAATCCAAAAGGTTTGTGTTCCCAGCTCGTGAGTCGTACTAATCTTGTTATGAATCACTTGTCGTCTTAATGGAGTGCATTACATGTATCGCACTTTTGCTCATCAGATTACATGTGCACTGATATATAGTAGCTTTAGGAAATACTCGAAAGTCACGCCATGGCTCAACTAACGTGCTTCTTTTTCTTTGTGTGTGATGCTTTTTAATTAAGGATAAATTTTTTACAAATATAAAAAAGGATATTTTGCTTTAACCTGTTTATTAAACACTTGTTTGACTTTTTATTTTCACGTTTTTCTTGTTTCAATCCTAGTTGCCATAAAGTAACTGATAATGAGTAATGTGACAGCCAGGTTTTCTTTCTGATTAATCAATGCTGTAGTCAGAGAGGCTAACTTGAAAAGGTGTGTTTGTTGTCTAACTCAGACAAGTCATTGCATGCATGCTGTTCAATCATTTCCAATCAGATTTCCAGAAATCTACATACCTGTGTTCCTGTGTGAAGCCTCATACACACCCTAACAAAGGTCAGTTAGTGTCTGGGAATATCCTACATTCTGGGAAACACCCAGAGCTTTTATTTTAACATATGGTGGCTTAGATATGGATTAAAAGTCTAAAGTAAAATAGTAGATGTAGATTTTTTTGCTGAGATGATTGTTTATGAAGTAAACATATATTTTTTTTTTACAATAATAGAAGTCTCTATGTACATATAAGACATTTTTATACAGTGGTAACTTAGTGGTGGTGGAAATCAAACCCTCATCAGTCATATTGGCAGAAATGAGGGGCCCCCAAATAAATAAAATTCTCCTTAGAATCCCCTTGGGTGGCTTGGGTGGGTCCTGATCTAAATGAGTTACATGACATTTTATAAGTAATTGATTAATCATTCTAGACACCCCAAAAACCTCACAAACTTATTTTTTCAATTGGTTATACTGGTTATACTTTCTTACATATATATTTCAGTATAACAAATTGTAATCGTAAATGTAGATTAACAGTTAAACCTCACTGTTTTACATTAAAAATAGTTTTTACATACAGGTTTATCACTACTTATTTTTCTAATGCTTCATTTTCATTGTATTAGCTAAGCTTGAACTTTTCAACATTCTGGACTATTCTGTAATCTCTCTTGAGTGTAGAACTCATGGGCAATGTATGCAGGCAGATGAGTAATCAGAGTAACACATAATCAGATTAGATACTGACTGTTATATACCACCCACAGATACATTGGGGCATGGTTACCTTTCCACTATCATCTCTTCATCTCTTCCTGCACCAAGCTTGGTTGCCAAGGTTGCCACCAGATCACACCTTCCTGTTAGAAAGGTTAATGTAGGAGGTGTAAAGTTTTTCTTGTGATAGCAGCAAGAGGATCCAGATTGATTTATAATCACAAATAACCTTTAGGTTATTTAAGTTATGCCTGTGATAGAGACTGGTTTAGTACGCGCACTAATTGAGCAGTTCATTTTGTGGAAGACTCATACAAAGGTTTATTGGGCAGGTCAAACTTTAGGCTATATACTGACAAATAAATATCAAAATACAAACATAAGGACAGAAGGGTGGTGTGTCACAGGTAACCGTCACCATCTGTCTGTCTGTCCGTAAGAGGTAATTATTAATGATAAAGGCAATATAATACAAGGGCTCACATATGTTTTCCAGCCTGGGCTGTCAATGATTAATTAATGTAAAAAAACCACAGGAAACTGTCAGTAGGGGTGTTTTAAGGTTCAGTGTAATGTGTTTGTGTAGTTATGTGATCTAATGCAGAGCTGGCCCAAGGCATAAGCAAAATAAGCGGCTGCTTAGGGCCTTGTGACCACCAAGCGGCCCCAAAGAGTACATGTTTTAAAAATGTTATGTCAATGGACAATGATAATTATACAAAGAATGCATAAATAAATATGGTTTGTTTAGCTACGTTTTAGTGCACCCCCATTAAGTATTCAACTTAGTACTGCAATACCTGGTAGAAGTAGTGTAGTGGTAGCGGTGCTGGACTACTAGTTGGAAAATTCCCAGCAACACCAAGCAGCACTGTGGCTTAGTGGTTAGCAAGTTTCGTATTCACAGCAGGGGCCTGTCTGTGTGAAGCTTGCATGTTCTCACCACCCTGCTTGCTTGGGTGTTTGTGAATGCTTGCATGTTCTCACCATGCTCGTGTGGGTTTATTCTTGACTCCTCCCACAGTATAAAAACATTCTAAATTGATTCTAAGTTGCCAATTGGAGTGAGTGAGTAAGTGTGTGTGTGTGTGTGTGTGTGTGTGTGTGTGTGTATGTGTCCCTGTGATGGACTGGTGACCTGTCCAGGTTGTACCCATGCCTTTCACCCAATGACAACCGGGATAGACTCCAGCAAATCTCTGTGACCCTGATTAGGAATAAGCGGGTCTAGACAATGAATGGAAAGATGGATGGATGGACAACAGGAAGTTTAAAAAACATCAGCATATTATGAGTGAAAGTCAACACCACTGTGTCTGTTTATTGCTTTAAATCTGTACCAGACTTTTGTTTGAACACTATACAAATGCACCTGAAACACTCAGTTATTTGCTTAAGGTCATTATTATGACTGATTTTAAAAAATAAGAAAGAAAAAAACCATTTTTTTCTGTGCATG
The DNA here is from genome assembly GCA_005784505.1 of Bagarius yarrelli. Taxonomy (NCBI): domain Eukaryota; kingdom Metazoa; phylum Chordata; class Actinopteri; order Siluriformes; family Sisoridae; genus Bagarius; species Bagarius yarrelli. The sequence continues at coordinate 1,503,665 of VCAZ01000058.1, read as the reverse complement.
CTTGTGTGTGAACATTAAACTAGTCTCTGACTCTGGTTGGCAAATGATGGAAATTTACTCTACCTAATCCAATCATCATCAATAGTACATGGTCAAACACACACACTAATCATAATTAGTTATGTGTTCCACCTAATCCCACACACACCAGAGAAAAAACGTTTGCAGGTCCTATGACAGATAGAGTCTACTCAGATTTAAACCATTCATTAAGCTCATTTATAGTAACATTGCATTGTATCGTAAATAATGGTAACGTCTGTGGAAATAACTGTTGAGTTTTATGTCTTTATGTCTACAGCTGCCAAGGAATGTAAAATATAGTGTAAACGTGTAAAGGAAACGTGTAAAATGTTCATTGTGACTTTCTTTAGAAAAATTTAACTGAAGATTTCTTTATACACTTGAACTGTGAAGTAAAACAGGAAAATTCGATTTTATTTCTTCAGTATGTGTCAATACAAGCGCCTGTATGTGCATGCTGGAGTTCATGAGTGACGGGGCCCAAGACACAAACATTCACCTTGTTACTATCATACAGGTGGTGATTTGTGCTGACATGCCAGTGATATTAGTTCATGCATGCTCCTGACAGCCTCCAGGCTTTTTTAAAAGAATTCTAAATAGCACTGAGTAAAGCTCTGGTCCCGATGTTCCATAGTAATTTGCGATTAGTCTTCTAAACTATGATGTATACAGTAGGAAACTGTTAAGAGATGAAAAGTATCTGCAGGCACAAAGGACATCTATTCACATAAACCACCCAGCTTCCAATTCAGTAGAAATGGAGACGACTGTGTTAATATGCATAAACTATCCAGCTGTTTAAACATCAGCTGTAGTTATGAAGCCACTCTAGACTTTTTTAGGCAACACTATGTTTCCTACAAATAAAAATAAAAGAAGTTGTTTCTTAAAAATCAATCATTACATGCTGAATAAACATGATCACATGACCACGGACAGACTTTCACTGAGGCCATGAGGCAAGACACAAATGTGTCAAGTTAGGATGTTCCTTATTTCCAAACCAAAGAGGAGAAATTGACACTCTCAGAAACTCGTCTATCCTACGTTCATTTTATGACACTATTTCAACTATAATCGATATCATCTTAAAAATAATCAAGTGAGAGTGTACTAGAAACAATAGAGATACACCAAAGTAAATAAAAATACATAACATTAGGAATAAATAACTTTTGCTCATAGGACATTTATTAAGATTTACTAGATTTACCATGTGGCTTTAAAGCTGTAGCTTTACAGAGCACTGAACTACACGGTTGACTTTGTGTGTGAAGAAAAACAAAATCAGAGAGATACATTATCAGGGTCTGTTTGTGAAGGCAGAGAACTGTGTATTAGGACACAGTGTGTGTGTGTGCTGGATATTCTCACAGCACTATTGGGAGTGCTGTTAAAGTGATAAGATAAGAAGTGTGTACGCAGGGCAGTCTGCAATGTGCCTGTGAATGTCTCCATGAGGTTAGACAGTTTTGGAACGTTAAAGGGGAACTTACATAAGAACACTTGCCCTCTGAAACCAAATATGATTATGTGTACTTTTCAATCACCAAAATGATGACATATTTTATCACAAGCGTTGTAGCGTACTGAAAAAAATATTGCATAAATATATTGTAGATTTACAATGTATTACAATGATATCTTTGATAAGACCATGCTAACCCTATCTATATCTATATATATATATCTCAATTCAATTCAATTCAATTCAGTTTTATTTGTATAGCGCTTTTTACAATGGTGATTGTCACAAAGCAGCTTTACACAATTGAAGAAATTATGAGATAAAATGAAACAGATGAGCAAGCCGGGGGCGACGGTGGCAAGGAAAAACTCCCTGAGATGAGATAGGAAGAAACCTTGAGAGGAACCAGACTCAACAGAGAACCCATCCTCATTTGGGTGAAAAACAAGTAGCAGGGATTATGTGGTTACATTGTGTGTGTGTGAACAACTTAAATCATTAGTCCTTAAAGAACAGCTAGAACGTCTTTATGGTGAAGAAGCGGGACGTCCTAGGTCACCCTGGTGATGTATCATCCGCTAGGGCATGTCACAGGGAAGGGAAGGTCAACAGGGGGTCCGGGGTGGAGATGGGGTCTGGATCACCGGCAGCTCCGTTGTGGCGTATGTAACGAGAGAGAGAGAGAGAGAGAGAGGCGAGAGAGAGAGAGAGAGAGAGAGAGAGAGGAAAGGAAGACAAAAAAGAAGGAAAACAGTTAAGTGACAATGTAATCACACGGTTTGGAGTGATTAAATGAATAATGTAGAGTAAAGCATGGACTCCGGCAAGACTAACTAGGTCAGCATAACTAAAAGGAGAACCAGAGGGAAACACAGACATGAGGGCTCCCTGATATATTAAGCAACCAGCCGCTCCCATCATCAACACCGTGATCAATAAGAGGGGGGAAGACAGCATCTAAACATACCAGATCACCATAATACTCAACACCCATGAGTCCCCCAGATCTGCTCCTTTATCTAAGGGGAATCAATACAAAATGCTTGATTTAAATAAGTACGTTTTTAACCTGGACTTAAACACTGAGACTGTGTCTGATTCCCGAACATACATAGGGAGGCTATTCCATAGCATTGGGGCTCTGTAAGAAAAGGCTCTGCCCCCTGCTGTAGTCTTTATAATGCGTGGTACTGACAGGCAGCCTGCATCCTTTGATCGAAGTAGACGTGACGGAACGTAAGACACTAGAGGTTTGCTCAAGTACTGCGGTACGAGACCATTTAGAGCTTTATAAGTTAAAAGTAGTATTTTAAACGCATGAACTAATTTTTCGCCATCAGTAAGTGACAAGATATTTCTTATTTTAGCGATATTTCTGAGATGATAGAACGCTATCCTGCTAATATTGTCGACATGGGCCTCAAATGAGAGATTGGAGTCTAAAATCACACCCAGATCTTTTACTGTTGCACTTGGTGAAACAGAAAGACTGTCTAGGGTTAAGGTGTGATCAGGAAGCTTACTTTTAGCTATCTGTGGTCCTAAAACCAGAACCTCCGTCTTGTCAGGGTTAAGCAAGAGGAAATTGCATAACATCCAATCTCTTACTTCCTTCACACATTGCTCAATTTTATTAAACTGGCCTTTCGCATCAGGCCTTGATGAGACGTATAACTGTTTCATCAGCATAACAGTGGAAACTGATATCATGCTTACGAATTATTTTTCCCAGAGGCAGCATGTAAAGAGACAAAAGAATTGGGCTCAAAACCGAGCCCTGTGGAACACCAAACTTTACAAGGGAGCACGCAGAATAATCACAATTTAAATCAACAAACTGGTAACGATCGGTTTAATAGGACTTAAGCCACGCAAGAGCTGTTCCTCTAATTTTTCTAATCTGTGAAGAAGAATATTGTGATCTATGGTGTCGAAAGCCACACTAGGGTCAAGTAATATAAGCAACGAGACACAGCCTTGGTCGGATGCCAGTAAGAGGTCATTAGCTACTTTGACCAGTGCTGTCTCTGTGCTGTGCTGAGGCCTGAATTCTGATTGATAAAGTTCGTGTATGTTATTTCTTTGTAAATATGAACATAGCTGCTGCGCTACTACCTTCTCTAGGATTTTAGAGATAAACGGAAGGTTAGATATCGGCCTGTAGTTCGACAGCTCATTTTGGTCAAGGTCAGGTTTCTTAATTAAAGGTTTAATAACTGCTAATTTAAAAGATTTCAGAACATACCCGCTGTTGAGTGAAGAGTTAACTATTTTTAACAGGGGTTCTGATAGGATCTATCACACAAGTTGACGGTTTTGTGGAAGAGATGAGTGTGATTAGGTTGTTCTCTTCCAGAGGAGTAAAATTTCCTAAGGATCTGATGCGGTTAGTTGTTCATCAAAATCATTCGAAAGGTCTGGTTTTAAAGCGTGAAGTTTCTGCCTAATGTTTGCAATTTTATTATCAAAAAAGTTCATGAAATCCTCACTGCTCACTGCACAGTTATGGTGCAGCTTTCTGAGGTCGTCCTATTCCTAGTCCTATTCCTAGTTAATAGATTTATATTCGACGGTGTCAAATAGAAATCTAGGACTATTTTTATTATTTTCAATAAGGTTTTTATAAGCTAGAATTCCCTCTTTCCATGCTGCCTGGAAAACCAATAATCTAGTTAGTTAAAACGCTCTGTTTTAAAGAGCGTGTGTGTTCATTATACCAAGGAGCGAGACAATTCTGAAAGATAATTAATAAAGCTCTGAGCAGAAGTCGATGCAAGTGTACGTTTAAAGCGGTAGCGCGGCGGTACGTGTGCATTTTTAGTATGACGCATTTTAAATGATATAAATCAAATACACACACACACACCACACATACTATATATATATATATATATATATATATATATATATATATATATATATATATATATATATATATATATATATATATATATACAGGGAGTGCAGAATTATTAGGCAAGTTGTATTTTAGAGGATTAATTTTATTATTGAACAAACCACCATGTTCTCAATGAACCCAAAAAAACTCATTAATATCAAAGCTTATATATTTTTGGAAGTAGTTTTTAGTTTGTTTTTAGTTTTAGCTATTTTAGGAGGATATCTGTGTGTGCAGGTGACTATTACTGTCCATAATTATTAGGCAACTTAAGAAAAAACAAATATATACCCATTTCAATTTTTTATTTTCACCAGTGAAACCAATATGACATCTCAACATTCACAAATATCCATTTCTGACATTCAAAAACAAAACAAAAACAAATCAGTGACCAATATAGCCACCTTTCCTTGCAAGGACACTCAAAAGCCTGCCATCCATGGATTCTGTCAGTGTTTTTTGATCTGTTCACCATCAACATTGTGTGCAGCAGCAGCAACCACAGCCTCCCAGATACTGTTCAGAGAGGTGTACTGTTTTCCCTCCTTGTAAATCTCACATTTCATGATGGACCACAGGTTCTCTATGGGGGTTCAGATCAGGTGAACAAGGAGGCCAAGTCATTACTTTTTCTTCTTTTAGACCCTTTCTTGCCAGCCACGCTGTGGAGTACTTGGACGCGTGTGATGGAGCATTGTCCTGCATGAAAATCATGTTTTTCTTGAAGGATGCAGACTTCTTCCTTGTACCACTGCTTGAAGAAGGTGTCTTCCAGAAACTGGCAGTAGGACTGGGAGTTGAGCTTGACTCCATCCTCAACCCGAAAAGGCAACCTCCCCAAAAGGCCCCACAAGCTCATCTTTGATGATACCAGCCCAAACCAGTACTCCACCTCCACCTTGCTGGCGTCTGAGACGGACTGGAGCTCTCTGCCCTTTACCGATCCAGCCACGGGCCCATCCATCTGGCCCATCAAGACTCACTCTCATTTCATCAGTCCATAAAACCTTAGAAAAATCAGTCTTGAGATATTTGTTGGCCCAATCTTGACGTTTCAGCTTGTGTGTCTTGTTCAGTGGTGGTCGTTTTTCAGCCTTTCTTACCTTGGCCATGTCTCTGAGTATTGCACACCTTGTGCTTTTGGGCACTCCAGTGATGTTGCAGCTCTGAAATATGGCAAAACTGGTGGCAAATGGCATCTTGGCAGCTGCACGCTTGACTTGACTTTTCTCAGTTCACGGGCAGTTATTTTGCGCCTTGGTTTTTCCACACGCTTCTTGCGACCCTGTTGACTATTTTGAATGAAACGCTTGATTGTTCGATGATCACGCTTCAGAAGCTTGGCAATTTTAAGAGTGCTGCATCCCTCTGCAAGATATCTCACTATTTTTGACTTTTCGGAGCCTGTCAAGTCCTTCTTTTGACCCATTTTGCCAAAGGAAAGGAAGTTGCCTAATAATTATGCACACCTGATATAGGGTGTTGATGTCATTAGACCACACCCCTTCTCATTACTGAGATGCACATCACCTAATATGCTTAATTGGTAGTAGGCTTTCGAGCCTATACAGCTTGGAGTAAGACAACATGCATAAAGAGGATGATGTGGTCAAAATACTCATTTGCCTAATAATTCTGCACTAGGAACCCTAACCCTAACCCTGTATATAAAACAAAGAATGCAACAACCTTCTAAATTTCAACAAGAAGGTTATGATGAGATTTAGTGGTTAAGGTGTTGAACAGCTAATTTGAAGATCGGGGTTCGATTTCCAGCACCACCAATTTGCTACCACTGCTGGGCCCCTTAACCCCCAATTGCTCAGTTGTATAAATGAGATAAATGTAAGTCAATCTGGATAAGGACGTCTGCCAAATGCTGTAAATGTCCTGGATATCTACAAAGAATACTGCTTTCGAAAAATATAGGTTTTTATTATTAGGCACTATATTTGTGAACACACCCACTGAGCTCCACGTCCTGCATTGAGCCCTGACATTAACTTTAAAGTACATCTCTGGAAATGGAACTCTAACTGCATCCCAGAGCTTCCTTGGGTAATAACATCAGTGTCCGATTTTACTAATACTAATGTGGCTAAATGAGAAAACATGCACAGCCACATGACACAATTGGAAAACTTTCCCAGAAGTGTAAAAGTTATTCTAGTCAAGTAATTACATAAAGAGGCACAATTTGTAAACAAAGTACCCTAGGTAGTAAAAGTATATATGGTGACATCACCTAAAATATGAACAAACTTAGATAAGGTTAGATTCAACTTTATTGTCATTGTGCAACATACAGGTACGGAGCCAATGAAATGCAGTATCTAAAAAGATCAGCGGTAGTAACATACAGTTTTAACCCATGACAGCACATTTGCTGAAAAGGAAACCTGGACTTTTGTTGCAGCTTGCAGCCATGCTCTCATATCCAAGGTTCAGTTCCTGTCACATGACCATTTAAATCAGGCCAGAGAAAGCTGTCAACCTGAAGCCTGTAGACTAGGGCTTGTTTTATCCCATTTTGGCTAAACCTGTGATTCCAAGTGGTGGCTCATGGTTAAGGTGTTGGCCTACCAACCCAAAGATTGTGGGTTTGATTCCCAACTCCAGCAAGCTACCACTGTAGGCCCCCTAAGCAAGGCCCTTAACCCCTAACTGCTCTGTTGTATAAATGTAAATCTCTTTGGATAAGGGCGTCTGCCAAATGCTTACTCAGCTGGCCTTTTTTTTTTACAGCAAGTTCAGGTCAATAAACTCCCCATAATCTCTTCTGAAAGATTAAAGAGAGACAAAAAACATGTCGAAGAATCCTGATTGAGTTTTCTCAGACAGAGGCACTTGTCTGGTTTTTTTTTTTAACTGCTTGTTTGTTGCTTGTTGATGGCTGTGATGCCCTTAGGGTTCAAAGGTCATCGTCAGGTTCAGACTAGCCTTTCTGTTTGGATACACAACCCTCCACACCCTTTCAAAAAATCTTCACTTGGGTAAAGATTCGGTTTCAGTTCCAATCAGACAGCCTGTATACTGTATATACAGCTCACTAGAAGGGTGGTTTTTAAACTGCAAGCAAATAACCTGCCTGATTGGTCACATGTGGGGACGATAAAAGTCAGACATTTGAGTTCCGTTGCTGCACATGCGACTCCACTGTATTGCATTCTGTTTATTAGATGAATTAAAAATAAGGCTGTGTGAGCAGACGATGTCCCGTCGGAACTGAGTCCACAGAAGAGCTTCTTCAGCACAAACAGGGTTCATGCTGGCTGAAAGGTGTCAGAACACACAGTTTACCCTACCCACAGCTTCCATAGCTGTAGAGCGTCAGAGCGGCCATGTTGACCACCTGTTCTGCATTCTGAGATGCTTTTCGGCTTACCACAATTGTAGAGTGGCTATTAGAGTTACTTTAGTCTTTCTGTCAGCCTCTTCTCTAATGATCTCTCTCATTAACAAAGCTTTTAACGGACGATTAACGGATTACTAAAACTAACGAACCCTCCTATTGCCTGTCCATCAACCATTTTCTCCTGATTTGACTGTTTACCTATTTGATTTAACTGGATTCTATAAAGCATTAAATAAAAAAATATTTATTTACTGGAATTTCAATCAATAACATAAAATCAAACCATAATAATAATATTAAAATGAGTCAAAAACAACAGAAAGGTTTAATTGCACCTTCGATAATAGAAAGACGATACAGACTATAAACAAATATCCCAGCAGATCAGCAGTTTCTGAAATACTCACATACCATCAATAATTCAACATTAAAATCACTAAAAACACATTTTTCTACAAACAGATGGTTGGTATGAACATGAGATAAAGCCGTCAGTCCGTACCGCATTATTACATGCATGTGTTTTTGTATGTAAACACATTGTGCAGACCATAAACAGGCTATATGGCTATAAACAGAAGAGCATGCAACAGTTCTGTTATTGTAATGGAAATTATACTTTGGGTTTTGCTCCAGAAAACCCATTGCTGCCTTTTATGAAATGCACATTTGTCCATGTGTGAAAGAAAATCTTTTAAATCAGTTACAATTAGAGGCATTATTCTTTATATTCTATGCTATTCTATTCTATTCTATTCTATTCTATTGCGTCACCAAATCAGTATTTTGTGGCTCTTGATGATATTGGAAGCAAAGCTCTGTGGGGACAAATGCACGCCTGTTGTTAAGAAAGGTTGTGCAAACCACAAACATGCACTGCTTCATGATAAACAAAAGAGCACGCAAACGCTTTCAAAGTGTTATGTCATCAAATTTTGTGTCAAGTGAATATAGATTCAGATCAGTTAGTTACAACAGGGAGGTTCCACCATTTTTGGTGTATATACACTAGTTTAGGAACACCTTACAAGCACACCCTTAAATTTCTTTTTCTCTAAACTACTGCCACAAACAACATATGGCAGCAGTTATATAGAATGTCTTTGTATAGTGCAAAATCATATTTTTTCCTTGAACTAACAGGTCCCCAGTATGACAATGACCTTGTGCACCAAGCTCCTGAGCTCCATGGAGACAGTGAAGACAGTGGTGGCTCAAATGGTTAAGGTGCTGAGTTGTTGATCTGAGGACCAGGAAGAACTGGGTTCAAGCCTCACCACAGCAGGTCAGCCACTGTTGGGTCCCTGAGCAAGACCCTTAACCCTTTCTGCCCTAGGGTCACTGTATCATCCCTGCACTCTGGCCCCAACTTTCTAGGATGGGGTATGCAAAGAATGAATTTCACTGTGCTGTAATGTATATGTGAGAAATAAATACTTTTACATGGTGTGACCTTAACTTAACCAGTTGGCAATATATTGGAACATCAACTACACCCTAGACTTTCTCACCTGACTTATTTTAACATTTACCTGCACAATTTAACATTTTTCTTTGATTGAAGAAAGGACACGCCCCAAAATCTAGGAAAAGAGGTTTTTATTGGCATAAAAGAAAAACATATGGATGTGATAGTCAGGTCTCCCAATACTATATAATATAATGTATGTGATGACCTGGGGAAAGCTTTTAAAGGGAGACATTTTGATATTTTTTAACAAAAACTTTTTTCTGTTCTTTAGTTGTCTTATTTTAGTGAGTCTAAGCTTTTGGGAGAGCCTGATACTTCTGGCACGAGCAAACATGCCAGAGTCAAAGTACTAATTCTGTTAAGTAAAAAGCACATTAACTAAAGCTTTCAAAGGTTTTTTCTTTTGCATGACTTTTATGTGCTGCTACATGACTGGCTTAATGAATAATCGCATGAATATACAAGAGTATACAAGAGAGGCCTTTGAATTACGTATAATTGTGACTTCTGCTCATATTGTACAAGACTGTCAGACAAAATATTAATAATTGTCATCAGTATTGTGTTTAAAGAGCAAACCCTAGATTTTAGTGTAGAATTGTTTGACAGAAATGCACACGGTGAACTTCAACTAATTGCAAAGATCTAAAGCTGCATGTAGCCTTTTCCTGTAAAACTCATTACAGGAAAGCAGAATAAACACAACACTTACACTCTGTGTGCTTTCACCTTGCACTCTTGAACCGAAACCTTTCGCATTTTCTGTCAGGAGACGGTGTGGTTAAACCTTACTGCTTCAAAGTAAACACAAAACCAGCAAAGGTTCATCATGCAGACAATTATGGGATGAACTAATCTAACCTTGCCAAAGGGTTTGTTGATGCATCTTTATTTTATCAGCACTATTTTAATGTAAAGTAAAGCTTATAAATATGTATTAATATGTAATAAACATTGTAATAAACAATGTGTAATACCTTATTAATAAAAAGCAGGCAAATAACTCGATTGGTTGAGAAATGTTTTGTTAATCTAGTAGTCTAGATTAGTCTTTTCTGGTCTAGAAGTAGTATCAGTAACATTTTTAGAGACAATCTTCACTCTTTTAAATACACATATAACATTTTATAGACATTAATGAACAAAATTATAAAGTTATAATATGTTGTAAAATGAATAACTTAATAAAAAGGTAAAACACAAGCACTAAAGTCTTCTGTATTTATGGTGTCTTTATAATCTGTAAAATGCTTCAGAAGCAATGTAATGGATTTATTTATATGAAAAGTCAAAATATGATATTTAATATTTTTATGAATAAGTAGAAATATTGTTTAGCATCAACTTAATTAAATCATCACCATCTTATCATAATATTAGTATTTATAAAGTGCCACAAGTGCAAAACTGAATGTTAAAGATCAGGCAGTCGTGCAAATCTACACACACACACACACAAACAAACTGGTGCGCCTTCATGCTAGAGCAATGATTCAATTGGATAAAATCTGACCAAAACAGGATGGTGTTTTTTTTTTAACTCGGCTACGAACAGCAGGCTCATATTGGTTTGGCTCTACTGGTTAACGGAACCGCCTACATGCACTTTACACCACAGAAACCAACATAATGAGCTATAATTTCTATTTTCTATTTTTACTCAGAAATTTTATGAGCAGATTTTTTATTCTAAGCTCACAGGAAAGAGAGGACATAACTGCGTCACCTGAAAGTATTCTTTACCCATTTACAGCTATTCAACACTAAATTTAAGTATATTAAATACTATTATTAGTATATAAACAACAGTTTTAAGTTAAGGATTAAACTAAATGATTTATTTAAACAAAGTGTGGGTAAACCTGTGTTTCGTTTCAATTCCACTTGTGTACAGTGATTATCTCTAATTTTAGAAAATTTTATAAAAAAACATAAAGATACACCTGAAATTTGATAATTCGGGGGAAAATTTAAGCATATTAGACTTAAGAACAAGCGTTTCGGGGAACAAGAGTTTTCCGCTTTGGAAAATGGAAAAAAATGGAATTTTTTTTTTAATAAATTCAGACAAAACTAATGAAGATATAGAAAAGAAAGGACAACAAAATGCTAGAATTTAATTTAAAAGCTAGAAATTAATTTAGAATTTAAGGGTTGATTTTGTTTCAGTTAATACTTCTGCTGCAGTTGTATTTTTTATTCGAATGATAAATATTATATATTCGATATATGATACATTATAATAGATATAAATTGCATACACGAAAAAGCACATAAAACTTAATAATATTACATATACCACATGCAGTGTATAGAAAACCCATAATTTCTACTCTACTATGTCAAGAGTTCAAATTTCGTCTCTCTGCTCTGGGTAATGTGCATCTGTCTGAAGAGTTAGAGCAGCTGGGCTTGGGCAAACAGGAAGAAAGCTGGCACTTTGCCAGTAGACACTCCCTTCCACTGTAAAGCATCAGTAAGTGAATCATCTTAAAAAAAAAAAAAAAAAACTCTCCATAGCAGACATATAGAAACACACGGAATTATCCAGCGCGTTCCATATTTCTATCATTATTATCGTTGCTATTAATACAGTTGTCTTTGTTTAAGGCGTTCTGCTTCATTAGATGCATCTATTTCCATCGTAAAAGACAAAAAAAAGGAACAGTTTTCGACTGATAAGCAAACCAAACCCAATAACAAGATCACCTAACAGCAATTATCAAATCAGTGATACAGACAACATTTATATATGATAAACCCTATGTAAAAAAAAAGTTTCACATCCACATTGTCAGAGTTTATTTTGTTTATTAGTTTGTACGATTTCCTGACATACACTAGATCGGACACAAGAAATATCCTACAATACTGTAATATGAATATTTTAATTTACACAACAGAAAAAGAAACAGTGCATAAAAAAAGGAGTTAACGATAACTAACACTGTAGCATAAAGTGCTAAAAATAATATTACATAAGGATGTTAAAATTGTTTTGTTAATAATAATTAAAAATATGAACATTTAACATTTAACCCCCAATTTACCAATGTTAATTGAGGATAACTGTTTTGTTAGGTATCCATTTGGACCAAGACTCAGATTAAGACTCGAAACCAAATTTTTTTATTTTTTTCTCAATACTATAAGAATATACTGGAAAATGACATCTATTTTATTAACGTGCTTATGTAAGTGCACTAAGGTCTGTTTTGGGAGTAATCCTGCTCTTCACAGTAAACTGAATACGGTTCCTGTTTTTGAAACAAGAAAGCATTTTTTTCTGGAGTTAAATACTTTATTTTAGATATTTTACACAGTTTACTCTGTACTGACATCATGCATATTTTGCAGAGTAAAAAAAAACAACATTTAGGGGAAAACAAAACCACACACACTCTTCTGAACACTGTAGAAGTAATTAACTGCCCATTCACAGGGCAGATGTTTTTCACCAGAATAAAGAGTCAATAAGCCTCCTTATGCAATGGACTCCTGCAACGGATTAAAGAGCATCTTTTTCTTAAGGGTCCTTAGGCTGAAACTGAGGCTGGAGCTTGTCTCTGTGTGTATTGCTTCAGAGTACGTCATGCCATAGTTTGCATCAAACTGTGACTTTCTTCGTATGGAGTTTTGAATAGTTTCTGAGGTAAAATAATACACGATAGGGTCGAAGCAGCAGTTGGTTACAGCTATGCACAAGGCAATTGGATAAATGGTCCTGACCACAGTCTCGGCTGCACAGCCTTGCAAGATTTTGGTGCGCACCAACGAGTAAAACACAAGGTTGACATTATAAGGAATGAAACAGAAGCAGAAGATAAAAAGGTGCACCATTATCATACGCAAAATCTTAGTCTTGTTAAGCTTTCCACCTCGAGTGACTGCCTGTGGCCTCCTCAGGGTCTGAAGCACCATTGCAGAACAAAAAACATTAAGGAGAAGTGGTATGAGGAAACCTACAGTCTCTATAAAAATCACCACCTTGGATAGATGAGACTTCCACTCCTTGGAGGAAAAGTTCTCAAAGCAGAACTGGGCGGATGAGTTGTTACTTTGGCGGGGGGTAGAGTCCAGCAAGAAGCCTGTTGGCAGACTACCTGAGAGCACCAGCGTCCATACTGCTAGACATACTATCTTTGCATTGCGCTTGGTCCGAAGCTCCCGTGAACGGAGAGGGTAAACGATGGCCAGGAATCGGTCCACACTGATGCAGGTGAGAAAAAGGATGCTGCCATACATGTTTGTGTAGAACAGGGAGACTGACAGCTTGCATAGCAAACCACCAAAAGGCCAGTCTTGTCGGATGAAATAAAAGATACGCAATGGCAAAGTGAGTACAAACAGCAGATCTGAAACCACCAGGTTCATCATGTAGGTGGTGGTCTCATTACGGACTTTCAGGGTGCAGGAAAAGATGTACATGGCTATTACATTCATTATGAGTCCCACCACAAAGACCATGCTGAAAACGGTACTGTAGAGCGGATACTTAAATCCGTCATTCTTGAGACAATCTTGATTAGTCTGGTTATTAGGGTTATTAGAACTGTTCCAGTTGCTAAAATGAAAGAGGAAGCTTGTATTGTCCATCTGTAAGGTGATATTGTTCATCCCTACAGAAAAAAAAGCTATTGTATTGGGTAGAAATTAAACAGCAGACAAACCGTGGAGGGAATTCCCTTGATGCAAGGTCCAGAATGAATGGTTGGTTGGACACAAAGCAAAAGGAAGCAGAGGCATTCCTTTAAAGTGTCTTTGACCGAAATGCTCTTGCTGTCCTGAACACAGAGATCTCTTTCATGTGCTTGCTTTCAGGGCAGCATGTGGTTGCAAGCATATAAACGCTTCCCCTTTAGCATTCTTTAGTAGAGACACTGGGGTGAATGCAGTTCTCCCCAGAGACAGAAGACAAGCTGGAGCTTCCTCCTCTCCTCCCCCCTTTCTTTACCCCGCTGCCCTTTGCGTATTCTCCCCAAAGGTAAGAGACTTGCCCCAGTTTTGCTCAGAATCTCCGGCTCAGACAACTTATCAGTGGTAATTATTTACTCCATGATAAGCACAAACAGCACGTCACAGGTCACAGTAGTATAGTCAAAGCCATCTAGTAGCTGCCGCTCCTTAATCTGTGTTAAAATATTCCAACATTTTGAGTAGTCCGTTTTCTTTTGTGGAATCACACAGCTGGTCCTGTTTTTAGCAAAAACGCGCTGAAAACACCTGTGGACTACAACAAGCTGTGCTCCCGCAGCGTGGATCCAGCGCACTGCCTCAGCATTACTCACGTTGTACTACAACGTGAACTCCCTACTTCTCTTTTTCACGACTATTTCACGCCCTTGCCCCACCTCTCTCTCTCTCTCTCTCTCTTTCTCTTTCTCTCGCTCGCTGTCTCTCACCCACTCACTCTCACAGTATAACAGCCTGAGGAACATTCTGTCTCGTGTTGAAATTGTGTAGGAGAGGGGGTGGGGCAATATGGGGCATTTGTTATCACATTGAAATTTTTTTTTTTGCCTACCCTCATTCCAAACCACTCTCAATGTGTTTGCATTATTTTTGGTCTCTTATTTATTTGTCCGGATATTATTCTGTTCTGGAAGATCTTTGAAGAGTTTCCTGAAAGGAGCAGATTATTTGTAGTATTCCATTTTGACTTGTTTTCCTAGCCACAAGTGTGAAATTCACTGGCATCTGGCAAAAAGAGGTTTTGACCACTATGATTGGTGTGTTTTGGAGAAAGTCATCGTGGTTACTGCGCCTTCCTAAAGCGGAGTTAAGGACATGGGGTGTGGGGTAGACTTAATAACGGTTCGTTTGCAAGCTTTTGTCCTGTCACTATACTGAAAAGTTGTGCCCTTCTTTGCTGTCCCACTATCCACAAATTAGTATGCAAAACACAAGCTTTTGTTATGAATGACTTTAATATGGAAAAGTGACACCGCTGTAGATTTCTAATTACTTTGCTTTTTGATTGCAAAGTTGGCTCCTGATCAGCTTCGTAACTGCATATAATTTGCATAAAATAAATAGCTTTCATTGTTCTACAAATATTATTTGGAAGGGATTTATTCTAACCCTTGCATTGTCTTACTGTCGACCATGCAGCTTTTACCACCACGACTGTTTATTTATTTATCTAAATTAATTAGTTGTAAATCATGATATTAAAAAAAGATCATCCGATTTTGGGTTACACCTTGTTGATTTAAAGCATTTGCATAAAAATGAAACCATATCTCAAATTTGATCCCAAGGCAACGATGGAGCTTGGGATTTTATAGAACAAGCTTATAGAACCCTGGAGCTTTATCCACTAAAACATTTATGAGGATAAACAACTTTAAACCCTATTGTGCAAAAAGAATCTGCAACCTGCTTAAACGTTTTTTCTTTTTTTTAATGATGTGACCGAAACACCAGAACAAATAAAGATGCTAGTTATACACCTTAAACTGCATTTATAAAAGTCTCTATGAATACGTGTATACACATAGATAAACACACACTCGCACATTATGACAGGTATCAGCTTGAACAAGCACTGCCTTGTAAAAGATATAAGAGAAGATATATCTTTATTCGCTCAACATAGGGGAAATTTCTTAATATATTAATATATTTAGTATAAGAAGCAGACGAAAATTCTTCTATCTTTTTGAGAGCTTATTTTTATTCACAGTCTAAAATGTCTAATCTAATGCTTGGGCAAGACTACACTGGATTACTCTTGAACAGTAAACGCCTTAATGTAAAATAAACTGTAACCCTGAGTAAACAGCTCTTCTGTTGTTAACCTATACACAAACACACACTCCCATTTTGCCTTGAAGACATGTACATCCTTCTGAACAATAAACACTGTTGTGCTGTATTATTTAACACAATATTACAAATACACACACTGCCATAGCTAAAAAACAAGAACAACATGAGACCTCAACAGTGTCAGTTCTGTAAATAACATCCTTTGGCAAATTCTAGAGAACCTCTTTATGCATCATTGTGCCCTGAACTGAATCAATCATCCGTTACTGAATTTAATGATAAACCCCTATATATTAATGTAGATATTGCCTGTATATATATATATACTGTATAATAACATATTTAATGCATATATAGACAGATTGTACAATTGTAATAATCGTTGCCCTGTAACCATGCAAAATCGAAATACATTTAAAATCTTATCTATTAAATTCAAATTCAATCTAATCTAATCTAATCTAATCTAATCTAATCTAATATATTTAATCTAATATAATCATTGGTTTAATGTCTATTGGGTAATAATGCAGAACATTTGACTTATATGTCTTATATGGGAAATAGTGCTACATATGCTACCGTTTGAGTTTAGACTTGTTCATGACACTAGTATGACTGAACAATTACACATCCAGCAGCAGTGAGCCAACCTTCTTTCTGTGACTAACAGTGAGCTTCATCTCCCACAAATGTACAAATGTTCTGGAGATTTACCAGGCCAGACACCAAGCCTTCGTCTAATTTTCTTGTGTAATACGTGCGTAACTACGTGTAAACTTCTTACACAGCTGTGATGTAATTACTGGCAATTCATGCACTTCACATACACACATCTGAAAACACGTTTCCACTTGCATATGTTGTGTAATCTATAAACTCTTGCGCTAAGAACCTGTAACGCTAAATTAACTTAAAATGTTGGTCGGTGTACAGACTGGTAACCGTACAGACATACAAAATGGAGAAATACAAGGTCTTACTGCAACAGTGTATAGATTTATTTTTTTATCTTTAAAATATTCATAGATAATATGAATATTATAATATAAGCATATTATTTATTCTTGAAGTCAATAAACATCCTGTAAAGGCAATAACCTTATGTGCTTTCAATCTCAAAAACGTTGCTGTTATTGTCTATCAGTAACATGATTTATTTTGTTTCTTAGTCACATGACTAAACACAGTAACGTTGTTCTTTTGTCTTCGTTTTTTTTTTTTGGTTGAAAGAAACTTAAAAGTCCCCTATAGTGACCAACTATTTATAGATGGAGTAATGCAAGTGAAAACAGGAATGTGTTTCATGGACTTTGCAACACCATTATAGGAAACCTTTCATAGATAAATGATAATATAATGATATATAAATGATTATTTAATAAGATTTAATGCTAAGAAATTGCTTTTATTGTTTGCTTATTGTCCCATATCTAGGAAAAAACTGGACTAGACGTATACATGAATGTATGCATGTATCTACTGGGGTTTTTGGATTCAGCTGATGTGTCTTACTATTTAAATTCTAGGTACCACATTTCTGTTAGTGAATGTTAAAATTACTGCGATAAAAAAACTAAATTTCGTACTTGGTTTCGTACATGTCGGATGATATGCTTTTCATTTATGGAGCTAGTTGCTTATAGGTCTGCTGTTTTACTGTGTTTTTTGGTCAGTAGGAAAAGTGTAAACATGCCTGATGTAGCCATTGTTCCTTCTCCCCTAGGGGGTTTCTCCAAACACACATACCATCAAGGTCAAGGAGATGGCATGCTTAATACTTTTAAGACAACCGAGTATGACGACTAAATGAAACACATGTGGTCCCAGGTCAGTTAAAGCACCTACAATGGCAGGAAACACAGAGGCAGAGACAGAGCGCCAGTTCTTTGTTATTTTGTCTGGGACATGCTCTCAATGTCGCATGTAAATTGTGTTTAATGTTGTGGGGCGTCTTTCAGTCTATTATATTTAAATACACTTTACATCATTTTATTTTTTATATGCTTGCTTTTGATTGTTTATTTTGCTATTCAGCACATTGTGGTTGAACTCTAAAGCTCTGACTGGTCAGAGGGTGTTATAAATTTGCTTTACACTTGCTTTAATTACCATTTCTTCAGACACCCTTATCCAAATCAACTTATATCGACTATTGAAATAAAGATAGACTACCTTTATTCTTTGTAAAACGGAACAGTTGAGGGTTAAGGGCCTTGCTTAGGGGCCCAGCAGTGGCAGCTTGGTGAACCCACATTCGTCTGTTCAGTAGTTTAAACCTTAACTACTGAGCTACCACTTCCCCACTCAATTACGCAATTGTCCTTTTAGTCCTTCTTTCTTCCAAATTCATTTCCTCGTTTTAGTAAAGACGGTTTCTTAAAAAGCTGCACTGAAATCTGAGCCGCCTCATCACAATTGATAAAGCATGTCATGACACCCCTCTGGTTTGTTTAACAAAGTGTCAAGCTTCCAAGTGCCTTCTTAAATATGCCTCAACTTGCAGCACATTTCCAACAACCAAACAACCAGAGCACCGAATATCTCCTAACTTGCAACTCCACTCTAATGTGGGACGTTTACTTTACTCACTAAGGTCACTGAAGTCAGCTGGTAGTGCCAGGGAGGAGAGAATGTGTGGAATTTACAGCAATAGCCAGGATTCTTTAAGGCTGCACTGTATTACGCTTAGAACATCACCAATAAGGCAGTAAAAGTAAGTCTGAGTTCATCTCAGGTTTTCCACATCTGTAGACATGTAGACTCGCCTGACTCTGGACAGAGAATAAAAGGTCAGAGATTTAAACTTGCTAGATGTTAGCTATTAAAACAGAATTATAAGAGTTTTATAGAGATTTATAAAAAGCATCCATGTCAGCAGTCTATGACAAACAACTCAGCGATGGCACATGCTTTTCATTTTGCTTTCCTAAGCAAGTTACTCAAATTCCATGTAGGTTGAATCCCAAGAGGTCGTCACGACACTATAACACAACACCATATTGTGTAACATGGTGTGATGAACACCATTACATCACAACATAACGCATTTGAAACGTTCGTAAATGTTGTGTTTAAATTCGAGATTACATCACACTTTTAAATGCACAATATTCCTAAGAAGTGAGTCACTTTTCAAGAATATTGTACATTGTACAGTAAAACACAAATAGTAGCCTGTTGGTTAAATTGATAATATTGAATTACGGTCTAACACATTCCACGCAATCTTGAAATAATCCGGAAAAAATTATGTTTGGATGTCACATGTTTGCATCAGTTTCCAATCAGAATGTAAATCTAATAACATTATTTGATTTGTTGTTGGGTGTTAGAAGGCAAGTATTCTATTTTATATATATATATATATACATATACACACACAGATAGATAGATAGATAGAATACCAACAACAAATCAAAATATATATATATATATATATATATATATATATATATCTATATTATTAAAGTGGTACCCATGTGTATATATATGTCCCAAGTTTGATTTCCCAGCTCATGGATCTTTCCTGATCCTGTCCCTCATCCTCGCTTTCCCACTTCACCTCCTGTTTAGTTGCTCTCATGTCTTCTTCAAAATAAATGCCAAAGTAAATGTATAATCAATTAGATACAAATAAACAGAAAACATTGCACATTCTGGCATCTGCAGGCATCAAACTCTTGAAACTGAGTCTTATCTTCAATTTTGACACATTATTTTCACAATAAACATTCGACAGTCCAAGAACAGCAGAATAAAACGATATTATAAGGCTTTATAACACCCTGAAGCTGTAAGATTTAAGAATACTGAGGTACTTCTTCACCGCATAGATCTAGTAAATATAAGTACATGAACAGCTTTAAATGTTCATCAGAAAATACCAACAGTAAAAAAAAAAAAAAAAAAAAAAAAAGAAATTTGTGAAATGATTTTGTGAAACTTACGCTTCGGAAATGCAAAGTAAGCACTATTTCATCAGATTTGTAAAACACACACAAACACAGAATATGTACCAATTAACATTTAAAGTGGATCTCAATCTTTATCAACGTTCTTGTCTTAGGATAACTTTGATGGTCTGTGTTATCCACTTTAAATTTTGACTATTGCATGTATATAGAATATATGATTAAGGTTAAAGGTAAGATTCTATTATTAAGGGAGACTAATGAAGTTATCGATCACAAACATGACCTCAGGCATGTTCATGGGGTCGGGAGACAAAATTATCAGGAAAAAAATCCAAGCTGATTCAGGAATAAGATACACAATCGTGAGGCTTGACTTTTACACACTTCAGTAGAAAATAAATAGACGATGCTCCATGTCATGATGTCACATGTGTGACTGGATATAACTGGCTTTTTTTTACTTCTTTCAAATGCATAGAACATACTATAATGATCTAGCATGATTTGGACCCAAGGTCTTTACCTCACCTACCGCAACTGGATGTGCTTTTCACTGGTGAAGTTATGAGTTTTTTTTAACACTTTTATTTATTTCCACATACACAATGTTGAATTGTGAATAACAACAATCCAAAACAACTCCATACTAAATATTTTTATTAACGTAGAAGTGATTTAAGATAATATCTACTTCTGTCTGTGCACTCAATCTTTTATGGACTTTTGTGGGCTGCACAACTGTTTCAAAAACAACGTCTTGACTTGACTTACATAAACATTTACACTTTGACCTAGAAAAATGAATAGACGATGTCGAATGTTTGAGGAATGTTTATTCCAACGTGTATTTGTTGGATAAACTGGAAGCAACAACTGGAGCTATGAGTGTTAAATGATTGTGCTTTTTAGAATTGTGCCGACCTCAAGAACAAGTACACATTATTCTTTTTTTTTTGTGTAAAAGCCATTATTTGATCAGTATTTGAGTTCAGAACCACAAAATAGTTTATATACTAGGAAAAAACCCCACAATTGGATACTAACATCAGTGTACACTCCATTCAACTTGGTTTCATTTCTTTTTTTAATAAAAGTGTGCTGCTATAACAAACAGAGCCATTCGTGTTTTTTAGGATGACTTTCACATCAATGTCAACTTTTAACATTGTAACATTAGCCAAAATTCTCATTTGTTTTCCTTGTTATAAATTTTGCTTCTGGGAAAATATTAAAATGATGTCACTGAAAGGGTTAGAGAGGGAGCTGTAGGCTTTCTCGTAGTCAAAACAATGTGCATATTTACTTACAATTTCCTGGTTACAGACATAGGGATTTTTGCATAACGGTTGCCCTCGACTTTTACTGAAATTAAAGGCCAGGAGACGGCTTTTTCTGTCAATACTTCAAGGCTGGGTGACTCGATCCGCTGATATAAATCTAAAGGATATAAGTATTCATTTGTGCTTGTGTTTAAGTGCACAACTTTATTCATAATCTATCATTTTCACAATTTCTATTCTGTCCACTCAGTTATTTTATAGATTAATAGACATCATGTGACTGATGGGAAATTCGGTTAAATTGCCATTTTTCTGTTGATAGAAGAAGGACTGGAAGCCGGAAGCCATCCGTGAGTTTAAATATGATTAAATGTATTCTATATAGCATTTAGAACAAGAATAAAAAATAGCAGTAGGGAAGGATTGCTGTTGGGCAGTGTGAAAAAATTCTATTTCACAGTATTTAATATTATAACACACTAGCAATATATTTCACAATATATGTTAAAAATTATTTCACCCTATTTCCTGTTTGTTCGTTTTTTTTTTTTTTATTTGAGCCTTGATAAATACAGGTAATGAATAAGTTCCTCTTAGTAGTGCCCCTAACTCGACACGGCACAAAACCAAATGCAATTGGCTGCTTTAACTGTCAATTATTCCTACTCTTGGGTGGGCCTTGGTTACTCAACCAGGTCAACCACTTAAATAACAGGGACAAATCCATAAAATGAAAATAAAAGTATGTAAACTTTTGAAATATACATTTTTTTTGTCTCTGAGTGTTTTCTCGCCCACTTATTTACGTCAAAAATCTATTACGGTTGACAATTTACGAGATATACAGTCATACCGCCCAGCCCTAACTGAAGTTTACTGCCAGAACACATTATAAGGCAAACGACCTAAAAAGACAAAATTTAGTGCCTGTTCTAATATTTCCTACCACACAAATACAAGCTGATGTGTTGCCTGTAAATCTAGAATACAACTTTCCACCTCTGACTCTTGGTGTTATAAATAGTACAGATGATTGTGTTTGAGAAAGTGCTGGGAAAGAGAAAACTGCAGACATCATCATCATTGAAGGAAATCCTGCATTTACCCATCCCAAATGAACTCAAAGCTTTTTAAAGATAAGCTATAACTGTTTGAGCTCATGCAAGTGAAGTGTAAAATCCGTCATCAGATAAGCTTTCATTTAAACAGATTCGAATGTAGAAGTGTTTTAATAGGATACTGCCATCTGGTGGTCTTAACACTCAATTGTCATACAGCAAAAGCAGGTTTTCATCCTATTAAAAAAATAAAGAAAAGGATTCATTAATCCGACTCAACATTTTCCAGTGTTGTTGAAGCTACTTAAAGTAGACGTGCTGAGTTTTAGCACAGATAAGTTACAAATCTATGAAAGGACGATAGCGTTGATGGAGGCAGTTTGCAATTTAGAGGCGCATAAATTGAGCAGAGAGTACAGGTAAAGTGGTGAGGCAGCTGTACTGATAAAAATACATATTACATCAGTTTCTTTAGGTAATAAAGAAGCAAGAATATAAACTATTATTAGGTACTGTTAAAAGGATTGCAATTATGACATTGAACTTGCCGGAAAAAAAAATCCAAATGTCACTAGGCACAGAGAATTCAGGCAGAACCAATATTAAAAATTAGGGGGTAAAAATTTTTACTTACATCATTTTGGAATGGCTCAAAATAGAAATGTTGTAAAACATCAAGACAAATAATTAACTGAATATTTTTAACATCTTTATTTCAATACCATCCATAAGTGTTTTCTTGAATTTTCCTAATTTTTTATCGGGTAAAGATTGTCTCAGTTGCAGGTTTGTATTAGAGCTTGTTAAGCAGAACATGAATAGGACACAGAGTTAAGTTAGCAGGCCATCAGTGGGAAACTGCCGTTATACATATATAATGTGAATATATAATGTGAATGTTTGTAGTGGAGGAAAGAAAATGCTGCAACAATTTTAAGTGTTGGATTTAATACTTTTCGTATAGTATAACCTATTCACTGTAAACAAAATAACATCATAATATATCCTAATGCAGATATTATTAATAAACCCATCATTAAACATTTAATGCAATTAGCAAAGACATTTCCAATAGAGTAAGAACGAGCACTGTAAAGAGAGTTCTATCATTTCTATTATATATAATTATAAGTTCTCTATATGATACAGAATTTTATTTACACATGTAAGACCATCCTGACTTAGTTCTTCTTTAAGTAACAAAGTGTAACAAGTAGGAAGCAATGCTTCAAATCAACACACGATAAAGGCTCAGTGAGCAAACAGGTCCGAATGCCCTTTTTAACTCTGCCATGTGAACACCACCTACAGGAACACATCCTTTATCCTCCCGTGCCAAACAGTCAGGGCGTAAAAATAATAAACAGAACATAAACAACCACAGGACAACAATAGACTAAACATCTACTGACCTTTCAGACAAGTACAAATACAAATGTATACAGAAAAACAGGATAGAAACAGAAATCACGTTAGCTTGCCTGAAAAAAGGTCCAACACTAAAGTACATTGCAAAAAAAAATTCAGGCTCAGTAATTTTTTCACCATTATTTTTTTTTTAAAGTAAACAAACACCTTTACAAGTGATTTAAATGCTGCTAATTAAGTGGTTAGTTGAGATACACAATGTATTGAATCATCCAATCAGTGCTGGAGGAACATTCAAAAGACCAGTGTGTTTGCACTGAATTATACATATCAATGTGCTCTTATCTTTTCTTTATAAGCTCTGGGGAAAGTTTGTCGCGGTCATATTATTTTATCGTAGGCATTTGATTTATATAAAAATGATTTGAGTTATGTTTTCTGATTCCAGAAAGTGTGTGTACACTGTTAAAGAGAAGAATACGACAAAATTGGCCACTAGTCCGGTGTACTAAACAAGACAATCAAGTCAACAACTTTCAGAAAAGGACTTGGGAGTCTTAACTAGTAATTGTATTGCCGGGGAGCCGACACTCCATCTCTACATACAAGGGGGTCATTTATCATTCATATTTGAGCATCTTTCATCATTAAAACCAACTAAAGTTTCACATTCAAATTTGTACACATTTTTTGTAAGTGAGTGAGATTCTGTATAGAAGTGCATGTAAGTGTCTGTGTGATAAACCAGTCTGTCAGCTGGTCATTATACAAACAAAACCACAATTGCATTTTTTGGGGTTTTTTTCTGGAAAGTGTTGCTTTAAAGCATCAGTGATCAACCTGTGGAGAAGTTTATCCAAACCAAAGATGTTCTGCCATGATCTGTCAAATACCCTGGATCACTTCTTGTTTTTCCCGGGGAAAAAAACGAATCCACAATTCTTAATAATTTTGCTCTATGTTTGTTCTGCTTATGTTCCAGATTAGTTTTTGAATGCCCCATAGCGACTTGCTTTGCTAATAAAGTTCTTCAAGAGTTCATGGTCCATGTCTGCAAAGGCCTGGGTTTGAGTGACGGCAGTGAGGTGGTTGACACAGAACTTGAAGCAGAATTCTTCCAAGTCCTCAAAAGAAGCACAGATATTTACACGGCTTAATATTACAATGCATCATGTAAAAAATAATAAACTCTGTGGTAATAATGAAGTTTCATGTTTTTTGCTTTAACGCTACTATCAACCGGTTCACACTAAGGGCGAAAGAAAGTCTAAATCAACAAAATTGTTCCGTCTCTCCAACATGCCAGAGCTTTCATTCAGCAAGTAAAAAAAGGAACTGTCCAGTAGATGAAAACTGGAAACAAAGTGTTACTGACTCACTGTAATTTTAACACATACCTTCTGTATTACTTTATTATTATTATTATTATTAATGCATTTTAAATGCTTATATTTATTTTTTTTTTCGCTTCTCTTGTAAGCTGCATTCAAACCACCTGGAAGTGCAACAACGGGCATTTAATGTTTATTATACGAATTTAATAAAAAAACAGAATTAAATTATTATATTATTAGTATACAATAATATCAGACATTTTACATAAATTAGAAATTATTTAAACATTAAGGAAATGTAAAAAAAATTCTACAAAAATATGCCACATAAAAGATTTCCTCATTGATTTCCTTAATATATTTAACTTTTTAGACCACAAGGTTTTTGTTCCACAAGGTGGCACTGTTGCTTATCACGTTCATTTGAGACACTAAGCGGGTAACGCACAGAGAATAAGTTTGTTAGTTTGCTTACCCGTGCCTGGTACTTCACAGCAGCAGACAGAAGTGTGATTGCATTCTCTTCCGAAATACCTCTTTTAATAGTTTCCTGACAGAGTCTTTTTAGACGAGTCTCTCTGTAGTAGGTAGCAAGATCGAGAAGACCTGAACAGAAAGCCATTTTTAATCTTTACGAGGAAGCTTTCCATATTGACTGACTTTAATAAAAAGAAACCTAAAGTCTAAAATTTTAAAGTTCCCAAGTAAGCCAAGCAAATTTTACAGAAAATGCCAAATTTTATAAAACATTTTCAGCTAAATTGAAAAAATTGATAGGAGGTATTTACATACTCATACAAGCATACAAGCAAAATGAACACGAGAAAAAAAAAATTGTAAATGTAATTGAGATTACCAACGGCATCCTCTGGTGGTAAGTTGATGGTGTCGGTGTAGAGATACTCTAGGAAGGCTCGATATACCATGTAGGAGAACTGATGGATTTCTATAGCTTCCTCATCGTTCTCATTTAACAGTGTACGAAAATGCTCACACCTTTTGAGACAGAAAGAAAAAAATATATACTTTAAAAATAAAGGTGCATCATTAATAAAAATACATTTTAAAAATCATTTGTAGCTGTCCTTGAGACTAAAATTTGTCCATAAAAGCCTTCTATTTTTTTCTGGAAGCTTAAGGTTGCCCTTATTACCTAGAGAAAATTTGTTTCTGCAAATTACTAAAATTATTTGGTTTTCACCATGAAGAAAAGCAGGATTTATTACACTGGGAATATGAAATATCTGTTTTTACAATGCTAAAAGTATATTTTTCATACATACAGTAAGGTTCTATCAATTTCTTATATGTTTATTACAATATTTTAAAGACAGTTCTTCACCTGATTTTCAGCAGAGCTTTGTGAACATGAATACATTTCCCATCAACTAGAAACTTGAGATCTGAAATTTCTGGGCTGTCAAATTCTCTCTTAAGGGACTGAGCCACAGTTAGGTAGTCATCCCCATCTACCA
Organism: Bagarius yarrelli; assembly: GCA_005784505.1. NCBI lineage: Eukaryota > Metazoa > Chordata > Actinopteri > Siluriformes > Sisoridae > Bagarius > Bagarius yarrelli. The sequence continues at coordinate 1,477,239 of VCAZ01000058.1, read as the reverse complement.
GGAACAGAAAAATCTAATTTACCATCACAGGCATGACCAGACAAGCAGATGATACTGTTAAATACTAATACAGTAATACATTTATTTATTTTTTCTTAACATCCTGAACGGATTCTCTTCGTACCCACAGTAAGAAGACGCCAGGTAACAGCGGGGGTAGCAAAACAGGCAAACACATCATCTGTGCAGGAGAAATGGGTGCTGTGTGGGAGAGGAACTGCTTGACCTCGACATTGACCCCACATCAGGACCTGTCCGCTCTGTGTCTTGGCAGCTGATGTGTGACTGGTGTGACATGCAGCCACTTCCACCATCCTGAGGGACAAACACACACATCAGTTTGCATGCTTAATTAAAGATGGTCACATAAAAAGATATAGTGAAAATTTAAATTTGTCTTTTGGCCACCACTGCTCTATAGTTTAGGGTGCAGTGTCATTGTTTGGACGAGCAGGAACAGCAAGGTTCAAGCCTCACCGCTACCAGTCTGCCAGTGTTGGGTCCTTGAGCAAGACTGTTAAACGTTTCTCCTCCTGGGGGCGCTGTATTATAGCTGTGGAGGATATGTCTGAGATTTTTATCAGTGGCAGATTGGTGGTGCTAGGAAGTGAACCCACAATCTTCCGATAAGTAGTCCAAAACCGTACTAAACTACAACCTGATTGAGATTCCAGAGGTGTTTTTCCAGTGATCATGCCATCCATGATTAAACGTTACTGAAGATTTGTAACTAAAAAGTTATCTGTATAAAAGAACTCATTTTTTGCAGAATTCAGAAGTGGGAAAAACTTAATTCACAGCTTAAATTATAAATTAAGTATCTTAATTATTGGGTGATTTTCTAATAGCTGCAAATTACCAGACAAGGCCTCTGCATCAGTCAAACCAATAGTTACTTTTAAATTATGCTATTAATTAAATTTATTATTAAAAAATAAGGCAATGTTTAATATTAAATTTTTAACACAATCAGTGCCACGTAAGTTTTCAATACAAACTAACCTCCCCTGCAAACATACAGATACATATATTTCATCAGGACCCCTTCCTGAGGTGACAGTGACCAACTGTCCCCGTCTAATTAGATTAAATAATAAATAAATAATAACACTTAGACCAAAGCAGAGATTTTAAGCAAGGAGGAGCAAAAACTTTATTCGCAGTTAGTGAAAATCAGCATAAGGTACACACCGGAGTTCAGCATCAGTTTTAAAGTTGTGGATCAGTCGGTCGAGCGCTTGAATGAAGGAGTTTCCTCAAATCTATGGTCTTTTATACCTGCCTAATTTCCATATTCATTTGCGAGTACCCATGTGAGCTTCCATTATACCTCCTCTAATTTCCATCTCTTCTCCCTCTCAGGGTAGTTACAATCAGCTTCAGCCCCTTAGGCGTCTTCTATTACCCATGTCATTTCCCATTAAAACTGATCTTACCCTTATCACTGACCGTCGCAGCTGAACTGAGAAATCACCCATTTTTTTCTCCTTTTGGTCACACACTTTATCGGTGCTCTGCTGTGTACTCGTTTTCCTAATTGCACCAGTAGCAATCAGCCTTCTCCACCCGTACCAATGTATCCTTTATCACCTAGCCTCCCTGCCCCACATATCTCATCAGGAATAGTGTTGGCCTTTGTCTGATCTCTCCTGTCAGCTCTGATTTGCAGAAGGACATCATTTAGATGGATTAAGCTCTCATTAAAAATGTTTCCCATACCATAGCGTCTCAAAGATGATTTTTTTTCCTCGCCCATTTACTAGCATGCATTGTTAAATTTGTGTGACTTTTTGTCAGCCTCTTCCTTCTTATCAGTTGCAGGTTGTAGCACACAAACACACACACTATTATTATTTTTATATTTATTTTTTTAAAGATACTTCATAACAAATCCTATATTTTGTAAGGCTGGTATGAAATTTGCAATGTCAATGCAATGTGCAATGTCCTACACATGATAAGATAATGGTAACACCCCTCACTGAGTGTTTGATCAGTGCAGATGCATGAGCATGTGAATGCTGTTTGATTGTGCAGGTTTGTTCTTACCTCTCCTTGTCCATGTCGATGAGGGTAGGTAATGCTTGGTTGCTCTTGTTTCCTGTGCCCAGCTGGCCATAGGCATTGGCACCCCAGGCATAAACAAACCCCTCATCTGTTAATGCCAGCGTGTGAGCATAGCCACAAGCCACCTAGTGAGATAAGCCAGACAAAGTTTACCTTTCCACTAATGTGAAATGTGAACAAACACAGATTTCCATTTCATTTATTTCCATAGTGCTTTACTGTAGAATACGAGACGGCATTACTTTTTCTTTACAGAACATTTAGCGCTGGATGAATGGCTGGCTGAAAATTTTGGCACAGTTTCATCTAATCATACATTTTTAGGTCTTTCTTAAAGCTACAAAATAAAGTCATTAGGATTTTTTTCACTTCATCATAAAAAAATGCTACTAGAATCTGTGTGCACACATTTAAATAGAACCGAGATCAGAGAAAAACCAAGTCAACACTACATTAATTATTGGACATTTTAATTTTCTATTACAGTTTTTAAACTAGTGACAAACGAGCTAAACTAAATATTTACAGTCTTACAGTGATAAATGCCTCTGGTACGAAATAAATTGAACCGCAAACTTCTCCAAACTAGAGCTAGTATTTTAGCTGCACTCAGCTTGAGGCGTTAGTCACTGTAAATGTGCACCAGTTTTACTCCATTGTTCTCCCGGCCACAACTGGCTGTGGTTTTGTCAGCATTTACACTTTTGCTCTGAAACTTTTTAGGTGTGTTTATAATGAATCTCATTCTGAAGTGGGTAAGGGTTAGGACCAAAGCTGAGAAATACCAAGTCATTCTGCCTGATTGATTTTTGTGTTTATTTCCTCACCTGGACAATGTTGATTCCCTGCAGAGCAGCGATACGACACGGTGTTTGTTGGTTGCCGTTATTACCCAGTCCCAGCTGCCCGTTACAGTTATAACCCCAGCCATAGATCTGTCAGCACAAAGTACAGCCAGAGAACAAACTTAGCTAGTTACTGTGTATGTTGCATCCTCAGAGCAAAAGCCTGATCGCTCTCAGACGCTTTATTTCCCTGGCAGCATTCAGCTGCAAATACCCAATCAGGAGACCCTCACAGGTCTCACCTATGACCAGTGTTTTTCTTGTTTCCCCCTCATTTAATAAACTATGCAGAGGACTTTAAATTCTAGTCTTTTTGTGTATATTAAGTTATTTTGTCTAACTTTATTTGGACATGCATGCCTTTAATTCTTATGCATGTTCAGTTTAGATAACCTTTTTAAAGTATAAATAAATGTGTACTGGCAATCTAACGTTAGTACTGTCATGGTAAGATTGCCTGCTTATATAGGCATGTGCTTTGACTGTTTCTGATGCTCATTCAGGGTTAAGATTGCGGTACATATGGATACTAATCTTCATACACTGTTTAGATGACCTTAGTCTATTGCCTATTGCAACATTTTACATTTCCAAGCAAATGCTATTTCTTCGAGTTGGCAGTGAGTGCTGAAATCTAAAATTTGTATTTATTCGTTTTTCCCAGTAGAAACCATACATTTACACACTCCTATAAATACATGCTTGGAAGTACAATAAATATATTGGAACCTGACCCTGACTAGTCTGGATCTGTTCTCACTGACAGTTTCATTAGCTTTGAGCCAGCTGCCTATTCACTGCTGACCTTTCTCCTTTTCTTAATAGCCACAGAACGAGGATACTTTCAGCATGAATGGCTTGATTAATCTGAATTCAATTTATGCTAATTAAAATAAGCAGATCATCGTATAGTAAGCGAAAATTTGTATGCAAGGGGAGTACTAGGTCAATACTTACTATGCGAAAAACAATGAAAGTACCCAAATGGCCTACTACTTCCGCATGGATATTTAAGTATGCATTTGATGCACACTTAAGCCCACAGGTCAGACTCATCATATGCAAAAATAGAAAGAAAGAAGCGACGCAGCACTTTTCAAGAGCTTGGGAAAAAGATGTCTCTTAAAATGTACTTGTTTATCACCATATAAGTGAACATTATTCAATTTTAAATTTGCAACTCTTAACAGGACAAATAATACTGCTGCTGCTACCTAAACAGCCTCTTAACACCTACAACCACACACTGTAAATTATATGTTAAGGTTAATACACACATACTACCATACTACACACAAAGGCTAACATACTACTGTTTTTTAACATTGTGGATTTAGATTCTAACAATAAACTAAAAATAAATAAAACATAACATAACACAGGCTACTTTATCTGGAGGTAGGTCATATTGGCGGCACTAAACCCAAACAATGACACTGAAATGAAGAGATCTCGCAGGTATGTCAAATATGGACGCATTTCCAGGTAACTGACCAAAACTTGACTAAGTTGAAAAAACGCTCTATTAGTGACAGTATTTACAACACTGGTAACAGACAATTGTGCACGTCCACCACATAGGGGAACCATGTTCAAACAGTCAATGGTGTTGCATTAACAGTTGGAAGTTACTACTTAAGTATTATGTGATTTCAAATGCAGCAATGAGCTCTTACCTCTCCGTTGTCAAGAACAGCCATAGAGCAGAGCTGGCCACAGGCAATATTTACTACAACCTTGTTCTGCAAGCAGCTACTGACCCGGCGTGGCGTGGGTTGGTTAGCTGTAGAGCCTGAGCCTACCTGGCCAGAGTTGTTGTAGCCCCAAGCAAACACCTAAGCATGGAAGTACAAAGAAAAGCTTGGCATTTTTTCTAAATGATATAATTATACTGATGTACGTAAACACACCCTAGACTGGGGCAAATCAAGTAAAACATAGTAAATACAGAAAATCCACCTTATAAAATTGAAAACAGTACCTCTCCTTCACTGGTTAGCACGATGGTGTGATGGGAGCCACAGGCCACCTCGGTCACGCTCTTATTGATAAGGTTGGTGGACACCAGAGCAGGGATCAGGCCATGGTTGGTGGTGCCATTCCCCAACTGGCTGTAGCCATTGTGGCCCCAGGCATAGACCTCTCCATCTGCAGAGTAAAAGACAAAAAAAAGCTGATTCAGACTGCACAGGTGCTAGTAGTAGTAGTAGCTCAGTGGTTAATGTGTTGAACTGCTGATTATGGGTTAAATTCTCAACACCACCAAGCTGCAACTGCTGCGCACCATGCTGAGCCGGAGGCCACTCACAAATTTGGACCTTACACCCATTTTGCACTGCTGCTACTAAATATCTCTGGGGGGCCCCCCAAAGTGTTTGGACCCTTTAAATTGTTATAACTTTGCAAAGATGCTAGGAAAAACTATACAAAGTGAGATTGAATAGATTTCCTGCATTAATGTGCCATAAAATGTGCTTTGATCCTCATCTAAGCCACAATAGACAAAACACAATCTGCTTAAACTGATATCACAAACAATTTTTATTTCACGTCTTTATTGAACACGTCCATCGAATCATCAAAGTGTTGGAAGAAAAAGTAAGTGAACTCCTTGCAGTTCAAACCTCTTATGGCAGTAATAACTTTAATCAAGTGCTTTCGGTAGCAGAATTACCACTCTTCTGTAAAAAACTGCTGCAGGTCAGGCACACACCTGCAGGATGTTTGGTGTAAACAGGTCTTTCTGAGATCATTTCACAGTTTCTCTGTGGAGTTTGTAAGTCTGTAACGTTGGAACTATAAAGACTCATTATCGATGATGGACAGTGTGGTGAGTGTCTCATCGTCGGACACTTCAAGAAATCCTAAATAACTAGCATGTATTTTAGCTGACATGGGCGGTCATTATCCACACTGACACTGCTGAGCTTTTTCCCCCTAGGCTATTCGGGTTTTGCAGCAGTCAGTTCAATCCTCCCTCTTTCTTCTGACTCCCAACTAATCCACTGCAATCATTCACAGGATATTCTGGTTTAAGATGGTATGACCCATGGATGCCTTCAAATACTTTACATCCTTCATATCCCAAACTCTGGGCATGAGGTTAATGCACAAATTCATTAGTAACAGAAAAGAATGAGAGAGCGAGAGAGAGAGAGCAACTCTAATAAACTAGGGGTAAATTGTAGGCCTGAGGTTATTACAAAACAGCCTATTGAGCACCTGGCAATTTATCTAAAAAATATTAAATGCTGTACATTTTGGTGAGGTAATCATGTACATCCAGAATATGTTACCAGTTCACAGTAATCCGATTCTATACGTGTCGGTGTGAAAAAAAACCAAAATTAAAATGGTTAATGATCACGAAATGATCAGATTAGATTGGATTAGATCAGATATAACTTTACAGAATACAGCACCGGGCTAATGCACTGCAGTCAACATTCAACCAGAAATGCAAATAGTAATAAATATATAAAAATAATAATTAAAGGGAATGCCAGTATAATCCTAATGTGCAGGACCAGTATAGTAAACACAGAGGTATTATTATATATAATGAGCTTTTTATTACTAATGTATAATAACGCAAAAATACACAAGTAAAGATACCTTTCATCACATTCATGAAGCACATTAATTTACACATACAATAAACCACCCTAATTATTTTCCAATTTGAACATATTATATTATCGCCTTTTACTTGTATAGCATAGGAAGAAAAGGCATTAGAGGTTACGTAGGCTAGGTAGGCATATCCAGACCTGCAGTTGCAATGACGACATGCGGCCCTGTGCCATAGCTCAAGGAGATAATCTTCTTCCCACACAAACTTTCTATCCGTCTTGGCACAATGGTGCTTTGGACATCTCCCAGCCCCAAGCATCCGCTGCAGTTTGTTCCCAATGAAAACACCTGTAAACGCAAACGGATGAAAAACTATTTAATGGATTCACGTTTTACACTTTTAATATATATTTTGAATTGGGTTGTGTGCATCTGAAAGGAGTATAACATGTGCTTTATAGACATTAAACAACCAGACCAACACCAGTGTCTCAAGGACAGCAGTGTATGCAAACATTTTGTTGTTATACTAGACATACTACAGCTGTACCAGGGATCAGTAACGGCTTTAATGTGATGTGAGCAAGAAAGCTTTGAAAACATTTGACCAAAACTCTGCTAACAAATATAATAGGAACTGATCAGTTACCACATGTGCCTTTAAATGAAAGTGAAACGGTTTTCTAATACCACAACAAAAGATGAGTGGAGAGACACAATGGAAACAACAAGTCCAACACACAAAGACAATATCCCGGATAATAACAAAGCCTGTGTTAGTATTACAGGTCTATATTTAGCTTAACCCAATTTGTTCTCTATGACAAGTCAACCTGATAGAGGAGGGGCTAAAGAGACAAAGAAAGTGTGTGTGTGTGTGTGTGTGAGAGAGAGAGATTAATCCTGTCTGTTTTAATATATGATTTACTAGACCGCAGTGTTAATTTAGAAATGACACCGTTTACATAATATCAATAGGTGATTCGTTGCTACAGGTTTCAGACATTAATGCTGACAATCCTGACAACATGAATCCTCACACGTACCTCCTTCAATTCAGTAAAGGCTGTTAGTTAGGCGAGTAGTTAAATCAGAAGTGCTCGAAGCAGGAATTAAACGCTACATCGCGCAGGACAGGGGGTAATCATGATTAGGGCTGGGAAAATCTGCTAAAGAAGGAAGCCTACCTCATCGTTGACCGTAACATAGACGGCCTCATTAGCAGCACTGCCAAACACACAGGCCTGGCGGATGAGACGTAGTTCCTCAGGAGGCAGAAGTGCAAACACTGGCCACTTTCCCACGTCAAGCATGCTACTCTGCAGAAACAGGACAAGCACAGGCACATGTTATTCTTCACACTCTTAGACTAGTATCTGTAGTGCAACAGAGATAAACCGGCTATTTGTTAAAAATAGGCAAATGACTGAATGAAAGAAAAAGAAAAAAAAAATGTAACCTACTTTTATTTTAAGTTAAAACTCTATTTTTTAACATTTTGCAAAATCACTGGGACATGGTCTTCAGAGGAGGTGAACAGGTTTCATCCAAACGTCTAATACTCTTTTTTTTTTTAAGTTATAAATAATTGCAATTTAATTCTAGCATATGTTCTTACAAGAAAAAAAAAAAAAATACTGCACATTTTTTGGACAATATATTGTATATTTCTATGTTGTATATAGAACCGTTCAAATACATATATTTATTACTAATCTTTTGTTTCTTTCCAGCAAATTTTTAGCGACATTTCTTGTAACCTTTATTTCTGAAATTTAATGAACTGGTCTTTGATTTTCATATCTTGCACAATGTAATGAAACATGCCTAACCGTCTCCTCTACATTACAATGATTGCATAACCTATTGTGTAATGTATTATCCGTCTCTGTTCTATAAGTCCTGTACGGCTGATACACAATCTTGTTAAAAACTGAGCATTTAAATCTTCTTTAAACTGTTGTGAGTTCTCTTTCCCTGCCCATGTTTCAATGACTTCTACGCCAATTTCTTTTCTTTTACTCCTCTGTCCCACATTCTCTGCCACACCTTTTTTGTAGCCTTAATATTGATCCGCTATTATTGCCTTAGGCATACATCTTTTTCTTATCGTTTATTTTGCCACACAGCCGTAGATCTACTATCAGCATTTGGCACGGCCAAGGAGTATTTTTTACTTACTACTGCAGGACTTATTATTATATACAAGGTTGGACAGGATTGGGAACAAGTTCATTAGGGGGGACGGCTCATGTTGGACGTTTTGGGGAGAAAGTCAGGGAATCCAGATCGAGGTGGTTTGGACATGTACAGAGGAGGGATAGTGAATATATTGGTAGGAGGATGTTAGAACTGAAGCTACCAGAAAGAAGGCAAAGAGGAAGACCAAATAGGAGGTATATGGATGCGATAAACGAGGACATGAAGTTAGTGGGTGTGAGTGAAGAGGATGTAGAGAATAGGGTCAGGTGGAGACAGATGATTCGCTGTGGCGAAAAGCCGAAATGAGAAGTAGAAGATAAATACAGCTACGTCTCCAAGACTTATTATTATTCTAGCAGTTCCTATTTCATTTGCACCTGTATTTAAATTTAATCGTCACTGCTGTAATTTATATCCTCGATGTTCTCCACATTTCCGCGATACCTCTTTGACTGGATGGGTATCTGTATGCTCTCTTACAGAACTCCAGTATGGCATTTTTTTCTTTAATCTCTTTATAGCAGCTCTGTCATTTCTGCATCGCTGAGACTGGTGATGTTATAAATGCCCCTCTTCCTATTCCTAATGTCTGAGACTGAATACTACCAACTTCTTTTTTGCAAGGATTCTATATACTATGCTGCCGTGATCTGTTATTGGTCTTCTCATTGCATAGCTCTATTTTTAACCATTTGTAAGTTTACTGGATGCAAGTGGGACATGGTCTTCAGAGGAACTGAACAGGTTTTATGCATAACTTATTTTAAAAATAAGTTATAAATAATATCAATTTAGTTTTAGCATGTGTTCTCACAAGAAGGTTCAGGAGGTCAGAACACAAAATTCGACACGTTTTTGGCATTAAATCAGATATTTGTCCTTTTTTTTAAATTATTTTATATTATTTGTTTTGTATAGTGAGCATCCCGAAAAGATTTAAAGCTGCTTTGACCCATGGAAACTTTAAATATAGTTAAAATCCTTGATATTCCAAACTCACATGCACACAATCATTAGTAGGAGAGAGAATGATAGAGAAAGAGAAGAGAGAGAGATAAAAGGAGATATAGAGAGAAAAGAGAAAAAAACTAAAAAGATTTAGATAGAGAGAAAAAGAGTGATAGGAAGAGAGACGAGCAGGAGGTAGAAAGAGGTGAAACAGAGAGAAAAAAAAGAGAAGAGAGAGCAGGGGGGAGATAAAGAGAGATAGATATATGGATGGATAGACGGATAGATAGGTGTCAGAAAGAAAAGAAACAGAGAGAGGGTGAGAGAGAGAAGAGAGATTTAAAGAGAGATAGAAGGAAGATAGATAGATAGATAGATAGATAGATAGATAGATATATATAGAGAGAGAGAGAGAGAGGAGAGAGAGAGAGAGAGATGAGAGAGAGAGAGAGAGAGAGAGAGAGAGAGAGAGAGAGAATGTAAAGTATATAGCAGCTGCACGTGATACTAAGCGAACAGAATTAACTGCTGCTGGTGGTGGTGGTGGTGTTCACACACAGCTCCATGTCTCCTGAGGTAGTGTAAAATTTACTTTAGCTCCAAAAACTAAACAACTAATGATCTACCCAAGCCACACCCGATGTTAGTTATCTGTGAGCGCGGTTCACCCAGAAAACACTCACTATTTTACGTTTACTGTCAAACCGAGGGGTAAACTGCAACTTAAGCCGATCAGCTAACTGTGTTTTTAAAGCTAAATAACAGTAGAACGCTAGCCGGGTAGGATAAAAGCCCGCTAAGCTAGTAATGCTAAAGGGTTAGCGTTGTTTACTCTGTTTATCGTGTACAGTGTGCTGTTACATTACCCTCTTATCCTCGTTGTCCTGCTACTTTAGCGTGTTTAATCAGTTTTGTGTCCATTAGCGGTGATTTAGCTCTTCTTCATACTGACCGCTGCAAACTACCGTGTTTGGAAACAATGCCGCGAGGTGGGGCTCACGTGCGCGTATCACGTGATCACAGAGACCCGCTGCCGCCGCGCATCTTCTTCTTTGCCTATTATTGGCGTATTAGCGGTTGGCGTAACGAGCTTTTAGGTGCATTACCGCCACCAACAGAATTGGAGTTTTATCAGCAGCTCTGCAACAGAATTGGAGTTTTAACGGCCCCCTTTCGCAATTCTAGGGCTGCAATTTCTACCTGCATTACTGAGACTGGTAATGTTATAAATGCCCCCTTTCCAATCAGCCCCACCTCTTAGGGTAACAGGGTGGGTCAAATGGCTCAAATGGTTTAAGGTGCTGAGTTGTTAATCTGAAGACCTGGGTTCAAGCCCCACCTCCGGCAAGCAAGTCAACCACTGTTGGGTCCTTGAGCAAGACCCTTAACCCTCCTGCTCCAGTGGCGCTGTATAAGACCCTGCGCTAGGGGCTGACCCCTGACCCTGCGGATATGACCAAAAATGACCGCTGATAACCCTGCGACCCCCAACTCACTAGATGGGATATGCAAAAAAATGCATTTCATTGGCTCTGTACATGTACCTTGCACAATGAATGAATTGAATATACTTATACTACTTAATGTCTGAGACTGGATACTACACATTTTTTTTTGCAAGGATTCTTAAGCCAAGCTATAAACTATGCTGCCATGATCTGTTTAGTCTTCTTATTGAATAGTATACTTTTTGAAGTGCCTGTCCGTTCCCCCGACCCCAATCTAACCCTGCCAAACATCTTAAAATATTTATTCCCTTTTTATCCTTACTTATTACTTTCTTTATAGATGTTAAATGTTGGTTGTAAGTCCATCTATAATCCAAAAAAACTAATTTCTCTTACCCACTCCAGTGTTTGCCCAGAAATCTTTAGTTTGAAAAACATATCACTTAGATTTTTCTATAAACAGTCTAAAACTTCAACTATTACCCTTTTTTTTTAATTTATTGAATGCTTTCTGCATGCTTCTCTCCACATACTCAACATTTCTTCCCTCTTTTCCACAACACCTCGTCATCCGCATATAAAGGTTTACAGATTCCTTGTCAAATCGTTTATAATATATTATCTATCATTATATCAAATAAAACTGGACTACACACCCTGCCTTGTGGGGTACCATTACCTATTAAATTTATTCTAGAATAACTAGTTCCAACTCTTACTTGTATAGTCCATTATCCAAATATACATTTTCCTTTAATTTCCATCCTCTCTGATTTTATTAAAAGCTCCTCTTTCCAAAGCATATCAGAGGCCTTATCCACACCAAAAAGTACCCCTATTAACAACTCCTTGTTCACTATTGCTGCATCCTCTCACCCAACCCAGTCTCACAGCAGTTTAAAAGAAAACAAGTTCAAGTTCAAGGAGCTTTATTGTCATTTCAACCATATATAGCAGATACAGTACACAGTGAGATGAAATAACATTTCTCCAGGACCCCCTGGTGCTACACAAAACATAGAATTTACAAAACAACAAAGAGCCACTAAACAGGATAGACATAAAGTGCATAAAACATATTTTATTGTAAGCAATACTGTGTCCTTAGAAAAGAGTATGAGGTCCGGCCCCCCTACTACACTCATTCCACACTGTTACAACTAAAAATGCATTGGCCCTCAGAATCATTCTACTTCTCATACACTGCTCACACAGACCAGCTTTAAAGCATAAACCTTATGCTAATATCCCATTCAACAGCATACTGCATGTCATCTTGTAGATCCCTAACGCATTTAAATCACTTAACATTAACATTCTATTGGCTATCACAGAAAATGGTTTAAAAAAAAGAGGGTTTCTGTTTTCAGATGTTAACAATAACCCTTGATCACTTTCATTTATTTCTGCCATGGTGTATTTTCTTAATTAAACGTCTACCGAAAGCAGCTTTGGACCCTGCTGTGACACCAGAATAGCTTTGAACTTAATGCAAGAATAATGAAAATACAGCATTACTTCCCTCGGTTCATAGTTCTCTCTCCTGAATACTGATACATTTACATTTACAGCATTTAGCAGATGTTCTAATCCAGAGCGACTTCCATGCACACATTCATTAGTAGGAGAGAGAAAAAAAGAGAAAGACAGAGCAGATGGAAATAGAGAGAGAGAAGAGAGAGAGAGAAAGAGAGAGAGAAAAGAAAAGAGTGAGTGGGAGAGAGAGAGGAGATAGAGAGAAGAGCGGGAGGTAGAGAGAGGTGAAAGAGAGAAAAGAGATGGAAAGAGAAGAGAGACATTTAGGGAGATATTGAGAGAAAAGGGAGAGAAAAAGAGAACAATAGATAGAAAAAGATTACATCCATCTCTTTTATACAACTGAGCAATTAGGGGCTCTCAGGGGCCCCAGCAGTGGCAGCTTGGTGGTGCTGGGACTTGAACCCTGATCTTCCAATTAGCAGTCCAACACATTAACCACTGCGCTACCACTGATCATACACACCTGCAGCACATTCTCCTAATTATACTCACATCCTGTAAGGAGCACTTACCCTCACTCACTCGCTGTTTGGGCTTGCTTAAGGATGAAGGACCCTATCCTGTGGTTTTCTGGTATGTTCAAAGCTCCTTTGATTCCAAGCCTTGAATAGACTAACCAGATTCCCCAGGCTTCAGGAGTTTAAAAGTACTATTTCCAAGTAATTCCTCTGTTCTGTGTTTACCTGTGTTTATCTAAGTTCTCCGTAAGTTCCAAAAGACTTTACGTTCATTAAAACTCCTCTGGAATAAAGTTCTTCGGTTGATTCTAAACCTTGCTCTGAGTCTACTTCCTGTTACACATAAAATCCCTCCGACACACCACAAGTATGAAGAGGTTGCATTAAAGTTGTGTTTGCCTTATTACAACTTGTATTCTTATTTACAACTAGCAATTTTAATTAAATTAAACCAAACCCTGCAAATTATTTGCAAATATTATAATATAAATATGTTGTCCAAAACAAACATCACCTCTCACCCCTCACAGCCAAAAACTGTTCTTTTATGGTCTTCATTTTTGGGCTTGTTTTTCACAAGACGTGACAGGATCATCTGTTAGAGTCATGCACAGTTACATTTCCAGGTGCCAGATATAAACCTTCTTAAGCATGCTGGAACTTATGGAATTTTAAAACCTTTTATAGTCATTATGTCTTGTCCTATTCTGCAGTTTATTTTTGCGTTAAAGAGAATTTGTTTTGTATTGCTGATTGTCAGATTGTTATTTGCTTCATTGGATGCTTTTGCCAAAACTGTAAACAGAAGTTTCAGTTCAGTATCGTTGTCTGGGTGTGTCTTATAAACACATATATCTGTTACAGAGACTTACAGGAACACATTTATCCTTTCCCCCACTCCCTAGACAGTACTTAAAGCGACCACTTGTATTCATCAGTAGACACATGCAACAGGTAAGTGTGTGTTTTTACAATGGGCACAAATGCCTTTTTTAGGATTTAGATATAATATTGAATTCGCTTACTAATATTAGTTGACTTCAAAATTGCTTTTATATAACATTAATTAAATAAATAAATCCATCAATGTTTTAATTTAGGTTTTGTTTTCTGTTTTATTTTGAGCATTTTTTTTACCTCACTTTCGTAGTTTGTAATGGATGATTCTTATGCAAAACACTTATTGGGATTTTCGTATCCCACCCCAAACTGTACTCCATTTTAAATATAATTTCAATATCTTCTAAGTATTTTTGCTTGATTTGGTGATTGAGCTCTCTTCTTTAATTTGCCACGTCAGTAAACAATGTATTATTACCAGATACATGGGAATTCTATCTCTTTTATTTCACAGTCAAGGACAATAGTTTGTTTTATTAAAATGTGCGATATTTAACCTCTCTGAAAATACAACATTATAATATAATGTGTATAATCAAACGACTATAGATTTGTTTAACGTGTTTAAAACTCTAGTTCGTGTGAAACTCAATGGGATCTCAAATGAAAATATTTCTGAGTAAATTGTCTAATTCCCTGTAAGTAGTTTGTATCGCAAGTCATCACATGAATGCAGAGTAAATAGCTACTCTTTCGCAACATCTGAGTATCACCTTCTACAACGAACCTAAAATTACCGTAAAATAATGAGTCATATAATTTTAGGACTTGGTGTCTAAATGAACATTTATACAGCATATTCAAGTTATGCAACCCAAAAAAATATTAACAAGCGGACATGCCTACTTTCCTACAGGAATAAAGGGTAAAAAAGGTATGTTATAATGAATTAAATGTATATAATAACTTAAGCAATAAATACGAGGTAAACAAACATTTATTTACCCTTTCTGGAATTATTTAAGCAAAGCTAGAAAGATTTCTTTGATTTAAAGAAGAGCCTATATATCAACAAAATACATTTATCTTCATCCAGAGTGACTTACATTTATCTCTTTTATACAACTGAGCAATTTAGGGCTCTTGCTCAGGGGCCCAGTAGTGGCAGCTCGGTGGTTCTGGCAATCAAACACCAATCTTCCAATTAGCATTTCAACACCTTAACTACTGCGCTACCACTTCCCCACAACAAACATATACATTCGATTTTTAAGCATTTGGCAGATGGTCTTAACCAGAGAAATGTACATTTATCTCTTTTAATACAACTAAGCAATTGGGGGTTAAGGGTCTTGCTCAGGGGCCCAACAAATTGGTGGTGCTGAAAATCGAACCCAGATTTTTAAATTAGCAGTAAGACACCTTAACTACTAGTCTACCACCCCCCCCAAATATAAATATATATACCTCCGAATCTTCTTATTTATGTCATTTTCTTTTTAAACAGCATTTGTGTTTAAAATAAACTCGAAGTTACTTAGAAATTAATAATCAATTTATTATTAAAGAAACGTGTTAGAACAGCACATTTGTATAAACTTAAACTGAATCAAATTAATCAACCGTCTGAGCGCTCAGTATAAAGAAGTCAACAGTATGTTGGTGTGAAACAGTGTAATTTGTTGAGTATCAATTAGTAAATGAATGAGAAGTTTAGTATTTAAATTTGCTTCATTAATATTCTGTGTTAATTATCACAACAAAATTATACCTTATCTTTTGTTCCTTTGTTCTTCCCAACAGCTAGGATGAACCAGTCACAGAACTGTTCAGTCGCTGACTTCAAACGCAATTTCTATCCCACTGTCTACCTGTGTATCTTTTTCTTGGGATTATTCGCCAATCTGTTCTCATTATGTTTCTTCATTGATTTGAGAAGAAAGAAAAGAGAAGCCTTCTATTCAGTCCATTACATCATGGTGAACCTGTTGATTTCAGACCTGATGATAGTGTGTTCCCTGCCGTTTCGAGCTGCCTACTACCTCATGGATTCCAACTGGGTTTTTGGGGACGTTGGTTGTCGCATCATTAGTTTTATGTTCTATGTCAACATGTATGGCAGTATTTACTTTTTAATGGTCCTTAGCGTATTTCGCTTTGTGGCCATTGTTAAGCCCTACAACTATGTGTACCTACAGAGTAACCAGGGGGCTTGCCTGGTGTGTGGCTTTATCTGGCTCTTGGTGTTGCTAGCGTCTACTCCTCTTTTGGATTCGGGCACATCTCAGGGTCCATCTAGCCAACAAATATGCCTTGAGCTGGACTTGTCTCGTTTGAAGCCTATTATCAATTTAAACAAGGCTGCACTGTGTTTAGGCTTCGTGTTGCCCATTCTAGTCATTTCCATCTGTTATTTAATAGCAGCTCGAAAATTGCTACAGCTTCGAAACGATGCAGCCAAAAGCGAACCCCAACACAACAAGTCCAGCGCACTGATAATCATAGTTCTCATTCTCATCATTTTCATCGTGTGCTTTATGCCATATCATGTTGTCCGTACTGTTTTATTGGAAGTTGAAAGACAACAGAAGGACAATCATTCGTGTTACTACCTTGAACTGGTAAGGAAAGCAGCTGTGATTACGCACGGTCTGGCTACTGGAAACAGTTGTTTGGATCCTTTTCTGTACTTCTTCGTGAGTGAAAGCTTCTGGAAGTATTGGCAAAGACAAAGCTAGGGCAATCGACTATATTACAATGAAAAGCAAACAAGAAATCTGACATGGATGGAGTTGGAAGAGGTCAAGGCTTCCATATGACTGTGCCTTTAATTCACTTATAATTATATTTCGGGAGCATGTTTAAAGCTTTGCTGTTGTAGGGTTCTATATAAAGACCACCTATTTATTTGTGGTTAAAGTAAAGCTCAAAATTTGCCTATAGGAGTTAGTGTGTGTGTCCCTGTCCAGGATGTACCCCTCCTGCCTTTCACCCTTTCAGAGATGGCTGGGAGAGACTCCAGCAGAATTCTTAATGACCCGGAATTAGGGAATAAGCGGGTATAGAAGATGAATGAATGAATATACGGAATTGGGTGTGGTAGGGGGCTCTAACCTCATATTCTTTCTTAAAATTGCTAGCGGTGCCCCCTGGGCAGGTCGTAAGACAAATAGATGTTAAGTAGAAGAGGAACATGATGTTGTACTGAAAACAGCGCATTTAAGAGCTCACTAAGGCAATCCTGATTTATGATGTTATGATTGAATTTGTTATATTGCGCTTCTTTTTTCAATAATTTACCTAACAGCGCCATCTGCCGGTCTGCCTCCATAACACATGCAATATACTAATCACACACTGGTTGTTTAAAGGCCAACTTTATCTGGCCATTTCTTCTGTTAATTAAGTATTATTTTAACCATCAATCTATATAAACCTATTATACTGTTATTTTTTTTATACAAATATATAAAATATATCTAGTTATTGTATAACAAATATATAATAAATACCTTATAAAAGTACAAAACTGCATAACAGTTTTCTTATTTAATTTAAACATTTATTTGTTTTCGGATTTAAAAATATTTTTTAGTATTTTTTTTTAAAGCCACGGATGCCAAAGTCAAAGTCCAGACGTCTGCATTTATAGTCCAATTTGAGTTCAAATTTGCACACCCGAGGTTATTGCCCCATTTACAGGGAAATGTGCAGGTTTTAGTATGTTTGACTTGAGGAGTGTATACAACAGTTGCACATCTCTATCATGCTTGCACACTTATTTATTCTATTTGGGGCATAACAAATATTATAACTGCAGTAAAGTATAAGATTACTTGCTATATTTTATTTCTGATTTCCAGGACTTTCATATATATAAAATAAATTAGTGAACTTCAGTGGAAACCAGTTATTGAAAGGTTGTTTAAACACTGTGTAAAAAAGGTTGTAAGCTACTAAGTGCCTAAACACAAACAAGAAATTCCTGACAATGCTTGTAACCAAAGACCACACAAATGCTAGATTTGCCTACATCTGCTTTTTTCTGCTGTAGTTACACTGAATTTAACTTGTTTATTCCATGCACAGTATGACTGCTGCCCTTTGTCCTCCCTTATGTCTATATACAGTAGTACTATCACTGATCAGATGTTATTAGGGTCATGGATTATACTCCGCACAGCAGTGACACTGACACGATTGTATTTCTGATGCTGGTGTGTGCGTATAAGGCATTGCTGAGGTCAGAAACTACTAGTGAAAATAGGCTGATTTGAATAGTACATAATGTCTAACCTAAAAAATGGTTTAAAAGACAGCATTACATTTTTACAGCATTTGGCAGATGCCCTTATCCAGAGTGACTTACATTTACATGTCTCTTTTATACAAATGAGCAATTGGGGGTTAAGGGCCTTGCTCAGGGGCCCAACAGTGGCAACTGGGAATTGAACCCTGCAGTCCAAAACCTTAACCATTGCGCTACCACTTTCCCAGCAGCACTAGTGAACCTGATCTGTTCAAACCAGCACTATTGCCGTGTTTCACCGGCGGATCAAAAAGAGGTAAGCTGATACATTGAGAATGGCAGCAATCGGAACAATCAGTCATTTTTGCAGCCATGACGGTGTGATAGATTCTCATTAGAATGAAAAATAAGTGTTGATATAATAAAGTGCACCTAATAAAGTATAGAAAACTTATTACATCTTTTCCAGAGACTCCTACTATTACATAGTAAAAAAATATATATTACCTTAACAATGAAATGCATAAAAAAACATTCTTAAATCTTACTGACC
Organism: Bagarius yarrelli; assembly: GCA_005784505.1. Taxonomy (NCBI): domain Eukaryota; kingdom Metazoa; phylum Chordata; class Actinopteri; order Siluriformes; family Sisoridae; genus Bagarius; species Bagarius yarrelli. The sequence goes on along the minus strand of VCAZ01000058.1, from coordinate 1,458,517 downwards.
AAATTGATCTAATAAACTACAAACCTTTATTTTTTAGATCTTTTAAATACACTGATTAATAGAACTGTACATATAATTGTACTGTACTGTAAATTTGGCAGTCGTCCTTATCAAGAGCAATGTACAAAAAAATGATTTGAGTCTTACAACATATCAATGATCACAAAAGTGTAACCCAAAACTGTTGGAAAAAGAGGAACTGTTATAAAAGAGCAAAAAAAATGTCAAGTGCTGTTCTGACATTGATGGGACATTCATTCGACTTGAAACATACCTACCTTGCATCCTAAGGGATTATGGTACCAGTCGAGCAGTGTTTGTGGATCAGAGAAAATGTGGTGCAGTGCAAAGTGTAAGTGCTTTGAGGTAAAAGGGCGCTTTTTTGCTGTTTAAGGCAAGTATCAGTGTTTTGAATCTGGAACGGCAGCCAGTGGAAGGAGTGCAGCAGTGGGTGGTGTTCAGGCAGCCTGGTAGCCTGGCTTGATGTTTCTGTGGATTTTTACATACATTGCACAGTGAGCTTGAAGGTTTCTTGCAGGTGTTCAGTTTTCCAGCTCTAATATTGTGTAAATTTGTTTCAGCACTGCTGTCCTATTCAGAATATATTTTCATGTCTCACGTCTACTGTAGCAGATCCTCTGTAAAATTGAATAGGTTCAAGTGGCTGCTAAGCATGAATGAAAAAAATATTCTATTATTATTAGAAAAGCCCAGTGGTGCAGTGTGTAGCTTTGCTGCCTTATAGCCTCAGGCTTTCCGTTTTAAATATTCAGCTCAGGTTACTGTCTATTTGGAGTTTATTGTGGTCTTCGGATCTCTGGGATCCTCCCACCTGTATAACATGAGCCAGTTGGTAGATTGCCTATAGGTGATAACGAGCATAAAACAGTGTGTGTTCCTTGTGATGAAAGTATACCCAGTGTCCATGCGATAGTCTCCGGACATTTTAAGCTTATCTTATTTATACCTCTCTTTTATACAACTAAACAGTTGATGGTCAAGGGCCTTGCTCAGGGGCCCCGCTGCAGCAGAAATTAAACTCACAACCTTCTGGTCAGCAGTACAACATCCATGCCCCATAGACTCACCTCGGCCCTGTGGTGGCTTAAATAGTTAAGGGTTGTTGATCTGAGTTCAAGCCCCACCACCACCAGCCTGCGTTACTGATCTGAAGATCAGAAAGACCTAGGGTTCAAGACCCACCACTGCCAGTCTGAGTTACTGATCTGAAGATCAGAAAGACCTAGGGTTCAAGACCCACCACTGCCAGTCTGAATTGTTGATCTGAAGATCAGAAAGACCTAGGGTTCAAGACCCACCACTGCCAGTCTGAGTTGTTGATCTGAAGATCAGAAAGACCTAGGCTTACGCCCCACCACCGCCAGCCTGAGTTGCTGATCTGAAGACCAGGAAGTTCAAGCCCCAACATACTAAGTTGAGATATGCCAAGAAAGAATTTCACTGTGCTGTAAAATGTACACCTGACAAAATAAAGGCATTAACATTTACATTACATTCACAATAGTAGTAAATTACTGAATTTTTAGGGCAGGGGGGGGGAAACAATGTACTTGGTATCACTTAACATTATACGCAGTGTAAAGAAAAACAATTTACCGAATCTTTAAAAATATAAAGATATTAAAAAATGAACCACAATTGAGTCCGAAGCTCAGGACGCTGATACGCATGCGCAGGGGATTGTGTACATTCCTGGTCGAGAAACATAATGGCGGGCGTCCAAATGGTTAAAGAGCCCAGCTCACGTTCAGATGGAGGTTGAGTTACAGAAGTAGAGTAACAGTTGAAGCGGGGGTTTATTCCGGACACAACGACGTGTCTATTAAGCGTCTTTACTAGGGAAAGCGCGACAGTTATGTCTTGTTCTGGAGGAGTGGGTTTTTTTTAAAGCTCGTCAGTCATTTTACAGTGAAAGGCTTTAACGTTAGCTAATAGCAGTGGGACACGTAGATAAAGAGCTAGCTGGCTGCTTAGCTCGCCTGGTGTTTGGAGCAGTTTGGAGATACAAGCAATACAAAAGCTTTAAAAAAAGAGTTTGACAATTAAAAAAAAACAAAAAAAAAACAAGACACAAATTTGCTCTGCTGAATACAAATCTCCTGCGGAGGAAGAAGCGGAACGAGGAACAACTGCAGCGAGTGAGTACTGAGCGTTAGCAAGCGGCTAGCACACACCGACTGCTCCAACATGCAGGGGGAAAATGATGAACAATTAATTAATACAAACGACAGAAATTTGCCTGCTTATTTAAAGCCCTTTTTATGCTAACTCGGCTGCATGTTTGAACCACTTGTCAATAAGGATTTAGCTGGACTGCTAACTCACTGAAAAGCGATCCGTAACTGCACACGTCAACGTTATCAGGGTCCGTTTAACTTCGCTTGCATAACCGTCTAAACACGCTAAACTTACTTTACTTTACCACTGCATAAACTCTTAATCTTAAACAAATAAGAGTCGGTTACCGAATTACCGAACTAGTTCGTGTGTGTGTGTGTGTGTGTGTGTGTGTGTGTGTGTGTGTGTTTTATTGGAAACGAAAGTGTTTGGCTGAGAAAGACTATTTAAAGATCCAGCTCTAGCATTGAACTTTAAACTTTTGTTATATAGAAAAAAAGAGTCTGGATTTCAGAGTCGTATTGAACGATCAACACACACACACACACACACACACACACTGTTTCATATGACAGATTTATTTATACTGCATCCGTTTGTTTGGCATTATCCTAAACAGCCGGTAAAACACTAGTGCAGTCTTCGTAGCGTTTTTCAGTCTACTGTGTGTGTGTGTGTGTGTGTTTAATAAAATGAGCTGTGTCAGGACACACACACATTCCTGGCTGCTTGAAAACTTGCACTATTAATTTGTTTTTAATGCTCTGTGTGGTTTTTTTTTTTTCTTTACTTAGTATATGTTCAAGTTGTAAGAATATTTTAAATAATAATTAAAAACACCTTTTTAATTTTAAACAAGATTTTAGACCGGATTTAACATTATTATGGCCTTTGCCTTCCACTCAGTGGAGAAAGTTTAGGTGCTGAGTTTCCTCACTGTTGCCTACTTTACTAAAGTTGGGTGGAAAAAATCAGTCTATCGATGCACCGTGATTCTTTCTCGATTGATTCTGAATCGATTCTCAAAGTTTAGAATCGATTCTAAATTTCAGTTAGATTGCGACAGTGCGGGTCTGCGTGAACATGAAACATATCATGCGATTCCACTCAGAGCTGGGGATACAAAACTTCTCTTCCTGACGCAACCGCTACCAGTTTTACTCAAACGAAGCTTCCACCAGAATTTAAAAAAGGCGAAGTGAATTACTCGGTTGGTGGCGGGTTTCATTGCTAAGTATCTGTGCCCGTTCTCCGTCATGGATAACCCAGGGTTTCGCACACTGTTACAGGTGCTTGAGCCAAGTTACAGTGTGCCTTAAGGCATCATTTAAGTGTTCCTCATAATTGTTATAATAATTATACATTTTCATATTTCATTCATCCTGTACATAACTTTGTTAATAAAATTTATGAAACCAAATCATCTTTTTCAAGGTAGATGTACATGTATTTACACAGCAGGAAAATAGGAAAAAAGTGTAGATTTAAGAATTGTTTTGGAATCGGATCGTGTCTCCAAGAATCGGATTGGAATGTAAAGTACCCAAAGATTCCCATCCCGACTACATTACTACCCACTGAACAGTGTGCACCTTGTGGATTTCTAGTGTAAGAGGAATAAACTGTCTATCGATCTATCGATCTGTCTATCGGCCTGTCTGTCTATTGATCTGACTGTTCAAAGTGTCTTCCTGATGCCTGAAACTCCCGACAGACAGGGCAGGAAGACATTTTGATAGCCCGACTGGAAGTCACAATAACACTGAGACATCAGACTACAGCTTTTGTAAGCCTTCGTGTTGCTTAAGCTCACGCACGCTGCACGAGTTAGCCACACCCACTTATTTATATGTTGTCCTATACACAGAAAAACATCATTTGTAACGGTTGACAATTTATACTGCGGTAATGATATATACAGTCATACCGGCCATCAATTCAGCGCAATGCTACCATGCAACTGTAAAGATGCTTGTCGATTTCTTATGTATTCTACACAATTTTTGCAAAATATTGTATCAATATTTTAACAGTTAGTACTGTATTAATACACATTGTTTTAAGCATTTTATGTTATGCAATTTTAAGTTTTTTGGGGTGTTTTTTTACATTTAAACATTGTTTCAAAGCAGCTTCACACAGAATGTAGTAACGGTGAAAAGTGTAAGTTTGTCCCTAATGAGCATACCGAAGGCGACTGTGGCAAGGAAAACCTTCCTGAGATAAACCTAAGATAAACCTTCCTTGGGAGGAACACATCCTTATTTGGGAGCATGTTTTTGTTAATTACAGCATATTGTAATGATCATATGTCTTCTAAACTGTAGCCTTGTGTAAGAGTTAAGGACATATTGTGTAAATTAAAGACTTCGGTAAGACTAGCTATGGCAGCTTAACTAAAAGGAAGAGCTAGAAGGTTCTCTGGAATAAAGGCCGGCCCGCCACACCACTGTCAACAAACCTGAGCGAACATGTAAGACTAAGGAAATGACGGCACCAGATATCCCAGTTCACCAAACACTCTATATCCATGAACCCTCCAGTTCTGATTCTTTACTCAAGAAAAACTACAGATTAAAGGCTTGGCTAAATAAATATGTTTTTAGCCTCCACTTAAACACTAAGACTGTGTCTGAGTCCCGAACACTAAGTGGAAGGCTGTTCCATAACTGTGGGGCTTTGTAAGAGAAAGCTTTGCCCCTGCTGTCTTCTTCATTCTTAAAATGGACCAATAAATAGCCTGCATCTTTTGATCCAAGTAGGCATGGAGGATCATAGTTGCCTGGAATTTGCTCAGATGCTTAGTCGCAAAACTATTAGTGGTTTATGGGTCAGTAGTAATATTTTATAATTAATGGGAGATTTAATGGGAAGCTGGTGTAGACTGATTAAAACAGGGTTAATCTGATTATATTTTTTAGATCTAGTAAGTACTCTGCTGCATTCTAGACTAATTGAAGTTTATTTATTTACTTACTACAACACCCAGACACCAGAGCGTTACCGTAGTCTAATCGAGCGGTAACAAAATTATGAACTAGTTTAAATGAAAGACTAAAGTCAACAATCACACTAAGGTCTCTGACTGTGGTACACACAGAGACAGAAAAGCCATCTAGTGATAACGCATAATCCAAAAGTTTGCCTCTAGCTGCATGTGGTCCTAGTAAGAGAACTTATTAGAATTGAGTAGTAGGAAGCTATCAAGCATCCATTGTCTAATATACTTTACACACTTTCCCAACATTGACCTTTCTCATCTGGCTTTGTTAAAACATATAACTGTGTATCATCAGCATAGCAATGGAAGCTAATACCATGTTTACATATTATTTCTTCTGAAGGCAGCAAGAAAAAAAGCGGAGGGCCTAAGACACATCCTTGTGGAACACCAAACTTCACAGAGTGCCGAAAGCTCACCATTTAAATCAACAAACTGATAACAATCAGTCAAATAGGATCTAAGCCAGGAGATAGCCGCTCCCTTTATTCCAACATTTACCATGGAGGATATTGTGATCAAAGGTGTCAAAAGCAGCATTAAGATCAAGCAACACTAGCAAGGAAACTGACTAATGCATTTAAAAATGTTATTCCTTAGTAGGTGTGAGCGTAACCGAATAGTTGTGTGTTAATACACTGAACTGGCATAAGAGTGTTCGATTATGTTGGCTTTTGTTTTATTTTTTTCTGTTATTTATTTATTTTTGTAATTTGGTTTCAGATCATAAAAACATGACCCTGGCAAACACACCGAAGCTTTAACCTGCTTTCTGTGTTTGCTAATGAATTTAGGATTTGTCCAGCACTTCGCTGAGAAGTATTTCACAGACTTTACACTCAAAAGCGACCAATCTGATTCTCGGATCTTTATATCAGTGTCTCACGTTCCCCGCTGTATAGTTCACAGCTGAAACCTTGTATAATTCAGATATTTGACTTTTTTAGCCTTTTGTGTCTGTTCTGCTCCACTGCTGGTGTAACGCCTCACCGCTTTGCCACATACCGGTGCTCCAACCAGCACAGTGTCCGTTTGTTTCTTTTCTGAGTCTCCGCATTGTTTGTAGACCAGTAGGCTTTTGTGTATGCATGGCAGATTGGGTTGCGCTTAATCCTTTTGAATATAAGCAGGCCGTGATTTGGATGTAGCTGGATTGTGATGAGATCTTCAGCTGAGGAGTGAGATTAACGATGCCCAATCTCATGGCCTTGGTGTGTTGGGGCATGAGGGTCGAAGTCAGGAATATGCCGAAAGAAAGGTGGATTTACATGTAGCCTGGTCCTTGTTTTAAAGTAAAATTGTTTTAAATAAAAAAAGTTAGGCATCAATTTTTACTTATCTGGAAACAAGAATCTTGTACGGGATAATGTGAGATTGGTGATGTATTTAATTTCACAACGACATGTTAGCTGGGATTGGGATAAAGCTACAACATTGCCTTGACCAGCATTAGTATTATTGATGCTGATAAGTAACCGTATAATTTATTGGTATTGTTTTTTAAGGATATTTATTGCATGGGCCATTTACCGATTCAAGGTATACCAACCGGTTACAAAGGTTACGGTTACAAAACTGCTAAAATTTTTCTGTTATACTGTTCTTGCGGTATGCACAGTTTTTTCAACTTATGTTTAATCTAGTATATTAAAAAAACCCACACATTTTTGCAAGGGTACAGTAATTAAAATATAAAATAAATGATTTAACTTGACATGCTTGTTGTTCTAAAATGTTCTGCATATTTCCTAAAAATGAAATCTGTTCTGTTCACTGGAAAAAAAAATGCATTTTATTAATATTGTAATTTTTTTTTCTTAAGGTTATCATACAGTCAGTATCATAAACCGGCCCATGCCTACCTGTAACACACTTTTTAACCACTCATCTAAAATAATGAGTGGTCCTGAAAACTATGGCCCCGGTGGACGGATATGTCCCACCCTCAAGTTTATGTATATTTTACTCGCATCATAAAATGTATTTTAATAATAAAGGTTGACTTATAAATTATTTAAGGGAGCCTAATTATTTGTTAGATTTACCAACAGGTGTTACTGCACACCAGACAGCAGGACAACAGAAAGGGACAACAGAATGACCAAAAAATTGATAAAGCAGGGGATTTACCCAAAAGTGGACGAGGGATTTTTTTTTTTTGTCCAATGCTAAGAAACAGCTGTTTGTCTTATGTCATCTTTTAATAGTATTATGCTAAATCTTTACACTAATACCGGAAGTCACTCCGGTCTGTGTAACTGTGAACAATCGTGGCCCTCACTGAAAAAAGATATTAAATTATCTTGCATAGGATTTCTGTAAAGATCATATAGGATAAGAAGTCAGGTTAAAAAAAATAAAATCAGAGTATTCGTTCTGGATGGAAGTGAAGGTCAGAAATTGTGCCAAGACAAAAATCGGTTTTGATCGTATGTTTCCAATCATGTAACTCCAAAAAAAAATGCATCAGTGGCAAAAGTTCTAGTGAAAATGTTGGACCCTGTTTGTGTCCCTTTCAAGATTAAAATGTTTGAGGTACGTGCAGTGCCTGATGTTTCTTTTTATAATTCCTAAACTGGATTATCCAGGGTATCCTCTGACATATTATAAATCAGATTAGGATATGGAAATTCAAAAGAGTAAAATAACTATCGTTCATGTGACCATACAGCATTCGGCATCTGTAACCTGTGCAGTTATTAAAATGTGTCCAGTCTGTAAGAAATCCCAGAGAAAAGTTACAAGAACCGGCATTTGCAACAGTATCATTAAATTGAGAAATCTTCTCGGGCTACCTTTTTAATACAATACTTTTTTTTGTACTGGTACTTTCCTTCATTTTCTGCAACCTCATTGGTCAGGAGATAAAAAGCTAACTTTTTAACTTGTAGAAGTTATGCAACAAAAAAAGCTTTTCCGTCACATGACTGCTTTGCTTAACCGTGTAGCCCTATAGAAACTTCTAAACATTACATAAACCCGACAACAACAAAACAAATGCAATAGATTTCAGCATATTTAGTGGTTTTCCCTTCCAGCGTGAACTTTTGAACAGTGACACATCACAGATTCCTCCGACTGTGTTGACCTCAAAGATGTGGCCTGCACAGCCATTCGATGTAAAATAAACCTCTCTGACCAGAAAGTACACTTTTTTTCTAGCTTTCAATTCTGGCTTTTTAGTAACTTCCTCTGTTGATTCGCCAAGTAAGATAGATGACAGGCAAAATATTTTCCCCATTCTCAGCTCTCATGGGTTGTTTCTTTTTCTCACAACCTCCATTGCCACAACTTCAAAGTTTTTCTCCAGAAACCACAAAGTAGACCGTTTTCCTTCCCATATGGCCATTTTTCCGGTCCCACATTGGTCATGTTTACTTTGCCAGCAGACTCGAGCAGCACATTTCTTCTGCGTCTGTGACATAGTGATAAACTGCAAGTTAGTCATATGTACACGCAAACTGCTGGTTTTTATTTGCATTATCTGGGAAAATTTACATGACGCGATAAGAGCCTTAGCTTCTGCATTCAGTGGAAAGATGTTTGTCCGTGTAACACGGATGTCATGTAACATTGGTATTGCACAAGCACATTGACCCGATATTGGAGGCGGTGCAGTAGACTAATTTGCCAAGTTTTTAGCCTTTGTGAGTATAAAATTCTACAAATTGTCACAATGGCATTTATAGACATGTATAATTAATGATAAAACATTTATTTTATAACATCATATGTACTCTATTGTAAGCAATAGAATATACCACAGAAAAAATAATACAAATACTTCGCTTATAAACAAAAGCTTTGTGTGTCTAAATATTTTGGTTTCAGTGGTGGCTGGCAAACAAACCTGAGGTGCATTGCTGCCACCTAATGGACTGGAGTGTTGAAATAAGATTGGCTGCGACCCAGTTTATTGTAGTTTATTAGAAGTCTTTGTTGATGATGCTCCAGGCAATTAAAGTACAAAACCCCTGCAGCATTTACTTGCTTTCTATGTCTGCTACTAAATTTTTGAGTTGTCCATTGTTGCATAGTTGCTTATTCGATTACTAATTACCTCCAGCGGGAGTTAAGTCGGGCTTATTGACGCAGATGTTTAAATGTTCAATGTGGTTTCACCACAGCCTCAGAGTTTGACAGTTTAGCTTCAGTCTGTATACACAAAAACAAAGTCTAATCCACATTTCTGTACCCTGATGTGGCACAAGACTAAAGTTCAACCAGATGTACAAAGCAAAACACTCGAAAATGCTACCGAAACTGTGTACTGAAAAAACAAACGAACAACACTGAGAGTTTAATCAGTGAAGCTGAAATTCTAATGATACAGTGAAGGAAGCTGTTGGGTTTGGTGTTTCTGGTTAGTTTTCTTTAGCATTTTTAGTAATTAAAGCTTTTAACCCAGTGAGAACATAGACTTTGTCCGAAATCTTATACTACCTGAGTATGTATTACATTAATGTAAGTACATACTTCCCAACTGTTATAAAGGTATGCTCTATGTAGTATAGTTACATGCTACAACAGTCATGTTATGTTAACAGACTCCCTTATCCAGAGCGACTTACATCTATCTCTTATGAGACTGAGCAAATGGACCCTGCTCAGGGGCCCAACAGTGGCTTGGTGGTGCTGGGAATCAAACCCAATCTTCCAATTAGCAGCCCAACACCTTAACCACTGCGCTACCACTTGCATACCTCAAATTCTGGGCAGGAGTAGTATGTCTTCTGGGAACTTTTGTATTCTGTAATTCACATACTAAGGATTTAGACATGCTACTCCGTTTCGCCTACTACCTTTTTAAATGACATTTTAGAGATTTGTCTGTCTTTCAGTTCAGGAGGATTTCTTTCAGATAAATGTGTTGCATGCTCACAAGGGAGTGTTTGGTCAATCTTTTTTAGGTCTGTTACTGAGTTATTTCACTCTCGTTTTACAGTTTTCTGTTTCCCCACCCACAAGGCATCCACTTTTTGGTCATGTTTTACTGTAATTTCTGATAAAAATAGGGAGGAAGTTATGCATGTTTCAGATTTGATCATCTTTAGTCAGCCGTATGATGGCCAGTTCTCTTGCTTTTGTTCATTTTTGTTGTTTAGAGATCACCATTTAAAATAGATAGTTCACACTTTATAATTCAGTTCCAAAGAAAATTGTCATCACAAAAACCTGGGAAATTCCTTACAGCGGACTTGAATTCCCCCCACCTGTACTGCACTAAACAGCTCATAATTAGATTGGGGCAAATGTTAGTCAAACTGACTGGGGTATTTTCAAGTTTAATAAGTAGAATCACCTCTGGATATGGCTGTGTAAAAATATCTAAACCGGTAAATATGTTTAAACATGTTTAAACTGATGTACAGCTATGTTAAAATTTATTGAAAACTCCGTGTGTGTCAAACGACTTGCAGACAAAAAGGCACCACTATTATCGTTTATTATATTGTCTACTTGTAAACAGCGTATTTACAGTCCACTAGTATAAAATGTGTATATACACATTTAACCCATAAATGTAAAAGAAGAGTACAGGTTCTAATGTTGATTTCATAGCCAGACGTATAGACAGCAAAATAGTGGGAGGGATAGGATGCTTAATTTTCACTGTGAATCACGACGACACTACCGGTCATGGTCATGTGTAATCGCATGTACACTTATATTTATAAGAGAATAACCCAGGGCTAGCGAATTCCCTAGGGTGACATCCCAGGGCTATTGTGTCTTCCAGTTGGGCTACCAAAATGTCCGTCAGGTTACCTCATGAGGAGGAAAATTGTGTTTGAATTCACTCTCCCTTTACTTTCACTTTCGTAAACCGTGCGAACTGTGTGGAAGGAGGAAGTGGCAGCTCATTGATTTTAAAGA